>OX438655.1:20000-768889 GCA_949316385.1 Globia sparganii | reverse complement strand
ATTTTAATAATGACAGCAGTTATAGCGGTGAGATACCTACGTTTAATTTTGTATCGTATTTTGGAATTTATAGAAATACCTAGCTGACCCCGCAAACGTTGTTTTGCAAAAAAAAAAAAACAAAAATATTATAAAAATACCTAAAATGGTTATTTACTTACCTAAAATTTATTCAATTATTATATTGGTGTCAATTCGGAATTCGCATCAATCTTCTATGCAAATATTCGAATTGCTTACTAACTAAATGTATGAATTGTTATTTACAGTTCAAAATCTAGAACATGCTCACGGAAACAGACGGTTAATTAAGTGTTTTTTAAACTTAAATGATAGTAATATTTCAATTTATCGAACTTATTAAGCAAGCCACCTTGAATAGGATGGTAGGTTTCCATAATTATAAACACACAAAAAACTCACAAAACAATTTAATTACAATTATTTTCCAATCGATAGCAAAGGTTATAAAGCTATTACTAACAACAGTGGTTAAGCACAAATTAACTGGTTTATCGTGCACTGAGTTGTGCTCAGAGACGCGTGCGCCGCTCAAATCACTGTCATTAATCATTGTAGCCCAAATTCTTTGGCGTCGCGTAAAGGTCACACGGTCTGAGGCATGAGCGGAGCGATTTTTTTAACTTTCATTTAATAAAATCGACGTGCAACAATCAATTGACAATTTTACAAGTTTCTTACATACATTTTCTGCTTTAATAAACTGCATCTGAAGTTTACGTCATTCCGTTTTACGCAGAGGACATACTTCGATCTAATCCCCAATCCCCATGTCCAATAAAATGACGCGTTTAGGATACTGTTGGGGCTGTCGTGGTGTTGTACTGCATCCACAATGTTTGCGGAGGCGCACACAGACGATTACGCCATAATAAGAAAATGGACCGCCTCCTTCGATCATTTATGATCGAAGACCGCCTCCATAGCCGGCCTACACGTCACCACCAAACAGTCTCCTGAGCGTGTTCTCCGATCGGTGGGACTCCCTTCTGCTACGCCACTGGGTAAGAATCCATACCAGTTAATATTTAAAGTATTATTTCCTTATTACTAACACAGTGGACTCATGTCTGAAAAAATAAAGAATTTGAATTTAACTAAAGTGAAAATGTGACAATTATGTAATTGTTTGATAGATAAGTTGCATTGTCAGTTTTATTACATATGTAAATTGGCCATGCTTCTCACTTCAATTGAGAAACTCCTCATGATAATAGGTACTATTTGGAATAGGCAACTTGCTTTAACTAAATAAATAAAATAAATAAAAAAAAAACTTTCTGATTGACCGACTCCATGGCAAAAAGTGCACAGGCAGCAGAGTGCCACTTACGGACACAGGTGTCACTGCTGCTTTATTACCTGAGACTGATATGTCACCATCGCCATTCATAATACATTTGATGTCATACTTCAATGAAATATCATGGTGGAGAATTAATCAAGTTTGGCGTGGTTATCTACTTTTTAACTGACTTCAAAAAAGGAGGAGGTTATCAATTCGACGGTATGATTTTTTTTTTGTGTGTTTTGTTACGCGATTACTCCGCCAATATTGTGGACCGATTTTCAAAATTATTTTTTTGTTCGAAAGGAGATACTTCTGAAGTGGTCCCATAGTCACCAAGGTTTGCGATTCGATTAGGTACTTTAATGTGGTTGCTAAGCACAATGCGTATCGTGAAGTGGAGCTGATGGTGACTTCTCAATCAGCTCCACTTCTCCTGGTTTTTACAAGGAGAACTCCTCAACAATTTACGTCCCTGCATCGGGAAAAGCAATATTTTGTAAAAGGTGATGAGCCGTTGACATTAGGCTATTGTAACTTAGATAAGTTACAAACTGGTCCACTAAAAAGTGAAAAATAACTTAAATTTCGGAAGTCGGTGTCAATAAACAAACGCGGAACCAACGACACCGACTTCCGAAATTTAAGTTATTTTGCACTTTGTAGTGTTTTTTTGGAAGTCGGTTGTATTTTTTGTAAAAAAAGTTTTTTATTAGTTTCATAACCCAAATGGCCAAGAACTTCAACCTCATCTTGATTGCTTGAGTAACGTGATGTTAGTGACGTGGTGTTAGTAACGTGGTATTAGTGACATTTATAACATTTAAAATAACATAACATCACGCCAGTTATCCCTGAAGGGTTAGGTAGAGGTGTGTGGTGGCAAAATTTTGGAAAATGATTATCCTCGACAGTTAAACTTTGCTTTTGTCACTGTGCATCACCAATACCCATATTTGGGTAATTAATAACCACTGTCGCTTGTAACTTGCACCGCGCACGGGTCGCGACTCGCGGACAAGTTCAAGTATGAAGGGCAAGGAGCGGCGCGGGCGCACATTGCACATTCGCAAGCATTTCACTGCAAGGTAAAGGTTGCGCTGACCTTTCGCTCACATTTGCTTCAGGTTGGGGGTGTGGCCGGCTCGAAAAAGGATGGGTGGGCGTTTGGTAATGTAAGAAATTGAGATTTTGGTTTTGTATGGTGAATTACTAGATATTCGTTGATGCAAAGAATAAATCAATAGCGTAGGTCTTAGATCTTTGTGATTGAGTTTGTTGGTTGGTTCCGCCTGAAATTAAAGCAATCCAATCATACAATGTGTACGAACTCAGAACATGGTATTTGGTACTTCTACCTCTTTGTCTTTAGTACTTACCTAAACGGATATGGTAGAACTTCTCACAAAGAAAATGGTAGTGTTTAATGGTATGTGAAATGTTTTCATAAATCACAAAAGACAACTGTGGGAGGAGCCTCCTGGAACTGTCGTCTAGCAAAATATGATACTTTCTTGCCTACTTATTTTTTGGTTTAACGTTTTTACTTCGGTGCTAAGGCATTCTTCTTACCATTTGGGCTTGTAGGTGTGCAGCATCCTTACAGCATCCCATCGAAACCTAAACCCAACTTTGGGCAGTGGTGGCTCAGTGGTAACTGCACCGACTTACGGATCCTTGTGAGTCGTGAATTAGATCACAGCCAGGCAACTTACTTTGTGTAATGTATTCCACCACCACTGCTACAAAACGGTGCAGGAAAACATCATGAGGAAACCGGAACGTCCTAGAACCAAAACTTCGAAGACATGGTGATACCTACTATCCCGCAGTTAATCCATGTGGTGGATTATGGCCCACTCCCTCTCACAGAGAAGAGGCCTTTCTCTCAGCAGAGGGGATGTTAAATGTTGGTTATGAACCTAACTTTACCATAGTAAATCAGATCAAAGCTACACCAAGCCGATTTTTTTTCAAAATTTTGTTCTCCAAACTGGGCAATTTTGTAAACAGAATACGTATAAGTGGCAAGTACGCCTCTGTTTACCAATATTGACAAGCAGCTCACAGATCGGTACTGCTGAGGTCATCACTCTGCTGGTCTCGTGCGGGGTGTAGCGTGATGTTCATTCTCGTCGCGTGGAGTAAACAATGCATGCATTGCATTTGTATTAGTACCACTGCGAGTAGGGACTTGGATGATTTTGTGACGAAAACACTTGTAATTTTTTTTTTTAATTGGAATAGTTCTTGTAAAAAGTTTAGTTGTCCATCTAATCCTATCTATTAGAATATTCTTTTTATTATACACCCTTCTTAGAAATATGTTGCAAAATTGAAAAATATCTCTTTTTAATTTGGTCCAACATTGTGTGTTAACATATGCAGCAACAATAAACAATATTCTATTCTAATTTCAGTCCTTACATTTCGTCTAAAACCCTGACAGTCACTTCAGCCTACCGCAGTCTACTGCTGGACATAGCTGACTGACTGGCTGAGCTGATTGGCCTCATCTAGGCTGCACGCTAACCTTCCGCTTCCTTCCGCATCCAATCTGTCCCAGGCACCTTCTTAGGGTCGTCGCTCCATCTAGCTCCCTCCAGGATTCGTCTGTTCCTTCCGTCACTGGACAACATGACCAGCCCACTACAACTTCAGTTTGCTAGCTCTGCAAGCCATGTCGACAAACTGTTTTTAATATTATAAACATATGTTTTTTAGTTTTTCGCAGTAAACCTTTTCATTTTATTCTTGAAAGCTCTTTTAATATATTATTTGTTATAAACAAACATGGCATGGCATTAAAAGAAGGTACACAGGTCTGAAAAGTTTATTTATTTATTCATTTTTTTTTTTTTTTTAAGTTGTGCGAACTTATATAATTTGGTACTTTACACGCGTCAAAACTATTTCAAATACGTTTAAGTAAGCAGATGTGTTATTTTTTTCTCCTGTTCTTATCCCATTTTATTTGAGGTCGGCGCAGCTCGTCATTTTCTTCGAAACGTCCCAATTAACCGTTATTTCGGAATTCAATTCCTTCCTATCCATACCAGCATTCACAAAATTCATCCATCTTTTCTTTACTGCACAACAAAGACTATTTCCTCAAAATAAACGATGTAATAAAATATACATAAAATGTGTCAAGTTCACATTTAGTGTGTGCACGTAGTAGCAGTTAGCGGCGGGCGGCGGTGAAATCAAGCCGCGCTATGTGGGTTGGTGAAAGAATCTCTCCGGCGCGCGCGCAGCGTATCGATAGCAAGCGAAGCCGACCTTGAATAACTAATATTTTTGACAAAAATATTTTTGTAGACTGATATTTTCTGTCTGGAATTTTACATGATTCTTTTTATATATATATAAAGCTAAGTTCACTTGACGAAAATATTAATACATTTTTTCGTTTTTGTATTCATAAACTAATTCGAAAAAGAAAAGGAGTTGAGTTACGAGCATCATTAATTAAACTTTATTATTTTAGGTAGATAATTACCCAAATTGTCTTTTTAATTACTTTAGTGTCTTTAATTACCTGTTTGTAGATTAATAAGATTTCGTTACGGTAAGCAGTTTCAGTTGACAAATGTAAAGACTATTACTAGTACTAGCGTTTGTATTTTTTTTTACATCTTTACTTTAAGATTTTATTTGAAACTAAATGTTTTGGGTACTAAATAAAAATAAAATTGTTATTTATTGATTAAAAATATATTCTGAAGCCATTATCTAAACATATTAACTTAGATACAGGCTAGTATTCTGGATTACGCAGTAAAACGAGAATTTGCATTTTCATAAAAACTACACATTTACACCTCCATATTTTTTTTTTTATTTGATTGCTGTTGCTGATATGTTCCTCTCTTCTTATCTACTTTGAGACAACGTAAAATTTTGACATTGCAATTTTGACACTCAATTTTACAACCGATACAGATTTGCAAAAGTCCATTATATAAAACATCGATTTGTTACAGAACCGACACTAACAAATTCATTACGTTGCTATATAATAAAACCTAATTAATTTAATTTCGCAACGATTTTTTCGCTCACCGTACTTTGCTTGTGTGTGCGAGTAGCGACAGCGACGCAGCGATACGTTGACATTCGCGCGCACGTGTGAGTTATATTCGCACGAGTGTTTGTTTGTGTGTGTGTGTGTTTTCTCTTGTGTGCCCTGCGCAAGAGCACTTGTTGACGCAAAAAGGCAATTTGTCGTTTGTGTGTGCATTATGACAATTTTCACATCCGACTTTCTTCCGAGACGCACGGGAACATTACGTGTGTTGTGTGAACTAAACTTTTAGTCGGATCTTTCACTTCGTGTGTTCACACCTTTGTTTGCTCTGAGATGTCTAATGTGACCCACTTGTGTCTCTGCGTGTATTTTTAGAAAATTTCTCCTTATCTTTTTATGTGTGATTCTTTGTTGATGTTATTGAGACCATTTTCTTATATTGGGTAATTAAATGTATTAAGAAAATCTCTTAAGTATTAAGAATATCTCTTATTAAGAAAAACATGAAACTTACCAAGTCCAAGATCCATTTAGAGAACGTCGCCGTCGAAGGGATTTAAAAAGCAAACCAATAGTTATCGTTAACAAAAAAAATCTTCATTTATTTTACATTAATTTACAAATTTACTTAAACATCTATTGGAAAAACCTCTTGAAAAATAACATTCGCCGCTTAAAAAGTACGCATAATATTTAATTGTTTTCGTCAACTGTAATGCTTTACAATTAATTAATAATTACAAAAATTATAATTGAAAAATAAATACTTAGTGCTAACAATTTATATTCTAACAAAAAGGTACTTTTATTAAGTTCTACTTACATACACCGCGGGAAACGCCGCAGTTGAAACGTCCGCGGAGAGTTTTATTATTATAATTGCAGCATTTCATTTGAGCTTTATTGATTTAACCACTTTATGGAAAACATTGGACGTCATGCAAAGCTATTCAGTAGAAACCAAGCTGTTACAGATTTAAGATAAAATTCTGGGTCAAAAATTCTAAATGAAAGTTTAAAAAGTTACAACGCTGGCTGCATTTTAAAAACTGCATATGCATACAACATATTAATTTAATTGCAATTTCTAAATTGCTGAAACTGCAGCGTTCTAGTGATATTTATTTTATTAGAGAAAGCAAATAATAAAATGTAACGGGAAGAAGTAAGTACTCAATTTTTGCTTTCATTTTACGAAGTCTTTCTAAAAGAGACCATTCATTTAATGATTCATCAGTTTCAATTATGTTTAAGTCTAGAAAGACTGTTATTATTGTGAATGGTAAGCACTGACTTTACATGTTTGGTTTCAAAGCAAAAATACCTAATTCTTTTGAAACGAGATTTATTTAAGTGAGTCGTTCGTTATAAGTAAATGCAAGTGTAACTTTCCTCATTTTATTTTTTAAACTAATTTCATTGTACGAGCACCAATGTCGAGACTTCACAAAAACTCGCGTTAGATTACAGCGTTTCGGCCGCACGTTTGCCCCGCGGCGTGTATTTTTCCCTAACGAGCAGCCGCTCGTCTGCTTCGACAAGCGTTTTAACGCCTCAAACAGTCAAAGATTGTGCTACGATAGTCGCAGGCACCTAGCGGAATGTTAGTAGCGTGTATCGAATACACAGAAGATGAAAGATGATACGTCAGATGGGTGAGATTGGAATGTATGGAAGTGGAATGTTTAGTGTAAACGTAGCTTTATGTCAAAGTTCACAGTCTTAAGTCAGTGATTCTTAATAATTAATGTGATATGATTTTAATGATACGTGAGTTGTATTGAAGATTATGATAATGATCTTTCATGATGATTTTTAATGTAGTTTGCAACTTATTGTTGTAAATTAGATGAGTGATTTGCAAAATTGCTAATTGTGAAATCGATGAAAGTGATAGTTGTATATCGTGATGATGTTGAACAATTTATACTACTATTTCTTATCTAAAGGATTTGCAAATTTCTCTGTGATCAATAACATTGTGATTTCATGAGAAAGTGGATGGTAAGGGGTTTCAAAATTAACCGGTGATAAGTTTTTTCTAAATGTCCGCGTCAAAATTTACCAACCCGGGCTAATAATATGCTAAGTTAAGGGTCAACACAAGGTGGATCTTACCATAAATAACAAAAAAATGCATGTAATATTTGGCGTTTCACGAAAAACAGTAATAACTCATTAATTAATTATAGGTACTGCCAATCATCTCTAATTTTTTCTCAGTCCGAATCACGCAGCCCTTAGCCTTATAGAGGTAAATGCCCCAAATACCGAATGCCGTAACATCAATTATAAACTGCCAACGAATAGCAATCTTACGCAACAGCGGATCGGTATTATTAGTATGAATTTTATTTTTTATCCGTCCGCTTCCCGGACGCGTCGAGTTCCGTTCGCGTGCGTTTGCGCATCTAGCGTTCGCGAATAATGAATTGGCTTGCGCGTTTTGATTGGCTGTAAAATTCGACCAATAAAATATCTAAGCGTTATTTTGTTCTTTTTAATATATTTGTTCGTAGAATTTTTTTCTTGATTGAACTCAATAAGTATTCAATACATTGCAAAGGGTCATTGAACTTTTAAATTGAAGCGTACAATTAGTTGCCCTTATAGCCTTGAATTATTATAGGAAAGCGAAAACAAGGCCGCCCTTTAAACGTGATGACGGAAATAGTACAACAATGTTGACAGTTGGTGCAACAGTTCAACACGACAAAGTGTTGGGGAAAATTATCAAATGCGATGATTGTATGATAACTTTAAGACAACTGTATGACAATGATGATAATTATGTATGGCTCCATTAAAAAGAGAATCGTAATGATCGATCCTGGAGTGAACTGATTGATTACAATTATTGTGTAGTAAATGCAAAGACATGAGTGATCTTGAGTGTATAAGATGAGATGAGTTTATGAACTTGAGTATAAATGACTGAAGTATACCTAAAGAATAATGATTCAAATGTACGCTTATAATGTGTGTGATGAAATCATAATGGTTCTGTTAAACTTATAGATACCGATCTATGATTTGATTTTATTGTGATGTTACAAGTGATAGAATGATGAATGATTACTTTGATAATAACATTAAAAATCTTTGCAAGTTAAATTGTTCTTTAATTCAAATCTTTTGGTCCCCATATAAATATAATAAAGAAACGATAAAAAAAACTAAATATTTGATGTTTCTATAAAGTACATTAAGTCGCAAAGATTTTTATTTATTTACATTTGGTGACTGTTGTGTTATACTCTGAGGTATGTTATGTTATTAATACTTGTTACTTCAAGTAGAAAGTTAATACAAAGAGCCAAGAAGTGGCGCGAAAAATAAATAACTAGCAATAGCGTTATGAAAACAAAACCTTACCTATAAACTATGTTGCCAACCAAATTATTAAAAATCCCTACTTCACGTAATATTTTAAAAGAGTATTTTATACAAAGTTTATAAGTACAAAAGGTTTACAATTGGCAGTATCATGTTAGCCTCGTGAGCTTTGTCATTTCTCTTCCTTAAATTAATTAAGTACTTATTTATACATTTAAAAGAAAAAAACTAATTAAAAATTCTGACTAACAATAGGTAATCGGAGTAACCATTCACATTTAAAATTAAATAAAAATGTTTCTACATTATAAAAATATATTTATTTCGTTCATGTTTTGTCCGTTTTAAAGCGTTACGCTTTTTGTGAGCAACTTATGACGTCGTATGTCATGAGTCAACGTGACGTCAACACATAACCGAAATAATAGAAGATTTAACTACACTAATGAGACGGATAGTTCAGAAAACAATCATAAAGAAGCGGAGCGGAAAACTTCAAGAACTTACAAACTAATAATATAATACAGAGAATATAAATCACTTAAAACTAGTTAACATTGCACTTGTCCTTAGGAATGTTATACTAATGGGTTAAATTAATTACTCGTGATACCACGTAACTACGTAAGAAGACGTACAGGGGACGTCGGAAGGCCTGGCGACATCTACTCGCAATGTTCTACGATGAAGCGTTGCAACGCCTCCGTTCCTGACGAAATTAATTTACAATAGCCTACATGAGATTCAGCGCGCACTGCGTTATCGCTCACTGACACTAAAGTCACAGACACACTATATTACAAACTACAAAATGCTTCATTTTGAGCTAGAACCTACACCTGTTAGTCTCTGCCAATCCGCTTGTGAATCTGTTGGTGCTTGATGAGGTGCGCCTTCTGGCGGAACGCCTTCGCGCACACGTCGCAGCGGAAAGGCTTCTCCCCCGTGTGTGTCCGGAGGTGGACTTTAATGTTGGACTTATTCAGAAAACCCCTATTGCATATGCCGCATCGGTGAACCGGCTTCTCCTTACCGAGCAGCCCGCTCAGCTCCGCCGCCGTCGCTGACGGGAACGAGAGCGAGCTGCCGTGCATGTTCCCGCTATTCGCTTGTTTCGCTTTAGCTCTACTCCTTTTACTTTTACTCGCTGGTGTGGAAGTCGTGGTGTGAGCATGCGGGTAGCCAAGAAGCCTGTCAGGACTACAAAGTCCGTCAGGTTTGAGACTGAGCGCATAATGCGGCGCATATCGGCCGTTTAACAACCCACCAACACCATCAGTCGTGGAGACGGCGTTCCCGGGCGGAGACGACGTTGATATCACATCCATCCCATAACTTGTTGAGCTCGGAGCCTCCTGCTTGACCGGCGGTCCGTTCTGCAGCCGATTTTGTAACAGAGGCATGTAACCATGCGTCAACAAGGACTGCAGTGTCGACCCCGCTTGTCCTAAGTTTTTCTGAAGAAACTCAGTGCTTTTAGAAAACTCCTGGTTTTTGCAGGGGTAGTCTAGACTGGAGTGGTGATTTTGTCCTGAAGGTGGTGAATTCGGCAGACCGAACTCCGCAAGATCTTGTTGTACAATTTTGTCACCAGGTTGTGTACACGCGCCCGTGATCCAGGCGTCGATGTCCATCCAACTGTCTCTGGAGTCATTCCTCTCAGGGTCTTCAGGTTGCGACGGAACAGTCGTGTCGGCGATGGCTGAGCCGATGATGGCCGCGATGTCCTCTATAGAGCTGATATCGTACATGTCCTGCTTGTGCCCGTCCTCGAACATTTTGGCAGGCGGCGAGCAGGACGCGGCGCAGGAGTCAGCGGCGGAGGTGTCCGCGAAGGGCTTGGTGTCGGGCCCGTCGAGGAATGGTTTGACGTCCTCTAAGTCGGGAGGCTCGGTGTCGGCCGCGCACGTCGATGAGGATACGACGTCGTGGTCGGCGCCGTAGCCGCTCTGCGTCGGATAGTTATTGTTCTCTTCTGGAAGGCGTTGCGCGATAGCATGGTAGTGGTGTCCAGAGATGCCGTTGATAGATAGGTGTCCAGTGTAGCCGGTGAAGGGGGGGAGAGGCTTGAGTTCTGCGAGGGGGGTAGGGGCGAGGAGAGAGTCAAGGAGCTCGTGACAGGTGGGCGGAGGGGAGGAGTTGTCGAGCTTGGGGTCGAGCCAGCAGCTGCCGAGCAGCAGCTCGTCGCCGCTGGCACCCGCCACTCCGGCGCACTTCATGCCGCGCCTCACCGCGACACCGGAGCCCAGTGACAGTCCTCCGCCGCCATACTTGGATGCCGCCACCCTGCTGCGCTATCTGTAACAAAGGAAAACGATCATTAATACACAGTATTACGTAATCAAGGAATTCTTAATATATATAAATTACGTCTCACGTTGTTAGTTCGCAATGGACTCCTAAACTGCTGAACCGATTTTAATAAAATATTGCACACTGTATGCAGTTTCATCCAACTTGAAAGATAGGATAGTTTATATCTCAATTTATAACCGCAATATTATTGTATTGCGAATTTTGCCAGGTTGTGCAGGTTTGTATGAAAGAAAATTTAGGAACTATGAAAAAAATAAATGCATCCGTGCGAAGCTGGGGCGCCCCGCTAGTATATTATATATTTATATTGTTTTTCAAAAAAGGACTGTAAGAACATAACTTAGAATACACACAGTATAATACGAGTTCAGCCGAGCATTAGTATGAACTAGTACGCAATCAGAGATGCAGGCGGTAATCGCGAACGATACGCCTCAATAGTTAACAGTGCTGCGGCCCACAGTCGCTTCTGTTTTATTTCTAGACAATTTTGTTCTATTTTTAATATAAACAAAAGGCTTTTTAAGCTCAGTAGGGCGTACGGTATTAATGTGGAGACAGGCAGGTGAGCTCGTTCTAGGAATCAATTTCAGATTGTGTTTTTAGCGTGCCCGTCTGCTGGCTGTGGGAGAATGGGAGTCAGGCTTGTGGCTTCAGACGCTCCCGTCATCCACCATAGGCACAATGATGAATGACTCATCGTTTCGGCTTGCTACGTGTCTCCGCTTGGGCGCACCTTGTGTTGCCCCGCATCGGTGTCACTGCGGTGAAGCTCTCGACAGTCTCGGGCACCATGGCCTGTCCTGCTGCAGGAGCGCAGTTCGCATAGCAAGGTTACTGAGAGCTACCCAGCTGTCTTTTTGAGTAGTTGTGTTTTGAACCGTGTTCGTCAGTTTAAATATCTAGGGCATATTGTTACAGAGGATTTGAAGGACAATCTAGATGTGGACCGGGAGCGAAGAGCATTGGCGGTGAGATGTAATATGTTGATCCGAAGGTTCTCACGCTGGACAGGTTCAGTTAAGATAACACTTTTCAAGGCATACTGTCAAGTATTTTACACGTGTAGCCTTTGGTCTAACTTCACTGTAAAGGCCGTTAATGCTCTTCGAGTCCAGTACAATAATGCATTCAGGATGCTGTTGGGGCTGCCACGCTTCTGTAGTGCCTCAGGGATGTTCGTGGACGCTCGGGTTGACAGCTTCGCTGCAATCAGGCGTAAGCGAGCAGCGTCCTTGTGGCACAGGGTACGTGCCAGTAACAACAGTCTTCTGAGTGTCATTGCCAACAAACTGGATTGTCCTTTCCTCTGTTATTTAAGTCAGCTACATGCTCCTGTAAATATTGGTAATGTCTACTAACATGGTTTTTAAGTTTGTATGTTACTAACATCTTGTTTGTGTATGGAATTTTATTCTGAATTAAATAGATTATTATTATTATTATAGCACAGCACGCCAGCATCAAAGATATTATTCGTCGAGCCCTTGTCACCACCGGCGTACCAGCGGTATTAGAACCACACGGCTTGGTACGGACGATGGTAAGACACCAGACGGCATGACGTTGTTGCCTTGGAAGGTGGGTAGGTCTCTGGTGTGGGACGCAACGTATGTCGATACCGTTGCGCCATCTCATGTTTCTAGCACCGCTGCTGCGGCTGCTGAGACCCTCAAACGGCGCAAATACTGTAAACTTTTGGGTAACTACAAATTTGAGCAGTTTGGGGTCGAAACGCTCGTGTCCTGGGGCCCGAGTGCTCGTCTGCTTTTTAAGGAAATTTCTCGCCGGCTGGTCGACATTTCACGTGACCATAGGGCTGGATCGTTCTTTGGCCAAAGAATTAGCATTGCCATTCAATGTGACAATGCTGCCAGTCTTCTGGGTACGTTTCTGGATGACAGCGATGCGGTCGAGTACTTCGGCACCTAAGTGTCCTTTATTTTTGTATTTATTTATATAGTAAGTTAGTCATTTAATTTAGTATCTAGTGCAAATAGTTAGTTACAAATAATTTAGATGACATATGTTTAGACTTTTCAAATATTCACCGAATTTTCCTGAGTATTCCGAATTATATTTTAATAAAATTTCGCCGTAAAAATGTTATCGTATTTAGGACACACACATTTTGTACATAACATAAAAAACCCTAACCTATATTTATTTAACCTATAATTATTTTTTGTACTATTTGCTGACAATGTTTTTTTTTTACAATTAATTTAATTTTAATCATAGTACCCTGTGTTCACGAATAATAAATGAATTTGAATTTGAATTTGAACCGCCTTAAAAAAAAATAAAGTGAAAACTATTTTGGGATTGGGAGTCGGATTATCTTTGACTTTTTCAAGTATAGTCTTCCAATAAAAATACGGAATCCTTCTCTTATTTCCAGGCAAAGACAACAAGCATATAAACAGTTGCAACACAAAGCGCAACGCTGATACTGGCCGCAGATAGCCCGGCACCGATCCGGCACACTTACCGGAGCCCCGATACCTGACCGTGTTCGCGGCGATACGGTGCCGCTAACGAAATCAAACGAGTTACTCATTAAAATTGTTAGCGATTAGGTTACCGGTAATTATGCACTGAAACAAAGAGATTTATAGACCGCGTGGTGTTTGGTTGAAACTGAAAATCTTTTTAGATTATGATAGGTCTAGTACCTAAAGCTTTTTTTACAGACTATGATTTCTATAAGTAGCTAACAAACATAAATCTTGCATATACTCATAAATGGAGCCACAGATAGTTGAAATAAATAAAAAAGATTACTCAACCAAAAGCTTTTCGGAAGCCTTTTCTTTCTCATTTTCCCAAGTCAATCAACCCACCGAGCCTTTTGCAGTGCTCTCCTAGATGTTAAGTGAGCCCACGTTACAACACAACTCCCCGTCCTCCGCCATTTCCCAAAGGAGGAGAATTCTAAGCAAAAACTTGTTTACAGGTTTATTATTTATATTATAATAAGATATCAATAAAAACGTTTCCCTGGTAGAATGTTGCTACATCGCTACGAATGACTGGAGCACTTCAATGTCACAGGCGTGGTTCATTCACCTTTGTGAAAAATTTGGACATTAGCGAACTACAAGTAAAAAGCCACAGCACAAAATAAATTCCGAATAATTTATTTTACCATTTAGCTTATTTAGGGCATTTCTTAACAGCTTTATTTCCTAACAAAAAAAAAAAACTATCCTTTGATTCTCTAGAATTTTTCATAATGTTCAGTTCGGTACTGACAAAAAATTGAACCTATGACAACACGCACCGTCGAGGCGTTGACCAATGTCTGCACGCAATGAGTTGCGAAAGCTCCACGGAAAAAATACTATTAAAATATAGATTTGTCTCGGCTGCCAAGTACGCGGCCTTGATTGAGTTTTTCGCGAAATACTGTAGTGTGGATAAAAGGCTGATTGCGCGCGCGCCGGCCGTGGCGATCGCTGTCGCAACCCGCTGCAGAAAAAATGAATTACCAAGACACCCGATTGCATACTGAACGTGACTTTAATAGACAACAATAGTATTTAAGATTTTAATTTTTCGTAATATTCAGTATCTGCTGTAATATTCTATGCATACTGTTGAAACAAGAGATCAAAAAACTGAAACAGTCCTTGATATCCTTATATGCTTCGATATCCTCCGAAACATTCATATAAAGGGCTGGTCAACCAAAGAATGATCGTTTGTTAGTGTTTTCTTTAAACTGTGTGCAATAAAGACACCCCTATCAATCATGATGATGGCCTAAAGTAAAAAGAGCCACTGTTGTTAATTCATCAGGATTTACCATTCAGAATAGTAGACAATGAAAATGAAGGATGAAACAAAACTTGATGCAGATAAAACAACTGATAAGCTTGAAAATAAGCCTTCTTACTTTTCACATATATCATCTATAGAGTACTGATACTAAAGATTGAATATTACAGCTCCTTGATTGAATCAGAGACTTACATAATTAATTCATCATCATCTGCCTAGCCTTTGCCCAACTATGTCGGCTTCCAGTCTAACCGGATGCAGCTGAATACCGTATACATCACATTTATAGTATTTTACATGGACCGACTGCTTATCTGACCGCCACAACACAGTTACTGGGTAATACGATACCCCTTGGTAAGACTGGTTGTCAGACTTTCGGGCTTCTGACTACCCGTAACGACTGTCAAAGATCCACGAATGACAGCCGGGACCAACGGCTTAACGTGCTTTCCGAGGCATGGAGGGGTCTCGTTAAGTAAAGGTGGTCACCTATCCACAGACCAACCGCGGCAAGCGTAGCTTAACCTGATCGATCGACCTGTGCGGCTGTTATTATTTAGCCACGGGCCCCTCCTTTACATAATGAATTATAGAAAATAAACGTAATTATGATATAACTTAGAGCCAACTAGACAGAAGAAGTTGCCACCCTCGAAATTACAAAACCCTGGGTTGATACCGTAAGGTGTGTAAGATTAGGTATGAACAAATACGATGTGGATTTTTTTTAAAATATAGCAGTAACCATTTAAGTTAATTGTGTGCAAGCAAGCGAGGCGGACGGTTCAGGATGTTTGGACGTCGGGCGGAACTCGGGCGCGGGTAAAGATTAACGTTATTTTATAAACGAGTTAATTAACAGCAAGTATTTACTGTGCATGCGTTACGTTGCTATTAATATTTATCATATTATCAACGTCATCATTATTTTAACGTTCATCAAATTATTTAAGCTTCACAAGGGATGGTTTGGGTAACTTGCTCGTATTACTTATGCTCTTTATATATGTCAACGTTTTCATTGACTGCTTCTTCTCTATCTTTTTTTCTTCTTTATCTGATCGCTCGCTATAAAAGGTTTCCTCCTTTTATTAAATAATAGATCCTGTCTTTTCATTATTACCAACCATTTTTTATCAATTTCTAGCACCGTATTCATAATTTACACCAACATTATGAAAAGCTCCATTTGCCAAAAAGAGCGTAAAATACTCGTCATAGCCCTGTCACCGGTCTCAGTGACAACTTTGACACGAACAAAAATACAAGAATTTAACATCTCTTGTCCCAATTCCGTAGAAATTGTCACAGTTCCATAGATTATCCGCTCCGATGGACCGACCGAGTGAAAGTAGAAACACGTCTGCTTTTGTAAATCAAAACGATCTTTTATAAAATATTGGAACATGATTGACGACGGGGAGCGAAGAAAGTATGACATTTTGGATTTTCTAACGTTTTCTGCTGCCTTTAAGTAGGGTAATCCATTGTCGTGGAAAGTAGAGTGCATCAATTGGTTATTAAGATCAGAAGTTGTGTTATAGGGGAGGGTCAGTAATGGTGCAGAGTTTAGTTGTCGTTTTAAGTTAATTGAAGTATAGAAAGCATTGCGTAAAAAAAGCAAAGTATCTAAACTTTTTCGATAGTATTGGTACCTCTAGCTAAATTAAGAATAATGTATTTAAGTTTATTATTTTATTCATTTTGATTTGATTTGATTTGATTTATTCATTTAATACTTTAAGCACTTAAATGTACAGAGGCGGACTTCATGCCAAGTACAAGAGAGTGCAAGTTTATTATTTATTTATAAACTAAATAAATAGAACAATAAAACACGCACCTAGTGTTAATGTGTGAGGCATACCTACACTTTGACACGTAAGTCATCCATGCTAAATCTTAAAAAGTAACAAGTAACATTTTGAATCATCAGTATAGTATCTGTATGTTTGTCTGTCTCATTATCACCGATAACAGCTTTAATGTAGCTATCACCTGTTAGTAGGCACTATAATAATAAATGTTGGTCAATATTTTGATGATATCTAGGTAGCCTAGAAATGATGGAATGATGCAAGCATGTCATCACCACAAGCTTTTTTTTTTAATTAGCTGACATTGGGCTTGCTTATTAATTATTTAATATTTATGTAGACGTGTCGTTGGCATTTTTATGTATCCATGTCGAAACGTGCTATTAATAGCCAACAAATTTCATTCGCTATCCAAGTGTCCATATATTATTTATTTTATTTTTATTATCTTTTAACACTAAGTCAAAGTTATGGTCCAAAAGCCTTAATACTAATCCTAAATCCGAAGTCGGGCCAAATTCCAAACACTAAGCTTAGACATGGTAAGTTAACATAAAGCACGCGACACACTGACCGACAAACGGCTACCCCCACCGCGACAGGCGGATTCTTAAAAAAAAAATCGTATCACGAAATTAATTTTTAGGCCAACCTACACGAGGCGCCCGCATCGAAAATTTGTCGCGCACAGAAAGAGACAAAACATACGCTATAAACGAGAGTGAAAGAAACGGGTGTAAGTGAAACAGGGCCGCCTAACGGTACACACACGGAAGTATGTCAGTGGCGTAAACACTACTTTATTATACATAGGTCGTAACCAACGACGGTTGGTCATTCAAAACGCAACCTTGACCGGAGGCATTAAAGTCGAAATTTGGTTAGCAAGCGGGCTGGTTTTCGATTTTCACGGTGCTGATTCACGACAATAGAGCTATGTCCGTTTCTGTTTGATGATTACTTACGAGAATCCAGTTTTTAAACCTACCTCAAGGCTAGACCCGCGGCTGGGCTATTGATGGACTATTGACAGGCGATAGCGCCTCGAAGAGTTCGACTACGTAGAGTATTATAATATCTGTGGTTCGACGTAGAAAGTTACTGTAACTTACTAAACTGATAACAGTGATAACGTTACCGATTATGTTAATAATTTACCGATATGCATAATGTTTTAACGGTAGATATATTTTTCGCTATATCGTGCATTTTTTATGAGTATTTTATCCTTCATAGTTATTTAAGCCAGACGTATTGTTTATCAGTATACTAAGCAACTTTCTAAGTTGTCTCCTATAGGTACGAATATTGAATAAACTTCGGTCACCAACACAAGTTGACCTAAGGCTCAGTCCACACTGCGCATATATTACTGTTATAGCCCCATACTCAATTCATTCTTGTCCGATAAGATCTCCTTCAAACAGATACAATAAGAACAAGCGTATTATCGATATCGCTTTAGTACCGATACTGTTTATATTTATTTCAGGTATTACTGTATCGATACTAGAATGTATTATATCGGGATCGAAGAGATTATGGTCTGTATTCTACTGTAAACGGGCATTTTGAATATATTGAGCTTTAAATAAATCATTATCCAGGTGCTTTTCTAATTTTATTCGCGTAAAGATAAATAATATGGACCTTCAAAAGTTCTGTAAAATGTATAAACGTTTTATTTTCTTACCTCCATGAAATGGGAAAAATAGAGAATGACAAATGTTACCCAAACATTCTCATTTAAATCGTTTTACTTCAAAGCAAAACTGCAAATACACCGACCAAAAAAAAAGTTGACCAATTTGCATAGGCTAAACATTTATTATGTTAACTGTACTTGTACTTAATTGTTTCTTAGTATTAACAAGTACAGTCGGCGCTTTGATCCCTACATCCTAATTGCCTAATATACTTGTTTGGTCGTTTGTCAAGGCAGCGGGTACCGTTATAGGCCCAACGGGTTTTTTTAGGAGTGGACCGTGGTATGCGCGCACCACAACGAGGTTGAGTGGATTTTGGGTGGCCCAGCGAGGCCTAACGTGGCCTCGTGTGGGAACGTGGGGCGTGTCGTAGCGTGTAGGTGCTATTGTTTTGACCTTATTAGTACGATACGGTAATTGGTATTCTTGTACTTAATATAGAAATGATCACAGAAATACTGAAGACAAACGGATGCAGATCTCTTTGTAATTCTATTCTCAGACGCCAAATTAAAATTGGTTTACTGGCTTCAAAGAACACTGTGTCAGAGTGTCAACAGAACTGAAAAACTTTATAAAATCAATCATACAACAACGAAACGAGTCTATTTCGACAATCGACCACGATTAGTTGCGCAAGCGCACGTTTACAAAACATTTATTCTACGTTATAAAATTACGCTCAAAAGCCCAATAAAGAGAATGGTATCGCAATATCCTATACTGTAAACAAATATCATAACGTTGCGCTGACAAGATGTAGAAAGTGCCCATGTTTGATATCAATAAGTGTTTCAACTGTTTTATATTGCTGTAATTAACGATAATTTAATAAGTGTCATTTATTGGCGTTGTAGCTACTTATTAAATATTTCAAAGATATTGCTTTATAATGAATTTAGTTAACAAATAGCTTTACGACAGTGTTAAGGCAAAGTCAAAATGTCCTTTACAAGCAGGGCCCTCTGGAGTTACATTCTTCTGTAAGAACGTCAACATTTTCAAATATTATGAGGCCTGATGATTACAGTATACTATTTAGCAGTTAGATATCCCTAAAATTCCAATAGTAGGAAAGACCGAAGACCATTATATCTGGAAACTCTTTTCAAGTATTGGACATTGGCTTCCAATATTCATGTTAAGTCTTCTCAACAAAAATATAAAATTCTTGCCAAATTAAATATCATATTGTTTAACAAATAGAATCTATCGATAAAAATCTAAGATACAATATAACCAAGGAGCATAACTCTAAGATGTTTCTTCTGTGAACTAGTAAAATGCAAATGAGTGACAAATAAAGACATTGTTTCTACGGTCGTTATGTTAATATAACTTCTAAAAGGGTTGATTAGCATTTCAATTTGTTTTCCAGAATGTGTTTTAATTTAAATAGGGACATTTTTTGTTTATCTTTGAAATGGAGGCGCATTTGTTCTGTACTACTACTTCAAGTAATATCCGATTTATAAATCTGTATTTAACAATGGTGTAGATTTTGTTGTGAACACGTGGCACAACCAAACTCAATTTAAGTTATTGCTTTATTTATTCTTTTTAATGCAACTCGAAACAGACAGACGTTAATATGAGCGTTTACATTCAAAATCAAAACGAAAACAGAAAAAATAACTTCTTTTGAAAATTAACGTTATCTAGAATATTTTAAAATAGCACCACCCTATACAAAAACCGCGCTAATATCCTTCAAAACGAACATACCGTTATTCCAATCCAACCTGCCATGACAATCAAACTCGGTAACAACCCAACTGTTTGACTCCCGCGCTGGTCACAAAAACCCCCGCTCGCCCTAAGGTCGTCGTCCTGAGCCCGGCTCGGGATAGCCCAGTACAGTTAAGGGTCAACCACCGGACTGGCCTTGAGGATCCTCCCGTGAATATGAATAGGACAGGTGGACTCAACAACTATGTTTTGGGGGGAAAATTGGTGGAATTGTGAGTTTAGAACTATTATGTGTTGTAGGAAAAAGGGTGAAGTGAAGTAGCGTTCAGTTGCTATGTTAGAGGAGATTTGTTTTAGACTACAGTGCTACTAAGGAGGCTTTTGGGAAGCTCTGGACTGTAATAATAAATAACAATATCACCATTAGAAATAAACCTACTTCGATTGAGTCAAATGAAGAAGTAAATTCTATACTACAACCCAAAATAAATCATTCAAACGCGATAATCTAAGTCTAGAGATAATTGCGTATCTTGCAGTTTAAATTTTATAGATCTATCTAGATAAAGAGTGCCTTATAGCGTGGTTATGGTGCGCGTGCGCCACTGGCGATGTAAGGCACAGGGGCAATGGGTTAGATGCATGGTGTCCGTAAGATAAGAGGTTACTATAGCTTGTTTAGATTTTATTGTGCTTTGTAGAACCGGTACAAGAAATAATAAGATAGAATGGAAATTACTTCTTTGAGAACAGCCGATCGATTCTGTAAAAATCTCACAGTGAAAAGTTAGGTGAAGTGGGCTTAAAGTGAGCTGTCAAGAGTATCAATCCCTAGCATCAGGATGACACTGACAGCTCACTCCACGCTCACTTCACCTAAGTTTTTCACGGTGAGATGGTTACAGAATCGCACTGCAGTTCTGTTTTATGTAAATTTATAATCGATTATATTGGTGCTTCTCAAGCTTTATATATGCTTAACAGAAGCGTTGTATTTAATAGGTATTAACTGCTTTCTTTTTTAACCTTATCACTTTTATATCACATCATATATTATCATTTTTTCTGGCCCCTGCTACCGGCCAAAGACCCCTAGAAGTTAGAATATGAACTCAAATAACCTAAACATGTAAATATATTTCAATAACCTGTTCCTACATGAGGCTACATCTCATCTTTATACACAAAAAGTTTAATAACTAGCATTGCACTCACACAGGTGCACATGCAGCTTATGTGTAATAAGTGATATGTCGACGCGTATGACGCATGCGCGAGCCGCTAGACCATTTGTGACGTAGTGACACTCCCGTGGATATACAGGCTGTTTAATAAAATACAGATCCTGCACCCTAATATCGTAACTCACTCGGAATTAACATCCATTAATTTTTTTGCCAATTTAAGAATAACCATTACGTGACTGCAGTTATATATGTGTTTTTAGACGTATAGACATTTGTCTTACTGTCAAAATAACACACATATCAACTTGGAAACAGATCGTCACCGTATCGCCTTTCGTCTTGCCGTCAAACAGGCGTCAACCTAACGTAAGCATGTAACCAAACCGGATCAGTAGCTCCGATACGTCCACTCGGCTACGGCTAGGCGACGCCGCGTTTACGGCTCGCCGACCGCTGGTTGATAGTGCTGCAGGCAGGTCGCGGGAGGGGTGAGAGGGGCAAGGGTGGACGAAGAGACGTGAGCTTGGGTACGGAGAGACGTATGCGCGGGAACTGCAAGTTAACTTCGCTCAGTACCACGGTTCGTGAGCTTGTCCGAGGCGAGGCGATTACGTTACGATTCCGATTAGTGTACGTTACAGTTGAGTGTCGTCGAGTTTGATACAAAGAATGGCTCGATTTGATACGGTGACGATCCCTTTCCGAGTTGTGTGACCTTTATTCTCCATTTTTGGAGTCATAGTTCTATTTCACTAATTGGTATTTGCAGCTTTTGTGTAGCAACGTCCGGGTCTTTGTCACTTACAAGGCATGCAGTGTCATCCGCATAGATTGCTGTCGTTACATCTCCAGTGTTTGGCAGATATGATGTACATCATACTTTAAGATGATGACATACAGTACTGGGCCAAGCACTGATCCTTGCGGGACTGAGGCAGCGATATCATACAGGTTGGAGTACTCGACTTCATATTTCACTTGAAACTTTCTTTGGTGCAGATATGATTTTATGATCATAAAGAACGAGTTAAGTGAAAGTTTTTTTTGAGTTTGAAGAGTGATCCCTTGTGCCACACTCTGTCAAACGCTTGTTGAATATCTGGGAGCACCGTTGAGAATAGAATAGAATAGAATACTCTTTATTATGTACACCAAGCAATAACAAGCAAAAAATAAAAAATAACAACAACAATAATAATAAACAAACAATAAAAAAGCCAACAACAATAAAAAAAGCAATATTTTTTTCTTTTTTTAAAGCAATATTCTTTTTTCTTTGATGCCTGATTTTGTGCGCCACTCTCTATTATAATCCTAATCCTAACTAATATTATAAATGCGAAAGTAAATTTGTTTGTTTATTTGTTACGCTTTCACGCTAAAACGGCTGAAGGAATTTGGATGAAATTTGGCATATGGGTAGACCATGATCTGAAGAGAGACACATTCTACTTTTTACCCTAGATTGCAGATGAAGTCGCGGGCATCAGCTAGTATTCAATAAAATTATATTAATATAAGTATTTATTCATTAAATTTTTTGCTTTCTTTTTTAAGGTCTGTGAAGTTAAATAACTTTTTTGTTGTTTTTATCGTTATATTACTAGCGGTAGACCGCATAGTTACGACAATGGGTTACGAGCTAATTTGAATAGTTGGCTAGTTTGCACATCTAGTGCAATTCGACGGTTGGTCAATCACTCAGTTGTTTGTTATAAAAGTTATTGCGGTATTGTAATATTTGATATTGGTAATTTGTAATGTGTAATAGAGGTATGTTTGTTATTCATTCTCTGGTAGTTGGTATTGTTAAATGTGTGGTATATTGAAAAGTCAGTAGCTACTTTATTGAATGGATAGACCACACAATTCAAATTTGTAAGCGCTTATTCTGATAAGTTTGCTTGTTAATCAAATTAAACATGCTACGTGTACATTTTACATGCTACATGTACATTTTATAAGACAAGTAGATGGCAGATCATATTTTATAAGCTATGTAAATAAAAAAAATTAAGTAATTAAAAGTCATTTGATTGAACGCGATTCTAGCTTTCCATGACACTGTACTGCATAGAACTTAAAAACAAAAAAATGCTTTACATATTTTCTAAATACATGTTTCAAAATGGAATCATGCTGTATGTTCCACACACGAGAATATTTAAATGGCGGCCGACTCGTTGTCCGAGTCAAGGTGGCGGTACAGTTAACCATTGTTTACATACGCGCTCGCTCCAACTAGGTACACTCAACCGCAAGTAAACAGCCACAATCTGACTTTGACAGCGCCTGTTCACTGTAGCATCAAGGGCGGTTTTCGTAGCTCAATAGTGTTAATTGATGTGCTGTTGACCGTACTATGCGTCGCGTCGTTAGGAGCGCATGTACCGAGAGTACTTGCCTTTGTTTATGCTAATGTTGACAGCTTTACGGGTTGGCTATTAGCCGTTTATCAGGCTGAGGTTCACTACCGTAAGTAGTCGAATGATATTGTAGTGTCTAAGGTCGGAAATAGGCTATGAGTCGTTACCGTTTGAAATGTGTAGGTATAATATGTAGTTATAATTTATGTAAGAGGAACCAACTCACTCATCTAGCACGGTAATAATTAATACTAATATCTACGAAATTTATGAACTAACAATAGCGATAAATTTATTTATGTAATTATAATATGCGAATTGGATTGTATGATCCGGGGAATAAATGATTTTTAATTAATAATGAAGTTTCAGAGAGTTTGGAGTTCCATGACAGATTGAATCAGGACACAGCGATATCGCAGCTTTGATGTGCCAAACACTTCTCAATAACTAAACCTGAAAACTTTAATGCAATTTCTTTGAATCCAAGGCTGTAACATGTGTGTGTGGCATTAATGTGTATTATAGAAAAATCATTTCAAGTTTATAGTCTACTAGTTTTTGTCAGCGACTTCTGTTCATATGGAAGTCAACTATATCATAAAACATAATGTATGGCACTCGGAAATAGTGTACGTTTCTATCAGTGTTTTGCTTTTTATTCGGATCATTATTTCAAGAGATGAGCAACAAACATCAATCAAATTTACCTCTATAACACATCTGTTTAGATTCACGTTGTTTTAAAATACGTTTATATCCTACTAATCCTACTATCCTACTTCCTACTAATCCTACTTCCTACTATCCTACTTCCTACTAATCCTACTAATATTATAAATGCGAAAGTTTGTGAGGATGGATGCATGGATGTTTGTTACTCTTTCACGCAAAAACTACCGAACGGATTTTGATGAAACTGTATAGTAATATAGCTTATACATCAGAATAACACATAGAATACTTTTTATCCGGATATTCTCACGGGGTCGAAACTTACGCGGGTGAAACCGCGGGGCGCAGCTAGTAAATAATAATTTTTTAACACAATTACGAAATTGTAATCTTCATTAAACAAACTGTAGCGTAACAAGTAGACATATTCATGTACTAACATGGCGTCGCATGTGCGAATCAATTAATGGCACCTACTAATGGGAAAACACCATAAACCTGCTAGCCTGCCAGCTCTCATTGACATATGAAGCGCGATGCTCTCTAACAAGACTTGACAGGTGTTGTGAAAACTGTAGTTTACAGTGCCATTAATAAAGGGTCGAAGATTGTTTGTGTAGTAAAAAATATAGTTATCTTTGAGCAGTTCAAAGTTGGATTAATACCATGACTTGAGAAAAAGTACATCCCTTTTTGTTTAGGCCGATTTTTCAATCCTCAGCAAATTTAATTCTTATTTTTTTTTTTTATTCTTTATTTATTTATAGGGGCTTTTACGCATAGCGTATGCCAGTCCCATCGTATCCTAAACAATTGTACTTTCACAGGACGTGGGCCATGAATTTGAACAAACCCTTCGCATCGTCGCCATTTGGTTGGGATAGAATTTTATGGAACATACCTACATCAGTTCTGTTCAAATTCAGGGACCTTACTAAATTATTTCTACTGGACTCATATTGGACACATTCCATCAATAAATGTTGTAGATCCTCGATAACTCCACATTCCTTACAATTGGGTGAAGCGATTTTCTTCATCATGAAAGCAAATTCTTATCTTATCTTCAATTCTTATCTTATCTTTAATTCTATTCTTATCTTTTTCTTATCTGTAGAACAAAAATGGTTTGACATAATATTTTCTATACTAAAGCTGTAAAACCATCATAATTATTCCTCACAAAGAAGTTAACTAATCATTGAAAGCAAGAAACTTCCTAGTTGTTCTCTATTTATTAGGGTAAATAAAAAGCAAATGTATTACCTATAGATTACGTTTTCTCAAAACTATTTAGTTTGCGATCATAAAAGCTCCTGCATAGTGAAAAAAAAAAAGAAGAGTTCGAGCAATTTTTTTAAACAAATGCGATGTACTTAAAATAAAAAAATAAAAAAAAATTGTATTTGTATTTTTTATGATTCTATACGTGCTTATGGTGAAGATGGCGAAGACAAGCTTCATTAAGCCAAATATTTATAATTTCCCCACACCACAGAACTTCCAATAATAAGCAAAAAGTTTTAAACGGAACTGTCAGTATTATTATTTTTGTTGGCGATACTATTATTAAAGGTTACGTCACAGGTCGTTCACCGAAATATGAGGCTGTCATTATTTTCTGTTCGGTACTACATTGTTGTAGGTATTCAGTTGCAGGTGGTGGTTGGTGGTGCAAGAAGGGGGCGGAAAGCGACAAAATATATAACACTAGCGGTCCGTCCCGGCTTCGCACGGGTGGAAAAAAAAAAGAAAAAAAATAGCCTATAATAATCAGTGATAATGTAGCATTCAAATGGTGAAAGAATTTTTAAAATCGGTCCAGTACTTTTTGAGCCAATTCGTTACAAACATACATACAAATCTTTCCTCTTTATAATATTTTATATAACATAACCCATTTTTATAGTCGGGCAAAAATAATAAAGAACAGTAAAATGTTTGAATCGGTGATTCTTTATTAGTTTGTTACAAAAGACTGTACGAAGTTTTTATTTAGTTGAAACCAAGTGCTCTCCCATCTTGATTTATATTAGTTACTTGACGGAGCTGTAGTTGGCTATTGTACAGAAATAATTAATTCAACGATAGTTAATTAGATAATTAAAAACTATCGTGGATATTTAACTCAATAATTTTAAGAATATTCACTAACATAATCGTTCTTCTCAAAGTTAGATTATTTCAAAGATAGCTATTTGCTTGTAACTTAAACATAATTAGGTTAACCGCCGTACGATCAGACAAATGAGTTTAAATAACAAACAAAATGTTCCTTTTTACTTACACTGAGCGTAACAGTCTCCGAGCGAATTACTCAAACAGATAATATCTTGTTTTGTCATTTATTACGATAAACAATAAAATATAAGTGCACCAAATGTTTTTATTTCGACAGTTTAATAAACATGTATGTATTTTATTTTTATTGTATGTGCGTTTGTTTATGCTTCTTGGTCTTGCGTAATTTGTTGTCTAATTTATAGTTTCAGGCGAACCGTTAATAACCATATCCTGAAGGAACCAAAGAGCAATCGCGTTCAAAGCGTGTCTTATTTCTACAACGACTTTCAACAGGATTAACATAAGTTTTTCGGTCGATTAATATGTTAGTCCAATACATTTATTACTTTTCTATCATATTTATCGCTGATAGAATGTCACTTTCTCTAGGCCCTATTAAATCTGTATCTTTAAAATGTCAAGCGTGGTTATCAACGTCAATTTCTTTCTCGAATGGGATTTCAATAACAATTTCTTATTAAGTTAGCTTAGATTATGTTAAGCCACAGAGTGTTAGCTCGCTAATAGCCTTGTCTAACAAAATATTAGTGTTGGTAAATGTCGTAACAACGCATTTTAATGACACCGTAGGTAAACTATTTCAAAAAATGGTGATTTTTAGCAATTTTCCTAACACTAAAAGTATAACAAAACTTTTACTTGGCAAATAGAAAACGCACATCACCCTCTTATGATTTGAGTATTAAGGTTGACAATCGCATGGTTTTTCATTGTTTACTAACATGACTTGACGACTTTTACATTTCGCAGAGCCTCGCTAATACGGTTTCCTATGATTTGGGCATTTCTTTTTGTTAAAGCCAAAAATATTTTTACTGTAAATACCCTTTTCTTATACGAATTACACATAATACTCGTATGCAATGAATAAGGATTTTTTGGGTTTGTTATTTAAATATTACTAGCGGCCCGCCCCAGCTTTGCACGGGTGCATTTTTTTTTCAAATTAGCGGTTATAAATTGAGATATAAACTATCCTATCTTTCAAGTTGGATGAAACTGCATACAGTGTGCAAAATTTTATTAAAATCGGTTCAGTAGTTTAGGAGTTCATTGCGGACAAACAACGTGACACGTAATTTATATATATTAAGATTTGATCCTTATCAAATACATAATAATTATTATACTCATAAACGAAGAAAGAAGTAATGGGATTCATCAACAATAAACTTAGAGCTATCGATTTCCACGGTGTTCTTCCTACTACCCACGTTATAATATTAGAATAATAATAAGTGAAAATACAGAACGATTTTCTCTTTCCAACCATAAATCTGATAGAATCGGTCCCATAATAAATAATTTTAAATTAAAATTCATAATAAAAATCTGCTCCCGCGCCTAAGCGCTAATGTCCATAGAAAAGACATCAACGCGCGCCGCGGTACGGTGACCTACTGACTGCGGCTTATGTGTGTGTGATCGTGCATACAACGTTGTTTATGTCTGCTTGTGTGCACACTGTGGGTGTGTTAGTGAAGTTGTAATTACACACACACTCACAAAAACTTACACATATCGCAAGTATTCGTTAATGATTTGAAAAATAAGTAATGACTAAGCAATTTTGCGAGTGAAAGTGAAGCGTACTGGATGTTTTTATTATATATCAAATTGATGATAACAAGTGTTCTTTACAGCGATATAAAGTTTAATAAGTTGGTTTAAAAGGACGATAATGGCCCTGATTCTGTTGTTCACAAACTAAACCAAATTTAAGTTCAGTTCATCTTTTTCTTTCTATTTAATTAAGAAAAGGACAGAAGATAAATATTAGTTTATTCCTGTCGAATTAGATAATCCATAGACAAGTTTAGACGTGATTAAAAAATTGGTTACTAAAAATAAGTTAATTTACATCAGGCGCTGACTAATTTGACAGGACTAAAATAATATTTATCTTCTGTCCTTTTCATAATGAAATAGAAAGAAAATGATGCACTGAACTTAAATTTAGTTTAGTTTGTGAACAACAGATTCGGGGCCAATAATTATAGTTTATCATGTTTTTAGTCTGACATGAACAATTTTCTAGTGTTAATTCGAACAGGGTGAATGTTTTCTTAATGATACTGGTACTTAATTGACAAGTCTATTGTGACTATTCTCACAACCACTTTTTTTTAGAATTTGCCCATTAAACATAAAAAGAAATTAAACAGCAATCTTCACTCCAAGAAGGCGGTAAATACTTGTCCTATTTTATATACCATAGTGACACAAAATCCTCCAATCGATCCATCTAATGCCCCGCGCACACAAACTCACTCGCGCCCCGCCTCCTTCTCGTGCACACACAAGCGCACAAACACAAGCCCACTATGTATGTGCGCGCGTGTGCGTCATCAACTTTCTTTCGCAGTCGCCGACGCACCTCGTTTCTTGCAACCGTGACATTGTAACTACTGCGAACAGGTCCGTGAAACTTCGCAAGAACTTGAACACTTTGAATTATTTAGTTGACTGATTTGGACTTGTGATCTGAGTTTGTTTTGATTATGTTGGATGCTTATTAATATGATAATAATTGTATGTTTAAGTTTTATGCTACTGCTTTCTGCGCTACTGGTCACGGGTTTGATTCCCGTACTGAACAAATACTGTGGCCACAGATACTTGTTTTAAGTCTGTTTTTTGTGTATTGGAGATTTGTGTTTGAAAACGTCAACGCATTTAATTTAACGATACAGTCATGAATAATTCCTAATTTAGAATAAAGTTAGCTGTTTAGCACACCACGAATGTGCGAATTTCAATATGTAGGTACCAAGGCAAATAATCCTACTTTCCTACTAATATTATAAATGCGAAAGTTTGTGAGGTTGGATGGATGGATGTTTGTTACTCTTTCACGCAAAAACTACTGAACGGATTTTGATGAAACTTTACAGTAATATAGTTCATACATCAGAATAACACACAGGATACTTTTTATCCCGATATTCCCACGGGATCAAAACTTACGCGGGTGAAACCGCGGGGCGCAGCTAGTCTAATATATAAAATTCTCGTGTCACAGTGTTAGTTACCATACTCCTCCGAAACGGCTGGACCGATTTGTATGAAATTTTGTGTGCATATCGGGTAGGTCTGAGAATCGGCTACTATCTATTTTTTTTTTTGCAAAATGACGTTTGCGGGGTCAGCTAGTAATAAAGAGATTTCCTCCTTTTCAATCATTTTTTTCGACAATCTCTTAAAACTGAAAAGGTGAATAGACCATAAGGTAAGCACAAAAATGGTGTGACGTACTCTCTGATAACCAGAAAGTTTTGATTTGTAAAGAGTGGTAACCCATCCGTGGAACAACCGCGGCACGCGTAACTGAATCTCACGTATTGATTGATCCACGCGACCGTTATTTAGCCACAAGGTACTTCGATAAAAAAAGAACATACTCCTCATCACAATCATTCAAACGACAGTTATCTCAAAAACTATCAAACGCTATCACATCACAGATCATCAATCACTTCCTGCCACTTACTGACACTTCTGCTACATTCTGCCAGTTACAGTTACTGCTACTTAAACTTATACAACTTAATTTACGTACGGCCTCGATCCTTGATCGGGGCCGAGTCATCCAAGTATATCTTTATTGTGGATCTAACACAATAATGATCTATCTACAGATCCGATAGTGATCGATCGGGACTGTTATGCGCAAGAGTGTATGGTAGTCAACCGAAACTTAATAAGTTAATATGCTTATGCTATGTAGATAGTGTTTGATATTATAATGTGTGTAGTTGCTGGCAGTGATAGTAAATGATCTTAAAGGTTACACACTCTATAGAAATGTTCCATCTCAAGAGGTCTTTTTTTTATTTTGAGGATGGGAAATCATCAAATAACCCCTCCCGCTCTGGGTGGAGCAGAAGGGAGTGTCTAGACTCTTACTGACTAAAACCCACCCGTGTTCCTTCCTTAGCCCTTTGTGTTCCGGGGTAGTGGTAACCCTTTCGGACAATACCGCTGCCGTGTCAAGAGGTCTACAATTAGCTTTCTACCAACGGACTTAATTAAATTAAATTTAGTTTAATTCAAGTAACAAAAACTCATATACACACAGATACACAAAAAGATACAGACATGATAACAAGTACAGACAAACGAAACGAACACTCACAGGGTAACAACAATATGTCTGCTGCAGCATTGCCGGATATAAGGGCAATCCAGTCTGTTGGCGATCATCGCCAGGACAGTGTTGGCGCTGCCCCGCACTCTGCGCACCGCTTGCGCATCGTTAATGATCCTAACATCGTCAAACCTACTTGTTAGGCACCAAATAAAATAAAAGGTAATAGGTGCAAATGGGTTTAATAGCTAAATAAAAATATCACACGAAACAATATTACGAAAATAGGTAAAAATACGTAAGCCGCCCCGTTGCTAGCCAACTAATAACAACAAGTCCCTAGCAACGGGGTTGCCAGATCTATCACCAACACTACTTTTTACCGACTTCACAAAAAGGAGGAGGTACTATGTTCGAATGATTGTATGTTTTTTTTTTTTTTGTATGTTTGTTCATCGAATACTCCGCCAATTGTCGACGGATTTTCAAAATTCTTTTTTTATTTGAAAGGGTATGCTCCCGAGGTGGTCCCATTGTCACAAAATCAGAATCTGATGAGGGAAACCCATGGAAATCGAGGGAAACTCTCAAATTTTGTAGGCACACTTGAGCCGATTCGGGTAGTTTTTATAGCAACTCGTGCATTTGCTGTCAGAAAGCATCATTCGCTGAAGTGGAACTGATGATGAAGACCACAGATGGCCATCGGAACTACTTACTCATTAATAAATATTTCACGGTTTGCGATTTGATTAGGTACTTTAATGTGGTTGCTAAACACAATGCGTATCGTGAAGTGGAGCTGATAGTGACTTCTCAATCAGCTCTAGTTCTCTAGGTTCTTACAAGGAGAACTCCTCAACAATTAACGTCCCTGCATCGGAAAAAGCAATATTTTGTAAAAGGTGATGAGCACTTGACATTAGGCTATTGTAACTTAGATAAGTTACAAACTGGCCTGCTAAAAAGTGAAAAATAAAAAACTTTTTTACAAAAAAAAAAACAACCGACTTCCAAAAAAACACTACAAAGTGAAAAATAACTTCAATTTCGGAAGTCGGTGTCAATAAAAGAAAATGTGGAACCAACGAAGTCGGTTGTTTTTTTTGGAAAAAAGTTTTTTATTGTAATTAAAGACCTAAACATCTTTGCTATTCACTGTTTTACTCGTCTTTTTGTTTTAAAAGCGTCCGATTATTTTCGAACTCGAATGGAGTCGTTTTTCCTTCGGCAAAAGACGTCAAGTGAAGTGGGCTCTAACAAAGTGTTATATAAAAATTTTGACATATTTAAATAGGCTCACTGGATCTAATGACCATTCGCCACACACCTAGTACAAACGCCAGCACATCAAGCTACAACAATCTGTCAAATTTCTCTAATAGATTTTCATTTTTATTAATAAAGCATAAGGTTCAAAGTTGATTGGGAAAATTAGACAGTTTCGGGTAGCTTATGTGATGGCGTCTGTACATGGAAAATAAACATAACTGGAGACATGTAATCTGCATTCGCGATTTATTTGACAAAAATGTAAACAAATATAAGCTTATGGAAAATTAACTTTAAATCCTACACAATAAAGTTCAGTTTTCTCTATAACTTCAAACATTTTTATAACTTTCTCAATAGTGCTAGTCACTCTGAAAGCAACTGAATTACCATTAACATAAAGTTGATATTTGTTTAACTTGAAATAATATTAATTTGAATAGACTTGAGGCGACATAAACTTCTGCTTAATCGTTTGGGGATATATACTTACAAAAACTCACGCCTTTTTCCTATCGAGGTAGGCAAAAACGTCTTACACACTCCTATTGCTTCGTTTTGATATATTTAAACTCAAAAAGTTAATCCATCATATCCGTTCTTTTAAGCGTTAACCTTCTGCCACTGTCCTGCACAGCGCGCTGCGCGGGCGCACGTCCCGTTTGCAATTAATCTCTCACTAATGGCGATTACTGACAACTTTATTGGGAACACCCTGGTCGTGACGTCATCATGAAATCGTTCGTGTTTATTCGACGGTTCGGTAGCAACTTCATTGTTATGACACACACCGTCTGGTTGATTGGAAAACTTACGAAAATAATTTAATGAAATGGTTTAATGTAGTGATCAACGCGATGAGTATCTAAGCCTTGTGTTCACCAACATTAAATCAACTGATTAAATATTTAATTAGTTTTTTATTTAAAATTTCCTTAGGAAATTTGACAAAAACCAACAGTTTAAAAACCTAACCGGTGGTTTTAATGTTGTTGAACTCAAGCCTTAGTGGTTCGATTTGCTGATGTTCGCAATTAAAAACAAATAAATTGTGTTTTAGTTATTTGATATGATTGAAATATGTAATCATGGCTCATCATCTGCCTAGCCTTTTTCCAACTATATATAAACTTGAATCTACCAAGCTACTGATATATATTTTCCTTTCCAGCTATTAACTCATACCCCAGCGGTTTAACAATAACACGTGTAAAGGATACAGATTCCTTTACAAATTAATCCTCTTCCAAAATTATTTAGTCAGCGGTCACCCGTAAATTAAACTTACGAACACAGCCCCATAAAATCATAATTTAACGGTTTCCGGCAGTTCTGTAAAACTAGTCTGAATTTTTGAAAAACTAACTAGATTTGTTTACCGTTACAGTGACGTCACAGTAGTACAGCACATTGTTAAGATGTTAATTGGAGCATTTGAGGCACAATTAATTTAATATTTTTATTACGTTCACACGGTTCTTTGAGGTGTGAATAATTTTGTGAAATTAATTAGAGTTTAGACTTTTTTGTGTGTAAAATGATTGTTGAAGAAATGTAATTATTTGATGAGAATTAATCCTCAAATAATATTTTACTTTAATATTAAACTTTCCTAACGACGGAAAGACTACGTCTTTGATTCTTGAGTGCATCGTCATATTTATGTATTATTTTGGTTAAATTAACATTCTGTTTGAGTTACGCTTCCATAATCACATTTAACACAATACGTTTAGAATAACAGATCAATCGTAAAATTATAAAGAAATATAAAAAATAAAGATTTGACGGTTTTCGTATCGTCACATAGTTTAAGCTATTTATTTGATCCGTACTAATTTAATAAGTGGTCCACTTATCGCATGTGGTATCATCAAAATTATTTAATTCAATACTGGCCGCCCATTTTTATGCATACGTTTATAAACACACAGCGAATAATTTAATATAGCGTAACGGAGCTCCGCTAAATCTCATGTAATTGGTGTTCGCGGACTGAATGGACACAAGCGATACTGTTAGTGCCCAAGGGATAAGAGAATGGCGAAGCAAGAGGAAGAATATTGGTGTTCGCTCCAACAATTAACTTTTTGAACGTTGGCCAATGTTGATGAGACCCAATGTTGGGCAAATGTATCCATTATAGAAAAAAAAGAAAGAAAAATTGTTTATTTTGCACAAACAAAACGCACATTACAAATAAAAAAAATAAATTTAAAAAGAAAAGACAATCAATATACACATACAATGTTGTCAAAAGGCTCGTACTTAAGCATAAAAAATGTTGTCAATTTTGTCCATTGCTTGATTTTTGTGCCAGGCGTCAAAGACAACGAACACATTAGTTGACAGTTGACACTTGACATTGACAGTACGTATAAATTAAAATGAAATTCCGTGATGCGCCCGCGCGACACTGGCTTATTGACAACAAAATAACAACAATCAGAAACAAAAACAAAATAACAATAATTAAAAATAACTACTTTTGTAACAAACAAACCAATATTAAGAACAATTAAGCCGTGCGTCGCATCTGTGCAAGAACAGGTCGTTGCTCAGCAAAATGCTGTGACTTCAGACAAACATAAAGTCAACAGCGCTGATTTTCAGCAACTACCTCTCGAATGACGTAATGACGTCCCACCGTAAATCGGGTAAGTGTTCTTACGCAGAAATACTTCTGTGATCCTAGCTGAACATAGTGTACTAATAAATATAATATGTAATAAATAGATAAAAATATATATTTTTAAGTAGCTCTTATAATTTAGAATAAAATACATAAACTACAACCATACAATTCATACAAAATATGAAGCATTTGATTTGTGTGTATGGTTAATTCATATATAACCATACATATAAATCATAGCTTTAGTTCTTATTAAATGTTGTCTTTTCTGTTAAATTGTTCACAAGGCGGCATTGCCGGGTCACCAGACTAAAGTCGCTGCTTAAATTTAACAACGAATAAAAGCAAAAAAAAATCTCGAAATTTAGGTTCAATCTAAGGTAAATGCGAGTCCAACTTTATAAGTAAAATCTAAAAAGTTACATCTAAGGAGTGTTTCACAAAGGTCCCTGGAACTATGTTCGTGATTTTGGAATGAAATTCGCTGGTATCTTATCACTTATACTAACAAAAAACATTTATGTATGTTACAGGTATTAATTACATTCTAGTTACGGACAGACGCTGAGTTTTGGTGAAAAATTAAGGATTTGATTTATGTGTGGTACAGTACCTGAACTTAATTTACCGGTAAAAAACCTGAACATATTAGCATTTCTGATATTTGAGAATTCGCCTATTTAGGCGAGAAAATAACTTACTTATCCACATAATACGAGTATATTAAAAGTATTTGGAACATAAATACGAAAGATAAAATAGTAAGATTTTGGAAGTTTTCTCGATCTCGAAGGAAAATCGGTATAAAAAGTATCCTATTTCTTAATCCAAGTAATGGTCTAGGTACCCCTGTGCTAAATTTCATCCAAATCTGTTTTGCCGTTTTATCGTGATAGCGTAACAAACAAACAGAAAAAATCTAATCTTTTCTTTTCTTTAGTTTAGATAACATGTTTTTAAGAAGTCTGGCTTATAATAATATTTGGCGCATTTATGACATAATAAAAAGTAAATAATAAACCAACATAAGACGTTGCTTTAACTTTATATATTCCTAACTATTGACAATCCTATAGAAGTAAGTACTGGCAAAAATAACCTCAACGACCCAGCATTTGGCTCCAAAACCCAGTTTAATCCGAGACTTACTACTTGTTATTATCAATAACCAGTTGACAACCGTGGTCACCGCCAGCCTCAGCCCCACACCGGTACCGCTGAGACCCCACGCGGTATGCTATGACCCGCAGCGCATAATGCCGCGGTAATGAACGGGTTAGCTTCGCATGTCATTCGCAGTATATGACATGGGACCCATTTTTTTGGGTTATTTATTTGTTATAGTGGGGCAATCAAAGATGTAAGTTGTTCTTTAGTCCATGGAAGAATAAAGAATTTAAGACACGATTGGGTCAAATATCAGAATCAAAGGCCAATTCTCGTAACTTAAAATGTTCAAAATCTAGTCGCAGTCTCATTTTAGCGACAAGCAAATGTCAAAAGCTTGTCAAAATGTTGGGAAATTAGAGGCATTTTTGATAGATTGAGGAGACTGAGATGGGACTGTGAACGTACTTAAAATTACGAGAATTGCCCTTCTGATATGATAGAATTCACGCACGAGAACGGAAAGCATGTTAAGTGTTGGTCCCGACTGTCATTCGTAGATCTTTTACAGTCGTTACTGGTAGTCAGAAGCCCGTAGGTCTGACAAACAGTCTTACCAAGGGATACTGTGTTACCCAGTAACTGGGTTGTGAAGGTCAGATAGGCAGTCGCTTGATGTAAAATACTGGTATTTAGCTGCATCCGATTTGACAGGGAGCCGAACCTAACATAGTTGAGAAAAGGATGGGTAGATTGATTGGGTTTTTTTTTTAATAGGTACCTAAATAGAAAAGAAATGAAAAAGAGATGAATATTTAATTAATGTAAAGAAGTAAAAAGCCCCCTTTTTTTGTATTTCAGAATCTTTCATACCACACCTAAAAATACTTGCCGAAAATTCTAATAAGTAAAAAAAAAACACTCATTTCCACAAAAAGACATTAAACAGAAGACCAGTTGTGCACCGAATTAAAACACAAACTGTATTTTGGCCACAAAAATTTGTATATGTGACCACTATGTGGGTTTACGAGCGACGCCTCGTTCGTATGTGGGACGCGTACGTTTAGGATTTAGGACTGTTTGAGACAGATTTGTGCACGCGAGTGTACTCACGAGGATACTCTCTGTGCTGTTTTGTGGCTATGCATAAATCACATGCGTAAATGAAAATTGTGTTAGACGAACTAAAATCCTTCTTATTTAAGGTTTGTAGCCTAATGGCATCTTCCATTACCACATATGAAAAAAAAAGTAAACCAGGCTCATTCACCAAAAACAAGATCCACAATTAAAATTGGTGAAAAAATACTTAAAACATGGAGAGACAATACTACGAAGTCTATGAACAGAAGAAAGAATTCACAAGAAATACTCATAAGCAACTGCGCATCGAACCTGTCTACCGAAAATTTCCTTTACCTCATAAACGCAACACCAAAGCTCTTTCACGCACCAATTTTAAAGTTTTCGTACTAAAACCACTTGAAAGCAACTGAAGTAAGTACATAATTTGGGCAGCTAATAAGTAGCTGTCAGCCACCATGTACCGGGTACCCGGGAGGGAACAGGTTCCTCGAGGTAACGGGACCGGAGTGACCCCAATACGGTTTTCGGAACCTTTGGCCGGTGGAATTGATGAAGGACACGTAAGATGATATGCGTTGATTTTGTGTAGGTTTTGAACGAGTGCACAAAGGTGGATACACTGTGTTTATGACTTGACAAATCATCAAGGTTTCTTTATTATGTAAGTTTAATATTAATCTATACTAATATTATCTATACTTAATATAATAATATTATTAATATTATAAAGAGGAAAGATTTGTATGTAAGTTTGTAACGAACTGGCTCAAAAAGTACTGGCCCGATTTTAAAAATTCTTTCACCATTTGAATGTTACATTATCACTGATAAATGTCCACCCGTGCGAAGCCGGGACAGTCCGCTAGTATTTTATACATATAATCATAATCATTCCGGAATGAATTCTTGAAAACCGCATCAAAATCTGTTTTGCAGTTTACACAGACAGTTGCAAAATGCGAATTAATAATATGTAATTAAGTATAGTTATAAGATTGAAAACCAAATGAAATCTCCTATCAAGACTTTTGAAACAATCCAAACAATTCAGACTTCAGTATTATTATTTCTACTTTGTAGTGGTTAAAGCTACGATGGTTTACCTATGTAGGAAACTTGTATTGTTTTCATTAGGCAAGCCTATTAGGTAATATAAGTGGAAGTTGTTTCAGTTTCTTCAATTGCGTTCTTCTTATTAGCGTGTCGATAGCAATTTAAATGGACTCGGCCCAGAATTCGGCTACTTGTTTGGCGCCATCACCAGCGTCCATCAGTTCCTGTAACGTGCAGTTGACAGGACACGCAGGACGCGATATTAAGTGTCCCATCGTTTGTGGAACAGCACCACATTTACACTCCAAGGCGGAGTCGTCTATGAATCTCCACCTGAACAGGTTTTCCTTCTTCTTCTTCTTCTTTTTACTTCTTCTGTTTTCATTTCTTTCAAATGTGAAAAGAAATGAGACGTATCTACTTGACGAACGCCTAGAGTGTGCGATTTGAATTATATATTTAACTTTTCCTGTAAAAATAAACTTAAACAAAAACAGGGCTAAGTACCTGTTTGTCGAATAAGCAGTTTTTCGCCTCATATTTCAAACCAACTTTAACTCAGAAAACTTCATGGTATGAAAATAACAACATTTTGCTGTCAAATGCTCACGATGAATTTCTCGTTGCTTTTTCTTTGAAATCTGATGATAATCAAAACAAATTTGTTCTTACATAATTCGCCGAAACCCATAAATTAACCATATAAAGGAAACGAGACAAAAATGCCACATCGCTGTAAGTAAAATATAAAAGTAAGCCTCTTTTATAGCCATCAGCGAGTTTGTATGTAAATTCCAAAGAAGCCAGTTTCGGCCCTTTTTCATGGAATGACCTAATTTTTTGTGCTAAATAAGAGCCTTCTCACGGATGTAAGCCGGATTTCGTGACGCAATTTGCCAAAAGAAAGTTGTAGTTTTTTTCCTTATAGACATTACAAAAAGGAAAATAATATGTGGTTAATTTTAGATAGTTCGTTTAAAGCCTGGTTATTTCCCGGTAAGAGCTATCTCATTGAGATAAATATGACAATAATTTCGCAAATTTAACAGGTCTTGCAATTTACTCAAATCTTTTTCATGCAAAAAATAGAAATCTAGGTTTATTAAGTATGAGTCACGTTTGCTTAAATAAATCATTAATAATTGTTAGTCCTTGACCTCGTCTCTATTTTGACTCAGCGAGGTTCTTCTCACTAATAACACTTAGTACAAATTCTGTGAAAAGAAAGTTGTAATTTTTTCTTAAAGAAATCCTTTTCATAGAATTGGATTCACTTGTTAATAAATGTAACATTTATAAGAAAATTAATTAATAATGCATTTTTCCCCAATTTCATATACATATTAGAGATAGATTTTAAAACGTCACTAGTTTTTACTAATGTATAAATCTGTAAAATAGTTCAAGAAAACTGCCTCATAAAGGCTCTTTGTAAACTTTCAAAACCAATAATTAAGTAGCTCCTATGATATGAAATTTCCATTTTATATTTATTTTTATTGGCTTATAACTTATGATTATAAGTTATAATTACAGTGCCGCTTCTACCATCTTATACACGACTTGTAAATCATCGGTTAACTTCAAGCAATAAGCGATCGCTAACTGGATAACTATTCAACAGCAGTTTTTTGTTCAACAGATAGATAATACAAGCAATTTAAATCTAATAATACATTAAAGATGTAGTATGTAATTTACCTTGTCAAACGCGAAACTGTAATTTGACAGGTAAACCAAGAATAGAATTATTTTGCAAGGCTTTTGAGTTTGACACCACTTGACTTTAGTGTTATTTGTAGAACATGATTTTGCAAACTTAATGTAATGAAAGTATAGAATGTAACATTATTTTATAAAAATTATAGCTTGAAAATTCGATGTTTCATTTCAAGAGGCCTCTCTCTCTCCAAAGCTTAATAAAAATAGAAATGAGACAGTATATATATACAGGGTGGTCAATAAGTCGTGGATCAAACGAAATAGGGAGATAAAGGAGCTCATTTCCAACGCTTTAAAAGTGAGAAATAATTTTCGGTAACGTTTAAAAAGTTTTGGAAAAAAATTGATTGCTCTAATTATTGAAATTTGGTACCAAGAGCCATAATAGAACTTTTCTAGTGCTGATACATTATATAGTAATAATACAACACCGTTTGTTTTATTCTTTTTTATCACATTTCTTCCAAATTAGTCTAATTGTGTAAGAACTCGGTACATATACAAAAATATTCATAACTTTTAGGGCAATTGAATTATGGCTATGTTGTAGAAAAATTTTTTGTAGGAAATGACCTCCTTTGATTTCGATTGATTTTTTGATTTCGTTTGATCCACGATTTTTTGACCACCATGTATGTATGTATGCTTGTGAATGTGACATATAAACCCCGTCTGTATATATATTAATTGCTAAAAAATCATTAGTCTAATCATCCAAGATCACACGAAAAAGAACAGTCTTTTTAAGAAAACGTGTGTCTGAAAGTCTCACGACTTCGTGTATAAGATAATAACGCAAGTTTAATAACACTCGCAAAACAAATCTGACAATTAACCTGGCTTTACAGTTAGACCCGTTTCACTTTTTGAGACGAAAGCCTCTCCCCCCGTCTCCATTTCACCGCACTCCCCCGCAATGGCCTCGAAACCTCGATTCAGTCAAGTACTGATCACGTGACTGTACTGAATTTGTGCCCAAAATCGGGCACGTGTTGAATTCACGACAAAAATCATGTAAAACCTTTTCAGTTTGTGCCAAAAATTAGGACACGCAATTTACTTTAAATAGAGATAAAACTGGCGCTGGTTAAATACTATGGTCCACTTTCATCGCAACTCAATAATGCGTTAAGTGATAATTAATAAATAAATAATAATATGTTTTACTAGCTGACCCCGCAAACGTCATTTTGCAAAAATAAAAAATAGATAGTAGCCGATTCTCAGACCTACCCGATATGCACACAAAATTTCATACAAATCGGGCCAAGCAGTTTCGGAGGAGTATGGGAACTAACACTGTGACACGAGAATTTTATATATTAAGATTATTATTTTGTTTCCGTCAATTGTTTTAAAGTAACAGAGATATGGTGATGTTTAAAGTTCAAACGGTTCAATTTATAACCATAAGTTATAATAAGCCAATAAAAATGAATACAAAATGGAAATTTCATATTAAAAGTTTATATTGAGTCTTTTTGGGACAGTTTTCTTGAGGTATAAACATGGGTATCTAAGCAAACTCCTTGCTGCACCGTCTACGAAGCTGCAACAGCATCCTGATTTTCGCCTGCTTTGACTGTATTTTTCCAAATTTTTAGATAAGGACAGCCATAGGCATCAGACAAATATAGCTTCCTAACAATACTAACATAATTTTAGGTACCATTTCTGTTATAAAGCACTAACATTCAATGATTAAATGTTTTTTTTTTGTGATAAATAATGATGTAAGTTGTACGGAGATTTTCTAAAATAATAAATAAATAATAATGATAATAGTTCATTTATTTTCAGACAAAGTCCATTCCATTATTCCATTAGACACAAAAAAATTCAATAAAATAAATATAATAATCACACATACACAATAAAATAATACTCAGACATTCAAATCAAATAACATTTAACATACATACCTACATGTCATTAAAAGCATAAAAATAAAATTAAAATACATACATATGTCATCCAAAACGAAAAACTAATGAAATAAAAAGACATAATATATTACATGAATTTGCTACTATGAAGCTGCATCCACAAGTATATACGGCGTTTAATCCGGGGTTTTTTAGTGTTATAATTAAAAGGTTAGTAAAAGTTATTGGGAAGACACTTACTGGACTAAATAAAAGGCGTTTTGATCATGTAAAGCAATTACGCTTTGATTGCTGCTCATTCCTTTCTTCTATGTATCGCTGCTGATCTAAAATTAAAAGAAAAAGAACAAACTGAATCAGCTGCTTTAAGACCAACACTACTGTTTTATACAGTACTATGACAAACTACAGTCTATCTATTTTGTTATAGATGTTAAGTCTAAACGTTATCTTACTTTTGACGGACCAGAGCGTTGGCAAAAAATTGGGATTCGCAACAGCAGTGTTTGGCAAAATTTACATCACTAAGGCGTTGATAGAACTGTTATAGGAATACAATCATCATCATCGTCATCATCATCAGCCTATAGCAGTCCACTGCTGGACATAGGCCTCTGCCATTGCACGCCATTCAACTCGATTTTCGGCAACTCTCATCCAGCTGTTACCAGCCATCCTGCGAAGATCGTCGCTCCACCTAGCCTGAGGGCGTCCCACCTTGCATTTACCCATTCGCGGTCTCCACTCAAGAACACGTCTACCCAACGGTCATCGGTTCTACGGCTAATATGGCCGGCCCATGTACGATATGTTTAGTAAACTACTGTACAAATTTTTGTATAATACATTTAGCACTAATTAATGCGTCTGCTAGTCGATTAATAAATAAGTATTATCTGACCAGTTAGGGGTCGTAAACATTTTAATTCCTTCGTTTTCTAAGCTAGCATTAGGATGATAATCATAATTATTCATGAATGTAATCGACGTGGATTTTATGATATTATTATAACGGGGAACACAGACCGCAAACATTTCTATGTTAATTTTGTAAATAAGAATTTTTAATTCGTTTACTTGTTCTTGTGGCCTATTTCATGTTTTAATAAAGATGTCATTTTCACAGCTATCTTAAAGTTCAGATTTTAACTGTATTTTCTATACGATTTGATTTTTAATTAAAACGGTTAAGTTACAAGTGTCATAAAACAACATTAAAGCATTAAGTTCTCATCATCATTTTACGATTATAGTTCTATAATAATTTTTCATGATTATTGTTTTTATATCATAGCATGCCTGGGGTCATAGGTACCGAATCACGAACTATTAGGTGTATATCGGATGGGAATATTACAGGCTGACTTTGCTTTAGAAACTGCACTACAACTCAAGTCTGTAAATTATGCATGATAAATAATTTCTTACTCAGTCAGTCATGAACTCATGATTGATGTCCCAAACATTCATAAATTTTAAAAAGTTAATTTCCAGCTAAATACAACATTTTCAAGCGCAAATTCAAAAACTCATAGCGCACAAACTAATGAGCAACCAAACAAAGCTTATCAGTGTATTGGCAAGCACGTGTGGTACAGTTAGCGTACGGGCCGGTGTGACGTAGCGAGTAACTGCGCCCGCGCACGCCTCGCCGCGCGCGAACAAGGCCGTTCGACGCCCGCGCCACGTGGCGGCATTAACATAATGTAGGGACGATAGATTTACTGCTACGAATTAGATGGACGATAGTTTTTGTTGAGCGATTTTTTGATTTGTTTCTAGGATTTTTATTTTGACTACAAAATGTGTTGAAATTTCTTGAAATTCGGAATTAATATTTTCACTACGAGTAATGGTGAGCAGGTATTGTTATTCATATTGAACATTCTGTGTCATCTTGATTTATCTTCTGTACTTCTTAGACTGATGAATGCAGAGCGTATTATCCCTAGCTTTTTTGTCAAAATCTGACCGGTCAATTCCAACATGTATTTTTATACCTAGGTATAAAATAAAAACCTCACAATTGTGCGTACGGTAGCAGTGACCACTGGTTCGGTGTCGGGGCCACTCGGGGCTCACGACCGGGCTCCGTCGCCCGAAACCGACGCACCGTTACAAGGGACAAGGACCTCGAGTAAAACCGCGGGCACAAGCATTACTACAAACTCCAAGTAGGCTTTTTATAGAGGTTTGTGCGAACTATAAATTATGTTCATATGTTTTTAGCTTGTGTACGTGTAGTTTGCTAAAATTTCTTGATATGCTTTTAGAAAAGGAATTTTATTCTTCTTTTATAAATTGCGGTTTGTTATTAAAGACAGAAGTAAGACGATTTCAAATATTACAACACCAAAAAAATATTGCAGTTGTAATGTTGTTCCTATTCCTTCTAATCATGTTACTCTGTTTAAATCAAATAATATAGCCTGTGTTAAGTTTTCAACCAAACAAAAATACAGAGTCGAGCTTAAAATTCATTTTCTACCAGTGAAGATTCTCAACATCATCACTTCATCAGTCATTCAAAAAAGACAATCATGTTTTTCCTTTTTTTTTAAACTTTGCACCTCCTTGTAACCACGTCTTTACCTCAGAAGCCTTCCAGACTCGCTCTCAATGAAATGTGGGTCAAGTTTATTGACAAATCAGGACGTTGCCCGTGCGTCATCTCCTTCGCTCCTGTAGCTCGGTCCCCTTCGCACACAGGCTGCGGTACTACTCTTTTAGGATGATGGAGTCTCGAATAAGAATCGTGTTCGGAGGAGTATAAATAACAGTATTATAGTTCTTTTTGTACTGATTTTGGAGTAAAATAAAAATGTAAAGTGCTGGCATCAGCTGCGTTAGGAACCTGACTAACTTTGAAACAGTTTCTGGCTGATACATTTTTTAGTACATTAACAAGTGCCAGTATATCGGTTATAAAGTAGACATTTAGCTGGTGATAATATCGACACCTGCAATTTAAAACATTTTAACTCACTTTTTAATGAAAAATCATTGCAAGTCATAAAAACATATAAAATACATAAGTAAACAACATATTAGTCATACAGCAAAGTAGATAATCCCTTTTTACTTATATTTATAAAATTAGAAAACGCTAGGACTTTATAGGAACAAAGTGAGAATATATTGAATGTGAAAAATGAGTTACAATGTTTTAAATTGCAGGTGTCGATATTGGGCCACATTATGTAGATTATTTCCATTCTACTGCTTCATTTTCATTTATGGGGCACAATTTAACACTATGAGTGGTTTTTGAATTAAGTTCAAATGGTAAAATCTAGCAACACTTTTCACGGTCAGAATTGATTCCAATGAGCTAGGCTTGCAATCACTTAATCAATAGAAATTAGAAAGTTATTAATTGTATATATTAAATCCTCAAGTCATCCATATCTCTAAATGCACAGATCATTGCCAAACTTGTGAAGATCAAATTAAACATACTCAATAGTTTCTCAACTATATTTTAATGATATGTCCCACAATGGAAGAATCAGCAGATCAGCAAAAAAACTCTGAAAGCCTCCGAACGCCCATTAACCTAGTGAAGGATGTGCGGCGTCATGTTACGTGACGTCACTTCCGCCGCTTATTGAAACGATATCCGGTTCGTTCCGGATTTAGGGGCGATGTAAATAAAGGGTTGTTTGCCTTACATTGTTAGGGGTAGTTTAATAGTTCCTACTATTAAGAAAGACTTTTTTGCCAAGTTTGAAGGCGTTTGTGATGGTATAAAAATAAGGTGGCAGTAGTTCATCTTTAGATTAATAGGCGCGTATCAATAGGAGTTTCCGTGTAGAGGTAAACAAGGGCCTTTTGGGTTTATTGATACCTGTTAAAAAACGTATAATGGTGATACGTGTCTAAGTGGTCTCGCCGTTAAATCAAAACAAGACAATCTTGATCATCTTTGTTTTGTTGAATTAAGGAGGCAGGCTTTGTGGATAGCGAACATTGCAGAAAGGGGATTGGCAATAGATGGATATGAGTGCTCGAGAATTGGTGGGAAAATGGAGAACCTGTATGCTATTGGATTGATGGCTAAACATTTTCGCCGATCCTACTTAGCTGAATAGTTTTGTAAAATTATCGAGTTTAATAAGATAGACCATAGTTACACATTGGCCTCGATTCTGTTGTTCACAAACTAAACTAAATTTAAGTTCAGTGCATCTTTTTCTTTCTATTTAGTTACGAAAAGGACAGAAGATAAAATATTAGTTTAGTCCTGTCAAATTACACATACCATAGACAAGTTAGACGAGATTAAAAAAATGGCTACTAAAAATACGTCAATTTACGTCAGGCGCTGACTAATTTGACAGGACTAAACTAATATTTATCTTCTGTCCTTTTCACAATGAAATAGAAAGATAAAGATGCACTGAACTTAAATTTAGTTAAGTTTGTGAACAACACAATAGGGGAAGTGGCTCTAAAATCTCTAAATAACAGTAGGCCAATTCTGCTAATTTAAAACGTTCAAAATCTAGTCGCAGTCTCATCTCGGCGACAAACAAATGTCAAAAACTTGTCAAAATGTAGGGAAATTTGAAATATTTTTGACAGATTGAGACTAGGATCAGACTGTGAACGTTCTTAAAAATTACGAGAATTGCCCCTCAGATCATTTAGATTCAAGTTACTTTACCACGGGGTTCGTTAAGTTTAGACTTAAGATTCCGGTTTGATACCCAACTAGTTCGATTAAATAGTTTTTTTTGATAGAAAAGGAGTAAACATCCACAAACAAAAGGATGTGAGATGTACCAACGTACGTCGATCAATGATATCGGCACATCTTCCAAAATTCCCACAGTACGCACATGTTCGGTTTTTTTCTCCTACCTGCTGGAGTTCGGCTTCGGCCCAATTCAAATATTGACTGATTGAAGGGTTCGAAGGACATCTGTCGCAGGCTCTATAGGTGAAAGCAACACGCGAGAAAGCCTTAACATATGCACATAAAGAACCTTATTGTTCGATAACATGTGGTCTTTTGAAATGGCTAAAATTTTTAAAATTTCGGTCTTTTATATTACGTGGTTATTTTTATTATGCCCAATATTTATTACCTAAGTATGGGGTTATTTTTAACAACCTATTACTTGACAATTGATGTATGAAACACTTTCATTTCGATTTAAATCTGAATATAATACGTAATAATCATAAATAGCCTTATTTCATAAAAACAGTACTTACATTATATTACAGTTAAGAGCCCTCTTACATTTCGGTACTGAGCGCACATCTTTTTATATCATCTCGCAGTTCAACCTATGAGGTGTACGGCTGCTTAACCGGGCTTGCCTGTGGATATACCTCAATAAATTAAGGCCTCCAGCCAGGGCGAACGCGTATTGCCGGCGCAGCGAAATTTAAATTACTTTTATTTTATTGATTAAAAAATCGACGTATAATTTTTTTTTATTCATATTGTATAAGCAATTCAGGGCATTTTAGGGTAAGCTATGCTTGCCGTGGTTGGTCTATAGATGGGTGACCATCTTTACATAACGAGACCCCTCTGTGCCTCGGAAAGCACGTTAAGCCGTTGGTCCCGGCTGTCTTTCGTGGATCTTTGACAGTCGTTACGGGTTGTCAGAAGCCCGAAAATCTGACAACCAGTCTTACCAAGGGGTATCGTATTACCCAGTCACTGGGTTGTGGAGGTCAGATAGGCAGTCGCTCCATGTAAAATACTGGTATTCAGCTGCATCCAGCTAGACTGGAAGCCGACCCCAACGTAGTTGGGAAAAGACTTGGCAGATGAAGATGATGATTGTATAAGCAATTATTGGTTAGTAGAAGTTTGAAGATATTCAGATTTGTTTCCAGTAGAAAGTTGAATCAGGTCCAGTCGTTTTAACTTTATTTATAAGGCATATAACAAAAATGTATTCTATTATTATAAAAGTATATGATATTTTTGATATGACAAAAATTGTTTTGACGGATTATATTCAACAGAATCTGCAAATTAGAGCTCTCAAATCACCTCTCCACAAGTTTTTGACTAAACATGCATCAGGAGAACGATTTTTGCTAAATAAATAGAAAAAAAAATCGATTTATTATTATTTACCAATTAATTGTTATTTATACCAACCAACGAATAATATTCAATTTTAAAATGGAAATCATGCATCTACGCGCATTTTTGTAATAGGCCTCTTAAGTGCTATGATTAAACAAAAGTACACAAAAGTTTTAGCATTTTAGCTAGAAATTGATTTTTCTTTTCAAGAAGTAAAAGATTCAAAAGATTGTCTCATAAAGTGTCTGCCCCTGTATTAGACATCAACGAGCGAGAGACGCATTTCAAGGATTTATCCTACTAATATTATAAATGCGAAAGTTTGTATGTATGGATGTATGGATGTTTGTTACTCTTTCACGCGAAAACTACTGAACGGATTTTGATGAAACTTTACAGTAATATAGCTTATACATCAGAATAACACATAGGATACTTTTTATCCCGATATTCCCACGGGATCAAAACTTACGCGGGTGAAACCGCGGGGCGCAGCTAGTTATTAATAAGATGCTCTAAGTACTCTGCGACTTCGCTCCGGACACATACCCTTTAATAAATTTGCATGCCTAATGGATAAAGTTGATTCACCAAATTGTGTGGAATGTAACTTGATTGAAGACGTTTATCATATCGTCATGGAATGTGTCCGGAACGAGCCGGAAAGACGAGATTTATTTATAGTATTTAATAGTATGTGCGAGACTGGGGTATGTAACAGCGTCCTTGCTGCTCCTGCTTCAGAAGCAGCCAGGATGCTGTACAGGCTCGTAAATATTGGTATTCATCGCAGAGGTACTGTAAAATTATTTTTAGTTATGTAGCAGTATGTAAAGTCGATTTGTAACGATGTGGGCATGGCATAATCTGTCTAGATTACAACCGTCTTTAAGTAAAAAAAGAAAACAAATGATGCTCATATTAAAAGTTATAACACCTTATATAACATCTCGCCTGTAAATCCTGTACGTATAGTAAACCCATAATTCATTATTATTGTAGGAATATCAATTATTTTATAGTTAATCGGATCAGAATATTTATACTTATTTAAAACTACAACATAGTCAAGAGTTAAAATTTGTAGGCAAAATCTCGTAATTTAAAACATTCAAAATCTAGTCGCAGTCTCATCTCGGCGACAAACAAATGTCAAAAACTTGTCAAAATGTAGGGAAATTATAGGTATTTTTGACAGATTGAGACTGCGGTCATACTGTGAACGTTCTTAAAATTAAGAGAATTGCCCCTAGGGGATCATTTAAAGATCTAGCAAGATGACTGGTGTACTAGCACACAATCCGTCTACACAATATTGTGAATGATTATTTTTCAACCATCAATGATACTACTATTCCATAGAACTCTCTCATTCAAAGCAGGCAAAATTAGGTGCTACTATACTTACTAATCTCGATCTTAGTAATAATAATTGGTGCCTGAAGCCTGGGATAGCATCGAAGTGGGTCACAATACCAAGTTCTAGTCTAGTACATACATGTGGACGCCGACCGGTTCGCCTGATGCGCGGCTTTCTCTTCGCACTTGCCTGTTTACTGCTAACATCGAGCTTGTTCGCACACGGCGTGAGCAGAGTTGTGGGGTGATTGATAATAATAAATGTATTGAAGTTAAAGGTTGACAACTTATTGTTAGTGGTACAGAGTGATTGATAGAGGTTTTGAAGGCAATGGAGACCATCAGCAGAATAGTGTAGAAATAAGTCAATTCATCTGTAAATTATAGTAACAATGAAATTCGTAAAAAAAATGATGCAAAGTTTATTGACTCTTCTGCAATATTTATTTGAATTCTTTTCACAAGTTTGTTTGGTTTATTGACACCAGAGCTACAAAGGCTTGGTATCTAGTATCTATTCAAGGACATGGAGTAGTTTTCTCTCCGGAAAATTAACAACTACATATGCGGGCAGAGCTTCGTACGGTCAACCATGCGTCAGTAGTCACTTGAACTACAAAAACCACCCTTACTGCTGTGACATAAAGGCATTGTAGAAATCAGATTGATACAGTAGACGTTCGGTTGACAGTACAGAGCTAGTATCGTTTAGAGTAAGGGGCAAATTCTAACAGGTCAGTGACATCATCAAAGAATATTCTCATCACTTTCACTTGACTGGACATTGTCAACACTTCACAAACAAACAAATCGAAGAAGTTGACAACTATATTATTATTTCCTGTTTAAAGAACAGAAATTAAAGATTCTGTTCTCCATGTTCTTGACTGAATCTTTCCCTAAGCATGTTTTACGAGTACTTCACCAAAAGTTCCATCAAAGTTCATTTACGACCACAAAACCATTTCACTGGGCCTCAAGTCGAGTACTTCACCAAAAGTTCCATCAAAGTTCATTTACGACCACAAAATCATTTCACTGGGCCTCAAGTCTGCTATTACAATAGTTTCAGAATGGTCTATCATTGATTTCATAATTGTTGATTTTGACAAGTTTGGTAATCTACTAATATAATGGAGTCATTATGGCTTTCCAATGGTCAACCACTGACAATCCATTGAAAGAAAGGGCATAAAATGGTAATCTCGTACATAATGACAAATTAATAAATGTAACGTTTATTGCTATTTACGAACTTCTTACTACTTCAGATTGCAAACACTAATACGTAATATGTAAAAATATATATTAAATGAAATCTAGCATGAAATTTAGTAGTAGTTTTTCTCAGACCATTGACCGACCAATGATCGACCATTATGAATTTAGCAGATTACGAACTTTTAACAAAATGACAATGGGATCGTGATGGAATGACGAATTTATAAAAATAGCAGACTTGGGCCCCGGGTCTAGTGAATTCAGTCAGGTCCTATCGCCCTAGGCCCCTGCCTACCCCTTTGTCAAAAGTACGAGGATCAGCTGTTTCGCTTTCACCTCGCTGGCCAATGTCCGCGCATCGTTATCGATGCGGTAAGCGTCGCGTGCGCCGCCCGGTCTGCGTTCAACTTCTACACTCAAGCACGTATGGCATTATTTTGATGCGCTTTGTTGTAGATAGCTATGTTTGTATTTATCTATACTAGTTAGGTGACTTTTCTCTTACCAGGACAAAACAACCATTCATGAATGCTTGCTCAATATGGACGATGGTTTGACGATTTCAGCCAAGAAGTCCAGTCTTTTTCCCAACATTCTTGGTTCTCTCAGTTCTCTGTCGGTAAATAACATCTAAAAATAACATAGAAAGTACACATTTGCATTAAATAGGTTATATACCCCCTTTGCTGGGGTATATTCCGTCCACAGTGGCTGGAACTTACTAATTCCGTAGTAGCTACTAGCTAGGTTCGATGTCGACCCCGTAAAATCAGAAGCAATACTCCAAGTGTCGCGATGAAAAGAGGGTAGAATTTTTTGATAGATTCTAGAGCTTAGCTAGTTGTCCATGGAAAAAACTGCTTCTCAATAATCCTCCATTAAAGTAGTGACAAATTATTGCAACAAAGACTTCATCAAAAATAACTAAATGGTTCAACCAAACATGCTGATACTTATAGCACACGATCATGATCGGTACTAAATTATCGCAAGCAATGCACGCAATGTGACAACGTAAGACATATGTCGCACTTAAATTGTCACGGATTAGGTAGTTGTAGCTCTCATACTATACTACGATATTGACAAAAACATGCAAAATGGTCACGAGAACATACAAAAAGCGTCTAAATATTGATATGTCATCGATTATTTCAAACGTCGATTTAGACTTAAATTGATATTGGCCCCGATTCTGTTGTTCACAAACTAAATTAAATTTAAGTTCAGTGCATCTTTTTCTTTCTATTTCATTATAAAAAGGACAGAAGATAAATATTAGTTTAGTCCTGTCAAATTGTATAATCCATAGACAAGTTTAGACGTGATTAAAAAATTGGCTACTAAACATACGTCAATTTACGTCAGGCGCTGACTAATTTGACAGGACTAAACTAATATTTATCTTCTGTCCTTTTCTTAATGAAATAGAAAGAAAAAGATGCACTGAAGTTTTTATTTTAGTTTGTGAACAACAGAATCGGGGCCATTGTCAAGTTTTTGTTTGACTAATTGTAATTTTTATGATGATCAGTTAATTAATTAAATTATTATAATCGATAAATTGGGCTGCAGGGAAGTACCTAATTTAAGTACATAATTGTAGGTTTCCCTGATTTCCACAATTTAAGCTATCGAAAGAGATCATACTGATTAACGATTATCATATAACAAGACCAAATAGCAACATGATTGTTGATCTAACTTTTTTTACTCCCTTAAAATGGTCTGCGGAAAAAACTAAGTCCTTATACTAATATCTTCTTTTAATATATTACCAATGTTGAATTTCGTCGGATCATTCGGGGTCAGTTTTATTCCACGACCTTGTCGTAGCGCATCGCTCTACAGAATCAAATCAGCTAGTTGTTTCGACACATCTTGGGCTGAGTCAGCCTTCTGGATAACACTGATGTAACAATGCAACTATCTTGCTTATTGGGAAGTCCAACAAGTGGTCATCGAAACTCCTACGTTTTGTAACATCCTGAAACCTTCGGGGAATCTTCAGTAATGTGTGTCATCGTTATTAGGACTATTTGCATCTCTATTTTGACAGTTGAAATCGGTTTTCGAGGTTTGTATTTAACTACGTTCTATTTGCTTTTTGTTTATGGAATTAATTACCCATTTGGCCAACGTTTAATTGAGAATGATTTCGGAAAATCTGTTGTAACATCAAGTTCATTCCCCTGATTAAAGCTACTTGAACTTTGAAAATTCGCGTCTGAAAGAGGTAGCAATAGAGCTGTTACAGAGGGTTTAGCCTGTAGTTTAAACATATTTTGTAATGATGGATATATAATGTCGATGACGTAGGAACACGGCGTAGGAATCAACTGCTAAGTCCAATTTCGTCCCGTCATATCCTAAAAATCCCACAATCAAAATCGACTTGTACATTTTCCTCTTAGCAGCCACTTTCCAACTGTCAGCAGCCATTCAACGGGCATCATTATCTTGCACTTGACATTAAGTCTGCATGGTCATTGCCGCTTGCTGCTGATCCGCGCATCTCCGGCGCGCGAGTGAAAGTTGCGCGCGCTTCTAGACCCAGCAGTTCAGGCTGTGCGTTGATTTTAATGAATGTAATGAATTTAAGATTTTTATGAGGTAGATTGTCTTTATGAGTACTAAAAAAAACTACTGGCGCGACTTCTTTAAGTGCATAGATTAACAATTCAAACTTAAAGTTTACATTGAAAAGCAGTGACTGCGCAAGTTGAACCATTGAAATGTAAGTTTAATAAGTGTAATAGTTTACAAGTTAGCTGATATCTTGCCGCCAGCTACCGTAAAGAGAAACGTTTCAGTATAATTATGCTAGTTGATGAAATCTGTTCATTACAGAACATTTAATTTTTACAACTTCAAGTGATTTTTGCTGGTATTTTTTAATGACTTAAGTCATTCAAAAATGTAGTAAACTTAAATGTCGTACCTTTTTATGATCAGTATCTCTGCTAATATACGCCAACGTCCATACGAGCTTTGAAAAATAGAGCTCAACTTTTAATAAAGTTTTTTAAAACATGAAATTACTACAAGAAGTATGAAGATAGATGTATATAGTTTAAAAACTAAATAGATAACCGCTGATTTCAAGACATTCTTAAATCAATCGTAACGTGATTCCTGACTCTGAATTGACCGAAACCTATTGAAAATATTCGAAAAAGCTAATGTAAAGCTCCTACATATTCGCACTCAAAGTACCAGGCTAGCATGAAACATAAACACGTCGTATCATCGCATCCTTGCCGATGAGTCAATGTGCTGGCGCGCTCTGAGCCAACCTCCGTGGGTGGCACACGGAACAACGTTGTATGTAGGTCAGGTTTTTACGAAGGTAGCCGAATTGATACGAAGAACAGATTAACATAATTAAAGAATGATGCGTTTGTTAATTGTTTTATCTAGGAATTGGTGAATAGTTTGAATAAAAAACCGAAATAGTAAGTATTTCAAGTTAAGCTCAATCATCTTACTACAGGTAACTCTTACATTAATAGTTTGTATCCTATCACAGTGTTTTGTTTATTGGGTGTTTAATTTGGGCATAATTTTCCCAAACATTCGAGATCCCCTGATCATTTGAATGACAATGTTAAGTTCATGTAAATTTCCTACCACCAATAAGAAGGCATTACGTAAATTAAGAAATAAAAAGATCTATCTTCCATAACTGACCTACAATGAAATAACTAGAAGGCCGAGATATATTAGCAAACAGTAGGAAAGTATTAGCAATGCTAAATCCACACAAGGATCTAAAAAGTGCAAGTGATATATGGAGAGTAAACAAAATCTGAATTCTTATAAAATTGACCGCAATACATCGAATGAATAAATACATGAACGGATTGACACCGTTCTATGTTTGCGTAACGTAAGGGGTTACTTCTACAGGAATTAAGTAGGCTAAGTATTATACTGTTCTATGAATTTATTGAAATATTTCAGTAACTGTAGATATTCATTCGATTTCATTTCATTTCATTTATTTATTCATAACAATTCACATTGTGTTGAAAATTATATTAAAAAAATAAATAATTAAATATAAAATAATTATCAAAGCAGAAACAATACCAAATAAAATGTTATATAATTTTATCACATACAATACAATATAAAAGCCTAGCCATTAGAATTGATGTGAAAAGAGTTCAAGGGTCAATTCATTATTAAAAGAAAAAACAACAAATAAACATAATGTCGAAATAATAGTAGGCATAATGTCAAAATCAGTCTCAAAAATATTAGAAGTACAACTTGATCAGGTCCTAGTTATGAGCACAGTGTTAGAGTAAAAAAAAGTAAGTTCAAGCTATTATTTTTAGTGACTATTTTTATCATTCATAAATTCTGATACAGAGTAAAAACGTTTTTCCAACAAGAAGGCTTTTAATTTAATTTCAAAAGAGTGACAGCTATAAAATAATAATTTTAAATCTGTCGGTAACCTATTAAGACTGTGCCGACCGCACAGTGGCGCCCTCATCGTTTGTTTGGTTATTTCATACAATTTAGAATGAAAATGCAGAAAATAAGCACGTTAAGTTGTGCTTCACAAGATTATACGTTATTAGATTAGATATTAGATTATTTATTAGAAGCGGTAGTTTTATATTGTTTAGTTTTATCATAATCCTTAAAACGGAATATAGTGGCCACTTTTATCCGTTTTAAGGATTATAATGAAATTAAACAATATAAAACTACCGTTTCTAATAATATTAACGTATAATCTTGTGAAGCACAACTTAACGTGCTTATTTTCTGCATTTTCATTCTAAATTGTATGAAATAACCAAACAAACGATGAGGGCGCCACTGTAGGGTCGGCACAGTCTTAAATAACTCCACTGCTTGGTATCTGGAACAATGCTTCGCTATGTTAAGATTAGGTGCCATTTTGTGTTTAAATTCCTTCCTTTTTCTCTTACCTTACTTATTTAAAACAAATATAAAACAGTTACTACCTTTTGCGAAATGGGACTTTTCTTTACAGAAGAGTTTAAAACAAATGTAAACGAAGCAAAAGCAGTATGTAAGGCTCGCAGCAGATGTCGCTGTGTAGTTTCTTCCTACACCCAAGGAAAAAAGACGTGAGTTCATGTATGTAAGAAGAGTTTAAAAATATTTTTACTCCTCCTGCTCTAAAAATTCGTCTTTATGTTGTGCGTAGGTGACATAAAATCGCTTTTTATGCTCTAGTGCATAAAGAGTTTTTTTTTTTAAGATTATCGGCATAACTGTCACACACACAATAAAACGTCGCAGATTAAAGTCGTTATTTTATTTCATTTGCATTAATTTATACCACTTCCGTATTTTCTATCGATAATTTAATAAAACCAGATAAAATAGCTGTCTATTTAAAAACGTTATTATTTAATAATGTTATTATTTAAAAACGCAAAGAAACGGTTTTATGACTTGGCAGTATTAAATACCCAAGTCGAATTACACATGTTGAAAATAAAAAAAAAACCTTTGAAAAAATTTCGTGGCGGGAATTGGATATTCTCTTCTTCAATTTTGCAACATTTTTGAGCAGTGAAAATACTGTTACATACTTTATGCCTGTTTCATTTTCTCGCAATCGAAGTGAAAAACAGAGTGTATAGGATTCGGGCATAAACGAGCCATTTAACTGTAAAATGGCTACTTTTATGCACTAGTTGTACAATCTACTATTATTAGCCTTGGTAATGTTACAATAAAAAGGATCCTAAAAATATACTTATCTTAGGCTATGACGTAGTGTGTTCTATCAACGTCGGTGCTCGTTTTTTTTTAAATACAGTTCATTTACCTACCTAGAAACAACAAGGTCATTGATATTGTCTATAACGAATTGTCGTCATCAGTTTTCAGTATTTCAGCCTTATTTGCAGAAAACCGCGCTAGTTTTGCAGTTATTAAAATATTTGAGGTGACGTTATACCTACATTATTACCGATTTTTTATAACTTCATTAGCTTATTACTACCCGCAACTTAGCCTGCGTGAAATTTCTTGTTTTAACTTAAAATGTATCCTGTGACACTCGGCAATACTTCTGCAAGTGTAGCTCGATTTCATCTCCCATTTGTAAAATAATTTTCGAAATCGGATCAGCAATTCCTCAGATTACCCCCTACATACAAACTCACTTTTCCTCTTTATAATATTAGTATAGATAAACAATAAGTATATTATATACTTACATTTATATACTGAAGTAAAATCGTTGCTGCGCACTTGATGTCAAATCCTTAACATAATCATGTCCACTTTGTTTATCAATCAATCAGTCAACCCGTTATCAATCGGAGAGTCTCTTGCGCCTTCGACAATGTTCAGAGGACTAGCCGGGGTCAGACAGTGGGGACAAAGAAGGACTAGAACAAGATTAGAAGTTTACTACAGACGCCTCGGGCCTAGGGGAGACGCCTCGGGCCTAGGGAAGATGCCTAGGGCCTAGGGGAGGCAAGCTAGGGACTGTAAGCTAGCTAGAAATAGGGATATCTATTGCTTAGCGTGAGGCGTTACGGATTGCCTGTGGTCTACAATTAGCTTTTAGAATTAATTGCCTATCCTAATAACTTACTTATAACCTAAATTACCTCCTACAGTCTAATTGATTAAAATTTAAAATAACTCCCACAGTTTAATAGATTCTTTCACAATTTTAAATAGGTCGAAATAGATTTAGCCTAATTACAGTTAACAGGTATTTCTTAATTGATTGCGATTAGTTATAGTATTTATTGTTTTTCATGCGAAAAGGCTAATGACCTCATTCTTTGAATTAACTATAATTTAGTTAATAATCAACATAAAGTTACATTTGGTTTGTAAAACCATAACCTGATAAAAGTTATACTTTTTAAATGATAAAAATTACAATAATTTTTTTAATATAATTATTATACTTTTAGTTAATCGACGAATCTCAGGCTAGGGAAATGCGTTCTTGAAACTATTTTTTAACTAAAAGTTAAAAATAAAACTGTTAAAATTAAAACAAAGGAATGGAAGTAAATAATTTGTGTCGCTACGGGCCGGCCGCGCCGTTAAAACTGTAAAAAGAACCAGTTGGGCGACCTTCGAGCTATCAGCCGAAAACCGAACCCGTTCCGATAGCCCCGCACTGGAAAATACACATTTTCCGATTACAGTCTACTAAACATATCCCACACGAAAACAATATCACAAACAGTTCTCTAAATATTCTAAATAACCTCTCTCTACTACTCTTCAGGATTTTTCATGCAGTTAGTAATAGCTCGGTCGTTAATAAAAATAGAAAAAAAGGAAAAAAGAAAAAAAATAGGAAAAGATGTGATTGGCATAGTTATATAAAAATACAAAATAAAAATAATCTCTCGAATATTTACAAGGAGGGTAGAAATTAGAAAGATTATTATTATTTATGGAATATCGAGAAAAATGTTGAATTAAAAAATAATAAAAAAAAACTGGCGTCCGAAGTATAAGGCATCCACTGTGTGATCCACAAATCGGCGGCACTGTCACGTCACTAACAAAATGCCAATTACAAACAATTCCCAAAACGCTTCGCTTTCGGTCGGCGTGTTTGAATTTTTTTCTTTTTTGTTAACGTACACTGAATTTTTATGTTTTTTCTCCCCGTTGTTTAGCGTCACTGTGGTTATTGTTGTTTGTCCGCACTACACTTCACTCACTCCGGCCGGGCGCTGCGCGCGCGTGGTGTCGTCAGACTGACGGCGCGGGCGCACCCCACTCACTTCCCACCAAAAATTTTCTACCACCGCGCATGCGCAGGGCGGGCGAACCGCGGCCCGCTACGCCGCGTAGCACGTAGTCGCAGGTTATTACATTTGCTAATTAGTTATGATTTTGTGATTAATTATGTTAATTGATGTTGTGTTATTATTACCGTAAGATTCGTGATGTGTGGCCGAAATAATGATGTGTTGTTTCGGGGGTTTTTAACCGTTTGGAAGTTAGATAGTCTTTTGATTGTTTTAAACTTAGAACTTACTAAAGATGTATCCATTAATAAGTTTTTCCAAAATCTTAACTAATGTACTAAACGACCACCAGATAATTAATAAAAACATATGTTGAATAATGTTGTTTATGTATTTTTTTACACTCGTTGCTATTCAACAAATGACAACAATTATTAAAAATATTTAAACTATATTCACATTTTAAAGAAATTAAAATCAAAATGTTATTCTTACATAAAATAACACACACTCAAGTAGTTACAGCTATCATATGGAACTAGGTCTCGTGCCAGTAACTAACTCGGAGGATATTGCATCGGAAGCACGCAACAACAGCGCGATTGTAATTTATTTAGTTTTTCAGCACTTTGGAGGAAACATTCGTACAGTAATTATGTTACGAACACTAATCAGAAGGTTAGAAGCCGCAAAAACAAACAACGCAGGACGTTTGATTTTAACTACGATAAACGGTAGTTTGACCCAATTTTAAAATTAAGTAATTATACCTCCGCAGCAGAAAACCCTTTTAATTTTTCATCATACTACGCAATATGAAAGTTATCGAAATCATTAATTTCTTAACTCATAGAGAAATAAAATAAGAATAATCGAAAAAAATAGCCTGATACAAAAAGCGGCGCATTTCACTTAAAGTTGGTGTCCCCTGGCGGCTGCTATCTCCATTGCGTACACGCACACTGACACACAAATATACCACTTAAGCACACAGGCGCATGCTGACAGGCCTACAGACCTACAAACTTTACTTTCACCTTTCTCCACTCTTACAGTTATTAAAATAAGGATGGTTTTAGTTTGTCGTTTGAGTAGAAGTATGTTTGTCTGTCAGCTGGTAAGTAGGACACCGATGGTTTTCTTTATGGTCCCTGCTATGGCCCTCACAAGGTCCTCCTCGTGTTTAGGCTATAATGTTAAGGTCATGCTCATTTGAAGGGCTTCAACAAAGGGATGAATCATCTAATAGATGGGTGTAGCATAATTTTTAATGGCATGGGATTGGTTGGTGACTTTTTTGTATTAGTAATGTTTGGAATCAACTTGAATTATTTGGTTAAGTTAAGATTTTTTTAACATGGAGACTTTTCTAGAGTATCAAACTATACTATCAGATAATGAATGCTATCACACAAATGTTTTTGCATGCTCGAATTGATATCATATTCCTATAATAAAACAGTATACTTACGTCAACGACTCCCCAAAATTCAACGATGAATAGAGAAAAATAAATAGATTCTTCGGTAAATAGAGTTTTTTATCTAACTACTAATATTTACTCATCATTTGTTATACGACTTATAATAGTAGTACCTATATAGTATTAGTAGACTTTTAAATAGTTCTTATCAATTGCAATTAACCCAATAACGGCGGGTGTATAATATTGAATGTGTTGCGGTGATCAAAATACTATTGATTATACCATACAAACAGAATAGATACAACTGTAATTCTGGTGAGATTGGCAGTATCCCTTAAAAAAAAGACGTGGAATGCTTTGCCGGAGTTTGAGCTTCCCGATATTTGACTCTCGTAGTCTTCAAGTTTTGGCTGAATAAGATACTTATGGGAAAGTTAGTGTACATCATCTTCAACAGCTTCAAGTTAGATGGATAGTGGTCAAAGGAGAGTCTTTATATACAATACACATAAAATTAAATCAATCAATCAGTCGAATCGTAGCAGAGTTTAAGATGGACCTACGTTTTCTTGTGACCGTCTACGAAATCGCTATCTGCGTAGCGCGTAGAGCTTGTTTGCTACGACAAAAGTCTGAGTGACCTAATTCGATCTGTTTATGGAACAACACTGCGAGTAATTATTTGTTGTCTATAATAATGTCTGTGTTATAATATTCTTTTGCCTTGTAACTTTAACTACTAAACATGGAAACAGCAATATTATACATGTTTAGACTTTTAAATGAGCGAATGATGACTAAATTGCTGACGTCCTAATAAGGCTTTTAGAATTTTTCTGCTTCAAGGTGTTATGATTTTTACTAGAAACGAATGGCATGTGACCTCCGTGACCCAACCAGAGGATTGACACTCATGTTTTTTTACTACACAAATCTATACTTAGGTAATATAAAGCTGGAGAGTTTGTTTGTAAGTTTGGTCGAAAGCGATATTCTCAGGAACTACTGGTTCAAAATATATAACATCACGCTACGACCAATAGGAGCGGAGCATCAATTAAAAATGTTGCAAAAAACGAGAAAAATTATTCCTTTTTAGAGCTTCCGTTGCATACGCTGCGGAAAGGGTTAAAGTTACGCAAAAATAATGTATGACGGAATTGTTTCCCTTTTAAAGTTCTTGAAAAAAGTCCGCGACAGCACATGTCTAACTTTTAAGGTTGACTCACAATAACCTTTTTTAAAGTAATCAAACTAAAATAATGCATTATTTGCGAAAGTGTTTTTATAAACATGATATTAATCCTTATACAAATATTTACGTTATTCATCACAATATTTAATTTTAAACAAAATTGCCCTTGACATCATTTGATTTCAATGAATATCTTAGGAGATATAGTTTTAAAATAATACTAATAATAAAGCTGAAGAGTTTGTTTGAAAGCTCTAATCTCTGGAAATATCGGTCGGATTTATATTTTTTTTGCATTTGTTAGCCCATTTCTTGAGGAAGGCTATATAGGCTATTAAAAATCACACTTAGGAGTTGAGCAAAAAGAAAAAAAGTCAGAAGTTTTCGGTAAGCGAAACGAAGTAATAGCGCAGGCAGGCGATGCGATGCGACGGGGTGAGTAGGGGAACAAAAAAAATTCACGCAGACGAAGGCGCGGGCAGAAGCTAGTTTAGTAACATAACTGATGACCTAATTCTCATCAGAGACAACATCATCATCATTGGTCTTGTTCCACTTTGTACGCACGGCTACAGATCAAGCTATACATTTCCACTATAAGCTGATCTCTCATTGTATAGGATTTCCTTACAACGAGAAGTCAGCGTAAACTGGAAATGTATAGCTTGATGTGTAGCCGTGTGTACCCACAGCGCAGTGTAGGCCTGTTCCCTTTGTGTCATGCTTCCCTGTTCTGTGCGAGTCTCAACCAGATCTTACCCGCGATCAGTAGGCCAATTCTCGTAATTTAAAACGTTCAAAATCTAGTCGCAGTCTCATCTCAGCGACAAACAAGTGTCAAAATGTAGGGAAATTTTAAGTATTTTTAACAGACTGAGACTGAGATCAGACTGTGATCGTTCTTAAAAATTACGAGAATTACCCCTCTTATGAATGGCATCCACCAAATCTGGTTGACAACGTAAAAATACTTAATTTTGCATTTAAAAATATTATCACACTGCCCACATTTTTTCGAGCCATAAATCTAAATGTTTGCGGCACAATATAAATGGTGGGCTAACCAAAATATATGAGTTAGTGTCACTTTTACTCGGATCGCCACTTAGTGCGGCAAGACTGATGATTGGTGACCCGACTACGACTTCTCCAACTGGTAGTTATTGATTGCGATGGGTGTGCGATGATGTACCGTTGTACCTGATGATGCGTTGTTACGTTACGTGGCTTGTGATCCTGTGTGTACGATGATCCTGTAGTACATTTCAGGGGTTCGTGGCCGAAGTGTTGAATTGTCTCGAAATGATGCGGGTTTGTTATAAATAGGTGATTGGTTTGAAAGACTAGAAATAAGAAACTACATGGTTTTTGCAGAAATTTTCATTTTGCCAGTGTAAGTGCAGAGTACAACATTAGAAAGTGCACTAGGAAACTGTTTTTTTCTCTGCTCATTTCTTACTAAGCCATTTAAAGTTATAACTACACAATTATTAAATATCATCCGATTTCTTTCTTCTACATTACAAGAGGCCACTTTATCTTAACAACTCAAAAAGCACCAGAAGTATAAAAATATCAATCTTTATCGAACAATCAAATAATAATGAAAACGAAATACGTTCTTAGTAGTTTTCCAATCAAAATATATCATCACGACGGCAAATCAAAAGGGGGTCAATGAGTAACAGTAAAGTTAAGACAATCTTTTTTTGACGCCTCGCAATTTCGATGTTATATCTTCGCAGGTGTTCGGGCGCAAAAAAACTGTAGGTACCAATAGCCCTGTGGTTGTTACTTGGGCATTGATAGAGGAACACAGACGGGTTATTTTTTGTTCTGTGAGATCGTTGTAAAATAAAATAAATAAATAAATAATAAAAACTTTATTGCTCAAAAGATTACAGAGATTTTACATTGGCCCCAAACTAGGCAAGGCACCAATATGGAGGGTTTACCATTTAAAAATTTAAATGTTGAAGTTATACGATATAATAAAGTCACATAAAAGCAACATAACAACACAGACAGACAACTTGAGGCCCGTCATCGCTAATACATAGACAAAGCTGATATTACCCTGAAAATGGTAAGGCGGTCAAATTTTTGCTGCCAAAGAGCAGAAATAGATAATAATAATATCTCGATGGTGATGTCATTTGTGGATCTTTGACAGTCGTTACGGGTAGGCAGAAGCCCGAAAGTCTGACAACCAGTCTTACCAAGGAGTATCGTGTTACCCAGTAACTGGGTTGTGGAGGTCAGATAGGCAGTCGCTCCATGTTAAACACTGGTATTCAGCTGCATCCGATTAGACTGGAAGCTAACCCCAACATAGTTGGGAAAAGGCTAGGCAGATGATGATGATGGTGGTCAATAGCGATAGAAAATTATATTATAAAAAGAATAGCAAAATAATGCTTGAATAAAATGTAAGGGTAATTATCATTCGTTACTATGAATCATCGCGCGTATCCTTGGTTTTTTTCGTCCGTCTGTCACTCAAGTCGATCTGTCTTCGCCTTAACAGCTACAATCAGTCTTGTTATGATAATTTCGTTCTTAATTATTGTCAGTGTTAATAGTGGCCGAAATAGAAGTGCTTGAGTGATTAATGGTACAATATTTTTTGTTAGATTCCGTAGTAGGTGTTGTGATAGTAAAACTATCACGACTTGAATGATCTGAAATCGCTAACACGCACTCTGAAAACGTGGTGATCAGAACTCACATGTATGCTCTGTATGTTGAATATCATGGGATTTGATCTATCCACAAAAATCAAGGTCAGGACCTTCCAGGCTGTGAGAAATCTGGTGTATTTTCAATGATAGGACAAATTTATATATTAGGTAGCGGCCTGTCCCGGCTTCGCATGGGTGGAAATTTATTTTTTAAACATTTCATTTTTTCTTGCAATTAAAAAAGACTATATTAATTAAAAAAGCCTACATTAATCAGTGATAATGTAACATTCAAATGGTGAAAGAATTTTTTAAATCGGTTTAGTACTTTTTGAGCCAGTTCCTTACAAACATACATACAAATCTTTCCTCTTTATAATATTAGTATAGATAGTATAGATTACAGTGCGTTTTTTTTTGAACTTGGTCACTCAATATATATGCGGGCCACTTCATGACGTCCTGTTTCTCAACATTTCGGAGCATATCTATGCCTACAGTCAAATGCACGTCTGTGGTGACGAACTAATGACGTGCGATTCAACGATGGACCGACTGTACTGAACTCGGATGCTGCGGAGCTCAACAGGCCCTGACTCGGAACTTCGTAAATAGAGGATTTGGACTCCAAAATATCAAGCTGATCTGTTATGGTATGCTACATACGAAGATACAAAGTACAGTCCATTGTAAACCTTAATTAATTCTCGATAGCTATTAATAAAATTGTTCTAATGAATTGTTAAATCGACAGTCTCATTGTTGCGCATACGCTGTTTAAAAGTATCTCGCACAATTAGCACTAATTACCTCTTTTCATTCACACTAAACAGATGATGTTTCCTATTGAGTTTTTTTTTGTGAGTTCTGCTTCAGTTCAAATTAACATGTAGATTGACCCTTGTCGTTCTGAATATAAAGATTATAATTATTTCGGCTGTGGCACAGGTCACATCATAGTTCAAGTACTGAGTAGCCTGCATGGAATTGTAAAGACAGTTGATATGGTTGAAACAGTTATTTTCAATTTAGGTATGATGTTCTTTCGCTAGTTTAGCTATCCAATCATGGCTGTTCTGATCTTGTCCGTAGATGTACGGATAAGATCTTTTTTTTTTGTTAGCTTCTACTGTCCCTTTTTTTTGTGGATGAAAAATCATCAAATGACCCCTCCCGCTCTGGCTGGAGCAGAAGGGAGTGTCAGACTCTTACTGACTAAAACCCACCTGTGTTCCTTCCTTAGCCCTTTATGTTCCGGAGCAGCGGTAACCCTTTCGGACAATCCCGCTGCCCCGGCAGGCTACGGCCCTTACGGGCCCCTTCCTTGTGATGCTGACACCTCTTTGAGGCGCGCGTGGAACACGTACGCGCCGTCCAGCACGGGCCTGGTCCTGATCGTACGGAGAGTTACCCATTACTCTCCGCCCGCAGGCCCGCGCCTACGGTGGCCGGGAGTCGTCCCGCGGCTCCCGACGCCCGGGGCGTCTCCCGCGGCGGCTTCTACTGTCCCTAATCTGTCCCACTGCTGGGTAAAAGCCTCTCCTAAATCCTTCCAGAGACTCTTTTCTCGGTCAGACATTATCAGGAGCGACTTCAAAAACATTTATTCTAATTAATCTGACGGAGAATTAGCACTTTTTGATGGCCCCAGAAACGCTAAACATTTACCTATCAAGCCCAAATATTACATCTGGTAAGAAGAAATGGCGCAACTAATTCCCAACAAAAAAACATCTGTGCTTGATTTATTATAAGAACAACAGATTCCAGAAATCTCTATTACTTCCTTACTTACCAAATTCACGTAGTTTCATCTCCAACTTGAAGTATGCTCGACACACATACGTATATTATAGTTATTAGTAATAGTGATTCGCGAGTAATTACTGGACCGTTGTTGCTGACCATACATCAAACGCGGTATGGTCAGTCAGTCAGTCATTACAAAGATGGATGAATCGCTTTCTTATAAATAGGTTAAGTCGCGGACTTGGTGCTACTATGAGCGGGTTCAGATGCGGTTTAAAATGACCTACATCTTCTAATATATAAAATTCTCGTGTCACAGTGTTAGTCATCATACTCCTCCGAAACGGCTGGACCGATTTGTATGAAATTTTGTGTGCATATCGGGTAGGTCTGAGAATGGGCTACTATCTATTTTTTTTTTTTTGCAAAACTCTGTTTGCGGGGTCAGCTAGTAATACTATAATAATGTATGTAGACACATTTATATTATACACATAGGTTTTGTAGTCATGAGGGACTTACAAATAATCATTATTAACTACACGGTGTGCACAACAATTGTTGGCTGCAGCGCTGTTCTTGTAGCTAGACCACTAAGTAATCTGTATTTAGGAGAGACGATGTCAATTAGATAATTATAATATCACGCCTACTTCTCAAAGGTGTAGACAGATAGCATAGTATGCCATGTGTGTGCTACGATTGTTACTATGCATAAGTAGGTACACAGTGTTAATATACAGTGTTAAGATATAATTGGTAAGATTGTCCAATATATCTCCGTTAATTAAAATTAATTAAAAACTATGAATATTTGTGCCATTTGTGTATAATTGGTTCTATGTCAATGCCATTTCTATGTGAAAACTTGTTACACACGAATGTTTTAGTGCCACTACTTCATCAAATTGTTATTTGCCTTCCAAATTATAACAGTTTCGCTAGATTATTTTACAGCTTTTGATTATAGCCTCACCTTTATAAGTAGAATTCACTTCACGCTAATCACACGTCTGGCATAATGACACTATTCCGCTTTCACAATCGCGCCCGCTCCCCTTATGACTAACGCCTTACCTTTATAATTAAAAAAGGAAAGAAAATAAGTTTATTTGCGTCTAATTATGAGAAATAACAATAATAAATAGAACAATAATAAATTAAACAAATTTCAAACGGTAACATTCCATAGCCTCACGCGCAAAGGCACTAACCTAAAAAACTTTTATTATCTTTGTACACCGCTGTCATAGAGAGGAGATTTTTGACGTAAATCTTCTTATTTATTAAGTTCATTATCTTATCAGTAACGCAAATTACGCGATGGATTTTCAATAATTATATCTATAAGGTTGATTTGTTTAGACTTGATTGTCTGGGTTTTATGAAGGAGTAAAAAACATATGATGATGACAAACTTGGAGATATGTAGATCTTGTAAAAGTCAAAATAATAATGCTAAATGGAAATACCAAAAACGTCATCATTCAACTTTACATCAGCATTTATCAACATTCAGCTCTTAAGGATCGTGGCGTGATGTTAAATAGCCTATAATAACCTTCCTTAAGAATTGGGCTATCAAATGCAAAAATATTTTTTTAAATCCTGGTAGTTCTAGAGTTTAGCGCGTTCAAAAAAACAAACAAACTCTTCAGCTTTACTCGTATTATATTAAAAAATAGCAGTATTTATACTAATATACTATCAACTTTGTTTCGTGTATGTCTTACATTTATATTTTATTCAATCTTCTCAAGTTCTGATACGCTATATCCACCCGCAATCTCTCTCGCGCCCGCTCCGCTCATGGCTAAACCAGCACCTTTATAAGTGAGTTTCATTCAATTCGGCTTCATGCTAATGGCGTGTCTGGCTTACTAACACAATTCTCTCGGTCGCTTAATTTATTTATTATTTATATTGGTGGCTTTAGTATGCACTCGATAAAGATGGATGTGCTTAACACTGTACTAATGTTTACTGATGTATTCTTATTTTATTTGAATCTTAATGTGGCCTATAAAACGTAATAGCTATTGAAATGCCACTACACTTTTATGCACAACGATAGCGACATCCTTGTTTTCCAATGAAAATTATAGATTTTTTTCCACAGTGTTGTTGGTATTTTAACAAAAACGTTTATAGCCAATACTTTTGTTAAGCACATTGTATTTATTCTAACTTGATCATAATTTCAGAAAACGTGGATTATACGATTATAGGTATCGATATAACAGCTGTAGGTAGGCCGTAGAAGCTTAAATACACATGCATAAAAGTAGACACGGAACAAATGTTTAATTATAGGCCGTTAATACTTGCGTGGGAATCGAACCAGCTCTGAGCATAAAAGCAAGTGTGCCAATTGACTCGTATTTTTGTAATAAAATCATCAAGTAAGTCTCCATTCCATTGGTATGGGTAGTGTACCGGTAGAATTACAGGTTTCTAAGGCATTTTAATCCCGTCATTTTTTCGTAACTTCTGCAAACCCCTTGATATTGGAGATTTGTCAATAAGCGAAGGACGGAACAACCTGTCAATTGAATTTTCAACCAGAATTCTATACACAATTCTATGGACTTCCACCAAACTATTCTCAGTCTCCGGGCCCCCAAATCTTAATCATCATCTAAGTTCCCGTTACTAAAACCTGACATGTCATCACGATTGCACAACTTGCCATCATCGGGTCATCTCAGAGGGGATACGAATCAAGCAGGCGGGAGGGAGGGGGGGTGTCCTAGTTTCCATAACGGTGTGCGATGTAGGACACAAGAGTTTTTGCGAATGAACCGAATTTTGAGAAGTATATTGACCAAGTTGACGTACTTTTTGCGACGTTTATTTGCGTACGCTTCGTCGCCGTCGGTCGGCGATTATTTTTCTTTTTGATGTTTCTTTTTTGAATGGAGATAAGTGGTGGTGATGCTCCGTTTTATTAGCTTTTGTGCGGAAGTTGGGTGAATGAATTTCGATTTAGGATATTTTTATTTTGGAAATACGACAGCACCACAGGACAGCACTCATGAAAGATGTATATTTATAAAATAAACTAGCACTTTGCCCGCGACTTCGTACGCGTGTATTTCATACTTTCCTCTAAAAATTTCGAAAATGTGAAAAAAAATTCTTAGCGTGATAATATAATCCAAACTAATCTCAGGAACGCGCTAATCTCGCGCGCTAATTAGCGCGTTCAAGCAAACAAACAAACTCTTCAGCTTTATAATAATTATTATCAATATAGATTTGAATTCTAAAAACTTGAAAGCTTAATGTGTATCAGGCGTTTAGGAAAACCCTCCCTCGTACAGAGAGGAGGCCCACTGACCCACCAGTGGATACATTCTTAGGCTGATTATGCTTTGAAAAAGCACGTGTTCAGCTATTTCAATTTATAAGGCATACCAAGAATGATGCCCAAAGAACATCTCGTTCAAGAGAAATGACAATAGATACTTATCTCTCAATTCCTTCAATATTTAGCACTCCAAATATCACAAAAATGTGATATCATCTTATCGCCAGTATCTTGCCGCGAGTCTCATAATTAAGATATCAACGCGCGCGTCGCTCAAGTGCCGCCTATAAAATAGAAATATAGAAATACTGTGCCGTGACCGTAAACATACTCTTGATATAAGTACAAGATATATGGAATTGTGGGAAATTATATATTTGCTCTGCGGATTATGTGCTTCAACGTATTGGACGGTTAGATCTGAAGGAAAGTAGGTTTTTATTTTGGTCAAGTAGGCACAGGTTTTTGCTTTTTTGTGTGTGTCCTGAATACTTAAATACTTAGGTAAATGGATTAGAAGTTTTTGCAAAGCTGTTTTTATTTAGCTTTTCACCAAACAATGACTCGAATAAATGAGATTATCCGTTAATCCCATGGAAGGGTGTTATTAATAGCGATATAGAAGCATCCTATTGTCTACTACGTTCCGCCCGACTACTAATAGTCGCAACTTGCAAATAAATCCCCTTTGTCACTTGTCAAATGGATACTGGCAATAAGCGACCGATGACCGTATCGAGAGGCCCGAAGCTCTGCAAATCATTCATTTGAAAGAAGAAAAGAAAGAAAAATAGGTTTATTTGTCACAGAAACACGTGCAAACAAAAAGATAATTAATTCTAATGACAGCATATATAATAAAAACAAAATATATATATACATCTTTATACATGAGCACAAAGCAGAGATAGTCGACGGCTGCACGTCATGACTGTGACAAGAAGGCTTCCACTCAGCATGATGCTGTGCTATAAGGGACCCACAGCACAGCGCTGATTTTCAGTGGTTACCCGAAAAGGACGTACGGAAACCAAGTCAGATCAAATGATTCGTACTTAACAGGTAACCTAATAAAATAAAACAAACAGTACTCTTAGATTAAAGCAACTACTTAACCAAAAATTATATGAAATTAAATAACATAAAATTTAATTTATCCGCAGGCATCACCGTGCGTTCTTAAAAAGATTTGTACCGAAAGTATTTAATAAAGAGGGATTTCATTTCATTTTTGCAAGCCAGATCATGATAAAGAAAATGAGACTTTGGTCTTTTTAAAATGCCGTATATTAGCTTCATTTAATTAATAATATCGAGGCTTAATTCTCGACAAACAAAAAAAAAAAAACAATATTTAAAAAATATATTTTATTAAATACAAATCATGTTTGCTAAGATCATCAATATTAATAAAAAATATTGATTACAGTTGTCTGCTGTGATTCCTCCTCTTGTAACTAGTTACTAGTTAGTCATCACATCCAATCAGTAACTGTTTCAGTATTACGGTACATTACTTTTTATAGTATTTCGGACAGACAGCGACAGGTTACAAGTCAATTGACTACTGGACGTCTATTGAACATTTTTAACCTAGTTAACTATTGCAAATTGCGCAATAAAATTAATTATTGCGTACAAATCAATCTTTGTTAGTGCCAGCATCAACTTGTAAACGCTGCTGAATAGTTTTCCTTATTATCTTTTATTTTTCTACGTCTATAACGGTAACATTTTCTCATAAAATTTTATCTTTTTGTTAAGGGTGAATTCCACAAATTAAACTAAACACGATCAAGCGCTGTCAGTGTCATATCACTGTCCGGGAATATTAACATTAGGTAACACTTGATCGCGGTTTAGATGTGCTGATTGCGTTCAGTTTAATTGATGTATCCAATCCTAAGTCATAAGTATCAATTAAATTAAGCAATATTTTAAAATCTTAGTTAATTTCCTTGTTGAGCAAAATGGATACAATACCAATTACCTACAGCTTTAGAAGTTTTCTCCAATACATTTCTCAGTATCTGGAACTTTTATGTTGAGGTAAACTCACTCTTAGTCTTACAATAACTAAGGTCTCATTAAACCTCCTAAGTTATCTCTCCTTTTAAGCTAAGTACAACAATAAATAAACCTTTCTTCCTAATTAATTATCAAGCGTAAAATTTAAATGCCATAATGTTGAAAACCCTTTGCCAACCAAACTACATTTCATGGCCCATAAAACACCACTGGGCCGTAAAAAATGACCAAACACTTAACTATTACGACACGTGTCGACGCCGTTAATTGTGTGCGCCCGCGCATAACATCTCGTCGATCACGGTGACACTGGCGAGATCAATCAGCGGGTGACGAGTTCACCGTTATGCCCACTGCGAGATTATTAGAATGTGCGTTAGATGCAAGAATGTGGAAGAGTAAGCTGGACCATTGGGAAAATACATTATGTTCGGAAACATTATAAAATATATATTTATTATTTAGGCCACAAAAAGGGTATTTATAACAAAGACTGTTTCCTTTTTTTCCGTGAAATTAATTACTGTGTGACTACTTATTTACTGCATACCGATCGAGTCTCAATAGTCCAAACTCAATGTTTGCCAAAGGGCGTAGCGTATTGGGTATTAAGCTCAGCGCTAAATACGTTATACCAAGATATGCTCCAAAACAACAACCGCCGATGTAGGCAACAAGTCTGTTAGGCTGAAAGGCATGTATGTGTAGGAGTATGTAGCATGCATCAACACAGATGGACCAGAGGCGTCAAGCAGCGGGAGCCAGAAGATGGGCGTCGTCACCGAGTGAGACCTAGGAAACGCAGGCGTGATGACTTAGAGGCATTTATGGGAGATTGGCCAGAGAAAGCAACACTCAAGGAATAGTTTTTAGCTGTGAGGAGAACTTTGCCTAGCAGTGTGACAAAATAGGTAAATAAAAAAAACACATATCAGAAAAAAAGCTCACAAAATGAATGCCTAAGAACCGACTTTTTGAACACCAAGAAAGTAAAAGGTGAGGGTGGGAGCGAGACAAAACACAAAACACAGAATTTCCCTCTTAATAAATACTTTGGGTACAAATCTTTATAGGAACGCACGGTGATGCCTGCGGATAAATTGAATTTTATGTTATTCAATTTCATATAATTGTTGGTTATAAGTAGTTGCTTTAATTTATGAGTACTGTTTGTTTTATTTTATTTTGTTACCTGTTAAGTACGAATCATTTGATCTGACTTGGTTTCCGTACGTCCTTTTCGGGTAACCACTGAAAATCAGCGCTGTGCTGTGGGTCCCTTATAGCACAGCATCATGCTGAGTGGAAGCCTTCTTGTCACAGTCATGACGTGCAACCGTCGACTATCATTAGAATAAAAAAGATATATTTTTTTTTTTGTTTCGATATATATGATGTCATTAGAATTAATCATCTTTTTGTTTGCACGTGTTTCTGTGACAAATAAACCTATTTTTCTTTCTTTCTTTCTTTTTTTCTTTTCTTTCTAAAAGTAATATATGCCATTTTTTCACATCACGTTAAAATCCGTAACAATGATACCGAATTTCATATCCTGTTTCAATAAAGCTAAGTAGCAGTTCCAGCATCTATAGGTCGGCTACAAATGAACTGCAAGATTTTCACTCCGCCCTTTGAAGTCAGAACTATGTTAACTTGGTGTACCTGATAAAGCGGCGTTTGTACCTAAGGCTTGTGTGCCTATTGAGACCATATCGCTTGGAAGGTGCTACTGAAGGGTTACATGGCTTGGATGTGTAGCCAACAAACAAAAGAGTCGGGTATTGTAACGGTTTCTGCAAAACTGAACCTTAAATCATGCAGGCTCTCAAAATAATGATTCTGGTTGAATTCGATCACTTAAATTAATTTATAATCAGTTTCAAAATAGTGAATGAATCGTTTGTTTTTGAATAAATTGTATTGTGGAAGGCGCGTAAAAGTGAATGAATACAGCCTCTTGAAATGAAAAGGGAAAAAAAATATGTGTTGATTGCTTCTTATTTAACGGCAACACTGATTTATATTGGTACAAAGGTTCGTATTAGCCATATACATAGGTAAGATAAAGTCTTCTCGCTGTAGCTAAAATGTTGTGCGATTGGGTGAATTATAGGTAGGGTTATGAAAATGATCCAATGTCAATATTTATTGTTCTGTCTTAGGCCGCTTTCACATTACGACGTTAGCAGTGCGTTAGTAGCGCGGCAGAGGCAGATGCCTGCACATTATAAGAACAAACGCGCGATGGAAGCGTGGTTGCCGCGCCGCAGTTTGGATCTAATCGTTCGGCGTCAAACTCGCTCATTGTGCAGTCTATAATCAATTGCGCTTGCAACACTGACTCATCACCGATGGCGCGCACGCGCAGTCCGCGCACCCGCCGCGCTTCTGTTTATAATATGAAATCCTGATTGGGCGACGGTCGCGCGTCTGTCGCGTGACTGTCGCGCTGCTGAAGTCGCCTAAGTGTGAAAGCAGACTAAATCTTTCGAAGTGTAGTGATGGCGACCCTCCTACTGAAAACTACGCGGCGTTATTTCAGCCTGATGTGTCAAAGTAGTCAAGCGGTTAACTCGAAAACATCAGCCGACCAACTCAACTCTGGCAGCACGGTCTGTGATCTGAGAAAGAGGTGCCAGGTTCCACGCTTGATTTTGTAGTTGTTTTATGACCAAAAGATCAGCTTTTGGTTTCAATGGATAACCAGCTATGGTTGCAACTATACTTTTTAGTTCTTGCATAGCAGTTAGCTATTGACGAGTGCATTATTTTTTTGAACTTCTCAGCTTCCGAGCCTACAAATGCAATTGGTTGTCACTTCAAAATTCTCCATTTCACTATATTCTTTCCGCCGACTTCTATTCAAAGTAAGAGTTCTTAAACAATTAAACAAAACTTACAAAATGCAATTACTTTTACGACCACAAACAGTTCTATCGCGAACAAAGAGCTTCAAGGCATCAGCAGAAAGGTAGCTTTATTTGTTTGTTTATAGCACCTGCAATATACACCATGACGGAATCTAAGGCTAACCGTAATTGCCCTTGCAAACTTAATATCAATAAAAGACAAGGGATTTTCATCTTTATATCGTAAACGTTAAGGTTCAGGTCAAGTGTTTCGTTAACTTGCCGCCAATGTAAAGATGTTACCTTTTTTTGAAACAATAGCTTTTGGCTATAACAGGATAGAATGTATTGGAGCGGTAAAAGTTGTTTGTTCTATTGTTAGCACTATCTCCGGAACTACTGGACCGATTTTGATCGGCTTGTTTGGGTCTATGTAGAGTGGATAGGTTCGTTAACGAGGTCATGGGAATTTTGATAACTTCATCGTTTGCGGGTTGTCTGTCACTGAACACAGACATTCAAGAAAAAGAGGGTTAATTTCGTAATCGGTTTTAATTTTATTTTGTTTTAAACTTATTTATTTTTATAAAAACGTTGCCCCACACTGGGAATTTCTCCTGTTTTGTGGGTGCGTTTACAAACATTTAAACTCATATACACAATCAGCCAGACCCGGAACAACTACTTGTACGTCATAAAAATATTTGTTCCGTACGGGAATCGAACCCAATTAATGTCAATAGTGTCAAAAAAGCGGGCTGCCAATTTTCTGCTGGTAATCACCACCGCCTATGAACATCTGCAATTCCAGAGGTACTTCGCCATCGCAGAGTAAAACTAAAATGTCATGTGCCTGTAAGTCAGCACCCTTCACACCGGAACGCAGCAAAGCCGCTTGGCGACTAAAAGTAAACGATGAACAACGGGCTTTTTATTTATTTATTTATAGGAGAACCAACAGCTATAACAGAAGCATAACAATTGTAGGTATATGAGACATAAAGCAAAAAAAAACCGGCCAAGTGCGAGTCGGACTCGCGCACGAAAGGTTCCGTACCATTATCTATAAAAACGGCAAAAAAATCATGTCTGTTGTATGGGAGCCCCCTTAAATTTTTGTTTTATTTTAATATAATTATTTATTTTTAAAGTGAATATATAACTAAATATTCTGTGATTATTTCAAGCGTCTACCTGTTGCCGTTATCAATATCGAGCACAAAACTATCATAAAAAAAATCACATTTGTTGTATGGGAGCCACCTTAAATATTTATTTTATTCTGTTTTTTAGTATTTTTTGTTGTAGAGGCAACAGAAATACATCATCTGTCAAAATTTCAACTGTCTAACTATCACCGTTCATGAGATTCAGCCTGGTGACAGACGGACGTACAGCAGTCTTAGTAATTGGGTCCCGTTTTATGGTCCCCCTTTGGGTACAGAACCCTAAAAAAAAGCATACTAAGTAGGTACTACTTGTTTTCCGGGTTATCTGTAGGGAGTGAATATCGACATATCCTGAAACATTTACAGCAAGTAAGACGCTTGTGTTTGCAGACGTGCGCGAACGCACGTCGCGGATGGCGGCGCGCGTGGCATCTCGTGCACTACCTACGTGCGACAAGCGACACTCACGCGCAGCTGATCATGCGTTACACCAACTTATTTTAGGAGCTGCAATGTAAGTACGTACCAAGTGGATCAATGGACATAGCAGACATGCCCGTGGGTGTGATACGGGACCAGGGCCTCAAGTCTGCTATTACAATAGTGTCAGAATGGTCTATCATTGATTCCATAATTGTCGACAAGTTTGGTAATCTACTAATATAATGTCGTCATTATGACTTTCCAATGGTCAACCACTGACACTCCATTGAAAGAAATGAATATATGTAATGTTTATTGCTATTTACGAACTTTTTACTACTTCAGATTGCAAACATTAATACGTAATATGTAAAAATATATATTAAATGAAATCTAGCATGAAATTTAGTAGTAGTTTTTCTCAAACCATCTTCCGACCAATGATCGACCATTATGAATTTAGTAGATTACGAACTTTTAGCAAAATGACAATGGGATCGTGTTGGAATGACGAATTTATAAAAATAGCAGAATAGGGCCCCAGGTGTGTGATCACTCCAGCAGTTGCCGCAATTGTAGACACGAAAGTGGATAGAAGAACTGGAAAGAGTAACACTGACCATATGCGATGTGAATCCCTCATTTACATCGCATATGGTGTTACTCTGAAAAGATTAAAGTCTAGAAGGAGACGAAAGCATTTTGCTAACTATCGTCTTAATAACGAAGCTTTGTTTAGTGCCCAAAACATGAAATAATTAAAATATAAACTTTTAAAGTAATTCAGATTTTGAAATCCATAGAATGTCAGTATAGTAAAACTTATGAAACTAGTGTTAGTACTAAGTTTTAAATATATAAACATAATTACTTATTTAATAATAACTTTATTAATACATAAAAAAAATAACAACACAGTACATAGCAGGAAACAGTGGGTTGTACTACTTATTATCTAAGATTAAAATTCTAGTGTCAGCTTTCCGGGCTCCTAAACTAGGTACACAGACCTGTATCTTAGGAGTCGGAGATTTTGCGGCTTCGATTTATATAATACATACTGATGTGGGTAACACATAGAGAATATTGTGCTCCGTGGGGTAACAGAACAGGACTTTTTCATACTTTGGAAGAGTTAAGTCAAATGGCGTCCAGAAACTTCCCAAAGGTTGAAATTTTATCATGGATGGACGTATATTTAGTGGATAGTAAGACCGAAATTGGATTTATTTACCATAACGTTTTGGCAGGATTTAAATGACGCGATGGAAATAATGGACAAAATTCCCTAAAGTCAGTGCTAAAGAAGTTAATATTTTTTTAACATTTGTGTACATTGTTCTCCCACAAAATGTTTCACGCATCATGAGGAACATTAACACTCTATTATATTTGCTATGGGTATAAAATAACAAAACAATGACGTCGTAATCGTCAATACACAACTATTTGTCACAACAATCATTGTGGCTCATCAACATTGGGCAACACATGTTGCCCAACATCGGCGAAACAAATTACACAAAACATGAAAGTCTTTCACCCAAAAAACAAAAGACAACCATGATCGAAACTTCTTTCAAAAATAGAATGTATGATGACAATTCTATTTACTTTTTAATTATTTAAAAAAGTATTTGACGAAAGAGTCTTGAATTACTTTTTTATAATGGTTTAAGGATTACTTTTTTAAAAGTTTTATGACTTTTTGTTTGTATATCTGTGTGTACAGTTATGGAAACAGGCTTGAACGAAATAATTGCCGTTACCGGTCATAAAGGCGGCAAAGTTTTACTGAGCGTGTGTTTATTGCGGATTGCCGTTAAATATTCTAATATTTTGGTAAAGTAGAGGTTCTTTCTTAATGTTTGATATTACAAAAATGCCGGTTTAAGTATTTTTGGCAGAGGGAGGAGCAGGTTGTTTTTACATACCATGCTTTTGTAGCTTAATTGATTTCCTTGCCTATAATGGAGCGTTTCCAAAGCTATGGTGATTTTGGAAATTACGCTTTTTCTATTACACCCTTACGATTCGATATAACCACCCAAAAATGTGCTTAATTATTAATTTAGCCAAAAACAACTCCTGCAAATTCCCACAAAAACAACAGCACACTCCCTTCCTTCCAAAAAATCCGCATTCTTCAAAAAGTAGAAAGAAAGAAAGAAATAGACAATAGCGTTGTCCCAGTTGTGCTCAAAGTTAGTGTAACTAGGTAAGCGGTGCTCGCTCTACTTACATTTTGGGTTAACTCGCCGCGACTCGCGAGCCTCTGACCTCAGTCACGGAGTACTTAATTGTGAAGAAGGACCGCTGCATGGATTTTATGGAGACACATAGATTTGGGGCTTATTTATCATATCCTGATAATAATAAGCATTCATTGATAAATATAGCAGAATAAGGCCTTCGGAAATCGTGTGAAATTGAATTAAATGGATGCATTATGGGATCACATTCGTTTTTCATTTTGATATCTGTCAGATCGTACATTTAAAACTTGAGTAGAATTTGTACTGCGACCCCTTTTTCTAATGAGTGCCACTCTTAATCTCTGAGGTAAAAATTAATTCTTAATTTGTACCAGTACGTCACGTTGCTATCTTGTTGTGGTAAGGCGCTATTAATATTGCCACTATTTTTAACTTGCTTGACGCGTAGCGTAAATAATAAAAATAGAAACATCTCAGCTTTGTTACAACACTTGTCACCTAACCATACTAAGATATCACTGATACCTAGTTTGAACTTTCTTGTTACTGCACTAAATTAAGAAAAATGTGACTGAGTGGATAGAAAAAAAATCAACCTCTAGGTGATCTACATTTTCAATAGCTACAATACGAATAATACGATTAAGTTGATATTCATAACAATATACCTACTGGTCTAATCGTAACCAGTGACTGTGCAGTATGTAAGTTCCAAATAAATGCAGAGTGCCAAAACGTGTGCGATTGGCACAGAGTTGGGTAAAGTAGGGCGTTAGCGCACGCGCAAATATCCGTCATACTTCAACTCAACTGCCGCAGTATTGGTGGCCGAGAGCCGGAACAATGTGAACTGTATTATTAACAGCGATGGGCCGAATACGGGATTCACTAAATACGAATAATTGGCCGAATGTTCGATTAAAAGCATACCGAAATAATATTCGGCAGGATTTGGCGCACTTTATTATTGTGCATCTCAAAAATTCAAGCCTGTGCTTGTCGAACGTAAAGTCAAAAGCAAAATAGTAAAAAAAAAGTAAATCGCCTAAAAAACAATAAGTGGAAGGAAAAATGGTCGAACATTTTTTTTCACGGTACAAAACCTATCACTTTTAAAGCAATCAATGTAAGATTAATACCATGTATCTCTTTACAAAGACAGAATAAATGTTATGACTTGTTAGGGATAGAACCTATATGTTAAGGCAACGTTCTAATATAACGACACCTGCAATTTAAAACATTGTAACTCACTTTTTAATGAAAAATCATTTAAGTCATAAAAACATATAAAATACATATAAGTAAACAACATATTAGTCATACAGCAAATTAGATAATCCCTTTTTACTTATATTTACAAAATTGGAAGACGCTAGGACTTTATAGGAAAAAAGTGAGAATATATTTAATGTTTAAATCGCTATCCTGAAAAGTAGTGAAAAATGAGTTTACAATGTTTTAAATTGCAGATGACGATAATATTATTCGGTAGAATGCTCGGCATTTCTGCCGAATACGAATGATCGATAAACCTGCAGAATATGCCGAATACACATAAAAAATAGAATATACAGAAACAGAAATTATAATAAACAGAATATTCGTCCCACCCCTAATTATTTATTAGCTATGAACTTTTTTTAACGAAGGCTTTTTTAATTTGAGCAATATAATTATAAAATTTGAGAGATACAGGAAAGAGAACTACTTAATCATGATTTTTAAATGCCTCTTGTATTTAGCCGTAGGTAAGTATTTCTTAGTTAATTATTACAGCTATCAAGATATTACGCCGATATGAGGTTTGGCAGCAGATTTAGAGACCCTTCAGATTTACTGCCTAGCGGCAGGCTTGCAGAAACCACGGATATATCCTGTAATAATTCTTATTTTTTCTACATTAAACATTTAGGTACTGATGATATTTCTCCCATCTAGCTGCAAGGTACTAGGTTCCTGTCCATCCCTTATAGCCCGCTAGGTAAGTACTTCCTTTTTTTTGCTATCAATATTATTAGTTTATTTAAAACTTCGTCAGTTTGTGTCACCTATGACTTATTTACTACCACACTAATATCAAAGCTAATATTTTCAACAGAGTCTCCTATAAACACATGATATATCAAATACATGAGCTCCCTGTCCTCCTTCAATCTATTGTCGTTGCCGAACTTCACAAAACATTTTTCTACCTGTAGAACAACCCCAACAATTCCTCTAATGCTATTGTCTCGAGCACCAACACAGTTTTGCACAATAACTTGCACAATGTCAGAATGTGCACACCTCCAATAGATTCGTGGGCGGTCAATTTGTCACACCTTACTGTGCCACGCTTGAGTTTTTGTCGCATCAGCTAATGAAGCTCACCCGATTGGTAGTCTGGCAATAACGGGCAACGCTAGCGTGGCAATTGTGAAGTTGCGACTATTGTAGGTAGATTCTATGTTGACGTCGATTCAGTTTCCTAACAATACTGTTTATATCAGTGGCACACTAGTGGCACGTATGGTTCGCTTCAGTCTTGCCTGCCCTACTTCTATCGCTTATAAAATAATACTCATTAGAAGAGGCAAGATCCACCAGTGGTTAACTGATTTTATAAGTAGGTAATCTATGAAAGCCTCTGTAAGTAGAGAGTTAAGCTCTTAAAGCTGTACATAGCATACGTTTGCAAGGAGGATTGGTGATGCATTGTCAACCTGAAAGACAATAACGGACCGGTCATTTCACCTGCATCATAAAAGAAAAGAAAGTACGTTTATTTGCGGTAAATATGACACAGAAAAAAAACAAGGTACCACCATAGGCACCATATTAGGTGCCATTCAAAGCTAGGACGGGATGCACCGATATTCAGTGATGGAAAACATAGTTATGGTTCCACTTCCCCGGACATATGAAAATAAATAAATTGTAACTCGTCTCAAGTCGCTTCCCAAAAATAATGATACATTTTAAAATAACAACTTCCTTATCAATTATATCAGCATCTATTTAACAACCCAACCGGTCAATTTATCGTTATTGCACGTCAACACCCCGCCGGGTTTCAAAGTCAGGTTACAATGGCTGACCAAAATATTTACCATTCTGTCAGCTACCGGATTTTTTACCTTCAATACCTTTAAGCTTGCAAAGGACACTTGTATTCATCAAATTTATGGGTGTATTGTCGCCAAAAGTGTTGTTTTATAACATTTTAAGAGCAGTAGCACCTTGCTTCGTGGAAACTCTTTGTAAGACGTGGAATTTACATCACTTTTGTTTTCTGAACGTTTTATAATTCGGTAGTTTGAGAGGTGTTTTAAATTACGTTATTGTACAATGACGTCTGATAGAAGGCCGACACGGTGCAAGTTGCATGCTATGAGAGCTTCAACGAAAAAGCTAAAATTACTTACGTTTCCATAAAATGTAGAAAAACTGTGGTTCTGTCTCGCATGTTTTATAACGGCCATCGCTCAACATAATGCTGTGACCCTGTCACAGCATTATGCTGAGCGATGGCCGTTTTAAGTGGATATATTTTCCCTCAACTTATTCCTTTTTGTGTTTTTTCTTTGCGTCATGTGTTTACCGCTATCAGGTAAACGTTTGTTACTTCTTTCTAAAAATATGTAGAGAAATCTATTTATGGTTACTGAAAAATCACTTAAGTTGTACCTAATCTATTCATATTTTTAACAGGGGCGAGTCTGTTCTCAGGATTCGTAGATATGACATCCGAGCTGCTACTCCTAATGAAAAACCACATATTTTGCCTGACCTGGAAATAGAACCTAGGATTCTACGTTCAGCAGTCGCACTTACAAGAATTTCAGCTTGTGGTTTTGAGGTATACCACCTTTATGAAGGTTGACAGCGACATCTATACAAGCTTATAAGAGTTTTATCCTTTAGCTACTTAATATCTTGCAAACAGCGACATCTAGCAAACATACTTAAAACTAAAACAAAGTCCTGTAGAGTTTAAATAAAACTACAGATGGCACTGTAAACAATGAATGTTTATTTTTTAATTTAATTGAATAATAAAAAATAGTGTAAAGCTTATGTTTTATGTAATCTTTTTTGTCTATCCGACAGTACGCACTCGCAGTTAACTGATAAAAGAACTGCAAAAAGATTTTCAATTATTATTGCAATATCACAAATCAGCGCTGTCTAGTGGAAGCTGAACAAACATTAGTTCTCACATGTGTTAAGAGATGTCACTGAAAGTATCGAAATTATTATTCTAGACCATAATAATAATAGCATTATATTACCATTATTATTTACCATAATATGTATAGTAGGTATTAAATTGTTCACTCATTTACAAATAAAGTCAATCGATGATTTTTTTTGTTTGAACCCGTTAATTTCGCCTTCGATTCGGTAGTAAGCAGGTTCCTTGAATAAGTTCTAAGCTGGTTCTTAACTTATACCTATAATTATGTAACACAGCTGCCGAATTGAAATGGAACTGATCAGGTCACACATCGGATGTAACGATATCGAAATCCAAAGTAACCAAACATCAGGAATTGAGGATTTGGTAGGCACAGTAAGAGATAGTGGGACTGTGGGACAAGATAAATTTCTGCCTGATGGATTGCCTTCAATAGAAAGGATAAAATGGAAAATAGAAGAAAGGCCAGGCCCTGCAGTGGGACACGATAGGCTCATGGTTAATTAGTTATCAGGCAATCATTAAGATTTAGGAAAAATCTTCCTAGGTATGATTGAGTAGCACCAATAAAAGATATACCTACCTAGCTAGGTACTTACTCAAACTAAGGATCGGGACTTTTGCTTTATTAATAAAAAAAAGCAAAAGTAAGTAGATCGTCGTAATCGACTGGTCGATAATCATCGATATACTTAAGGGCCTATACTACCTCAAATGGCTTAGCATGATCCTACGTTATGTCGAAAATACCTACTGCAGCATTAATTTTGAAATAAATATGAGGTAAAGTTGAGGATTAATGTTAGGGCTTATGTTAGACGAAAACACGATTTCACAAAATTTTCTCTATAGAAAAAAATTCCAAAGTTACCTCCAAACCGAACATTAAACCGCTGATATTCAAAAAATACCTCAAATTAGATCATGAAACTTTGTATACTAACCGAACTAACTATAAAGCAGGTCTTATGTTATTTACTTTTTTTAATTTACCATTATTTTCACCGTAAAAAGCAAATACCTAAACTATTGGCGCTGCCTGCCGCCTAGCACCGCACTCTGTCTCGCTCTCACTCAGTCCGCGAGCAGTATCGTGCGAGCGAGATAAAGAGTGAATTTTAGCTGAGGTAGTGTAGGCTCTTAATGCTATACTTAATTCTGAACTCAATCACGACAGCATAAAAATTTGATGTGCACCATCCTTAACAAATGCACCTTGTACCGGACGCACTTGGTTTTAAAAGGAAAAACCTGACTCACGACATAAATCATCACGGATTCACGACAGGCTTATAAATAAATATCCTAATTTCTGCATAGGTACACACACAAAACTCTGCTACTTCAATCTCGTATTTTGTCACCCGTGAAACATAATATTCGCATGTTTGAATACCCAATTCAATGGCGTAGTTCCGCATTGGGCGCGAAAATAAACCTTTGTTTATATTCAGCATTATTTTTGCGAAATATTTTCATTGTTTTATCGACGCGGCCCGTTACGCGAATCGTGTTAAATTCGGAGAGGCCCCACTGAGGTTAATGACATTTTGCTAAATGCTAGCTCACAGATTAGGCTTGGTTTAGAATTTACTTACATTAATATTCATTGATCCAAATGGAATTATCTTTGAATGGTTCATCTGTTTGTTCGGATACTCTTAAGTACTATTCAAGGTTACCATATGTCTACCTATCCACCGTTTCTAAAGTGGCAGTAAGTAGTTACAGGACTGGCATCAGCGGTCACTGGACGACTAGTGTGCTTACTTGAAAGAAGAGGAAATGATGGCCCCGATTCTGTTGTTCACAAACTATACTAAATATAAGTTCAGTGCATCTTTTTCTTTCTATTTCAATAAGAAAAGGACAGAAGATAAATATTAGTTTAGTCCTGTCAAATTAGTCAGCGCCTGACATAAATTAACGTATTCTTAGTAGCCAATTTTTTAATCACGTCTAAACTTGTCTATGGATTATCTAATTTGACAGGACTAAACTAATATTTATCTTCTGCCTTTTCCTATTGAATTAGAAAAAAAAAGATGCAATGAACTTAAATTTAATTTAGTTTGTGAACAACAGAATCGGGGCCAATATCATCATAATATAATTGCTAATTTGTGGACGCTTAGGTACAAGAATAGGTAATTATTATTCAAAAAGCATTATCCTTTGCACACACAAGCCTCGAAAAAACCACAAATTAATCCAATTGGGTAGGTAACCGAATAAAATTTATAAATGTTTGTTGATACAAAAACATTTTACATTGCTTTAAAAACTAGGATACATTAATTTGGATGAATCAAAACAAGGAACACTAATGATCGACTCACGATCACAATTTCCTTAAATCACATAATTGAAGTCATTATACCACCATAATGTAGGACCATCACTATCTAATACCTTCCGCACCTTCCATTTGAAGTGACCGGTCAATACGATGGATTTCCTTGGCCCGGAACCGAACCAGGGCGTCTCCGTGGCAACAAACGACACAACATGTGGCTCCTCAATCATTCAACAGTCGATGGATCCAGAGTTCATTGTAGGTGTCGTTCCGGTTTAGAAGTGATGGGTTAATTAGAAGGTTCAATAGTAAAGTTATAATTACAGGAGAGCTATTTGTCAAAGAGCACTGCCAGGGCAGTAGGTAGTAGCCCGGGAGAACTGCCGTTATATTTCTTCCGCAAACCAATGGAGTAGTTGTATAACACATTATCAGTATTAATGGTTTTCATTTTGAAAGTTCAACCACATTCATTGCATTACTTACATAATTTTTTTTTGTTTACGTTGTTGAGCACACAATATTTTCGAACAGATGTAGCAATGGTTTAGCAATATTCTTCTAAATGCAATTAGGGTGCTACATTGTTCTATTTAGGAATACAGGTGCCGAAAAAAAAATAATGCAATAGAAACTTATGCCTTCGAATCTGTTTATAAGCCATTAAATAAAATAGGTACAACATACATTTAAAACCAATCGGATAAACAATATTTTGAAAGATACACTAATTACTTTAATCATTATTTATCTACGTTTTGCTACATTTGTTGGGTGATCCAAACATACTTTACAACCGAAACACCGCATGTTACCACCTCGCTACCAACGAAGCGTGACGGTTCACCTGCGTGACACTGTCATCCGAGAGTACATAGGGGCCACGTTTGTCAATCAGTAGACGTAACGGATCAACAAGCAACAGCGGCTACATAACCCACTGATTCGACACTGCAGGTAGAACAAGCTTTATTTTAATGTCCATGCAGCGTGTACATAAAGCATTGTTTGCCCAATCTTCGATAGATTCGATGCTCAACTACACAAAAGTCTCAAAGTTTTGAAGTGAGGTTGAACCTCATAGGCAGAGCCTCTGCTTATGCTTTTAGAGTAAATGGGTTTTTAATGGACTGTGATAGGCTATGATAATTGAATTTATAGTTAGTTGATAAAATTATTCAGGAAAACCTGGGTCTATAGTCGCTAAACAATAAGCAAGCGTGGTGAATTGAGGAGTAGCGAGTCAATAATAAATTAAAGTGTAAAGTGAGCCTTCTCTACTTATATTTTCTGTGGTGAAATCGGAGGGGCTCCAATGCATATAAAGGGACTCCTTATTAGCGTAACATCGAATCGGGTCACTGAAAGAATTGGGCCAATCGACACCCTAAAATATGGTAAGTGATTCGGGAATTAAATAGCTCCATCGTTAGTTTAAGAGTTGATGTGGAATCAAACAGATAGATGAAAACATGCGTTAAGAGATTAACACTAAAACATTTATTAAGTAAGCTTAAATAAACAATAAAATAACATAAAACGTGCATTAAGAGATTAACATAAAACTAAAACAATTTTTAAAGCTTAAATAAACAATAACATAAAATCTAACTTTGTAAAATGATAAGTACTAAAACTTCAAAGTTTAAACCATAAGATGATAAAAACCCTTTCCATAAAACAGAATCGTTTCACTTTCCGAGCCGGGAGTCGAACCCACAGCATCCGCTTCCGCGGCGCAGTTAATAACAGAGGAGATAATACCCGGTAATACAACGGTGCAGCCACGGAGTGCAGAGGTCATGGAGTACTAACGTGTGGGTGATCGTTGTCAGCAGTATTTAAGCGGTGTGTAAAGGTGCAACCAGAATACGGTTGATCGACGTCGACCAGTCACTATAGATCGCCTCAAAACATTCGTATTTGATATTCAATATCGATCGCTGGTCGATCTTTGGACGGTCGTTGACTATAAGTGCAATCCACCCCACCAAACGACTGCCGAACGGCTGCCCCGTTGATCTCGTGGTAGTCATGGTCGCAAAAGCGACTGCTGAGCGTGAGCGTGGTCCTGAGTTCGATTCCCGGGTCGGACAAAGTGTTATTTTCCGTTAAGAATTTCTTAGTAACAGCCCGGGGTTTGGAAGTTGGAGGTGTGATACCCCCGTGCCTCGGAAAGTACGTTAAGCCGTTGGCCCTACACCTGATCTCTTTCAGGTCATGTCGGATTGCCGTCCCACTGAACAATGAGAGTGAGGAAAGAGAGAGTGTACCTGTGTCTACTCACACACTTGTGCACTATATATCTCTCGCACCGAAGGCTGGTGTCTGAAATTCGGTCTGGAGGGCTTTATGTACTAGTGTTAGCACTCCATTTACATAACTTCCTGGGTAGAGGTAGTTACTACAGTAATGGTTTCATAGAGGAAGAATATTGTGAAACTTAATGTTCAGTGTATAATCTTATTATTACTGTTATATTAATTATTTACTGTCTTCTTTCTCTTGAGGAAGAGCAGAGGGGCAATTCTCGTAATTTTTAAGAACGTTCACAGTCTGATCTCAGTCTCAATCTGTCAAAAATACTTCAAATTTCCCTACATTTTTACAAGTTTTTGATATTTGTTTGTCGCCGAGATGAGACTGCGACTAGATTTTGAACGTTTTAAATTAGCAGAATTGGCCTACTGAGCACTGGCATTAGATGTACTAATTAACTTTTTAACAGACAGACAAACGCATTCCAACAGCATCTTCATCTTCATCTATATATATCTATAAAAGGAGAAACTGACTGACTGACTGACTGACATATCAACGCACAGCCGAAACTGCAAGGACTAGGAACGTGAAATTTTGCATACGGCTTCCTTTTATTATGTAGGGGAGCAGTAAGAAAGGGTTTTTGAAAATTCGACCTTTAAGGGGGTGAAAAGGGGGATTTTGTTTTTATGAAAAATCTTATTGCTTGAGTTAATAAATTTGAAATTTGGCACGAATACACGCAGACAAAGTCTCGGGCGAAGTGCTAGTATTCCTATAAATTCATATTTTACCTCAGAAAAAACTGTAAAATAATCGCCTCGCAAAAAACGAAGGTTGTGCGGCCCTTAATCGGAATAATTAAGTAGATATGCTCAAAAAAGTCATTACTTTTTGTTGGAGTAAGAATTCTGCCTGCCTTCAGAAGAGTGAGGTCATGTTGTACCTGTATCGACGAGGTCGACAAACTTGGCAGTTGAAAGATAACTTTTTTTTTTCATTTTAGGGTAGACCAGGTATGGGGTCGAATTTTAAAGGTGCAACTTGAATGTGGTTAATATTGATAGCGGTCAAAACAAGGTCACCTCATAATTTTATCGACGCTTGAAAGGCAAAATTGACTAAGCGACATGGGTGGGACTAACTTTACAGGAACACAGTTTAAAGTTTAACTTTTCATTTTCAAAAATCATATAAATTCTTGATTCAGATGCTAAAATAAGATTTCCAAAACAGTAAGAATTATGCCTGTAGGATGATTACAAGAATTTATATGATTTTTTTTCTGAGAAGTTCGACCTGTCGTTTAGTCAATTTTACCTTTCAAGCGTCGATATGTAACTACTAGCTGCGCCCCGCGGTTTCACCCGCGTAAGTTTCGATCCCGTGGGAATATCGGGATAAAAAGTATCCTATGTGTTATTCTGAAGTATAAGCTATATTACTGTGCAGTTTCATCAAAATCCGTTCAGTAGTTTTTGCGTGAAAGAGTAACAAACATCCATCCATCCATCCTCACAAACTTTCGCATTTATAATATTAGTAGGATAGGATTTCACTGCACGGCAATGGGCTCTTCAAATACATAACCAGCCTATCATGTTCCCACTGCTGGGAACCTCTATGAGAGGAAGTGATGGGCTCTTCAAATATAAAAAAAAAAATACATAACCCTGTCTTTGCTGCGGCGCAGTCGGGGAACAAGTGCTGCAAGTGCTGGCTTGACACTGCCTATCAACGATCCAATTACCTACAGATGTTCTCATGACGATGTTATTTTCCTTATCCAAGTCGGTAAGTATCCCAGTCGAGCAAGATACCACAACAACTTTTCCTCTATCCATTTTTAGAGTTCCGTACCTCAAAAGGAAAAACGGAACCCTTATAGGATCACTTCGTTGTCCGTCCGTCCGTCCGTCTGTCAAGACTATTTTTCTCAGGAACGCGTGGATGTATCAAACTGAAATTTATATCTAATACTCAAGTCTACTGTTCCTTGGAGCTGCGAAAGAATGAAACTTCTAAACCAAAGCAATCAAAAGATACAGCCGTTTATGGCGCAAATTTCCGCAAATTTTCGAAACTCGCACGGGAATCAAAACCTACAGGGTACTCCCCGTGAACTCAGAATCTTGAAATTTGGTGCGAAGCAACGTCTTATAGCACAAATAAAGGAAAAATTGCGAAAACCGTAAATTTTTATAAAAATATTTTTTATAAAAATATTTTTAATAATTTTAAACTTATTACAACTTCCCTCATGAACGCGTAAAGGTATTAAATTGAAATTCATATCAAATACTCAGGTTTATAATACCTTTAATCTGTAACAAAATCAATCTTCTATGTTAACGCAATCAAAAGAAACAGCAATTTAAGCCGCATATTTTCAAACTCGCAACTACTCGCAAGGGAATCAAAACCTAAAGGGTACTTTCAGTCGACCTAGAATCTTGAAATTTGCCATGAAGCAATGTTTCATAGCACATGTAAAGGCAAAATTTCGAAAATCTTAAATTTGTAGTTACATGCTTACATACCTACTTTGTACGGAACCCTCGGTGCGCGAGTCCGACTCGTACTTGACCGGTTTTTATTCATACCACAATATTTTCTATAAAAAAAAAAACCAAAAGGTCTTTGAAAGTCGTTACTGGTAGTCAGAAGCCCGAAAGTGTGACAATCAATCTTACCAAGGGGTATCGTATTATCGAGTAACTGGGTTGTGGAGGTCAGATAGGCAGTCGCTCCATGTAAAATACTGGTATTCAGCTGAACCCTGTGAGACTGGAAGCTGACCCCGACTTAGATGGGAAAATAGGCTAGGCAGATGATGATGATGACGAGGACCTAAATTTAGGGAAACAAATTGTACAGCAAATTGACTTCCAACTTAAATTGTCGAAAATCACGACTGTCATTCCTTGACAGTTGTGGGAAATGCCTCTAATACGGCAAATTGACGTAGGGTGTCAATTTTCTGGACAATTAACTTCCCTGGCCGTACAAACAAAAAATATAATTATGTTTTGCGTCATGAGTTTCTCGTAGATAAATGGTCGTTATTCCAGCAATTAGACACGATTATAGTTTCGTTGCCGGTCGGATGCGCGATCTCAGTGCGCATCTGTACTTTTTATTTAAGTATTTTTTGCGACATTCATTTGACCGATGACGGGTAATCAATGTTTAGGGTTATTTAAGTTTATCGGTGTTTTAATAATTATATGTTTTTGTGTTATTTTTTTTTTTTTTGGTAATTTATAATAGCTTGTTGTGAGGCGTCTGTGTAAGACGGATCAGCTTGTAGTCTGTGTAAGACGGATCAGTTTTGTTGCGATTATTGCTTTTCATTGAGCCAGTTTTCTAACGTGGTGCAAGTCTGCGCACAGTTTCGAGTACTTAGTGGCATTTTTCTTCAGCTATATTTTCATGTATATTAGTATCTAGTCAGTCAGTACAGATAACATCATGGTTCATAAGTAATCAACTTCACTCAGAGATCATGCAGCGACCTATGCGTTCAATAGACACTGAGGGTGCTGCTGCGGCTGCCGTGGTGAGGTAGTGCGTCAGGGATGTTTGCAGATAATAAAATTGTTGGTTTTGCCGCTGAAAAGCGGAAAAGATGTGCATCCCTGATGTCTCGTGTTCGCGGCAGCACCATATTTACTATCGTATTATCAGTGTATTCGCAGATCGGTGGGATTCCCCGATGTTGCGGAGGTAGATGCGGCTCCACGCCGAAATTTAATTGTATATTTTTATGTGTCTGTAACTTACTAACACTCGAATTTAAGTTAAAATTGTTACTAACCCTATGGACTCCAGTCTGAAATAAAAATATTCTATTCTATTCTATTCTATAAAGCTCAAATGTATCCGGTTCACTATATTAGCTCATCCATCGCTTTCTATCAGGCGTGATCGAGGTCAAGAGCGGGCGGGCCCATTCCGCAATAAAAAAAAAATATAATACATAATAAACAATTCCTAGATATCCTTCTTAGTTTGTAATATGTATCCCTATTTCTATAAATACATTTACCAACAGGTAAAGCTTGCTTTTCCTCCTTCAATTAATATCAATAGAACTGCAGTGTTCTGAGTTCCGACTATCCTCAAGAATCCTATGAAATAACTCACTGCACTTTATTACGGAAAACCCGTGCCTAGCAACATTATATGACGAGCTGAAATTCTTTCGATTTACATAATATTGTAAATCGAATAGATACATACCTATTTAGTGCCGATATTTTTTGTTGGAATTTATTATTCGTACCTACATTTCGCAGGTGTGTGATAAATAACACAAGTGTTGTTTGTTTATGAAAATACTAAACTGTTCAACACTCGTAGCGACTGTTAATTGGTTATTTTTGACTTTCTGTTAGCAGATGGAACTTTTCAACCAAAGAAATAATCGCCTCTTTTTTCTTGTGGGTATTTTAGAAGACGGGATTATGTCATCATAAGCAACAGCATCCGTAATTATGAAAAAAATCATAAATCTGTTTGTATAGCGTAAGTATTTTCTTTTCTTATTTAAACTTCGCTCAATACTAGGATTTCTCTTTAAATAATATGAAGAAAATCTATCGATACCTACCAAAAACATTTCCATGTAAAATGTTGCCAAGACGAGACCATATGGCTCGCACTGTCAAAAAATTATCAAATCTCATGTAGAGCCAAGCTTCTAACTCTACACGCCCTTACTCTACAAGCCTTAACTTCACAAACTCTACACCTTAGTTAAAAGCTTGGCCGTTTCGTTACTATACTAACTATTGTATAACAGAAAAGTAACGAACAGTGAATACATTTTCCACCTTACGCCCATGTGGATGGTAGCGAAACTACTTTAGGAAGCACCCTTAGAGTTTTGATGATCATCAGTCAGTCAGTGACAAAATCGGGGTTTTTTTAGATATCAATAAAATCTAAAGTATAAGAGCTGTGCAATTGAAACTTTATATGTTTAAGTAGGTCACTATTGACATCATATCCCGAGAATTGTGTTTATATGGTATAATCTAAACCCAAGTTATGAGGGTTCAAAAAAACGACAAAAGCGCTTCGAGAAAAGGTAGGTGCGCTTCGCTTGGCTCGTCTTGGCGGGGGCACCACCGTGGGCCCAGATTGTTTTTATGTTTATCTAGTTTATACTGTCCCAATACAGGGTAATCAAGGCCTCCTACTCTGTTTTCCACATACTTCTGTTAACAGAGAATATTATATATATATATTTTAGTTATCCTATGTTGTCCCACACCTGGGCAAAGGAGGCTTCCCTATCTTAAAAATATACTTACGACATACTTACTTATTTTGGTAATCATGTCGATGAAAGCTCGTCGGAGCTACAGCAGTGCAGGAGATCATGAAGCTCAGGTAACTCTGAAGCGACGTTTGGAGAATTCATCGTAAAATACGATGCATTTTCGTTAGTTTTGTATAATTTAGAAGCATTTTTTTTTAATTTTGTAAATGTAAGAAGTAAGAACCATGGATCCATTTATTATATTTTTTTTTATATTGACTTGAAAGAGCATGGCAGTTGAGAATGTGTCATGCTCACTTAAATGTCTCACTGATGGTGGCGCGTGTGCTGGATCATTCGGTTCCCTTCAAAATGGTTGAGCTGGATGGTGCTGATCCATGCGTCATGTTCGTGAACGGGCGCTGTCAGTTGAGACTGGTCATCTCTTAGCTGCCAGGGCTTCTTTTTAATCTTATACCTATTTTGAATTGTTTCTTCATAACATTGTTCTCACATATAGAAGCAACAAGAATACTGTACTAAGGATTTTGTAATATCATAATTTAAAAGAGTGTCCTTGGAGTTTCTTGCCCGTTCTTCTCCAAGACATCTACGTTTTGGAATGGGCAACTAGCTTCAACTTTCTGACTAACTGACCGACTAGTTAATTTTGACAATTCAAAAGTGCCTGGAAATGGTTTAATTGAAATAAATGCTTTGAGTTTGAGTTTGAGTTACGATTTGTAAATCTAGTTTAGAATTGATCCAATTTAAGGTTTGGAAAGCTAGTTTCGTATCTTTGAAAACTTCTGACTGGCTTCAAAGGCTCGACTTCTCAAAAGCAAGAGGGTTCGATGCTCAACTGTTTCTAATCTTTTGTAGACTGAACTGCGTTGATTGAGAGTACCTATGTAGGTAATGCGCAAGGTATAAACACGATCTATCTTTACTAATTGAATTTAAATTACTTCGTCCATTGTTACGAATTAAATGTCAATTAGTTCTTTGTTTTCGTTCGTAATCTATTACGTAACGCAGCAACAAATACTCAGTTGATTTAATAAATTATATTGTTTTATCGTTTGTTGATGCAACTGTATCTACATAGGTACAAGTAGAGTAGTAGAAAAAGGTAGGCTTTTTATCTTTATCATATCACATCTACTTATCTATCCATTGAGCCCGTGATGACCCACTGCTGGGCAAAAGCCTCCCTTCACATTTTCCTCGCATGTCTGTCCACAGCCATTGCGGGCCAGTCAGTTCAGTAGGAATCACGTTCTCCCTTCCATCTTTGTCACATAGTAAATAAAATGAAATCAAAATAATGTTTAAATCATTTATTTTTCATCGAAAAAATATCCTCCGCTACAAATATGATTAGGATGACGATGACCCGGTATCGTGTAGACACGTGCGAATGGAATGCGTAAGTACATACAGATTGGTCGTGAACAGGGGGTTTTATTGATACAGCCTGAAGCAGTCACAAGGAACATATTAACAATTGAATGGCGAGAATAGTCGAAGGATGAATGGAGAATTAATTTGTTCCGAGTTAGAATATATGATTCCAGTTCCAATTTAAACTCTTCTCCACTTTTATACCTTTGATACTGCCAACTGCTTCATCTTACCGACTATACCTGATAAGGTCATTGTACTGCTTGAAGCTGCGATCCAACAGAAACTAATCGAAGAGGCAAACTGATAAGCGACAGTATTACGAGGAGCAACGTCCGGACACAATGTAAACATAATAGTACTATGTAGCTATTTGTCCTAGAACCCCACGCGCCTGCATAAGTGCCAATACATTTCATATAAATGTACTCGCACCCACAATCTGCCTACAGCCACCTCTACAAATATACGTACTTTAAACAATAAATATAGACAAAAACAAAACAGATGTTCGCATCCATAAAGTAACTATAATAAATCTTTTACAAATAAAATCTCCGATAAATTTCATCTCATATATGAACTTAAATTACAATATATACAAACATTTAAACATAGTAATACGACAACTGGATGAAGTACTCTTGTACCCTGTTATTTACAAAGAAAACGGTGCGTTTCTAACACACAACCGAGACTGGCATCCAACCAATAATAACAATCCTGACAGGAAACTGGCTGCCTCGACTCGATATTTAAAATTCGTCGTAATAACCCAAAAATAACCTTTGTAACATTACATATAATTTATACCCTAAATAAAGGATTCACAATAAGATTTACCTACGTGCATTTTATTCCAGACCATTGAATTTGTAATTCTATTCTGAAATAATTCGACAGTTCTCACCATGGCAGCCGCCCCGCTAGAGATCAGGGGAGCGTTACTCGTCCTTGGGACGTTAATTTTCTTCGAAAACAAACACTCGGATAGGGGCAGCTAAAGTTTGGGAAACTTAGACCATAATAGTGCTACCGATGATACTCTCTTTGCCATCCAATAGTTCAGAGTACCCTGACTCGTCGCTGCAGGCACTGTCATTGTCACCAGTGTTCTTGAACACTTCTGTTTCTGTGCTCGAGTTGAAGCTTTCAACATCGGTCAAGTTGTCAATGAGAGATTCAAAATTTCCTTCAAAGTCTGACATGATATTAGAATCCGCTCGCAATGGGGGATAAGTAGACCTTCGCCTGAAGGTGTTCTTTTCACCGATCGGAACGTGGTTCACCTCCTCGGTAACGTTGGTGTCAGAGTTATTCATAATGTGCCCAGAGTTGTAGCTTCTATTGCTGCTCCTCATATCGTTGTGTTCGAAGCTTTGTTCCATATAAGAGGCAGTAGTGTCAGCATGTTCCTTCTGGTCTTCCTGAGGGAACGAAGGCAGGGATGACGGCTCGGTGTCAGTCACCGTGCTGGCGGTCTCGCAGCCCGAAGAAACAGATCCGTCGTCGCTATCCGTGACGAGGTAGTTACTTTGCATCAGCGCCTTACAGTCGCCCTCAGCCACCGCGTTTTCACTCAGTTCGTTCGATTCGGCAATCGCTTCTAGCAATCTCGATTCCTTCTCTCCATCACTATGACTAGTATCATCGATACGTCCGTTTTTTTGGCTTTCCTTTACCAACAATTCTAAGAATTCATCAGAGACGGTGACGGTGCCGCTTCCAGTGTCGGATAGCGTTCTATTTATAACTCCCTCGGGACATGATGTTTTCCTCGGGGACTTTATATCGGGCCGTCGTCTGTCGAGCGTTTGCGAGGAATAGAAGTTGTCCATCATCAAAGACGTTCGTGACCAGGGCTCGCCGTTCTGTTTAGCGTTCATCTCCGCCTCCTCTTCATCTTCTTCCGAACAAAGTTCTTCGATAGCCCCCAGTTTTGGAGCTGATTTTGACCTCTCTAGCGGAGGTCTGTAGTTCATAGCTCCGACGCTGAGTAAAATCTTTCTGCGAGGCATACTTGGGTTATCGTACACACTGTTAGCAAGACTGAGCCTAGCATTTTGTTTTGAGATTCTGTCCTTTTTGAATTCGCATAAGGCCTGCTTCAGTTTGACTTGAAGTTCCTCTGTAATCTTCTTTGATATTGATTCTTTGGTGCAAAGGACGGCGTGGCAACGGAGCTCATGCTTAAGCTTCTTGCCCTCGTGGCGGTACACCCAACAGAACAGCTTGGGGTAGTGCGGTGGGCTGGCACAGTACGTGATGCGGTGGGACCAGTACTCGGTGAGTCCGTGCTCTTTGGTGAACCCTTTGAGGCCAGAGTTGGTGACAGACAACTTCATCACGACGTCGGGCTTCGTCGACTGCTGGTAGTTGCGCCACAGTGTCGCCAGCGGCTTCTCGATGCAGCTCTCACCTGCAACAAAAGATCATTTGGTTATTATTTTAGTTTAAAAGAAGCTTATTAGCTTTTAGCGGAGAGTAATGGGTAAAACTCCGTCCGATCAGGACTAGGCCCGTGCCGGACGGCGCGTACGTGTTCCACGCGCGCCTCAAAGAGATGTCAGCTTTAAGGAAGGGGCCCATAAGTGCCGAAGCCTGCCGGGGCAGTGGGATTGTCCGAAAGGGTTACCGCTACCCCGGAACACAAAGGGCTAAGGAAGGAACACGGGTGGGTTTTAGTCAGTAAGAGTCTGACACTCCCTTCTGTTCCACCCAGAGCGGGAGGGGTCATTTGATGATTTCCCATCCTCAAAAAAAAAAATGCAGCTTTTAAATTGAAACGAGACATCACATATAATTATGTGTGATTTAAAAGATATGTTAATTTTACACATTATATACCAGTCTAGCCTGCGTGTCTTGAATCAATTTATTTTGAAATAGAATATCTGGTTTTCGTTATCATTTACAAAGAAACTATAATAGATGCATAAAAGTATATATACCAATTAAAGCATTTGAAGACGGAACTAATAGTTTTAAACGTCTCAATCCTAGCGTGATATCAAGGAATATGCATTTACTTCCTCATACTGCTATGTATATTTGTAATCTAATCAGAGTGTAGAACAAGATATTACGTTCGCCCACTTGCACATTGTAATCTGTGTGTACATAATCTGTTATTATAATGATCTGTCGATCGAAACGTTTCGAGGTGAACTGGTGAGAATGTAGTGAGTGAGATACATTATTAACGCGGTCTCCATGACATGGAGTCCAGTTTTTCATGACGTCAGAGTATGTGTTATTTTGGACATGAGAAGGATTTTCGGTGTTTTTGAAGACTGAAATGAGAAGAACCGGTTTTCAAAACATGCTTACTTAGTTCAATAAGGCTTTAGATAAGCTATAAACTCAGCTATTCTGCTTAAGTATTCTCGATGATAGGATAATTCTTCTAAGGAAAACATCTTCAATGTAATGATCAGATTTACCTCCTGCTCAGTTATTTAGCAACCATTGGTAAGTGTAAAAGAATCAGGAAACCTCGCTAGCAAAAGGACTCGTAACAACACGAAATAAAACTACGACCCTTAAAAGTTAACCTTACTTAGTTTTTCATTAGCCAGCAAACGTCACGGTGCTTAGACTAGAAGCTTTATGTTGCTACTTGCCACTTTGTTGGCACGTTCCGCGGCTTTATTCCGAGCAAAAAAAAGAAACAATATCCAGGAGACTGTAGAAGTCAAGATATTGAAAGTTTTCTTGTGGCATCATTATCAAGATGTTTAATGATTGTAGTAATTCTCCATCAATTAATAGCGAAAAAGTAATCATATAGAATTATTAACCTGGATGTTTGAGCAGGAATCATTATTATATTCCTGTATTTTTTTTTTTGGACTTATTCATGAGGATTTAGTTAGGTAATAAGTTGCAACTTCATTAAAATTAATATGCTACCGTGTCTTTAGAAATCTTCTCTACTCAATAAAATGGAAACAGGTAAAAGTCACATGGGCTAGATTTATGGCATTTTCACAATTGTTACACTTGCGCTTGGGAAATAACTGCGACTAGTTTTATCTAAACTCGATCGGAGGAAGTTCAGACTGTTGAGAAACAGGGAAAATTATCTGACACGCATGCGGAACTGCGGGATCGAGGAAATAAGGTGATGTTTACCTTGTTTGATCTAAATCGATTACCTAATCGAGCGAGTTTTCATTCATCAAATCCATATGTATAAAATTCAAAGTTCTGACTGACTGATATATCAACGCACAGTCTAAACCGCTGGTCCTAGAGACATGAAATTTGGAGGGTATGTTTTTTGTGAAGAGTAGGTATCCACTAATAAAGGGTTTTTCGAAATTCCACCCCTAAGAGAGTGAATGGGGGGAAGGTGACATTTCACGCGGTCGAAGTTGCGGGCAGAAGCTAGGATTATATTATGATAACAATATTGCTGAAAAAATATCTTATTGCGATAGTTTGCAATGCCGCACCGTGAGACTGTTGGGTCTCGTCTGTTTTAAAGTTAATACAGTTATTTATTTTATAAATATATTGCATGTGTTTAAAACTGAATCCGATCACAAAACCGAATATTTTCACGCGAATGTTTTTATCATCTTTAAGACTGGGAAAAATTTGAAATTATAAATAAATCTCAAGCTATGCGAGCATTTATAATAGATGGATGTAAAAATAATTTAAATAAAAATAGTTATTGAAAGAGTTACCGGAGGTATTCATCCTACTGTAATATTATAAATGCTGTGAAATTTTGTATGTTTGTATATTTGTTACTCAATCACGCAAAAACGGCTGATCGGATTTAGATAAAATTTGGCACACAGGTAATTTATAACCTGGATACACAGTATGGTTTTTATTCCGATATTCTCACTGGATGACTGGACTAATGCGGGTGAAACCGCAAAGCGCTGCTAGTTATTATATAAAATTAAAAATTAATAAACACACGCTCTTATCACTTCTTTTAACTAACAACTTTTTATGATGTTATTTGTTTAAGATCTATAAGAAGTTTCACCATATTACGCCTTACCCATGTAAATTGTAACTGCCAACAACAATATTAATCGTGTTAATAAGTAATAGGTACTGATCAAGTTCCGCTAAACAGATGATTGTTATGTGATCATGATCAGCAGGCGTCGTGATCTGATCTAAGTGCCAACGTTCATGTTAATTACAAGGTGGAACAGGATTCGTGTGTAAAATGTAACATGTTGTGATTTTAAATTATGTGCAATTATTTGTATCACGTTCAGGAAAAATAAAATTATATGCCAATCACTTTTTTTTTTTCAGAAAACTTATTAGCACTAGGAATTCCGGCTGTATCGTGGGTGGTAGTTACTATGTCACATAAATCACACGTGCGACATGAAACTATTATGTATGAAATATAAAAATAATAGTTATGTAAAAATATATTTCAGCTGTCATACAAAAATTTAATACATACTCGATCCAAATGTATGGGACAGCTAATTATATTTTTTCGGGATTTGATCCCTTGGAAAACCTTGTCCATTTTCATGGTCTGCGACATCTTTAAATATGATCACACGACGCTTCTGATACACGGCGTATAGTAGTTAAAGCCAATTGCTCGTAAAATGGAGGATTTATTGCGTGAGAGGCATAGCAGGTGACGTGACGCTGACTAAGGAGTCAGAAAACGTAAATACTAAGTGAACTAGCACTGTGATTAAATCCCGTTCCTTTATTTTTTGCCTGCCCTCGCCGTAAAGAACGGTTAATATTTTTACTGTCAATGACGAACTTATGCATCTACTAAGTAAGCCTGTCGAAAGCGCGGGACGGCGAAACTAAATGCCCCCGAGCCAAGGAATGAGAATCAAAATATTTAGCATGCTGCCTCAAAAAGGTTAGGTTTTCTTTTGACTATTGAAACAAAAATAGGAGATATTTTGTTGACAATAGAAAAGCTAGAGGATCAGATAAGTAGAGGATGGTAGGGCGAGCAAAGCAGGTTCGAAGTTTTTTGCACCCCACCCCCTGTGTGTGTGTGTGTGTTTTCTTTTGACAATTCGTATTAGTCGTTACACTATTCTTACATAAATAGGAGTTACATTGTCGACTTACTCAGACAAGTCTGATAAAAAAGAGACTGTCGGTTGCAAGAGCGAGAAATGCGAGTTCGAAAATTAAAGCTTTTACTTTCATATTTAGCATGAGCCAACTACAAACTGCATTTTTTTCACTGAACCATATTATCTGTGGCTGAACATATTTTGGTCTTGTTTTGGATTTAATTAAAAAAGTATTTCTATAGTTTTGGGGCCCCCACAGGACCGGGAGCCCGGAGCGGACCGCACCTGCCGTTAGCCCACCAGCGTATTCATCACCATGATTATCAGGCCGAAAAGCCTCCATCTAATTCAATCATGACTAAAAATGTTGTCAGCCTTGTGAAGCCTTTGATTGGCCGCCATGGCCCATTAAAGGCAGCGATCAGACAATCCATAAAGTCATGGGATAGACACGACGACCCCATAAAGTAGGCTCGTAAAACATAAATAAACTATGTAACGAGTTTATTTGCCTTTAATTATACTGGTTAATTGTATAAGGGCAGTTAAAGAGGCTTTGAAAAAGCTACGGAGGCAGATTATGGTAGGATCAATGGTAGCGCGGGGGATATTGCCACGTTCACCACACTTGGAGCACTTATTAGTGACGGCAGTATCTACATAATCTACATTATGTTACTAACTAAACAACAATGGAATAGTCGCTGCTGATATTTTTACAACTTAGCAAACTAACAAAGTATATGAGAAGCATAAGTATAGTCTGTGAGGTTTTTTACTTCGTTTTTATTTCAGTTTGTTGTAGGTAAGTGTGGGGTACAATAATTACATACATAAAGGTAGAATCTACAGAACGCCAACACGGTCCGTACATACTCCTAGATAGAAATAAACACAATCTAGATCCTTCTAATGACCTACATTAATTACTTAAATGTCAAGCAGAAGATTTAAGGGGCTTATCTGTCATTTGCAGGCGATAAGGTCCTCTTCAGGTTCCGATTGACAAAGCTTGTCCCTTTTAATAGTTTTTTTTTTAATATAAATTATATTTCGCTTAACTTAGTGATGGAGTATTTGGTATCTGTGCGACGGGGTGTGAAAGAGATTTTCGTTACAATTTATATGGTGTACATTATGTGCACAAGTGTTTCAGGTTTGGCTGTTTGTTTGTTCAAGTGAAATATTTGTGCGACAACTCACCCACGACAACGGTTTTATAAAATATCTAAGACCGATTAGGCTGATATGAAATCCAAGACTTGGTCCCTCCATCATGACGGTAACGAATTTCAGCCGTGGCAGCCAGTCTCAGCGGAGACTACCCATTTACGCGGGAGCTATTACTTATAGTGCACAAGTGTGTGCGCAGACACAGGTGCAAGTTAAGCTGTTGGTCCTGCGCCTGATGTCTCTCCGGTCGTGTCGGATTGCCGTCCCATCGGACTATGAGAGTGAGGGAACTAAATAAATGATTACAGTCAAACTGATAATAAATAAACAATGCGTTTATGAAAAAAGCTAAGTTACCTTGAGGGATACGGAATTAGGCCCTCTCGCTCGCCAGTTAAACCCATTATTTGTCTAGCTATTGCTACACCTTAAACTTAAAGTTTCTAAATAATAGAACCTTAAATACTAACCGATTTTACCTATAAAGAAATCCGAAAGCGATTCTTACCGCGAGACTTCATATTATTTGCAAAGTGAACTGTTCATTAAACAGTACATGCAAATCGGCAGCGCCCGAACTTAAATTTACATAAGTACCTAATGTATTTTTCATGATTTTACATAAACCATCATAATCAGGTGTATTATTAACATCGAGCACGTTTTCTATTCAGCAATTGAAAACTAATGTTTTTGATGCAGTCGAATTTGTAAAGTAAGTACCTAATCATTGTATGTTACATGGGTACTTAGTTAAATATAAAATTACAAATGAAGTATTATTATTTGTATTTTTGTTGTAACCTAATTAATTCATTTAACTCCTACATCATCACTTATTCTTGAACAATAGGCATTTCGGAATTTGAACGTGGGTGGCTAGGCGCCTTATGAATGGTTAAAAACTCGTAATTTAATAGGCAGTTAAACAATTTCGTGTTAATCCAAGTCATTACGATAAGATCTATTTAATTTTAATAGGTAAGTAATTCGTAGATACGTACAAATTACTTAACATCTACTTGACAGATTTTCATTGCCTAACCTACATAAAATCATTAACGGGCAATAATTTTGACAAATAAGGTTCGTATTCCATAATTTAAGCTGCTTACAAAACTTTGCAGAATGACCTGCGTGGTTGAAAATTCGAAAAAGGAACGTTGGAAAATAACTGACGTGAATGGAGTTTATTGCGACAATTCTTTGAGTTTTGTTGCAGAATCGAACTGCCTGCATTGCGTATACCCCGGTCTGTCACAAGATTAATTTATATAAATTATGTATAGGTAGGCATTTAACGTTAAAGAATGTATTTATCTAACACGTTTACTTTGTAGACATTCGTTTCGACACGATAAAAAATGAAAATACATAATAGACTCATAGTGCTGAAAAATAGTAACTAACTGAAATTGTATTTCAACGTTCATTCTGTTAAAACTTCATAAATATTTATTCTGAAATTTTTGATATTGTTCAACAGTCAATAGTGTAATTCTGCAATAATTTGCACGTGTCACACTACACTGACGGGTTGAGCAACGATGACGTCACTCGGGTAACGGCCGAGCCGTGTTGTGTAACGTAGTACGCATGCGCTAGTGACCACTACCGGAGGTGTTGCGGTTAAAGGGTATAATAGTGTTGATGCTAGCTTCGTGTTACAGACGGACATTGTTTTGTTTACCTAGTGTATCTACTGACGATACAAACGAGTTTTGAGAGTTATGATGTTACGAAACTTAAACTTTTCCTATCTGTAAAAACTTGTAATTTACCATACCATGCACAATGTAAGTACGTGCCTAGCCGTAACTTTTCTAAAAATTATATAATTAAATAAATTTAAAAGCACCAAGTATGCATTAAGCGTGTGTGTGTTACGAGAACAAGTTGTATTCTGGCGAAAAAAAAACTAACTCCAATACTCACAGCCAGTGATTGAGGAAGAGAATAATTACTTTTTTGTTAAAACTACTTTCAGTTTATAAAATGTATCTCTATTTAAACCGAACGATGTAGTAGTGCAATTGAATGAAATAATTTCTTTAAGTTACTACCTGCCACTTGTGAGTCTATAATCAACGTCAAATGGGGACCACTCAAAGCTCTTCTCTAGTTATAAGTGCAGGATTAACTGTTCAACTTTCTCCTACACACCTATTGTAAGCTTTCAAGAGCAAGCCTTAATCATAATTATGAACAATCAAAAATAAATGTTGGTACAATTCACACATGCACTAGTTATATCACGCGGCAATGTTCACTTTATTTTCTGTAGGTTATATCAGATATTGCATCAGTATTCATTTCGTCGTAGAAATGAGTCAGTATAGTTCCCGGTTTAAAGAGTCATTTATCCCGTAAGTCGTATCGTAACTAAAGGTGAATATAAAAGACCAATGATAGTTCCAGTATTCAGTCATTTTCAATGAATCCAATTGGATCAGGAAGTATTTCAAACATGAAGAATGAGAATTCTTAAACGAAAAGCTAAGTAAAGAAATATCATTTATCTTCAACATTGATGTTTTATACATCTGATCAATCAGCAACAATCATAAAATTTCAAAAATGTATGTTTATTAGAGGTTTATTGAAACTGACATTAGAATACGAACATTTACAGGCTCCTGCCTCTCTCAAAGTCAGCTCCTTGTTCGTGCACTACTGTCAAAGTTAGCTCCTTGTTCGTGCAATACTGTCAAAGTTAGCTCCTTGTTCGTGCACTACTGTCAAAGTTAGCTCCTTGTTCGTGCACTACTGTCAAAGTTAGCTCCTTGTTCGTGCACTACTGTCAAAGTTAGCTCCTTGTTCGTGCACTACTGTCAAAGTTAGCTCCTTGTTCGTGCACTACTGTCAAAGTTAGCTCCTTGTGTGTAGAGAAAATAAACTTTTGTAAATAATTATTTACAAAAATACGGGAATTACTCCTATAATGCTTGAGTCGTGCTACATAGTAACAGCCAACATACAGACCTTACTAAGATCGATGGCTAGCGGGTAAGTGAACTTGTCAAACGCGACGCAGGCGCAACTTTCACTATCATCTCGCTACAACGTTCATTGAACCGAGGTTATTATTAGTTAGGCATTGCTCCTCAAAAGTTTTTATGTTGTCATTACGAATGTTGAATGTGTTTATGTTGTAATAATAAATAAATGTTGTCGATCCCTGACACAATACGCCGCGTCGGTCAAGCTCGTCGGTCGGGACTACGTCGGTCGACTGACGCGCTGTGTCGGTATAAGCAAGCATCCATTACTTATAGTATGTATTCCGTAAGTTTTATGTGTTTTATATTAATATTTACCTTATAATAAAGTACAAAAATCTCGATATTTTGAAATGTCGCTATAGCTTCCGAGCGAAGCAGCTGACAGCACTATAATTAATTTAAATAGATTGGAATGGAGTTTTTTGTCGGCTCATCACCATAGGAAGCGACCAATTGGAACCGTGAACCTAGCTTCTGACGTTTCATAAGAGCCCTTGTAGGTTTATCAGAAATAAAATATGTTGATTAAGAAAAAGAGGATTGACCTAGACAGATCAATTTATAATACCTACCCATTTAGATAATAGGATGTTTATAGAATACTGATTATAAAGATTCTTGGTTGATTCCTTATAATATCAGTTTTTTTCTGAACCCAAGAAGTGTAAATCGGTTATCAACTGGTTCTTAATTATGTTTTTTTATTACTCCTTCGATATGTTTTTTAGAATTAATTTGCATGAATTCGTTGTAAATTATATTCTTAGGTTATTACCGCTATAATAATACGAGTTGTTCAATTATTACTTCGAGTTTATTATCTTTGTGTTAAATAATGTTTTTGCACATTTTTTTTATGTTTTAGCATTTAACTTACCTATCTTTGGGTAAGTGATTATAATTACATGGTTTCTGTACTACCTATACATAATAGGGTATGTATAGACAGGCTTAATATGGTCTGGTTTTATTTCGTACTCTGTACACTGTAGTGTGCAATGCTAGACACACGGAATTTTATGTTTCATGTCTACAAACTTGACATAAGGCAGCCTCGTTCACTTCCAGAGTACTTACACTATTCAGGTTCGTAATATCTTTGGGGATCATGGGACAATATCAAAGTGTCCTGTCCATTAAGGGCCATGCCATATTGCCCTTAGGTATAGTTTGTTATAATTTAACGATATCTTACTGGTCCTTTTATGAATACTTTACCTACTTTGTGTATGTAGATAGTGTAGGTAGGTACTTATCATGGTATTAAGTGTAGAAGCGTGGAGCGTGACTTGCCTTGCTTACCTGTAAACAAAAGAAAGATCAAATTAACTAAGGTTCTATAACAGAACAATAATTAGTGGTAATATTGGGCCAACATCAACCGTCATCCAAAATGTCAATATTGATATTTTCGTCTAAAGACATTCAATGGTTTTATCAGAATAGGAAGACGTACCTATACAAAAGTAGCAGAAGCAAAGGAATATGTAAGCATCACAGCAGGTAGCGTTCTGTAGTTTCTCTGCCTATACCTATGTTGAAAAAGGCGTGAGTTTATGATATTTATATGTACACAGTAGGAACTTCAATTATTTATTTACGCTTTATAATCTTCATCGAAGCACATCAATAAATCTGTTCCATTTGATCGCCAAAACAACCTTTTATAAACTTCTTGGTTTGTTCCAGTTGTACTAAACAATATTTTGTATATATGTAGAAGCTTACATAAATTAATTAGTAAATGGTTGCTCACATTTTTTGCGGGCAGGATTTATATGATCAAATTTGTTTTTGTTTTTCGGAATTACAATTAATTTTGTTCGAAGCAAACGGAATGTAAATTAAGTTCAGATTTCGACTTAGCGATGTTTTCCTAAACAATGTGTTTTTGCAATAACGATATATCAAAATACTATAACGGTTTTGCAGTACGCGAGTCCAACTCGCACTTGACCGGTTTTTTTAAGACAGTTGATCTGATACCTAATTATACATATAAATGTAATTGCACATTTTTTTTTGTGTATGGGAAATCATCAAATGACCCCTCCCGCTCTGGGTGGAGCAGAAGGGAGTGTCAGACTCTTACTGACTAAAACCCACCCGTGTTCCTTCCTTAGCCCTTTGTGTTCCGGGGTAGCGGTAACCCTTTCGGACAATCCCGCTGCCCCGGCAGAAACTGAAACACTCACAACAAAATAACAACAACAACACATGAACATGAACATGGAAATCTAACAAGTAGTTGCTAAATATACCAATAGTCACAAGTCACAACAGTTACATCACAATTGATGTAAGTACTTGTGGCGCTATTTCAATACAAGTTATTTTCACAAGTTCCATTTGCTGATATAACGCTAAAAATACTTCGCATATCTAAAATAGAAAAATAATTTTCCAAATGCAAAATCTAGGTGCGTACGTTATGAGCTGAAAAGAAACAAGTTAGTACATATGAGGTGCAAGTGTAACCACGAAGTAAGTAATTCGTGAGGGCAATTCAAGTATTTTTATAAATTGTAATTTTTTTTTGGATAATATTCTTCTACCTACACTAATTGATAGTACCGTGCCTATAATTTGGATATATGCAAGATCTATTTTACAGTAAGACTTTTTTTTAATAAACTCAAATCAACCTTGAACATATTTAACAAATACATCACAGTTTTGGTACCTGTGTCTTACGTATGAGTTTTTTTTATAGAATATAATATATTTATTTGATTTAAAACATGGTACATTATGGTCCTAAATAAAGTAATGATCTTACATGTTTCGCCATGGAATGGTATACAAATATCTAAACATGTTAAATGTAACAAAAACACATTAATTTGTTAAAATTAAAATTACATATAACATTTTTTTTTTAATAACATTGGTTATTAGGGTTTCGTATCTATTTGAACATATAAGAATAATAGTAGGTATATAAAGTAATATAATTGAATCTCAGCATCATACCTTATATTTATCTGCTACTTTTTTATCAATTTTTTTTTACACTATAAAATAATTACCACTAAGCCATTTGATTAAAAGCCAAAGCCAAAGCCTTTTGATTTAAAGCGTTCTAGAGGGAGTCCCCATAATTATTGCACGCCTGACAACGTGTAAGCGTGTTTTACTCTCGATAGGCCGCTATGTGGCGATTTTACAATATAAAATCTGTCTTATCTCCCAAGCTAGACACTAAGTCAATAGAAAAGGGGTGTTTTGAAAACTAGATATATTAAATTTTAAAGTCAGCGTATTTTTTCATATATGTTTTTAGTATATATAAAAAAAAAACTAGTCAAAAAATTATTAGTACTGCTGTCCGTTGGTCTGTGTACTTGTTTATCTGCACGTTTTAGAAAAATATACGCAATTAATTGTAATAAATCCTTTTGAATAAATTTCCACTTATACTGAGAACCCTGTTTATTATCATGATTGGACTGATTACCGTTTTAAAGATATTAATGAAATTCAATAGAATTTACTGGGTTTTTTAACATTCATTTTCAAAAACAATTTTTTCAATAAGTTCACTTCTAGTAAATTAATTTCAATTTGTATTTTGGAATATTTTTGATTAATTGCTGTGATAAAGCTATTCTTATGACATAATGTGCTTTGATGTGAAGGAATTCTTATCCGCGTTGGGTCTCGAGTCTCGACGGGTATGTTTTAAATGTAAGTCGCATGTTATATAAAATATGTAGAGTGCTCTTTAAAAAATACACCAGCTTGCATTAAGAAAAGACCTGTTATGGTTAGAAGTTTATTTTTTTTTATATCGAGGTCTACAGAATGTTTTAATTTCTTAATTATAAGGTACGCCTAATCCTGTATTAATTTTCAAGCCAATAAAAAAAATGTCGTTTAGTAGGCAAAATTAAAACATAAACTCTCCGAATCATTATTCTATGATCTTTATCTAGAGTCCAACCAAACATTGCATGATCAATTGATCATTCAGCAAATCAATGCACTCTAGAATTTAGAAAAATATGCACAATATGCACATATATTTATGTATGCATATATTGCACGCTGCATTTAAATTAAACTCATAATAAAATCCTATTTAGTCTACTTAGCATCTGCAACAGAATGACCAAGTAATAAGGAAACCAAGACTTCCTCCTGTTCAGTATTCACTGCGGGTCGTGTTCCCCGCGCAGGCGCGCGCTCGGAAGCAATGAAATAGTAGGAATAATGGAATAGTTACATGCGGAAGTGTATCTGTGCTCGAGTTAGTGAAGGCTGTTTTTCTTCAAATTATCTGCCCATGTCACGTGCGTTAACTTACGTGAAGGCTGAGAAACATAGAAATTTTAAGGAAGTCTCCTATAACGAGGTTGTAATAAATATGTAATTGGAAGGAAAATTCTGTATGGTTGATAAGGAATTCTACTGTATTTAGGTTTATTACCGACTTTTGTAAATTGTGACTTCCGAAACGCTCTGTGTTCCCCTTAAGAATCTTGTACAGGAAATTTGAGGTGCCTTAATTTATCTTACGGAGATGATGATGATGATTCACAAAACACGAGATAATTCACCATCACCATCAAACTTTTCAAGGTTTTTGAATATTTAACCTTTTCTTGAAGGGTAAAATTCCAGGAAAAGAAAGAAAAACATCAACGTTCTATTCAAAGTTATTTTATTCCACCCACAGCACCTTTTTCGTTCGAATAGGTGTCAAAATAGCACTCGTAAGATACTTCTGGTCGGACAAGCATACCTAGCTATTCAAATTTACTATAAACCTATACGCCTAGACTGAATCAAGGGCTGCCTAGATGTAAGTAGGCGTAGGTAAGCTTTCTCCGACGAACTCGATCGAGGAATCTCGGACTTTCTCAACTTGTACACAATCTGCATGCACTAAATGTATCCTTATCTATTCTATGCAAAGAAGGATTTTGTATCTCTTTCTGTAGAATAATGAGCGGGCTTCTTAAATGCTTTTTCCGGGTAGGAACCTAGGAAACTGCAGTAGGAAGTTGATCAATCAGCGCCGGCGCCCCGCGAGTCGAAGCAATCAGTCAACGCCGGCGCCCCGCGGGTCAAATCAATCAATGAAAAGAATCAAGGCTGCTACCGGTTATAGCAACAACTATACTTAACATGGCTTGTTCTAAATCCCTACTAATAACTAATAATTGGTCATTTTAGTCACCTTTAGCTAAGTTATGATCACATTACAAAAAAGGGATGCACTACGATATCGATACATAATAGTGTCTCTTTTTTTTTTTGACATTTTTCTTTTTTATAAATATATTTGATCGGAAAAAGAACCTCCAGTGCTATTCTGTAAAAATCTCACCGTGAAAACTAAGGTGAAGTAAGCTGTCATTCCACCTGATGTTAGGGATTGCCTCCATTGATAGTTCACTTCACGCTCACTTCACTTAAGTTATCACGGTGAGATTTTTACAAAATCGATAGGCTGTCGATACTATTGACAAGAGGTTTTGGTTCTGATATCGACAGTTTGATTTTATCGATACCAGATTCTATTTCTATAGTATCTACTAGATACTTAGTCTTGCTTGTTGCTTACCTACACACTATATATTTTTTCAATAAAAAACATCAACACACAGCAAACGGTGTTACACTGAAATATGCGGAAAAACTCGAATACCTCCTACCGCAATAATACATTCTTGACATGAGTAAATAATGCATTATGTGTGTCAATACATAACTGTCTCTGTGTTTATGTGCTATTAACACATAATAACAATAGCGACAATACTAAGAGAGCGGTCGCCTGTCGGATGCAAATCGCAGAGGAAGTGACGTCACTAAGTCGGCATGACGTGCTGGTAGGGTTGTCTCTTGTAATTATTTAATTAGGCAGTCACCAATTTGAATGAAACACCTCGCTGATAGAAATAAAATCTGCTACGAGTATAAATCGTATACTACAATGAAAACTTAGCAACTTTATGCAGTGTGGCGGTATCACAATAATTGAAACCACGTATTCTACATTACGTATTTTAAACATACGCAATTAAAATAATTAATAACAATTAACATTCCAAGCATGGGAACTTTTTTACCCGACTGCGCCAGAAGCAGTATGTTTTTCGAGTGTATGTATGTATGTATATTTCTTTGGCACAGATTTCTATTAAAAAAAATCTCAAAACCAATTGAGTGGGTTATAAAGGGTTTTAAACGGTAAGTACAAAAATATTTAGGTACAACTTAAATGGTTAAAAGTAATTCGAAGTGACAAATCGTAAAGAAGTGTCGAGTGTCGAGTTGGAAGCAGGCTACCCATTCCATTTTTATATTTTCAAACCCAAATTGGTCCCGCCTGCTTCGAACTTTTATTTCATTTAAAATGGCCTAGTTTTTAGTTTTTCAGTGTATTTTAACTAAGTTTTTTACCGCGGTTTCTGAGTTTTTTTAATTACTTCTTTTTCGTTTAAGTCTTTATCAACATTAAACTTAATTTGTGATTATGTAGTAACATAAGAATGCCATAAAGTTTGCGTTGAATTGTTGATACCATCGCCCCGCGCGTATCTAACACCTTATTATCAAGGGTGGTTTATTACATGGCAATTTTCAAGCTATTTATTTAATTTGAAAAATTAACTTTTTAATTATTGTAAAATTATTTATTTTATTATTTTAGCAGACTCATAACAACTTTTAATAACCGCTGTAAGTACTGTTTAATGTGATAAACTAATCGCCATCTGTATAATGTAAAATTACGAAAGACAGTAAGCCTTTATTCTATTTTCACATTTAGACATAAGATTTGCAAAGACATAAGATTTGCAATGTTCGTCTATTAGAGTAGATAATGTCAAACACAATATGTAATTAAAGCACCGTTATTATTAGGTAAAGCACTTTATAACACCTTCACATAAAAAAAACCTAATAATTACCTAGGTACCTATTATTGTAAGTATTATTTACCGTTTCAACTTTAGTCAGTAAAATGATTACTTACAAAGAATGATGACCGCACATTAGTTATTTTTATTGCTGCTACTCGTACTAACTAATTATGACATGAATTTGTAATTGAAGTAGGTAAGTATTCATTTCGTATTTAATTGTTATGTACACATAATATTACCTACATCAAAATAAATAACGCATATTTGACAACAGTATGAAATGAAAAAAGTTATTCAGCTTTAATACAGTACTTACGATAGTTGTGAAGCAACATTCATAAATTAGCTAATATTTTAAATTTGTGTTTCATTTTACGTCTTCGTTCAAGTAACTAATCCTGATGCAATCATACTGTTATTAAATACCTACTATGCATATTATTAACGTTTCTGATCATTGTATTTTTTCAATTAATTCTACTCAAAATGCATTGTCCTTTATTTTACCAGACAGATTTAAAAGTCAGTAACAAGTGTCATCCTGCAATAAGTGTCATGCATGGCAAAACCTTACGTGGCCAGCATTGCTATAGCAACTCACACTCCAGAAACACATTTTTTTTCTTGCAAATAAGTCTATCTAAGCGAAGATCTCAGTGGCAGCCCTAACAACTCAAAAGTGATCGGAACAATAGTGATGGGACATAAGTACCGTATATCATATTTCGACACGACAATGGAACCTACTGCTACCGTGAACGCAACTCACCTACATAGTTTTCATTGCGTACTATACATTGCTACCTCACATACTGCTACCGTAAGCACATGTAATACAAAAGGAGAGATGTATAAGGGAATATTAATTTATTGTAAAATGTTTCGTAGTTTTGAGAACCGAACGTGTCAACTACACAATGGGACATTAGTATTGACTTTGTGCTGACCTGAAGAAACCTCTTTTTGGCGCGAACTGTTATTGTTTGAAAAAAATGTACGAGTTCTTGAAGTTAATTCGGGTCGAAGTTTTGTGAGCAAAGGCTTCGACTTTTAGATGCGTAGGTAGGTATTTGTTGTTGTGGTTTAGGTCGACTTAAATATAACCTGACCGTTCTATAAACTACATAATAAACTCTTCAATAATCCCTAAAAACGTTATTCGAATTATCTGTTAGATTTTTTTTGATAAATAAATTCCTAACGTTGGTTTTATGAATGGGGATCAGTGGCGAAGGTACCATACAACTCGATTCCCGCCGGCTTCCCTTCGAAAATTCAGAACACAACCTCTCTATAGTCAATTCATCATTGAAATATAATGAAACGGTTTATTGACTTTTTTTTTTTTGCTCCGGCTTACCTCTTACATAAATTCACCCTTCGCCACTGATGGGGATAATACATACCTATCATTTAACATCACACTTTATCAAAGTAACGGTAGGTATAGTATTTAATGCCGGAGCCATTTATCAGTCAATCAATACCGAAGATAACTTACTATAATTTTATCGCATTTTTTAAAGAGCGGTGTAAACATTTGTAAAATTGCAATGTCATCGTTTATCTATAACTAGAGGTCTGTCCCGGCTTCGCACGGGTGGAAAAAAAGAAAAAAAAATAGCCTATAATAATCAGTGATAATGTAGCATTCAAATGGTGAAAGAATTTTTAAAATCGGTCCAGTACTTTTTGAGCCAATTCGTTACAAACATACATATAAACCTTTCCTCTTTATAATATTAGTATAGATAAATACCTTTAATTTTTGGTAGTTTATAATCAGCCTATAAGGTTCCCACTGCCGGAACACAGGCGTCCTCGCAGTGAGAGGGAGTGGACCGTAATCCACCACGCGGGCCAGTGCGGGTTGGTAGATGTCACATGTCTTCGAATTTTTGACTCTAGGACATATCGGTTTCTCACGATGTTTCATTCCTTCACCGTTTTTAGAGCAGTGGTGATGAAATAATCTACACTAAGTAAAGCGCCTGACGGGGTTCGAACCTACGACCTACAACTCGTAAGTCGTGGCTGTTACCACTGGACCACCACTGTTCTAAAAATGGTCGGATTTATAAAAATCTTTTTGCATTTGATAGCCCAATTTTTGAGGAAGGCTATAAGCTAATAAACATTACGCTAGGACCCTTAGGAGTTGAGAAAAATGAAAAAAAGTCAGAAGTTTTCGCTAAGCGAAAACAAAGTAATAGCGCAGACAGGCGATGGGATGCGACGGGAACAAAAAATTCACGCAGAAGTCGCGGGCAGAAGCTAGTATTAAAAACACAGCTGAAAACCGCCAGCGAGCTGCTGGCATTTTTTGCTGATAACCGAGTCATTACGAGATCTCCATCTCTTTCTACACTAAAAATAACTAAACTCTATGAGAGATTTTCCAAAATTCTACCCTTTATGCCTTAGGGTCTAATATGTGAGAAAAGCATAACAACTCAGCCACTACAGCACCCAAGGGATCCCAGCCAACCCAGCATTCTACATTATGCCGGTAACAATATGTTACAGTTCCCGGTCGTATATGTGGCGTATCAAGTTTTGCTGAAAATTTTGGCTTTGTAGAGCGTAGTTCCTGTACGGAGGTACCTGTGTGTCAGTAGGTATGTCTCGAAAACTTGTGTCTTATTTCATTCAATCAAATCATTCCATCTTAGGTAATACAGAAGTAGGGCTCAGAATACGTGTGCCTCCTAGCGGAGCGGTACACTGCTCGGGCTCACAAATTGGTCACTAAAACAAAACATTCGCCACGCTCCAAATTCTTTCATCTCGAACTCACCAATTAACAACGATCAACATAATTCTCTCATAAACGAGATTAAATTAAGAAGTTATTATACTTATTATATAAATATCGCACAATAGCAGGAAGCAGCGGATACCGAGGGTTATGCAAGTGTTGCGCAGGCGCACGACAATTACTATGCATAGTGTTTTTATAGCGAGCGTAGAAAGTATAGTGTGCTCGCAACAAATTGGCGGATCACGGATTATTGAAGGCAGTTTTTGGCACGCAGACTGTAAACACGAGATATCGAAATACAGCAATAGAGGATCGCAGTGTGCTGTTAAGAGTTTTCATTCATCAGATAAACATTTTATAGCTGAAGTCTTGTCAAATACTTGGGATGGTTTTGTGTCTTTAGAAAGGAAGGTCTTTTGAAGGTTTAACTTTTTTATAAGCAAGTAAAAACGCGATTCTAAAAAAAGTTAATATTCCTGAAGAGAGATAACATTTCTAAAATCCATTTTCTTTACTGACCTAAAGATTATAAATACTCTTTGCTTTGCAACAACTAGACCAATGAGATAAAATTATTAAATCCGGGGAAGTCCCCACAGTACCTATAAAGTTATATTAGCATAAAATTCATCTCTTATAATTATTGTAGCACTTTATAGGAGACAGGAATACCTAGTATGAATGAAATAGCTCTAATGAGAGCTTCTCCTTTACCATTCACCTTGTATTTCAAGGGACCCAGGAAAACTTTAGTTTTTCTTCTAAAAAGATGAATTTGATATTGCCAAAAATATTACTTAATTGGTTTTTTTGCTCTGAGTGGAATACCACAAAACTTTTATACAAAAAAAAAAAAACTACCGCCTTAAAAAACACACTACTTTATACCTAGAACTTTAATTTCGGAAGTCGGTGTCGTAGGTTCCGCATTTTCGTTTTTTGACACCGACTTCCGAAATGCTTGTTTTTTTTTAAAGTCGATTTTTTTCTTTTTGTAAAAAAAGTTTCATTTTTCACTTTTTAGTTGTTGTACCTACCGCACACAAACTCAGTTAACACTAGTGCAGTACATTTGTGCATAACTTCATAAATTAGAATAATTACCTAATGTATTATATACTACTATATCGGCCGTTCTATTTAAAATAAATAAATAAAATAACAAATACTAAAACCTTCCTGAAAGTATGTAGATCACAATAATGAAAGAATTATCAAAATTGGTTCATTAGTTTTTGAGAAAATATCGGACATACATACATACGGGTCGAATACAGAACTTCCATTTTTGAACTCGATTAAAAAGGCTAGCAACTTCTTTTTTACGATCACCAAGTACCTTAGTCTCCTCGTGTAGAGTTCTTAATTCGGCAGATATTTGTGTAACAAAAGAAAATTCTAATAAAATTCACCTGTTTATGTTCAAAGATATATAGTTAGTAGACATTAAATTCACGTTTTTCTATTTGCACGCACGTCTGAAAAACATCTTAGGTATGTATTTATCGAACCCACGTCACAGCTTAATTAACAGATAATAATTTGTTAGAATCATATAACATGACCGATTATTCGTAGATCCGGGAATACCTACTTATAGCAAAACAAATCAGTTGGTCTAGCTCAGTTATCTTAGGAATTTGTTAATCAAATCGTGGTCTAAGAAAGATACCAAGAATAGAGCTAGTCACAAAGTTTCAGCATTTCACTGTGCCCGATTCCTGTAACTTACTAATATTTACGGGTAAAGTTGAACACTGATGTTCTTGAACGATCATTCCTTTCCTACAAAAGAAGCATTTCTGGGATAATTCATTGTCTATCCAAAGGATCAGATGAGTTGATCGCATGGCAATGAAGACCTGTGTTCAGTCAATATTCCCGGGCAGACCATTCATATTCTCGTGTGGGGTAAGGGGGTTTTTCTTGTACCTAATTGGTTTTTTGGGGGAAATATATTATCTTGTCTACGATCTAAGCTATATAAAATAAAGGAGCTTTGATTTTGAAGCGGTTTTCACCATAATTAAAAGAATTTATCCCGGAGTGTTTATATGTCACATACATTCATATTTCACTTGGGTAACTAGGGGTATCGTATTACCTAATAAGTGGATTGTGGAGGTCAGATAATAGAAATATGTATGTGAAATTGATTTTATTAAGGTTTGTTTTGTTAGGTGTCAATGTAATGAGCGGCTCTTTACTTTTATATATTTTCTTTAGTTTTATTTATTCATTTATAACACGAAAGCCGAAAGTCCCCGAAAGTCTGACAACCAGTCTAATCAAGGGGTATCGTATTACCCAATAAGTGGGTTGTGGAGGTCAGATAGGCAGTCGCTCCATGTAAAATACTGGTATTCAGCTGCATCCGGTGCGACTGGAAGCCAACCCCAACATAGTTGGGAAAAGGCTAGGCAGATGATGAAATGGGGACATTCATATTTAACTTAACTAAAAATAAAGAAACCTCGATGTTCTATCGAGTAATAAAAACTGTGCGAAGCAGGGGTGGATCGTTAGTATATTTTTATAAACGTAGATAATGTAAATAGGTCGTAGATTGGCTACCCACGATTTATAAAATAACCTATAAGATACGAGTACGACACAATTGGTGTTGTTTGATCTATTATAAATATGTTTACTAATGTAATCACACTAAGATATTTATTTTTGATCAGACTATGACGCTGAAATTGCTTATCATTCTCAGAATTTGTAGAAAAATTAACTTAATATAGATACCTATTTTTTAATCAGTTTGAATGGTATTAGCATTGGATGACTTATAAAATATTATATGATTATTTACATGCAAGAGGAAAACTAGAAAGCAGCCGAACGATTCTGTAAAAATCTCACTATAACTTAGGTGAAGTGAGCTATCAATAGGGGCGATTCCTACCCACGTGGAATGACAGCTCACTTCACCTTAGTTTTCACGATGACATTTTTACGGAACAGCACTGCTGAAATCAATTAAATAAATGATACCTAATCAAATTATGATTACCCCCTGTCTATTGAAAATGAAACTGGTTTCTAAATAAATAATATTTATAAAAAAAGCCGTCTGCGTCTGCCTTACAACTAGCTAAAAAGCACAAGTCACATGTTCTACAACAGTTTATCACCTCACTCTTGTCTCATACCTACAAAGCATCTCTTTGTGGATCAACCATCCCCGTCTATTGAAGGTTCCTCAATGTTGATCATCCCTGTTCTTCAATCGCTCCACAATGGTCGTGAGCGCCATCCACTGGAGTGGCCAGCCAATCGTCTCTAATGTGTGTACTCGGTTCAAACAAATAACCTTGTTTGGCCTTGTAAACGGCCTTTTATCATCAATCATACTTTTTGCCATAAAATTCTTACGTTCTGACGTTTTGCTGCACTGATAATGGTATATTATGGAAAAATGCTCGCATTTATTGCTCTTGCTTATTGCGCAAATTCAACCCCTACGCGCCCTTTACTGAATTCAAGATAATTTCTCCCGTCTAGAAAGTTATCTAATAAACATTTCTTCGCACTAAGTTTTCCATCTTAATCACAGGTATTGTTCAGTACCAGGGGCTTATGAATGCTTTTAACCCTTCGTATTTCGGGAACGTGATACAATGGCTTTTTAATTGTTTCTGTAATTACGGCATTGAACCGGTTAATTAGTAATTCTTACGACTTGAATTTGTAACATTTTCGCAATAGTATTTTACCTCTAGCAGTTGTCTGTATTCATTTCCCGATACTAGATAAGTCTGTATTCCTGCCTTCATGATTCTTGCTGAATGATCTCCGACCACTTTTAATCTTTAAGTACTAGAATTGCGAAGGCGAACAATAATAACATTTTTATAAGAAAATCAATCGAAATTTACGGAGAACGTTCAGGAACAAAGGGAACGTAAATAAACACCTCGTACCGTCAGCCACACGTCCATGGTAATAGCGTCTCTTATGTCGTAGCAGGAAAGGCGTTATTCGTGGTTTAGACGTGACGTTGATTGTACCTAGTCGCTCAGTCTTCACAAACAACACTTTTAGCTGGGAATTTGTTTGCATACCGTGTATTTTTGCTAGGAATGTGCCTGTAAGTATTGGCACTTCTGGCGTCTCCCATAACCACGTGATCTGAGTTGCTTCAGCCTCAAGTCTCTCTTGCGATGTTTATGCACTTTCACGAGTTCACGCCGTAATTATTTTTTTGTATCTCACTCGATCGATACCTGCCATTAATTCTTCACTAAGTACACACATTTGGTTTTCGCGATATGTTACTCACGAACCCCCTAAATTGCTGAGCTATTTTTGTGCAAAATTAATAATACCAATGGCGCGGCTCGTTTTAGGTTTTTTACGACGATTTTATTTGTTTACCTTACTGTAAGATGTTCGGTTTATTTGCGGTTTTTGGATAAAAGATCGTAGGTATGTACAGTTCTACACACTTTTTATTAGTACTTGTATAACTATACACTCGCAAGTACATCATTCAAGATGGTCCTAAAAATATCTGAAAGCTTCTTGGATGAGCTGCAGTATTTTTGTTCGATCTGTTTGTTGAAGCGTCGTGGGAAAACTACTGAATGCCTTTGTTTAATATTTATAATAATACGTGCGGAAAACTTTGGAAGATAACCTGGTTTTACAAATAACCTTCGTCATGTAAATAGGTAAACTAATGCGAAGCTTATCTTTTTTAGTTCATCAAATCATCACACCGGAATGTAAAGTGTTTTGGATAAATATTTATTATTTAAAGTTGGATTATAGAATAAAACTACTATGACCTTCCGAACTTTTATGTGTAAGTACAGGTTTAAAGTACAAATTCAATAGAAAATTAATCATAAATTAGATAGAATGTCAATGCGTTATGAGCAAATATGAGAAAGATCTCGCGTAGGAAACCTCAAGAAAATGTATTACAACATAAACATTTCAATTTACCAATCTGAGTTGTATTTATGTGTTATCGTGGTTTATCAAAGAAACTGATGTTCCACGTGTTCTTACCGATTCCTTTGTACAACCTACTTGTATGTTGTTAGTTGAACCATATTATGTGACTTTTATACCACGCTCTGCAAGCTCTTCACGAAGTGTGTCTGGGTCGGAATTAGGTCAAAATAAATATCAGTGTTTATACAGGTGTTGTAAACCTACAACACCACAACTCAAACTCAAACTCAAACTCAAAGCATTTATTTCAATTAAACCATTTCCAGGCACTTTTGAATTGTCAAAATTAACTAGTCAGTCAGTTAGTCAGAAAGTTGAAGCTAGTTGCCCATTCCAAAACGTAGATCTCTTGGAGAAGAACGGGCAAGACAAAGCTGAATTTACTGAACTTCGGTCCAGGAAAATATGTAGGTGTTTAACTTACAATTGTAATTTCAACTCTATTAGTGACTTTTGTGGATAGGATATTAAGGTGGGTGCTCCAGGTAGCCACGAAATTCAAATTTTGATCAACCTAAAACATATTACTTACTTGCAAATTGCAAAAAAGCATTCACCTTAATTCAGATTTGTTACAGTTGTAACGGCAATCATGTTATTTGTTTTAAATAGGTTTTTATTATTATTATTTGATTTATCTTTCAAATTGATTATTTTATATTTTTTAAATTTGAGAAAGTTATAATAGCCCTTGTAGTCTCTAGATTAGACCATTTTCTTTATGGTTTTTATATTTTACCTGGTATATGTTGGTTACCTTGTACAGTGTAGGCCTGTGTCTACACTATCCTACCATACCTGTTAACCCCGTAATTTTAAAACATTGTAAAAGCCAATTATTTAAAAAAAAGTAACCGTGGAGTTTCTTGCCGGTTCTTTTCCATAGGAAACGACCAATTGGAACCGTGCACCTAGCTTCTGACGTTTCATAAGTGCCCATGTAGGCTTATGTGATGCATTCCACCAGTTTCTATGACAAATCTTTTACTGTTCAAGCAGTACGGTTATGGAATGACTTGCCCGTGTCGGTAGGACGTGCTCAATCTTGTACACTTTTAAAATTATACTAAGAAGTGCTTCCTCTCTCCATAAACATTATCATTATTTTCTTCGCTTCTGTTTCATGTTTATTATTATAAATATAATATATTTATTAAGATTAGTATAATATACTTTATGCATGTATTTATTGTATTATGTAAATGATACACCACAGACTGTCTACAATAAGCAAGCTTTTCATCCAAAGGTTGTCTTTAAAAGATCGCTCTTAGCGATAAGACCGCCCATTTTATCTCCCTTTGTAAAATTTCTATATTTATATCTGTAATTTGTATGGTTACATAATAAAGAGTATTCTGTTCTAATTTATGTGAAATAAAATATTATCAATTTTAATCATTTCTAAAATTCAATAATTATAATAATAAAGTTGTATCAAATGTAATATAAAGTTTATTTGGTTGTGACTGTATGTTTTTTACTCACGCACGTTTTAACGGGTGAACGGGTTGGGCTGAAGTATGGCACACAGATAGAGGACCTGGGATAACATAATACTACGATCTGGGTAGACCTACATGCAGTAGTTTTCCTAGGATGGGAATCAAATTGCGGGAAATTGCTAGAGTGAAAGATGCATTCATTACCATCCGCATGTGACGAAACCCCACCTATCCGACATTGCATTTTCCCATACTCATAATTAAAGCACAGAAATTAACTAGGAAATTAAAAGTTTAATCCTATTACGCTGTTCATTATAATAAAGATTAAAACGATTACGATTACATCACTTAGAGAATAAAGATTATCAACACCTTCTGGCTACAGTGACGGTGTATCTCAGATTAGATTAATTCATTAATTATCGTACTTTGCTTTATTCAAATATTATTCATTAGATACGTGAGATATATTAGGTAGGATAGCATCAACAAACTATCAACGTGTTTTGGTGAAAATATTTGCGAGGTTACGGTATTATGTCACCGACACTAATGGCTGATTTCAAACGCACTTTAATTATTATAATTATAATTTTAGGTTACATAATTAGAAAGAAAGATATTACATTTATTTAGCACAGAATAAAAGACACACAATAAAACAGCTAGGTACATACATCAGATAAAACCAAAACAAATAGATAGGTAATGTAAAGATAATTAATGTAATTAGATAATACATTAAACAATCAAACAGAAACACAAATCCGAGATGCTTCCAATATATAATGATGATTCAGATGATCGATTTATAAATAGAAACAACATTCAACAGTCCGATGAAACTCACAAATTAATTAACCTAGGCTACTTTTTTTTTTTTTTTTTTTGTGGATGGGAAATCATCAAATGACCCCTCCCGCTCTGGGTGGAGCAGAAGGGAGTGTCAGACTCTTACTGACTAAAACCCACCCGTGTTCCTTCCTTAGCCCTTTGTGTTCCGGGGCAGCGGTAACCTTTTCGGACAATCTCGCTGCCCAACCTAGGCTACTTAGCACTCGGATTATTTACTGCCCGGTTTAGTGGCGACAAGTATCACTGCTGAGCATGGGCTCCTGGGTTCGAAACTCAGGGCAGTCCTATTGGAATTTCTATTAAGAATTGCCCCGTTGATGGGGTAGGCTGGCTCCTGCCTCAATTACACCGACACGGGCTTTCAAAATAAATGTCGAAATATGGGTGTACCATTAGCCTGTCGTAAAATACAAGCGTCATTATGCTAACACCTAAAGTACACCTATTTTTCCTCCAAAACCTGTTGACTAACTGTAATCTATGCTATAGATATTAATTAATCATGAACTGCAGATTACATCACAAATTCGTATGGAATATGAAACGTGTTCTCGTCACCTGCGGCGGTAATCTCAGATTAGTGTACCGCGTTACAAGCGGCTCTCACGCCCACGCGCCTCGCCGGGTGCACGGCTCGTGTGCCGCGGCCGGGCGCCAAGTAATGTCACTGAAATAATTGATGGAACTGAGGCACGTTATTTGCAATTGTAGTGATTTATATCTCAAATTTTGCCCACAGCTTCGCCCGCGTGGATGTCGGAAAATATTCCACGGGAACGTACTAGCATTGTTTTTATATAACTCTATTGGTTTACTCGGCTCACGCGAGTAAAACTCCCAGTCGATATAATTTCTTCCGACATCTTCAACAATCATCGTCATATTTCAGCCAATTTACACAAAACCTTATAGAATTACACACTTCAACCTTACTCATGAATCACTCCGTGCATTGGTGAAAATCGTATGAAAATCCGTTCGGTAGTTTTTGAGTTTATCGCATTCAGACAGACAGATTGTTTTTTGACAGAAAATCGCTTTATCTAAGCTCTAGGACTTCTGAATGTATGTGTGTAGAGCCTACATTTGTGTTCTCGGTATGCCCAAATATGGGCCAGATGTATGTACACACGACAACATATCAAGCTATAAAATTCCAGTATAAGCAGACCTCTCGTTGGTTTGGCTTGCCGTACAATAAGAGGCCAGTACCTACTGGAAATGTATAGCTTGATATGTAGCCGTGTGTACGTGGACGAAGCAAAAAGTAGTAGATATACGGATCGCAATTTGTAGCACAGCCAAAGCATACAATATGTATTTTCGCATGTCTGCCTACCCCATAGGAATGTAAGAACCCTTTCTCTTGCCAAGGGATTCCTAAGATAGACTATTTAGGTCGTTAGCGAATTTGTTCTTCAATTAGCTCCAAATAGAGGCTAAAATAAAACTTGTAATTAAGTTATCATTGAACCCAGCCCAACGTTCCAGTACCTGGCTAACTAATAGACCAATGAAGCGATAAATAAATGAGCTGATCTAGTCAAGCGGTAATTACACTGATTTACGTTCTTATGCACTGTTTTTAAGTTGCTAGGAACACTGATAGGGGTTAATGTACTCGCTATTAGTACTGATTAGTTTTACAATATTATCAGTAATTAATTATTTTAGAGGCCTCTTCAGAAACAGACAAAGAAGGAGCATTCATCGCTACACTTTCTCACTGCGTGTTAGTGATATTAGACGGTGGTCTATAAATATCGCTTACACGCAACACGATTTCTGTGCTGTCTTCGTGGTGACGAAGATAGCACAGAAATCTTCAGATCTTTTGACTCCAAATCAGTTCAGTAATATTTCAAAATAATCCACCTACAATAGACCTACATTCAGAAATCTTGCAACACAAAACAAAAGCCTTGCTCGGAGCAATGTGTGCCAATGACATGATTTTATAATCCAAGAATATCGCACAACTAATATATCGCGTGCATGCGCACCGAATAAGGCCGTAAGCCTGCAGAACCGAACCTTATAAAGGTACAATGACCACGAAATAGCTTAGAAAATAGATTCTGAATCCTCATTGAAGGATTAACAACCTTATCAGTTACAAAATAAAGTTTGATTTTACTCGCCGTATACTGTAACTTAGATTTCATGAGTAACTAGTGGAAATTGTACTTTAATTGGTGAAGGATAGGGTTGGTTTTGCCGTGTCTTGGGTTTAGTAGTGTGGTTGTGTAGGCTCGGTCCATTCATGCATACCAATCCGGTCTGATAGTTCGCCTTGATATTATTTTGTTATTCGTATGCACTTGTCAAGTGCTTTGTCTTATTGTTTGGTAATCAGCTTCTTATTGCGATGTATTCGGAAGTTATTGTTGTTCTAATAGGGGATCAGCTCACATAAATCAACTGGAAATTCTCATTGAACTTTTCAACAACTAGATAATAATAGATAAATAGAATACAGATATTAATGAAGACATTTTGAAATGGGTAACAAAATGGGCGGTCTTATCGCTAAAAGCGAACTTAATATCTTTATATTTTTTTAATAATAATTATATTCAGAGAACATAGGATAAATCGTGGATTTCTTTGTTGTTTTATTGACAACTTTTAATCATCTACAAACCCTAATTATTTTTACCACATGTAGAGGTGTCTCATTATGAAGAACCTAAGTTATCCACATTTTTATTTTCACTTTTTAAATTAATGTATACCTGCAGTCCCGAGTTGGGGTAACCTAAAATGAAACCTAACTAAAGTAACCTTACCTGGGTCAGTGTCGATAACATCATTAAAATGGCATCTCGCTTACCCGAAAACAAAAGAAAATAACCTTCAAAAACACGTTTTAATAAGTAACAAAATATTTTGGAGTATTCTGTAATTCAATGAAAATTCTGTTCAAATTCAATCAAATAAAATCTAAACATTTATTCGCTTAATATAGACGACACCTACTCTAGCATTAGTTTGTTATTTATTTCTTCTACTTGACATAACATCACGCCTGTAAACCCTGAAGGGTCAGGCAGAGGTGTGCCTAATAGTACAACCATATTTCGCCAGTTATGATTACGTCCCTTGTCCATGTGTTTGCATGGGAGGGTGAGTGTGTGTGAGGGTGTGTGTGTGTGTGTTGTGTGGGGGCGAGCCTGTTGCCATCAAGCGGGCACAAATCCAGACTCCGTGAATAAATCCTGTTAGAAAAATCCGATGCATTAATTGTGGAGCTGCTCAATTAATAAAATTGTGGTAATTACTATAGTGGTATACATGAAAAGTGAAAAATTACATTTGCATAACAAGACTAACAAGTTAAAAAACAATAACATAAATAATTCTATTATAGGTAAGAAGGTAGCTATTTTCTTAAAATACTATTATTACATTAATTAGATAAAGTCATACATAATTTACTTTGGTAATATTATTACAAACACTTATTAAATAAGAGATGATATTTTAAGATTACAAATTATTAATTATAGTGATAACTTGGCTATCATTGCGGAAAAGGCGGGTTTTTATCGGACAGAGTGAACAGCACCCTAATTGCGTAATACATTATTACTCTCAATTTGAATCATTTTGAAGCTTATTGCTAATCCATTGCTCCATATGTTCGAAGATGTGTCTGCTCAACAACGCAAATAACGCAATGAGTGTTGTTGAACTGTCAAAATGAAACCCATTGCTACTGATAGTGTGTTACGCAATTACCCTGCAGGTCAAAGATAAGTCTACAATAAAAACTCATCTTGACACTTTGCAGTATTCGCTGTACCGTACAAAAATGCAAATGTCCTTTACAGCGCGGGCGTATAATATAATTTTAAAATTTAGAAAGAGCAATTTGTTGAAGTTCTGCGAAGTGTTTGCCGAGATTGTTTCCAATTAAAATGTTCTGCAATTTGCACTGCAATCACAATCTATACAGGGAATTTGAATATTCATCTCAGTTTGTAGATTGCAGGTGCTTGTTCATTTTTATTTTGTTTTTCCTTTCAATGAGTGAACCAAATTATTTAAATGTAAGTAACGAATAACTAGTTGCGTACATTCGTATTTATTCTATATTTAGTCCTTACATAATATATTTAGTGTATGTATTTAGTGTTTTTTTAGTTGATAAATCGGAGTTGAAAGATTAGGTACTACAAAAAAAATCAAATAATATACCAAAAAATAACATGTCCAAAAGAAATTAATACAAACCTACCTATTGTCATTGACATTTCCAATCCGGCTCGTCTGCTAGTAAGATATTAAGATTCTTATTTAAATACAATAATGATATTTAATATTTATGCATTCCAAGGTCAACTCGAATGCATAATAATTAAGGAATTATCATAAGAATTATATAAAATAGAAATGGCAATGATAATGTTCAAGCGGCGAAAAGAATACTTATTCGTTCTTAAAATATAGAACGACTCCGAATACCTAATAAAATTAAGTGTTATTTATTTTTATTACAGTTACCTACCGAGGTTTATAGATTTTCATCTTTTATAAAGGACTAGTGACCCCTGCTTCGTATAAGTCAGTGCCTGCTTCGCACGGTTTTTACGTCTTGACAAAACAAACTTGAAATTTCGAATTTCATTATTCTAAGTCAGTAAAATATTAATGTTTTATACACATAAATCTTCCGGAATAAATTCACTAAGTAATAATAATATAATAAGTTTATTCATCAAAAAGTAAAAATACGATGTGACGGATTCGGTGAGCCAGAAACTAAGCATCGCATTACCAGAGTGAAGGAATAAGTTGTAACTCTTCTAATTACACTTTTAATTCTTTAAAACTGTATTAACATTTGATGATCTATCAAAATGATTATTATGATATCGTTCAGCACATGTAAACCGCGTTCAACACCTGTCAGTGTCAATATTTCACAACAATGTTGACACTAAGAGCTCTTGAACGTGGTTTAGCTCTGCTGAACGCGTTCAGTCATTGGCGAAATCCGCACTTAGTGTGTCACTAATTAAAGTTTGAATCGCATTTGTAGCATTGACCCTAAAACGAAGAAGGTATCCTTCAATTGCAATCAATAAACATTTATTAAACAGTATTTCGATTAATTTCCTTCAATTAAAGTTGATAAATTCGGCAAACCCTGCCTTAAGCACTCAATTGAGCAAGTACCCACTACGGACACGGCGGCATTTTGTAAAACAATTAAGGTTCGTTATACATATCCTGTTTCAAAACGCTTGTCCTGCTTTACCGACCGATGTTATTTGCAATGCAAGCGGTGCAGGCGGGCTGCACGCGATAATGTTCGTCCCGGCCTATTGCATAAGTTGTTGTGATGTTCTGGTTTCGTATATTAAGGAAACGTTCAAAATTAAATACAAAATAAATAAATTATTAACGTCCAAATAGTTTTTTTTTTTTTTTTTAAATACTGTCATCGTGATCCTCATGAAAGCATCTATCTAAGATAATAAGAACATTCACGAAATTATGTTTATTAGTTTTTCTGGGTCAAATGAAATATTACGGCACGAATGCACTAAATCTACTGCAATAACGACTCATAAATCATTTTAGACTGGAACGCAATATTATGTCATTCAAGTTTAAAGCGATATTTAATGCGACATCATGTTTGACAAGAGAGCTTTTTGTGTAAGGTTAGTTATTTATCCAAACGGGTTTTCTAAGCTTCATTAAGACGCTGAAAACCAATATTGAGCTCCGATGTTTAGGTATTTTTAGCCACGCCCACTATTTCTCCGATATCCTAGCGCCATTCTTAAAAGGATGTGATACAGCGAACTACCAAGGATGAAACAAAGTGACGCGGTCAATAATAATTACCAATGAACCAATAGAGGGTGCTCTTATATATTTATTGTTCTGTATGAAGTGCTAAAATCAAATAAGACAAGGCGATTAAAAAAACTAATATTTTTACCCCTTTTTTAAAATTATTTTAAGTATTTACACTGATTTTTTTTTACTATTTACACTGAATTAGACTCTGACAAGAACCAAATAGGCTTGTCTCAAACAATTTTTTAGCCAAATCTATACAGTTTGTGACGGCGAAAAAAATATATGTTAATCTTGAACATATTTCTGAGAACCCTGTTGTATTCAAAACAGGTTTTTGAAAAGTTTTCTCGATACAATAAAATGGTAAACTAACCTCTTAAAATGATCTTTTAACAAAAATATCTCTATTAATTATCAACGTACATTGGTAAAATTTATAACAATAACGTATCATATTTAAATACAGAACTTGGTTGTTTTTTATTTATGACTACTCAACCTATTTTTAAGTAATTAATTATTTTTTGGTTTGTATAAAGTTATGAGCGTCGCGTCATCGCGCTTCTCTTTCTTATGTTTCATTTAATATTTTGTTTTTTGAGAACTTATTTTATTTTGTTCTTTTAGCTACAATAAATTGTAAAAATATTAGCATTAGCACGTAGACATTTGTATAGGTGATTTTATTAGTTGTACAAGTACATATTGTATAAGTTATTTTATAAGTTATACAGGTACATATAGTTCTAAGTTGTGTAAATATTTTCTGTGTAAAATGGGAAACAAACAAAAATGCCGGAGGCCAGCAAAAAAGCGCTTCTATAATAATAAACAAAAACATCTCATGGAAGTAGTAAAGTAAGTAATTTTTATAATGTAATATCACAGTATAATTATATACAGTATTGTAACTCGGCCGTATCTTGGACATAAATGCCTACAGCCGCGCGGTACGTAAACATGCGATAGGGCTGCCCGCCTCCAGCATTTGAATTACATTTGCCTACTTTGTGTTTCCATTTAGTTTTGTGACTGTAAATATACTTTATTTTATATAAAAAAATAAAATAAGTACTTTGTGAATTGAATAGGAAGTGTTCAATAAAAATGCATGTTGTTTTTTGATTGGTAGATTTAATTAAAAAACCATGTTTATGTTTGAAAAACAAATCGGTCTTATAAATTTGCGACCGACAAATATTTGCGCCTTGACTGAGACGTACGAAAGGCTTTATTATTAAATTTTAAAGTATAAAAAATCCGCATTCTAATATAAAGCTTAATTAAAAATTATTTTGGGAAACATGGACAAGGTGGAGAACTCCAATCTTTACAAACTTCAACACCTACCTACTCAACTACAATGCAAGAAACAGCTGACGAGTAATTTTAATAACTTTTTATCTCAGCTTATTAACGTCTCTATAAATTAGGTACCTACAACTCGCAACAACTGAAAACAAAAATTCTTTGGTCACCAATGCCAAGCTGCACAGCTGGCTACGAATGTTTTAAAATCACAACCCTCTCAAATATCTAAATATTCTGTGAATATCTCATGAGTCTAGCTGTTGTTGTCGTTATTAATACCGAGAAAAAAAAAAACGGTTTTTAGTGGTATAATTGTTGTTATAGCAGCAGCAGAAATACTTAATCTGAGAAAATTTCAACTATTTAGTGACAGACAGACGGTCAAATTTATTTTTTCTAGTATTATTCATACACACAGTACAATAAACAACTATTATTAATAATAAAATACCACGTCTTTACTTTGAATTATACAAACTAACAAAACAAAACACACATGCCCCGAGGTTTTTAACACAAGCGTAAGTACCTACCGTATCATGATTCATGAACCGCCTATAACTACATATTTCACTCTTGTCAATCACTTTCCTTTACTCTATTCACTTTATTAATCCAGACATCGTTTTTTTCGGGAGATAAAAGGAAATACTTATCCATTAAAAAGACACATAATGTACCTACCTACTAGTAAGTAAAATTATTTTATAGTCTTACCTTTCAGAGTTTCCAGGTAATCTAAAAAAAGTTATCCCTGGATGCGTTATTGACGAATTCATGCAACCAAAAACAGCACAATATATCCTACTCGTCATATTAAGTATGTACTTGAGCTTATTTTTACTGAAAAAATCGCGCGGTTATTGTTAAAAAAACAACACACCGACCGTTCGTCACTGCGGCACAGTCGCGACTGTCTGCCTGCCGAGCGAATGCCGAGATGGAGGCGCGTAGGCATAGCTCGCGCATCGTCCGTTTGTATGAAGATAGAATACTGCATATAATTATACCGTGGTAATATTGACAAAATAGGTACGAGAACAAAAATTAAATTTTTGTACAACCCATAGCGTAAATTCGAATGTAATAATAACGCTAGGTTGGTTTAGTGGTATTAGCTTAGGTTCTAAAGAGCGAGTTCCGAGTTCGTAGCCAGGAGAATTTTTAGCAATTTTGAAATGGTTTCTTTTTTTATTTATTTGTAATTTTGAGGAAATTTTCATTTTTTTATACTTATTTTTATATAAAAAAAATATATATATGTCGCATCCGGCAATTGACGTTTACAACAAAACAAGGCACGCCACCTAGCGGCCACTATCAAGACTAGAGTTGGCGCGCTTTGACAGAGTCGGGGCGTTTCCGGTCGATTACGAGGTTGAAGAAAACGCGCCAAGTCGTTCTTCTTTTCCTGGTGATCGAGCTGTGAAGACGCTTCGGAACTGTCCTAAGTTTTGTTGAACCATCATCCTCATACGTTCTTGTTACTGTCTCATAGCATATCAAAAACCATAATACTTAGTTGTTAATTGTTACAAGTGATTAAAAGTGTTCATTTGCCTAAGTGATTGTAATTTATTTGCACGATACCCACATATACCCGCCTGATGGCTGATCGTAGCTCAAACCATCCTGACGATCCGTCATCAGAAGTGGGATTCAGTCGTGTAAATGAATCGACAAACGATGCGAGTAACAGTGATACGCAATGGCGTCTACTTTTCGAATTACAAAACCAGCAAATGCAAGCACTGATACACGCTTTAAAGAGCCCAAGTGTGAACAACCACGTGGTTCTACCAGAGTTCAATCCTGAAAAACAAGAATCTGACGCGGCATCATGGTGTTCAACTGCAGACTTGTGTTTTGGAGAGTGTGCGATGGAAGGGAGTCAGCTTATTATGACCATCAGTAAAGCGTTAAAGGGCTCCGCATCTACATGGCTATCACAAGTAAGCTACGGGGGCATAACGTGGGCACAATTTAAGGAGTTATTTAAAGCAAGATTTGTGTGCGTCGAGACATCTGCAGCTACCCTCATAAAATTTAATAACGAAAAACCTAAAGATGACGAAACTTACGCTGCCTATTCGAGTCGCTTAATTACGTCTCTGTTAAATAAGTGGAAGGATTCGAGCGTTGAACAAATAGCAGTGTCAACAGTTATCGCTCATTTGGCACAAATAGACACTCGCTTGCAACGGCTTGCATTCACTACAGAAATCAAGACGCGTCATCAATTGCAGCAAGAACTACAGGCGTTTTCCTACCTAAAGCGCAAAAACCCCTCGGATGCACGAACGACACCTGATGCAGGAAATGAAAAACGACCAAGATTTTCGTCACCGCTTCCAATAAAATGCCATTCATGTGGGAAGATGGGACACAAGCAAGCAGAATGCCGTACGAGGAAGATCAACGCGAAGAAACCATCTCCAGCACCAGCGGCTACTTCGAGCATCGGACAACGGCAGCAGACCGGCTCGCTCACGTGCTACAAGTGCGGCGCGCCGGGCCACATCGCGAGCCGCTGCACAGCCCCCGCGTCTGGAGCCGCAGCCCCCGCGGAGAAGCGAGTCGACCTATGCGTGGTCGAGCCCCCGTCTGGTACATTGGAACATTTTGGTGAGCATTTTAAATTTGATTACGATTCGGGTGCAGAGTGTTCTTTACTAAAAGAAAGTATTGCGAGTAAATTTAGAGGAAAACGATTTGATAATGTGATTTCTTTAATTGGTATTGGTAATGACAAAGTTAAGAGTACCCTACAATTGTTGTCTCAAGTTCAAATTAATGATTTCACGATGGAGATATTATTTCACGTTTTGCCTGACGAGTACCTACGCAGTGATATTTTATTAGGTCGAGAGATTTTGTGTAACGGTTTTCGAGTCAGTATGACTGCAACTGAGTTTAATTTGTCAAAGGACAAGTTTGTAAATGTTTGCAAATCAAGTAATGGTTATCTCTTACGTAGACATGATTTTAATTGCATTGACACTGACATTTCTTTAGACAGAAAACCCGTCCTCGATAAAATTTTACAACAATATTCGGACTTTTTCATAACCGGTTTTCCTACTAGTCGCGTGACTACTGGCGAGTTAGAAATTAGGCTTATTGATCAGAATGTTACAGTTCAGAGGCGACCATATAGGTGTTCTCCGACGGAACGTCAAATAATACGCGATAGGGTTGACGAATTATTACAGGCGAACATCATACGGCCTAGCTGTTCTCCTTTTGCTAGTCCCGCGCTTTTAGTCAATAAACAAGACGGGTCACATCGTATGTGCATAGACTATAGGGAGTTGAATACCAATACAGTTCCGGATCGTTTCCCACTGCCGTTAATTTCTGATCAAATTTCGCGACTTCATGGTGCTAATTATTTTACAAAATTAGACTGCGCGAGCGGTTTTCATTTAATACCAATACAAGACAAGTCGATTGAGCGAACGGCCTTCATAACACCCGACGGACAATATGAATTTTTAGCGATGCCGTTCGGACTTAAAAATGCCATCTCAGTTTTTCAACGAGCTATTGTCAATGCCTTAGGTGAACTAACGCATAAGTATGTGATCGTATACGTTGATGATATTTTAATTATTTCGGACTCTATAGATCAAGGCTTAGACAGGTTACGCATAGTTTTGGAGGTACTAACAAAAGCTGGGTTTTCAATGAACTTGAAAAAATGCTCATTCTTAAAATCACGTGTCGAATTCTTAGGATATGAGGTAGAGGCGGGTGAGATCAAACCCAACAAGCGTAAGATAGAGGCTCTATCAACCCTGCCTCCGCCTAAATCAATAACGCAGGTGAGACAATTTGTAGGCTTGGCGTCATACTTCCGCCAGTTTGTACAAGGTTTTTCCCGTCTCATGGCACCGATATACAAACTGACATCAGGTAAATGTCCATTCCAATGGAACTCTACTTGTGAAGAGTCACGACAAAAGGTAGTACATATTTTAACTAATGAACCAGTGCTCATGATTTTTAACCCGAAGTATCATGTTGAGCTTCACACCGATGCTAGCGCAGACGGTTATGGTGCGATCCTACTGCAAATCGTAGATGGTAAGAAACGACCTATCGCTTATTATAGCAGGCGCACGACATTAGCTGAGTCACGCTATCACTCCTACGAATTGGAGACACTCGCTGTCGTCAACGCGGTAAGACATTTTAGGCAGTATCTTCATGGCAGAAAATTTACAGTCGTCACCGATTGTAACTCTTTGAAGTCGTCGCTCAACAAAAAGGACTTAACGCCAAGGGTACATAGGTGGTGGATGTTTTTGCAGCTATTCGAGTTCGACGTTAAATATAATGTTGGTAAGCAAATGGCACATGCTGATTTCTTTTCGCGCAACTTGGTACCTGACATACCTAAACGGCAGCCCCATGGTAGAATCGAGCAAAAGCAGGTAAATATAACCGAACTAGGAGACAACTGGCTTCTTGCGGAGCAGCTGCGAGATGAAGAGATCAAGAAGATGATGGTTGACCTTAACCAAGGACAACTCAATGAAGATGTTGCCAAAACATACGAGGTAAGGTCAGGGGTACTACATCGCAAGGTGCAACGGCACGGTAGGACGCGATGTTTACCGATTGTTCCTCGTGCTATGCGGTGGTCGGTTACTAGTAACGTCCACGAGTCTCTCATGCATCTCGGATGGGAGAAAACTTTGGAAAAGTTGTATAATCACTATTGGTTTGAATGTATGAGTCGATACGTTAAAAAGTTTGTGGATAGCTGTGTGGTCTGTAAGGTGGCAAAATCTCATTCAGGTAAGGTGCAGGCTCAGTTACATCCTGTTCCCAAGGTGGCGATACCGTGGCATACCGTACATATAGACGCTACTGGTAAGCTCAGCGGGAAGAGTGACCGGAAGGAGTATGTGTTCGTGATGATCGATGCATTTACTAAGTATGTATTGCTTTCCCATACTAAGCACATGGACACCAAGAGCAGTATCAAGGCAGTGTCGGACAGTGTAGCGTTGTTTGGTGCTCCTGTTCGTATAATCGCGGACCAAGGACGATGCTTCGCAAGCAAGGAGTTTCAGGACTTCTGTGATAGTAAGAACGTTAAACTCCACCTGATCGCTACCGGGTCTAGTAGAGCTAACGGTCAGGTAGAACGTATAATGAGCACCTTAAAGTCAATGCTGACTGCAGTAGAGTCTGACAAAGATAGGTCATGGCAAGATTCACTGAACGAAGTACAGTTAGCTTTGAATTGTACAGTAAGCCGAGTAACAAAAGCTAGCCCGTTAGAGCTTCTTATAGGCAAAGTTGCACGTCCCCTTGATTTAATGGCTAATGATTTGGACGAAACCGTAAATCTTGACGAAGTCAGGCAATTAGCATCTGAAAATATTGAAAAATCCTCGCGTTATGAAAAAGAACGTTTTGATCGTAATAAGGCTAACGTTTGTAAATTCTCCATCGGTGAGTTCGTTTTAATAGAAAATGAGGAGCGCAATCAAACAAAGTTAGATGCCAAGTATAGAGGACCATTTCAAATTGTAGAGATCCTAGACGGAGATCGTTACCTATTAAAGTCGTTGGTCAATAAGCGTACCTACAAGTACGCACACGATCGCGTTAGAAAAATGCCTGAGGGCCAAGTACCTATTGAGGTTGTTGAGGAAGACGAGATAGTGGAGGTAGAGTCGAATTGAATTATTTGTGTTAGAGGCACGGGTTCTTGATTCGTTGGGTCGGAGACCGTACCAGGGTATCGTAGCCATAGCCCGTTAGAAATCGGCATCTACTTGCTAGACCGTGGGTACATGGTACGCGGTAGCTCTGGGTAGTATGGTCGGGTCTAGCCTCGAAGCCAAGACCGTAGAGTCAAGGACGACTCGGCATTCCTCCGGGAAGTGCGTATGTGATAAATGTGAGGGAGCTATGTTATAGCTGTGATTGTTGACCGCGAATGAGACACCCGGGGCTTTGTAATTGGTTAATAACTTTGGGTCAATTCCTAAATAATCAGTGTACCTTATCCTCAATAGTGCCTGGACTCTGATTGATTGTCATATTGCTTATTTAATTGTTATCTCTGCCTACTACTTGACTTGTTACTTAATTGTTTAGCTATTGTATTAAATTGATTTTGCTATTTGGGATGTTAATAATGTTAGAAATATGATGTAATTGTTAGTTAAATAAACAAACTTTACAGTCCAAATTTCATTCATTGAAAGCAAGCAGATAGCAACATACACTGAGTCGATGTCAGGCATAGCCGAACGCATACTGTGCTGTTGTAATATTGTTTCAGATTAACACACGAGGACGTGTGTCCTCGCAGGATGGCCGTGTCGCATCCGGCAATTGACGTTTACAACAAAACAAGGCACGCCACCTAGCGGCCACTATCAAGACTAGAGTTGGCGCGCTTTGACAGAGTCGGGGCGTTTCCGGTCGATTACGAGGTTGAAGAAAACGCGCCAAGTCGTTCTTCTTTTCCTGGTGATCATACAAAGTACTCTTTGCTGGTGATCGAGCTGTGAAGACGCTTCGGAACTGTACTAAGTTTTGTTGAACCATCATCCTCATACGTTCTTGTTACTGTCTCATAGCATATCAAAAACCATAATACTTAGTTGTTAATTGTTACAAGTGATTAAAAGTGTTCATTTGCCTAAGTGATTGTAATTTATTTGCACGATACCCACATATACCCGCCTGATGGCTGATCGTAGCTCAAACCATCCTGACGATCCGTCATATACATATAAATATTTTAATTATTAATTTTCTTTACAGTAAAAAGAGACGTTTGTCGAACAGTTTAGAAGCAGGTGAAGCTTCGGAAATTGTTTTTCACCAGTAAGTTTGTAATAATTACAGACGCCAGCACATCAAGCTACCTGAAAGTGTCAAATTTTTCCAATCAACTTTGAACCTTATGCTTTAGTGATAAGGTTCTAAATCTATTAAATAAATTTTACAGATTATAGTAGCTTGATGTGCTGGCGTCCGTACATACTTATACAGGTTGAAATTGAAAACATGTGACTAAACGAAATGGGAGATTGTACTACTCAACATTATGAACAACTTTAGTAAAGGGACGAAAACTGCAGTCGCGAATAAAAAAATCAGGTGTTCCTTACATTTTGACGAGTTATGCAAACATAAATGTAATGTAATAGATTTAGGACCTTACCCCTAAAGCATACGGTTCAAAGTTGATTGGGAAAATTTGACACTGTCGGGTAGCTTGATGTGCTGGCATCTGTACTTATTACAAACTTACTGGTGAAAAACAATTTCCGAAGCTTCACCTACTTCTGAACTGTTCACCAAACGTCTCTTTTTACTGAATAAATATATATATTTTTTTAATATAAAAATAAAACAATGAATTTCCTAAAATTACAAAATAAAAATGGATCCTTATTCAAATTCTGTAAGACTTGGGTTGGTTACGAACTCTAAACTAGTTTGCCAGAACCTATGCTAATACCACTAGACCAACCATGCGTTATCGTTGTTGATGAATTTGCGCTATGGGTTGTACAAAATAGCCTTTAAAGTACCTATTTAATTATAATTTCATTTTTGTTCGTGTACTTGTTTTTTCAATATTACATTATAAAAAATTACTTATTTTACTACTTCCATGAGATATTTTTGTTTATTAGCTTAAAAGCGCTTTTTTTTGCTGGCCTCGGCATTTTTGTTTGCTTCCCATTTTGCACAGAAAATATTTACACAACTTAGACCTATAATTATGTGCAACTTATAAAATATCCTATACAAATATGTTTACGTGCCAATATTTTTACAATGTATTGTAGTTATAAAAACATAATAAAATAAGTTGTCAAACAACAAAATATTAAACGAACGGATAGCGGGACTGCGGGGCTGCGGGGCAAAGCGACATACGTCCGTCTAGCAGAGCGTCTATGCGATCACTGTCGAACTGCATACATAAGAAAGAGAAGCGCGATGACGCGACGCTCCTAACTTTATACATATCATAAAATAATTAATTACTTTTATATAAGTTGAGTATTCAAAAATAAAAAACAACCAAGTTCTGTATTTAAATATGATACGTTATTGTTATAAATTTTACCAACGTACGTTGATGAGTGATACAGATATTTTTGTTAGAAGATCATTTTAAGAGGTTAGTTTACTATTTTTTTGTATTGAGAAAACTTTTCAAAAACGTGTTTTGAATACAACAAGGTTCTCAGAAATATGTTCAAGATTAACATACATTTTTTTCGCCGTCACAGACTGTACAGATTTGGCTAAAAAATTGTTTGAGACAAGCCTATTTCGGTCTTGTCAGCGTCTTAAAGTAAGAATCAATAACTTTTTAAGGCAAGTATTTAAGCTTATTGTTACTGAACAATCACTAACAGAACTCAAAACATAGTGCACAATAAATTTTTCATCTTACAAGTCCAAATAACAGTAACTATTTATTACCAACATAACATCACCAACATTTTTAGTATTTTTTGTTTGCCCACTAAAGTCTGTGGCGGCCTTCTCAATGCCGATTGTAAAATTGTAATACATTGCCACAATGTTATCATATAAATACAAAATTGATACAAAAAGTGTCGAGTGATCTGTGAGAATGTTGTGAGATGATTAAAACTTGAGACAACGTTCTGTTGCGTCGGCATTTATGGCATCAGGTCCGTCAGGTGTTGTGTTTATTTTTTTAGTTGCTAGACCAGTCTTGTAACGCTAGATGAAGATGATTATCAACGTCATCCTAATAATAATAATGTTATGATTGTAAAATTTCAGTTCTATAAGAGCTTACGTCAATATCTTCTTAGATCATACTCTAATAGGTAGGTACGCAATTTTTCAAATAATAGTGTGAGATATTTATAACAATAATAAATAACACTTTATTATTATATATTCTCATTGCAGTATGATCTTCATAGAAATCTGCAATGAGAGTATGAATATTATTTAATAATTGGTTCTGATTTATCAAAACTATAATTCACTTAACACCTACTCAGTTTTATTTCCTTGTCAAACTAGTCTACTTCAATCATTTCAGCTATTTTATATGAGGCGCCTTATAGGTGAGTCAAAACTAAATTCTATCAGTTACTGAATTTATTAGGTAGGTACGCCTTTTTTATAAAGCATAATATGTTGCTACTGGTTATTAATAGAGTTCTGGTATTTAAATACTTGCCAAAAATGACTTTTAAATATTTTTAAAAAATTGACAAGACATTTCACCAAATGTCAAGAATGGTTCATGTGCTCGCAACGTTAAAGTAAAAGTAAGCAGTTACAATTAACTGTTGACTCACATACCCGGGAGGTGGCACTCAGTGAGTCAACTGAACTGATAAACTCCTATTTGAACTGGGAAGTGCATTAATTCTTATACCAACTGTAAGTGTAAATGTGTGATCAATGCACCACCACAGAGTACATAAATACAGTTTACTCATAAGATATTGCTAAGTGCAATAATGAGATTACTCATCTGTGTTAGTCTGTGTGTAAAGTATTGTTTGGTTAGAAAACCTGCGTGTGACCGCGCAGTTTGTTAAAATTTACCAAAGAATTGTGCGGTTATAATTTTCTACTGCACTCTGCACTCAGCTGAGATTACAACTTCACAATGTTCTTAGATTATAATGCATTTTATGAGCTAGGTACCTAAGGTCTAAGCTAAGACATAGCTATTTAGGTATAGGAATAGAGGGGACATTTTTGACTTCTTGGGTTGTTTGAACATAATCCTCTAAAACTTTACTGAACTATTTTTTAAATCTTATTATCACAATTTCGCAAACAATCTGTACCGAAAATTCTAGTACTCAGTAGATGACAATTTTTTTTTTTATAACAGCATAAGAGAAATACTACCTATTGTTACATAATTATGTAGACAGCCTCGTACGCCAGAGAACGGGTGCGCATGATTCAAACACATACGCTTAATTACTTGTAATTGATGTGTCTAAGTGAGTTAAAAGGTTAATATGGTAGACTAGCTGTGCCCGCGACTTCGTTCGCGTGGTTGTCGAGAACAAAACAACGTCGTTTAGATAAGAGTATATCACCTTTTTGATGATTTAGATAAGAGTCCTGACTTTGGTATAGTTGATTACGTTAATGCTTCTCTATATACTATGTTAGCGGTGGAATTACCCGGAGCATATACAAAAAGGTTGTTTGGGTTGCTAACACGTGATAGAGAAACATAGAGTTGGCCGTGTGAAAAACAATCAAAAGTAAGGTCTACACCCGCAACGGATAACGTCTGGCCTTGGGCTTTATTAATAGTCATAGCGTAACAGAGGCTTACAGGAAATTGCACACGTTTGAAAGTAAACGGAAAATTATTGGGGATAATGGGTATCCTGGGAATGAAAACAACATCACCGGAGCCGCAACCTGTTAAGATTTCGGCTTCGATGACATTTCGTTGGAGATTTGTTACTCTCAACCGAGTTCCATTGCATAGTTTTGGTGGGCTTAAATTTCTGAGTAGAATGATTGGTACTCCGACTTTTAAATAAATTTTGTGTGCTGGAAGACCTGGTGTATTTAGAGAGTCTAAAAACTCTACTGGATAGTGGGTGGCATCTCCTTCTTCTAAAACCGTGTTAATAGATAAATATTCCCTACTTTCTCCAGAAACATGTACCAATATTTGAGAATTTATTGCTGCTGCTTGGTCGTTGCGAGGTGCCAAAATAGCTCGTTGGCATAGCCAAGCAGCGTCATGGTTCGAGATCTCTGATGGATCTCCGTATACAGAGGAAATGAGTTCCTGCTGTGAGGCAACAGAAGAACACAGGCTTTCGACTAAAGTTACTTTACCTCCTTCTTGAGTCGGGTATGTGCCGTTACCAATTTGAAGTAGTAAATTTGAGAAAACCTGCGCGTTTGCGTCACCTCCCAAATATGCTCGCATATTAAAGCTCAAATTAGTTAATATGACACTACGCCATAAAATAGAGCTCTTTAAACAGGCACCTATTTCATCGGCCCTCGTTCCTCTGGGTATTATAGGGAGTGTCTGCCTGAAGTCTCCACAGAATAGCACCGTTAAGCCTCCCATCGGTCGGTCATTTTGTCTTATATCTCGCAACGTTCTATCTACAGCTTCCACAGCTTTACGATTTGCCATCGTACACTCGTCCCAAACGATAAGGGCGCAATCGCGTAAAACCCTTGCTTTATCACTATTGCGAGACACGTTGCAAACAGGGTTTTCTGTGCGGTCCAAGTCGATTGGTATTTTAAATGTTGTATGTGCAGTTTTTCCTCCTGGTAATAAAGTGGCAGCTATTCCCGAGGAAGCGACGGCAAGGGCAATTTTGTTTTGGCTCTTTATTTGAGCCAAGATAACTTTAGTGAGGAAAGTTTTACCTGTTCCACCAGGTGCATCTAAAAACAGCATTTCTCCTAATGAATGTTCTACACTACAGCATACTCTATCAAAGATTTGACGTTGTTCTGACGTCAAATTTGAACAGCCATTTCGCAATATTTCTGCTAACTCTTCGGGGTTGTAATTTATTTCAGATGTATACTCCCTATTAATTCGTTCCCCACCAACTGTCGGTGTCGGCAAGCCGTATTGACTGAGGGGGTTCCCTCCTATACTTGTAACTATATCTTGTATAGCCAGCAAAGCCCTATTATGGCAGCTTTCACGTACTTGGTCAGAAGTTTCACTATTTATATTTTGCTGTCTCAAAAAATCTTCGGCAAACGCGTCTTTATATTTTTGCCACAACTGCCCAGCGTCCGATAGGCCACAAAATGTCAACAAAATGGCAAATAAATGGCGCAAACGATGTGGACTATCACTGACGCATGCTTCGGCTAAAGCATCATCCCAATGCTGATCGCCATCTAATAAATGCCGTGCGCGGCAAGCAGCTTGAAATGTGGGATATTCTATATCGTCCACTTTGCGGAGCTCAGCAAAAGAAGTAGGTCCTCGCACTGTGTGAAGAAGAAGGCGTAAATAATAACACTCTGCATTATTTGGGTGCACCGTGTATACTCTTCCAATCACGTGTTCTTTAAAAATGCCGGACTCGCCTTCTACAGCAGTTCCACGTCTCCTGCGATTAAAAACACCTTGCTGCTTGTTATAAGTATAATAATGTGGCACTTCATTGTACAACAGAGACTTAGCGAAATTGTCTCTTTCGCAAAGGCGAAAGAATGCGAGCAAGGTGGTTTGTCTTGGGTTGTTCATTATTTCTGCCACATTTTCTGGCTGAAAGTAAACTCGCTGCCCGCCTTCCAGGTGCACGTCAAGATGGATGACTGGCGGATACCTTTCATGAATAGGGAAACTCAAAATGCGCCAAACTGCCTCCGAAGAGCTTATGTATCGGCCAGATTGATACCTTGTCACTTCATCAAATTGGTTGTTATTTCTTAGTGCTATCATGGCTTGATCACTACCTTTATTAACATATTTACATATATATTTTATAGATTCGACGCTATTACAAATTTCAACATTAATGTGTGCTTGAAAAGCGTTTGACAAAACTGGAGAATACGGTACCACCCAACTATTATTTAGAATTATTTCTTGTCCACGGAATCTGACAGTAGCTGTGAAACCACCTTGTGACGGTGATCTTCGCCGGTATTGCGGATACCCATTTTCGCCAGCCATAGTTAGTTCTTTCAGTGCTCTGGGGTATTTTTTTGAGCATTGACCATCTTTCATGCACGGTGATTCCCTGTTTAAGAGGCTACATGGCCCGTGAACCATATGTGTTTTTACTATGTCATGCAAAATCGGATCTGCATTATAGTCCGGAAATTCTGCACTTATGACACTGTCTATAGCATCGGGACGAATTTTTTCTTCCAGCCACAGAAGAATGTGCGCGTGGGGTAAACCACGCTTTTGCCACTCGACGCTATACATAAAACAAAGAGTTGAACCGAAAACTTTCTCCTTTGTAAGTAGATTAATCAAGACTTTGAGTTTTAAATGAAAAATCCTAGCAATAATGTCATGTCTGTCGTATGACGCCTGTCCTGTGAGAAGTGCCTGGCAAATCTCCGTCCACTTTGGATTTGTTGTAAATGTTATAAAAAGGTCCGGCCGGCCGTATTTACGGACGTAACAAAAAGCATCTTGCGTTCGTTCGTGCATATACCGCGGACCGCCTGTGAAACTGGATGGCAAAATAACCAATCGACCCAAGTTTTCGACGTTATTATCTGATTGCATGGCGTCCCGCAAGTGCACGTATTCTTCAGCGCGTAACCGTCGCTGGTTAGTGCGAATATACACTAAACGTTCAGTTTCTATTTTTGCGTACATGTCCACAATAAATTGGCTGAACAAACCACGAAATCGTTGCAAATATACGAAACTGTTTTGCCTTATTTGTAAAAGGTAGGAATAGTATTGTTGAGCAGATATTTTTTTTTGATAATTAGTGACTCTCGTAGTAGGGTTCACTTGGTACAGCCCAAAATTGTACCCATCTTCACCATGACAATAAATTAGTGGATATTGCAGGGCGTCGTAAGCTCGGTGGGTTTCCAAAATGCGTTGAAGGCGATCGTCGCGTGTACGCAACACGATATCACGTCTCTCACACTCCTGGTCGACTAAAACAACTGCAACTTCATCTGCGACGGGTGCATTGTGTCTTCCACGGTGTTCACCCACAGGACGTCTATCGGCACTTATAACAATTTTGAAATCATTGCTGCCTTGTGGAATTGACTCCAATGCAGCTTTGAATTCACGAACGTACTGGTTAACGTGATGCAGCAATTCTTGAAGTTGACCCAAAAGCTCAGCATTGAGCTGGGGAAAATTGTGATTTCTAACATTGAGCTGTTGCGTGTAATCGGATACAAAATAAATTTGGGTTCATTTTCTGGCAGCAAAGATCCAATAAGGTGATAAACTTGACCTTGTACTTTGAAGGTTGGCATGAACGGTCCTTCCGTTATTTGTTTTGCCCCAAAGGAAGTCATTTGGAAAGCACTGTTATATAAACGAATATTATCCAAAAAACGGTTCGACTGGGGATGATCGCCATTCAGGAGACTTTTAAGTAAGTGTGGTGGATCTTGGAAATTTGGAAGAACAATTTTTCCATTTGAGCAGCACATTCCATCTGTCTCTTTCCTCCATTTCAAAGCATGACAAAAATTACAAATTTCTCTCATGTCACCCACGAAAGTAAAGCCAGCATAATTAATTCTAGACGAATATGTGAACCCTGATTTTTCCCTATTGTCCCAAGGTAATAAAATATTTGCATCGTCATTTTCCATGGACTCATCAGCTCCGCTATTTGTTTCTCTATTCATATGGTATCGAGCTCGTTCTATTTCTAGGCGAGATTGACGTTGTTCTGCTGTTTCTGCTCGTCTTAGTTCATCTATTCTTTCCCTTTCAGATGCAAGATAACTTTCATTGTTTCTTTGTACACCTACATAGTTATGTCTAGCTATTTGTAATCGTTCTTCTCTTTGGGAGAGAGATTCAGACTCGCGCGAGAGAGCGTGTCGCTCTCGGTCAGATGACAGACGTGCTTGGCGTTCCTCGATACTCTCTTGAGAACGCAAAGTCGCGGTCCGAGTTCTTTGCGAACTTAAGCGCGACTCCCTTTCTGTGAAAGTCTCTGACTCGCGTGAGAGAGACTGGCGCTCCCGATCAGCAGACAGCCGAACTTCGCGTTCCTGGATATTCTCTTGAGAACGCAAAGTCGCGGTCCGAGTTCTTTGCGAACTTAAGCGCGACTCCCTTTCTGTGAAAGTCTCTGACTCGCGTGAGAGAGACTGGCGCTCCCGATCAGCAGACAGCCGAACTTCGTGTTCCTGGATATTCTCTTGAGAACGCAAAGTCGCGGTCCGAGTTCTTTGCGAACTTAAGCGCGACTCCCTTTCTGTGAATGTCTCTGACTCACGTGAGAGAGAGTGGCGCTCCCGATCAGCAGACAGCCGGTCTTCGCGTTCCTGGATACTCTCTTGAGACCGCAAAGTCGCGGTCCGTGTTCTTTGTGAACTTAAACGTGACTCCCTTTCGGTGAACGTTTCCGATTCACGTGAAAGAGCGATGTGCTCTCGGTTAGCAGATAACCGTGCTTCACGATCTTCTTCCGATTCCTGAGACCTACAAAGTCTCATCCTTTTCGCATTTCGGCTACGCAGCGAAAGGTTAGTTTTTTTTCTTTGAGGCATTTTCAAGGAAAATTAAAGCAATAAACAAAACTAACAACACTTATGACTGAATAGCCTACAAACTTAAAAGAACGGTGCGTCGAACAGTCTAGTGTGACAACGTATCGTCTGTTCGTGGTCGTGACTCAACGAATTGGCAACACTAACTTACTGTATAACGATTGGCACTATTGGATTCAAACTACGAAGTAAATCAAATACAATCTTTACTTCGTACTTCAAACCAATGACCAAAGTTGACCAAACGAAACCAATAAGATAAGCAAATACTTTTTTTTCGACCAATTTAGAAAATCGATAAACCAAGCAACCAAAGAACTTTTACGACACACGCAAGAACTTTTAAGACACCTAACGAAATCCAATTTGCCTAGTAAACACGGTGGACGTCATCCTCGCGCGGAAAATCTTAACACCGCGATTCAGAAAATGACGTCATTTGCACAACGCCATCTATCGGATTTAGATTTCAACTATCAACATTAGTTCTATTTTTAGTCTTAAGATGTCGTTGCAAGTACTATACTTAATTGCGTAACGTAATATTTTACTTCTTGAACTCACTAAATTAATCATATCTTTTGATAGAGTGAACCGATTTCGATGAAACAAAAACTAAGTTAAACCTCAAGTTGCGTATAATTTTTGTATATAAACATTGTCAGCATTGAATTCGTAGATTTTACGTGATGTGCGCACAAACAAACAGACAAACAGACAAACAGACAAACAGACAAAAATTTCAAAAATGATGGAAATGGGTTCTGTTACTTATCTTTTCACACGCTGGCTATTTTTTGTTTCAATTTCTTCAATGTACAAAAATGACTTTTCTACAGATTTATTATATGTATAGATGAGCATACGGCTATATTAAGGAATCAGGTTGTTAAGGCTGACCGACTTTAAAAGATTATAATTTTATTATGATTGAAGATCATAATGTTATATAGTAGGAGATGAAAAGAAGATGGACGGTTCGAACTTGAGGCAATTCGCTGCGCAGTAACAAATTCACGTGTCAGCGGGGGTGAGGGGTGCGGTACTGCGCAGTGATAAGCACTTTAGAGACGCCATAAATGTCGAATCGGACTGTAACAGGAATGGTGAGTACGTAATAAGAAATATTATTTTTATTTGTTTATCTCAAATAAAACTTGAAACGGATACGAGCAAAAAACTACATTACATTTCAAATTAAAACAAGAGAAAATATTCATAAACAAAGTGACAACATAGATCGAAGTCAGATAGACCAATGAATAGTACATAATACAGCATAAGACGAACCGTTCCTACTACCTCATGTTTATAGACCCTACTCCCGCGCTCCACATAGTTCACAAGTACCATGATGCTCGTGATACGACGACACACAATCTTCATCAACATTCTGCCAGCCTTCCACGCCCCGATTACATTCAATATTAATTAGAGCTTGCATTTCTCCATATATCTGTCTAGAGCATGCCCTGGTAACTCACGAACAAATTATGATCATGAACTTTTTCTGAGCTTAGAGCCATCTGTACGCCAAGCTAAAGAAACTTTGGTGGATGTTGCCACTTTTAAACATGATTAATGTGACGTAAAATAATATGAACATTATATAAATACATAAACCTCATTAATGAATTAAAGAAACTAATAATATCCTAACATAATTAAAACTATTAATAAACTAAATTAAGTGACATTGGTTTACAGCTGACACCAAATGTTAGCAACCCTGCAACCTGTTTAAAAGATGTCACCGCTCACCGTATTTGTCATGTCACAAGATTTTTTTTGCCAGTGTGGGTACATACTCGTGTGCAAATTTCTTGTAATTTTTGGTGTTTTTATGTTAATTACGTCGAGTTGAGCTTTAGTTCCTCCGTATATCAAGAAACACCAACATTCTAGCGTTGACTGTGGTTTTGTGAGTGTTTGTGACATACATAAATAGATAGGCCCTCCGGAAGGAGTTTGGACCATATATCTTATTGTAGTGTTGTTTTACATTTTACACAATGCCGAGATACGTTTGCTGTGTTCCTGGATGCTCAATTGTAGCAACAGATGGTGAGTATTATACTTTCAAACGTCATGTAATGAGGCAATTAATTTCTATTGTTACTGAGAGGTTGGTTGGTGTGTAACCCTATGGGCACTATGGCGCGAGTGCCCAAGCACTAAGCACGGTCAGTGGGTCGTCTTAGGGGCACATCTAAATGTCTCTGTAATGTCCCTTGATCCGTCAACAGATCAAGGGATATTACAGAGACATTTAGATTAAATACTGATGATTGGGAAGCAGAATGTTTTCCCCGGTGTCCTTAATACTAAGTGTCCGTCTGGCCATCTATCTTGTCACAGAGCTCAATCTTTCAAACCGTCTATACCGTCCACGGTTATACCTTCGGACCAGTTTTTTATATTATATGCTTTTTACTGCGGCTTCGCTCCCGTAGCTTAACCCGCAGAAACCGTGCATTTTTCTAGGATATAAAGTAGACTATGACACATGACGATAATGAAAATTCGAAATTAACATACTCTTTGTTCATTAAGATTCCAAATAAGGTAAGCACTTAAATTCAAAAGGTTATTTTTATATTTTCAGGAGTACCTCTGCATTACTTTCCAAATCCTGAAACATTTGCAGAAAAGTTTCAAGTTTGGGTGAAGAATATTGGCGGTGATATTGCAAGTCTGGACAGTGCTACTGTCCTCAAAACTCGAAGAATTTGTCGTCGACACTTTGAGACACAGTTTCTTTATCCAAAAAACAGACTGAGCAAATTGGCTGTTCCCACCTTGCTTTTGCCTTCAGGAGACACCTCAGGTACTTACAAATATTATTATAATAACTTTGGATTTATCTATTAATGCAAAACCGCATCTAATGTCTGGTTTACCCTAACCTTTCATATTTTATTTATTTCTTTCTTTAATTAAAACGGTTTAAAACCAATTACAGAAATTAAAGACACAGTTTGCATATACTAAACATAAAAGATTAAATATAAAATCATCAAGTAAGAAGTCAACAACACTTTCATACATGCCTCTTACAGTACTTCTGACATGCCGACAAAATCTTCACCCATTTGTCCGCAAACAAATCATCTTCGAAAATATTCATTTAAATTACATGCTGTAAAGAGCCATATTTATCTATATTAAATGCACAATGTATTTAAGGTACTTAATTGGATAATGATTAATGCTGCATTGCTTAAAATCGCTTCATAAATAAGCCATTATTTCTCGTAAAAAGTAAAGGATAAAAAATGATTATTGTGGGTTATCCCTAAGAGATAGACATATACCATCGCGGACTTTTTGTAGACCTTTTTAAGGTGTACAATACTGTAGTACATTATTTTGACCTATCTCGTAGGGTTCAGCCAGCGTTTAAAAAGTAAGCGCAAAAAAAATAGTTTATTTACGACATCACCCACCTTCTATAAGTGGGAGGCGCAGCACTGGCTGCTCCACCACAACGCCATTTGTCAGTTCGAACGAATTCGCTTATGGTCCAACGACCGATTGCAAATAGAAAGAAGGAAAAGAAAAAAAAAAAAAAAAAAAATTACGACATCACATGCATGCATGTATTATATATATAAACCTTCCTCTTGAATCACTCTATCTATTTAAAAAAACCGCATCAAAATCCGTTGCGCAGTTTTAAAGATCTAAGCGTTCATAGGTACAGAGAAAGCGACTTTGTTTTATACTATGTAGTGATTTTATTCTGCAGTAACTTAGTACACCGTGTGGACATATAAGAAAAGATGGAGAAATAAGAAAGACTATATTGAACTTAATCAAAAGTTAATAAGAAACTAAAACCAATCTTTCTTCCTGTGTCCAAATTCCCATCAACAGTAATTACACGCACAATATAGCAGTAGCAACTATCTAATAAAAAAAAAAAATGTTAATACAAAAAATGGGAATGGCCCCGAAAGAACTGTTGGTCATGGGATCGAACTCAGGCAGGCATGATCTTTACTTTGGGTAATTTATTTCATCATCATTGATCTCAAAAGAGTGTAGGAAAATATTGCACAGTGTGCTATGATCCCGGTTTTTGTGTCATCGAGTTTTTATTAAATTAATCGATAGAGTCTACAATTCCGAGGATTAGAGTAAAACTCCGACTTCCCCAAGACTTGTACTTTTTTTTAAATGTCAAAGTTTTGCAATATCCGACTCATGAAAAACAAAAAAAAAATCATTATAATATAAAGGAAGTACGTATTCCAGATTTTATTTATTCTATTGATTATACGTATAATAGCCGACCGTTCTACCAATATCTGCTGCTTTAGTATGAATGGGTCGAGAGATGATTTTTTTTCTCATTTTTCGTTTTTTTTTTTTATCTAAAACACCGTATTATGTGGTCATTCCTACATCAAAAAATTGCTGATACTTTCTATTATGTGTAGTATTAAAACTAAACTCATTATTTTCCAGGAGTTATTGGAAATTTTTATAATATTCGAAATATCTGCACTTAGGGCTGCCACTTCAACCAAAACATGATTTGTTTTTTTGGTATAAGTTTTAGCTTCCTTATCACGACCATAAAAAGATATCATTATTTTGTGGCTTAGATGCCAAATATTTAGTAATTTTACAAAGGGAATTAAAAAAAACAAATGGAGAAAATGGTATCATGTTGATTGATACACCTTTTTTGGAAACCGTCTATAAATTCTAACCCAAAGGACTCAACAAATAGTAAATAAAAGAAAATCCTTTTCGATAAGAGTATACAGGGTGTCCCTGGAAGTATGGATCAAATCGAATAGGGGCGTGGGCAAGGTCATTTCCAAACTTTTAGGTCCTAAGAATGATTGGAATTATTTTACGTTTCAAAAGTTGTGACCAATTTTTTTCAATTGTTTCTCATAGTGCTGAAAGAAAAAAAAATCATTAAAAACACTATCAGGGCTGTCTAAAAAACTTAAATTGACAGTTCCTGGTAGTTTTTTTTCAGTTCCTGGTTGATTTTGTTCTTTGAGCACTATGCAAAGTGATTGAAAATAACAAAAGTTGGTTTTGAACCATAAATAAATTCACCAACATTCTCAGGATCAAAAAGTTTGGAAATGATTTTGCCCACGCCCCTATTTGATTTGATCCATCCATGGGATTCTTGTGTCAATCAATGTTTAAATAATGAATACATAATTGTTTTCAAATTTTTATGAGAATTTTGTTCTTTGCTTTTCAGCACCAACTACAAGTCCATTGGTTCCAGACTCCCAACCATCTACTTCCCAAGAAGCTTTGTTATCAAATCCTGCAGTTCAACACTCCACAACAGGAAATGCTGTTAAAAATACGATTAGTAGTGGTATGTTACTAATTACATATTCATTTCAATCTGTAGTCTAATGTAATATCAATCAGATCATTGGCTTTGCCGTTGCCAAGGAAAAAAACCGGCCAAGTGCGAGTCGGACTCGCGCACCGGAGGTTTCCGTACAAACCTGTAGGTATAATAGGTCGGGGCTGAAAATATTTTCGTATTTTGAATCTATTATTAATAATCAAACCTCTTTGGTAGTACTGAATTTATCTGGCTGGTTTTAACACTATTAATTGTTGACATTCTAAAGATGCAATCAATAAAAAAAAAACTAGTTCCCGCCATTTCTCAATTGTTTTTCAAGCAAGCAACATGAACGTATGTGATGGATGTTTTTTTATTACAAAATGAAATTTATAACATTACAATATGAAAAGCTGGAGGAGCTTAAATGAATGACAAAGGTCTCGTTATCGTTTCAGTAAACCTTTATTTTATGTTAACACATATCATTTATTTTATAATATAACTGAAATACCTACACTAGCCTTGCAGCAGCCTTGCAAAAGTCTGCTGACGAATGAGGGCAAGCTTTTTTATCAAAGTTATTTATTTACAAAGTTTTTTAGTCACTATTTAGAAATCTGGTACAAAAATGTTAAAATTAAATTTGAACCATATCTGTAAATGGTCACTGAAAAAGGTATGAATAGTACCACATTGAACATTGAAGTTCGAAAAAAACGTTATCTTTGGTTGTACTACTTCATGTAGTGCTAGTGTTTATTAACGGAAACATGTTTATGGATGAAAAATATGTGGAAATTCCATTTACATTTGAAAAAAAAAAATGTGATGTAACTAAAAATTTAAGGTTTTCGGAATTTTTCCTTTATATGTGCTATTAAACATTCAAAACCAAATCAAGCTAAATTCAAATTACCAAAATGCCAAATTTCAAGATTCTAGATCGACTGGAAGTCCCTTTAGGTTCTGATTCCCTCGCGAGTAGTTGCGATTTTGAAAATATGCGGCTGAAATTGCTATTTCTTTTGATTGCGTTGACATAAAAGTTTGATTTTGTTACAGCTTAAAGGTATTATAGACCTGAGTATTTGATATGAATTTCAATTTAATACCTCTACGCGTTCACGAGAAAAGAAGCAGTAACTTTAAAATTTTCAAAAATATTTTGTATTATATGATGTAACTAAAAATTTACGGTTTCGCAATTTTTCCTTTATCTGTACTATAAGACGTTACTTCGTATCAAATTTCAAGATTCTAAGTTTACGGGAAGTACTCAGTTGGTTTTGATTCCCGTGCGAGTTTCGAAAATTTGCGGAAATTTGCGGCATATCTTTTGATTGCTTTGGCTTAGAAGTTTGATTTTTTCACAGCTCCAAGGGACAGTAGACTTGAGTATTAGATATAAATTTCAGTTTGATACCTCCACGCGTTCCTGAGAAAAACGGTCTTGACAGACGGACGGACAACGAAGTGACCCTATAAGGGTTCTGTTTTTTTCTTTTGAGGTGCGGAATCCTAAAAACAACAAGATACTCCGTCAAATCAGTCTAGCTCTAGCATATCCTAGGCCTATATTTTTGTAAGTGCAAAAATATTCATTAAATGCTCTTTGTTTTCCAGCACTCTGTATGACCGGGCAATCTACATCGCGGAACACTAAGTTATTAAATTCTAATTTAATAAATCCCAAGAGAACAAAGGCTGTTCAATATAGTCGTTCAGGTATGTTATCTTTTTTATAAACTATCTGTCTGACAAATTTCATCCAAATCCGTTAAACCGTTTTTGCGTGAAAGAGTAACAAACATTCATACATATCCATACCATGCTCACAAACTTTCAAATTTATGATATTAGTAGGATAAGATTAAGAAGGGGAGGCCTTTGTTCAGCAGTGGACGTCTTCTGGCTGATGATGATGATGATGATGATGAAGATTATCATCATCATCATTTTATTTCGAGCAACAAGACTCATAGTGTTAGTAACAATATACTTATAAACTATGTTATTAATAAGAAAAAATAAAAACAGATTGCGAAATCACTACTACAAGGTGACAGGCCCAGCCGAAACCTTATGAAAATGACAATCTTATAAAGCCGTCTTAACACGGCTTAACGACACTTGTATTGTATTTAATTACAAACTTTATTTTATGTTTCAGTAACCTTTCTACAACGGAAACATGAAGACAAAGAAGTCAATAAATTGTCGTTAAAACTTCGTAATGCTCTGAAAGCCAAACAGACCTACCGAAATAGATATTTGCTAGCAAAAAAACTTTCCAAACAAAATGCTTTCAAAATTGTGACCAAAAACCTTTCATCAACAGCTCAAACTTTGTTCTTGATGCAAACAAAAGGAAGTGGGAAAAATCCTAGAGGAAGGCGTTTTACTCTTGATGAGAAGGTTCTAGCGCTATCATTATATAAACCTTCACCTAAAGCATATCGTTTCTTAAGCCAGCTTTGTGTTCTACCAAACCGAAGAACACTACAAAATCTTCTACAAAAATTGGATTTGGTGCCTGGCATTAATGAAAAAATATTTGAACACATAAAGAAAAAAGTTGGCAAAATGCCAGAAAAACATAAATATTGTTGTATATTATTTGACGAAATGTCAATAGCTACGAACATCAATTACGACAAGGTACACGACATCATAACCGGTTTTGTGGACAATGGCAGCAAAAGAGACCTCATATTCTCGGATCATGTGCTTGTTTTTGTGATAAGAGGCATTGTGAAAAAATATAAGCAGCCGATAGCTTACAGTTTCTGCTCAGGCACAACTAAGACTGCAGATTTGAAACTACAACTGAAACAAATTATACAAAGAGTCCAAATCACAGGTCTTAAAGTTGTAGCAACAATATGTGACCAGGGAGCGACAAACCTTGCCGCTATTAATGAGCTGATGGCAGAAACGAAAGGAAACTATCTACGAAAAAATCAAAATTATAAAGGTGGCTTTTTTGAAGTGGACAGTCACAAAATTGTGCCTATCTATGATCCACCTCACCTTATGAAGGGTGTACGCAATAATTTATTAAACAAAGATCTAAAATTTGTAATGGATGGCAAAATACGCACAGCAAAATGGTCTCACATAGAAAATCTGTTTTTAAAAAGTCCTACTTACAAGGGTGTAAAGTTGGCCCATAAGCTGACAGCACAACATGTGGTACCCTCGATGATCCCTAAGATGAAAGTGAAATTTTGCACACAAGTGTTTAGCAAGTCTGTCGGCGTAACGCTTGGATGTATGGCAGGTATGTAACTGTGGCATAACACAATCATAATGGCACTACATTTCAAATTCGATATCTCTGGGCTCAAAGGGCGTCTGGCACATTTTGGGCATTATGAAATTTTTCACTATTCCCACTCAGCTTTTGATTCTCTATCGATCAAATAAGTTGTGTTTACGTAACGAAAATTATGAGGTTGTATTCCACACTATTTTGTCGAATTTCGCCACGAGGATTACACAGATCTATAGAGAATCAAAAACTAAGTGAGAATAGAAAAAATTTCAAAAATGTGCTATACGCCCTTTGAGCCCAGAGGTATCGTATGTTTAGATGTTAATGGTTTTTTTTAAACCGTAACTGTTTAGGAAATCCGAAAAAAGCTTAAAGTGATACTGACGCCGATTCCCTTCAGAAACAAACTGAACTAAATTAAAGTTCAGTGCATCTTTTTCTTTCTATTTCATCAAGAAAAGGACAGAAGATAAATATTAGTTTAGTCCTTTCAAATTAATCATTGGCCCCGATTCTGTAGCTCAAAGTCAAAGTCAAAGTCAAATCATTTATTTCAAATAGGCACTTAAAAGGCACTTTTGAACGTCAAAATTTAAAATGAAAAAATAGAATAGATTCTAGGCGCCCATTCCAAAATGTAGTTTTCGTGTGGAGAAGAATGGGCAAGAAACTCCACCGTTACTCTTTTAAAATGTTTTACAAGTTTTTGTATACATTCATTATATAATTATATGTGAAGACGATGCACCTAAAATAAAATTTAGTCTACCAAAAATGGTAAAAGAATTAAAAATATAACAGACTGGTAAATCAATTATGTGATAGATACATGGTGTCCACATATTTACAAAGATTGAAAAATTTTACTAGTATTTTAAAAAGTGTGTGAGTTACATTTGTCAAAGAATGTAAAAAAAATGTATTTAAAAAAAAAAAATGTGTATGTATAAATTAAATTAGCAACCAGTTTGATTTTGTCTAGACTCTAGATTGTCCTATGGAGCAGGACCAGCATGTTTCCAAACATTGTTATCTTGGATATAATCCTCCAATTTGTAATATCCTTGTTTACAAAGTGTACTTTTTATATGACTTTTAAATTTTCTTTCATTTAATTGTAATATATCAAAAGGTATTTTGTTGTAGCATTTAACACAGTACCCCATAAAAGATGTTTGCACTTTAGATAATCTGCAAAAAGGTTGATCTAATTTATCTTTATTTCTAGTATTAAAATTATGTCTATCACTTATTTTATTAAAAAGATGTTGATTTTTTCTTACATACATAATATTTTCATAAATGTATTAGCAAGGTACCGTCATAATATTAACCTTTTTAAATAGTTCCCTAAGAGATTCACGACGACGTAGATTGTAAATGGCTCTGACAGCTCTCTCACAACCTACACTAAATTTAAGTTCAGTGCATCTTTTTCTTTCTATTTCATGATGAAAAGGACAGAAGATAAATATTAGTTTAGTCCTGTCAAATTAGGCAACGCCTGACGTAAATTGACGTATTTTTAGTAGCCTATTTTTAATCACATCTTAACTTGTCTATGGATTATCTTATTTGAGCAAATAAAAGTTCTTCATTAGCTGCTTAAAGCAGTCAATTTTAAAGTGAAATCATACTATTTTATTACCATACAAAGGATTAACACAGCTATTACCTATCATGCAGCATTTAGTGTTGTTGAGTGTTTTCCAGCTTAGAAACTACATTGTGAAATGACTAAGGAATCTAACATTGCATTTTCACTTACAGAAAACGGGACATTGCCAGGAGAATGCACAGACACTGCAGATTTATTATTATTGTTCGACGATCTTTTCGACACCGTCAACGGAAGCCAGTATCGAGATGAAGCAAAAATTTACAAATCAGCGGTCACACCAAAATCAAAACATTTTGAATGTTGGAACAAAACGTTACCTATTTTAAAATCAATGAGATATGTTTGTAATAATGGTAGAGAAACGATTGTGCCTACTCTTACCAGCTGGGTAAAAACCGTAGAAGGATTTAAATTTATTATAAAGGAACTTCAGTCAAAAGGGATAAATACACTCCTACTACGTAATTTTAACCAGGACCCCATTGAAAACTTTTTCGGGGCAATTAGATCACATGGGCACCATAATATAATGCCCAACTCTGCAGCATTCGAAACTGCGTTTAAAACGTTGCTGATAAATAATATTACATCCCCAAAATCAATACAGGGAAATTGTGAGGGGGACGACAGCGTTTGCTTGTCGTCATTAAAATCATTATTAACTTTAAAAAATGAAAAGAAGGATGCTGCAGAGGATAGGAGTACAATAGTAGAAATTATTGATGAACATATTAACATTGAATTATTAAATACGCAAATTATTATAGAAAGCCGTTCTCGAGTACATGTAGAGAAATGCGCGGCCATAGCTTATTGTAGTGGGTGGATAGCAACCAAAGCCAAAAAGTTTGTTTTTAAAAAATGTAAAATATGTAATAAAAATTTAATAAGTAATGAAAATGAAGATTTCCACAAATTTATTACAAAAAAAGAATATTCCGGCAAAAAATGGTTATGCTATCCAACCCGGGCATTGTTTGACTTTTTTTCTCATGTAGAACACATTGCAATGGAGGTTTTAAATAAATATGGGCATAAAGAAAGAATTGCGCAATATATTCAATTAATTTCAACAGTCCACATTAATTTAAATTTTATAGAATGTCAAAAGCACAAAGAAGCACTTATTAATTATTTACTCCAAAAAAGCGTTGTTTTCTTCATTAGCAATTGGTGTAAAGAAGTCAGCAATGTACTTACTTGCAAGAGCTATTATAATTTTGTAAATCTATCTGATGAAACTGACCGCATCTTTATACAGGCTCGAGAAAATTACAATAAAACGAAATGCAAGAAACGAAGAAGGCAGACTGGTGTAGAAATTATTGTTTAATTAATAAATGTGTTAGTATATTTCGTGTTTTATTTATTTCCAGAATTTAATCTACGAATTTTGTATGCACTTGTGTGAATTGCTGTAACGTTTAAATTTTGTTTATTGTACCTATACTTACTTGTTTTGTGAATGTCATATAATTTCAAAAACACATTTGATAGTAATATTACTTAAAAACAAAATTTAAACTTAGCGGCAATTCATACGTAGCTAAGCGTATCTGTACATCTACATATTAATAGATAGATCACGTACACATCAATACCTACGTATATCTACAGACATTTTAGTTTCATGGCTTGGCGTGGCGCTGATCGTATTCCTAATCTGTCAAACGTTAAGTTGCCAGTCTATCTCATTTATATATATTGGTCTATGGTCTAGAGCACGCACTCTACCGTGTCACGAGCTGTGTGAGTTGTGTCATATCGATATACAGAGTTTGCGACTTAAGTCTTAAGGTGATTGCGCAGTGATTACCGCGAAATTAAAATTTTGTTACGTTTTTTGCAATTAGCAGGTCAGTGTCAGGTTGTATCTTGATCAAAATATGATTCGCGACTCTAACAGGTACTTATGGTACAAATCTCACTTAAGTATAAAGATGTATGAATGTTTCTTATGAATATAATTCTGTAAATACGTACCTGTTATAGTCACGAATCAAATTTTGATCAAGATACAACCTGACACTGACCTGCAAATTGCAAAAAACGTAAGAAAATTTGAATTTCGCGGTCTACCACTTCCCATTCACCTTAACATACTGTGTTTCCGACCACATTTGTCCCAATTAGAAGACAAATATTTGCCACCACCAACCTGTGTCGAGGAAAGATTTGATCCAATTCGTGTAGATACGCTGGCGAATTATTAGTTTCGCTTATAAATTCCTTAATTCGTGTTTACCTCCAGCCGGTTTTTGGCCAAAACAAAGATGAGAACGTCTGTTTGGGTTTGTTTCGTCTACTTAAAAATAAAAAAATATTGATCGATCGTATAAGATCGAGCCATAATTTGGCTTAAGTAAATTTTGAAAATGTCTACTGCCTTTTCGAAGTTAGAGACCAGATTTTAATTGCCTATTTAACGCTGTCTCTTCGGCTACCAACACATATTTTCCAACGGAACTTTTTCCCATATTTTCCCTATTTCCACGACATAGTGGTCGATCATGCCCGCGCGTGATGCCACGACTCTGCTCATTAACATTCGTTAACGGTGTCGTGACGGACCAACTATGTGTCTACGAATAATTAACTTGTACTGTGCGCCGTATTATTGAGTACTTTGATGTACTCACATGATTGTTTTGAATGAAGGAGTATACACGGGCAGTTCATATGCTTAGAGCTGTTTTAGAGGAACGATTTATGTGTTAGGATTAAGTCATTTTTCAGCTTATCCTCAGTTGTTTTATCACAAGTGATATAGCATCTTTCTAAATATTCCATTGTATTATAAAGAAGTCCACTGATCACAAATCAAAACTAAACACGGCAGCAAACAGCCTACAGATAATGTAATATTTAAGCAACCAAGGAGTTATTAAATGCTGAAATAAAACCGTTTAAAAACATCATCAATCTGGACTTCTTGAAATATTAACTTTCAGGTTTACTTGTTAGAGTTTATCTAAGCCATTCTTTCCACAATTTGTTGCAATGTTACCGAATCTGTCTGAATAAGTTATGAATCTGAGATTACTGAAAATAAAATAGCAGTCAGTTTCTCTCCTAACGTTCTAGGAAGCTCACAGCAAAATTACGCGAGTAGAAACAGCTCAGGCAAAAAAATTACCTTTTGGAGTGGCGCTGCCGACGGTGGCGGACTTTTGCATTTTTTTGTAGACTGAGTAAAAATGTAAGCACAGGCTCAGGCCTCGAGCCGGTGCAACCTCATTCATATTTAGAACCTTTTGAAATGAATTCCCTTTTTTAATGTTTGTGTAAGTAAGATTTGGATTTGTAAACACTTTCTCGATACAGGATAAATTGTTTGGGAGCGAAAACATTTAATAAAATATAAACATTTCTTTTCACTGACTGACCTTTTTCTTATGACAAAACGAATTCTAACTTGAATTCTCTAGCCCAAACCTTTGAGCCAGTATTTATATCTCAACTCTCAAGTACTTAAGTAGGTACCTAATGTGTGCTCAAATTATCTTAAAGAAAATTAATGACATAACTTTTGCGCAGTTACAGATCCTTTGACGATAAAGGGTAAAACGGGTACAGAGCTAATTAATTAGGTTAGTTTAGGATGGTTTTGCGACATGTCCTAAAATCCTGTACTAATATATCTCTCATACAATATTATTTTATCGTTAGCACAAACGAGTGGCTGGCATCCTTTGAGGATTTAAAGTACCTAAGTACATAAATTGGGCAAACGCGGGCTTATAACAAGGCGATGCGGTCGGTCAAGTTCTAGTGATGTAAGTATTATAACGGCTGAATTAAACGCTTACATTTAGTGACATAACAAACAGTTATATCTTCCTATAACTGAACAGGTAAAATGGTTTTAATTCGAAACGAAGCGGGTCACGTTCTAGTCATGCGTACTGTGCAAATAGTCGCATTTTTGGGTGTCATAACGTATTATTCACAGAGTTGCGTAGAAAGTTTATTCGAGAATTTAGTATGAAGTTAATAAGCTAGGGTTTCCTAAAACTACGGGGGCCACCACATAGAGTCCGCAATTTACCGTCGAATGACGTCACTGAAACGTTATATAAAGCGTTTTTTGACGCCGTAGAGTCAAGCCCCGGTAACACAGTTTTCATGACGGCCGTCACTGCTGCCGTTATGTGGCGGCCACCGCTTTTTTTTAATAACCGATGTAAGATCTGCTATTGCCTACGCACGATTAGTCTAACCCTAATGCATTGTGTAATCATAACAACTGCCCGTGCCGTGTTAAATGGTAATAACTAATACAATGGAGCATAATTTAATTATGTAATGATACACAGACTCATATTATCATAATCACAATAAATAAACACAAATGTGCTTATCGTTCCACATGGATTAGGTAGATAAGCGCATACTTAGATGGCAGCGGGATTGTCCGAAAGGGTTACCGCTACCCCGGAACACAAAGGGCTAAGGAAGGAACACGGGTGGGTTTTAGTCAGTAAGAGTCTGACACTCCCTTCTGCTCCACCCAGAGCGGGAGGGGTCATTGGATGATTTCCCATCCACAAAAAAAAAAGAAAAAAAAAAGCGCATACATAGATTGATACTCGAGAATTTAAGGTTAACTAAAAACGTTTCCCTGAAAAATTAGGTGTTTCGTGGTGGTTTTATTTAGGTCTGATAAATGCATAGGGTCAATAGTAACTTGGAGAAATTGTGTTTAGCAGACGGATTGAAAGTCGCAGATGCAGAAGTGCAGACAAGAAGACGTTACTGCAAGTTTTTATTTTATTTTATGTAATTGTTTTATGTAAATCATAATTGACTGTAACCTTTTTATAACTAAACCATAATCATTTATCACGGACACCATGTTTTGCTGCAGTTTAAAACTACACTAATATGTACCTAAAATGTTTTAGAAGTAAATTGTATTAGCTTTCAAGGCGAGGTTGTTCGAATTTTTAAGTTTTTGAAGGTATTTATTACCAATTATTGTAAATATTGCGCAAAATAAAAATCATTTTAACAAAATTGAACATACGGTCAAGCGCTGACTAAAGACGGAAAAAAAAATAAAATGTTTGTTTTTTTTTTGGAAAAAGTTTTAGTTGTTGTACCTACGCCACGCAAATTCATATAGGTAAGTAACACTACTTGCTATGTAAGTATCAGTGACAGGAAGCTATTCAAACATCATCAATATAACAGTAGAGAAGGGTGAATTTATGACAGAGGTAAGCCGGAGCAAAAAAAAAGTCAATAAACCGTTTCATTATATTTCGATGATGAATTGACTATAGAGTGGTTGTGTTCTGAATTTTCGAAGGGAAGCCGGCGGGAATCGAGGTATATGGTACCTTCGCCACTGCAATATAAAGTAAGTGAAAAAAAACCTATTATTGAAGCTAACTCAAAATCTACCCAAGCAAAGTTAATAAAATTTATATGGGACCACCCCTGAGGTATACCTTATCCATTAAAAATATTAGAGAATTTTGCAAATACGTTTATATACCGGAGTTCTGCCCGAAAATTCATAAAAAAAATTTCTTAAACCAAATTGAGAACCTCCTCCTTATTTTGAAGTCGGTTAATTAAATCAATTCATAAACAAAAAAAAATTATGCCCGAATTTCCTTGCAAGATTAGAGGTACCCCAATAACAACTTTGACAGAAATGTGGGTGTGCCATGGTAAGTATACTGAACACATCTGCGTACCCCTTTAGAGGGTGCAGGCGTAATGTTGAGTTCCGTTTTCTGTCTCCAAAACTCATCATCAGATCTTTTCATTTAAATTGGACCATTTCGAAATAAATCTCTTTGGAAAATAAAAATAATTTTGCAAATACGTCTTTACATGACGGAGTTGTGCCCGAACGTAAGTACTAACATAAAAAAATATATACATCCGAATAGAGAAATCCCTTTTTTTGGAAGTCGGTTAAAAAACGTGTACAAAAAAACGACAGTATTTTCTCGTGCACGCGCATGGCAACGTGACCAGGAGATAATCATGATCGTGTATGTAAATTTCAGATTGTTTGCGTTTTTATACCGTTTAAGCTTTTTATAACGTGTTACAGCAGTTTAGCAGATGTTTAAGACGCACACACGAAACTACTTTTTTAGTCTAAAACCACGTCAACATCAGCGTTAGTATAACGATGGAGCCATTTAGCCGTCTCTATGTTTTCCTAGCTTCTTCTCATGACGTCTTTCTAGTGACCCTTTTTTCAGCTGACCCATCAATAGGTGACCTGTTATCAAAAAGGGTCAATAAATAACTAATACAAAGATAATCAGGCGATGTCGCAACACATGCGCCGGATCACGTAAAAACTCGTCGGTCGTAGAAAGTGGCGCTCGGATCGAGGCCGCGTGCGCGCGCACCGTTGCTTACCTGGGTATAGCTGCGGATTGGCTGATATGAATTGCACTTGGCATATTTCATATAGGTACCTCTAAATCTGCATATTTGGTAGGATCCATGACTGCCTTCAGCCTCCATTAAAGGACGATGGGCTTATTAAGTATCTAATCTTTAATATAAAGGTACGGGATATTTAACGTCTCTCTCATAACATTTTTACTTGAACCCACTAAGGCTGAAATAGAAATAAACACCCTTTATCCGCTGTAATGTATGTATACAGATATGATGGATTTTTTCAGACAGTCCCTTATTATAAACCTTGGGAACCTACGGCATACAAAATGTTCGGAAAAAACAATGGTATATGTACCTACCTACCTACGAAATAATACAAGGTAGGGTGAAACCTTGTATTATTACGTATACCATTATTTTCCGGATCAAATTGAGCACACTCATAAATTAAGTCAACATCATCTGCCTAGCCTTTTCCCAACTTTGTTGGGGTCGGCTTCCAGTCTAACCGGATGCAGCTGAATACCAGTATTTTACATGGAGCGACTGCCTATCTGACCTCCACAACCCAGTTACTGGGTAATACTATACCCCTTAGTAAGACTGGTTGTCAGATTTTTGAGCTAACGCACACACACTCGTAAATTAAGTAAAAGTCCGTAACACTAGATACTTTATTTACAGGTTTGCTGCAACAAAATCAGTATTTAATGTTGGAATGAAATTATTCAATGTGTGGCCTGTTTTTCCTCAGTTTGTTTGCTATGAAGACAAACCATTTTGTTTACAAATTCGACGCTGTGCATAAAAATCCAATATTATGCAAAATCGACTACACCATTTATTTTGAATAAAAGACACACATTTTACATAACATGTTCCCGGTTAATTATCATCATTGTAGATATATATTATTATGTGTTGTGTGTATGTTAATTCGGAAATATAAATTATCTCCTCTACTACTAAATATCTCACGATTTATTTTTAATCAGATCGTAAATTCTGCGCTAAGCCAAAACAGACTAAGACCGGTTTGGATATATTTATCTACATCAATGACTGAAGTTACTCAAGTACTTCGTTCAATCACATAAAAGAGTGATACAGAAATTCCAGAAGTATCTTTATTAGGTAATTTAATAGAAAACATTGGCAGCCAATTCAAGACCAAGACCAAGTTTCGGGTATTTTCGGGGGTTTTCGGTTTCTGTTTGAGTTCGTTTGCGTAATGTTTTATTAGTGGTAATTCTGTACCTTCTTAAACCAATCTTCGAAGCTAAAGTTGGTCAAATATGTCGTTTAGCTGCCTCTTACCTGTTAGTAACTCGTTTATTATTTTCTTGGAAACAACTCCAAACTAAATCAAAATATTTTCGTTCCCAATAGAATAGAATAAATCAGTCCTAAAGGTTGTTGACTCCATAAAAATGAGCTGGAAATGTGTGAACTAACCTTTAGAATATTAAGTACTATCATCACTTAACACATTCTTCGAGCTCGTTCCTACTGCGAGCATGTCCCTCCCGTACACCGTTACAACGAGTAATAAACACATGTTAAGTCATTTAATAGATGGTTATGATTGTTCGACTTATTATTACTACATACATATTATGTATCACGTAAGCGTCTTAAAAATGAAAGAATAAGGCTATAATCGTAAAACACGGTCATAGCCCACAGGAGGATACCGGTGCGCTTTACGACGCCCACAGAAAGGACAAATATGTAGTCTTTTCTTTACCGGAAGTATATTCCTATCGTAACCACATGTCATTCAACTATCAGCTGTATATCTATATTTGGATGCTGTATGGAAATGGTGAGTCAAGCACATTACGTTATTTTTCACAAAGACCAGAAGGCTAGTTCGAGACGTTCAAAATCTAGTCGCAGTCTCATCTCGGCGACAAACAAATGTCAAAAACTTGTCAAAATATAGGGAAATTTGAAGTATTTTTGACAGATTAAGACTGAGATCAGACTGTGAACGTTCTTAAAATTACGAGAGTTGCTCCTCAGGTCTCTTCAGCTCAAATACGGTGTAACCCAGATTCCTTCAGCCTGTCAGCGTCCGCGCAAATTATGTAACACATAAAATTATATAAATTGTTTCGTAAGAAGCCTTCGATTGGTTTGAACTTCTTAGAAACTAAATGGAGGCTAAAGTAGGCTTATTGGCTGTAATAATAGGTCTTTAGTCTGGTTATATAGAATTACTAAAATTACTTAAATCTTTAACAAATCGAGACGAGGGTACCACGAGGGGCTTGCACTTAGTGTAATTTTGTGAAGTAGTTTAGTTATTGGTTACCTTTTAGTCTTAAATACAATTAGACAATATTATAATTTTCTCCAAGTATTTACGAAAAGAGGATGCGTGCCACTTAGTCTCCTCATAGAACAACTAACTCAGCCAATTGTGATAGTCACCTATTATGCGATTTAATTTAAAGATAAACTGATAAACCGCTCACCCACGTGCTAATAGTCAATATTTACAGCTGTGATGATAAAAATGATGAATGGATGACAATCAACTAACAGCAAAAGCTATTTAAAACGTAATCGATGTTTATAAATTTTGTTTTTAACCATATTTTTTATGTTATGCAAGATAATGTTCGATTAGGCCGCACTTCCCCAAATCAGTTTTTAATAAAGAACTTTAAAGGTTATTGTTATGACATTTAAGCCTTTTGTGAAGAGCTTAATGATGTTGCGTATTCAGGAACTCATGTTACCTTGACGTAACAAGTACAAGATATTTCAATGAAAGTATCTTTTAAGTTTATTAACATTTAGTCATTATGACCTTAATTACTAAAGAGTTACAGTGTAAAATGGCGTGTGTTTTGATATTTCCGGATTTACTTTGTGTTTTACAATAGGAAATGAAGATTCACAAGTTTTAGGGCTCATGGGGACTGATTATAAAGATGGCGTAATAGAAGTGTTGCCTTACACGCTAGGATAAGCATATGAACAATTTTTAATATCAATCAAATTACAGTACAGTACATGCAAATGTTAACGTTTAGGGGAGAAAACTGCATAGTTGTCCTGAATTATGAAACTCGGTGATACAATAAAATTACCATAAGTTGGTATATTACTTATTGAAACAATGAAAAATAATAAAAGTCACTTGTATGGAGGTTCGTCATTCTTGCCGATGGGCAACGCCATCGTGCACACGGATTTGTTCCCTTTGCAATCTTTGCTTAATTATTCTTCTGCAATTGAGTAGATTGATGTGCGTCCTGTTATGTAACCAATAGAGACATCACGTGAGAAAAATTGTTGTCGTAACGATCTCATCTGCGCACGATTGCCAAGTGGTTGGACTTCCTCATTTCCATCAATTGCCTCTTACAGCTTGTGCGAGATGATAAGCGATGGATACCTATGTACCCACTACTTATACACATTTATTTACTAACTGCATTTTCCTGTTATTTCTAGATTGCGTACTGTATCATACAAACATATTGTACTTAAGGTTTACAATTCCACACATACTTACCTACAACCAATATCTTGGCACGATATGAATTATAATGCGAAGTTTTGCCACAACAAATTATTCACCACAATAAATTAACAAAATACCTAATAAAGAGATGTTATTATTCATTAGTATTAGGTACCTAATTATTTCAGTGCCTACTAAAATACACAGTGATTTAAGTATGACCGTCTTACATAGAAACGTTGCTTTGTAAGTTAAAACAAAATGTCAAAAAATATATGGTTATGTAGACGATAATCATTACTTAACTTTAAGCAATCTTTATAGTGTAGCAGCCTCTTCATGTTATCTACTACTTAATAGTTTTATTAACCCCTATACTTATAAAGGGGTTAATTAAAAAAATAATTTCATTATTTTAATTTTTGTTTTGTTTTTTCTTTATAGCTATTTACATCCAACAAGATGATGTAACTTGCAAATACTATAACTTTTATTACCAATAAACATTCGAAGATCATCTCTATGATTCATACAATTACTGATCACGTCGAAACGTCATGATGGAGTGCATCAAATATCGACCACACGGAGACAGACAATTGTGTCCGACTGTGGTCAGCATTGATGATAGATTATGATCATAAATTAAAATTATTATCATCAATAGAAATGTGTGGTTCGTTTTAAATATTATATAATGCGAGTAGTGGCTACCTATGTATTAATAGTAGGTATACTTCTTGTATGTAATGAATGAATGATTAATCTTTAAAATGTGTTTTGATGACAACATTGCATAATAGTACTGTGAAACCGGCCATCATTGCCCTTAGCGGATATCTTTGCCCGAACACGAAAAATATCTAAAATCTTGAATTGTAAATTATAAATTTATGTAGGTAACCCTTTCGGACAGTCCCTAAAGATTAAATAATGTTATCACCTATATAAATTTATTTACAATTCAAGATTTTAGTTATTTTTCGTGCTCGGGCAAAGATATCCGCTAAGGGCAATGATGGCCGGTTTTACCGGTACCTAAGTCTCAATTTTATGTTGTTCTATGAAAGTGTCTGTGCAGTATGATAATTATTTGGATTCTCTTATAATATAGTATACCTAGGCACATTTTTCCAATTTAATGCAACAATGATTTGACATAACCATTTCTCTATATTTTTGTAAATTAAAAAGTATAATTCAGATTCGTCTCAGATTTAAGTTGTTGTAGATTTTCTTGTTTATCTCTCATAACTTTTTTTTAAATATTTTGTTGTATGTAAGTATTTATTTATTTATTCTTATATTTTTTTAGTTATAATTTTTATTTCTTCTAATTTGTTTTCTGTTATTGCACCTACTGTGTATTGTCTCCGCATCACCCTAAGGTAGACTGGTAGAATATGCCCAAGGCATTAAGTCCGCCTTAATACAGTTTTTACTTGTGAATAAAGTTTTAATAAATAAATAAATAAATTTCAGCTGTTAATTTTTTTGAGTTGAATGGCGTGCGATAAGAGAGGCATATGACCAATAGTAGGGTACCATCGACTGATGCTGATCATCGTAGGATTTTAAGACGCTGACAAGACCGAAATAGGCTTGTCTCAAACAATTTTTTAGCCAAATCTGTACAGTTTGTAACGGCGAAAAAAATATATGTTAATCTTGAACATATTTCTGAGAACCTTGTTGTATTCAAAACACGTTTTTGAAAAGTTTTCTCGATACAAAAAAATAGTAAACTAACCTCTTAAAATGATCTTCTAACAAAAATATCTGTATTACTCATCAACGTACGTTGGTAAAATTTATAACAATAACGTATCATATTTAAATACAGAACTTGGTTGTTTTTTATTTTTGAATACTCAACTTATATAAAAGTAATTAATTATTTTATGATATGTATAAAGTTAGGAGCGTCGCGTCATCGCGCTTCTCTTTCTTATGTATGCAGTTCGACAGTGATCGCATAGACGCGCTGCTAGACGGACGTATGTCGCTTTGCCCCGCAGCCCCGCAGTCCCGCTATCCGTTCGTTTAATATTTTGTTGTTTGACAACTTATTTTATTATGTTTTTATAACTACAATACATTGTAAAAATATTGGCACGTAAACATATTTGTATAGGATATTTTATAAGTTGCACATAATTATAGGTCTAAGTTGTGTAAATATTTTCTGTGCAAAATGGGAAGCAAACAAAAATGCCGAGGCCAGCAAAAAAAAGCGCTTTTAAGCTAATAAACAAAAATATCTCATGGAAGTAGTAAAATAAGTAATTTTTTATAATGTAATATTGAAAAAACAAGTACACGAACAAAAATGAAATTATAATTAAATAGGTACTTTAAAGGCTATTTTGTACAACCCATAGCGCAAATTCATCAACAACGATAACGCATGGTTGGTCTAGTGGTATTAGCATAGGTTCTGGCAAACTAGTTTAGAGTTCGTAACCAAGCCAAGTCTTACAGAATTTGAATAGGATCCATTTTTTATTTTGTAATTTTAGGAAATTCATTGTTTTATTTTTATATTTAAAAAAAATATATATTTATTCAGTAAAAAGAGACGTTTGGTGAACAGTTCAGAAGTAGGTGAAGCTTCGGAAATTGTTTTTCACCAGTAAGTTTGTAATAAGTACAGATGCCAGCACATCAAGCTACCCGACAGTGTCAAATTTTCCCAATCAACTTTGAACCGTATGCTTTAGTGATAAGGTTCTAAATCTATTACATTACATTTATGTTTGCACAACTCGTCAAAATGTAAGGAACACCTGATTTTTTTATTCGCGACTGCAGTTTTCGTCCCTTTACTAAAGTTGTTCATAATGTTGAGTAGTACAATCTCCCATTTCGTTTAGTCACATGTTTTCAATTTCAACCTGTATAAGTATGTACAGACGCCAGCACATCAAGCTACTATAATCTGTAAAAGGAGAATGACAACCAATGGGCCCCTTAGTTTTGGTGCCGTGTCAAGACTATTTAGTTCCCAAAAATTAAGTCGTATTTACATGTTCAAAATTTTTTTATCAACATTTATTTTACCGTAGCATTGAAAAACATAATTAATATTTATTTTATTGAATTTGTATCAGTTCCGCCATTAAAACTTAACCAGAATGTTGCCAGACGACAGCTATGTCAATTAAATATTTGTAATCGATTGAGAATATCGATATTTTACTTTTCCGCCGACTAAAATGACCGGTGATAGACTACAAATGCCACATTATAGCTTTTTTCCCGTCGTAATCTAGCTAACACTCTCATGTAACAGATTAAGCGCGAAGGATATGACGGGCGGGCTCAAATAAAGAACATAAAAGTAGTAGTTAAACTAAAAAAAAAAACACGAAGGAATTGTAATTTGAGGGACTGTATATTCTACCCACAGACATATAATATTATAACTAGGAGATTCTACCGGTCTTAGCTTTGCGGTGCTTGAAGCTAAAGTACGATCCAGAAATGATGTGGAGGTCCTCTGTCCGATAGCGAAGAACTAAGCCAGTAACAGACGCTCCGGTTGCCCTTCCGATTGTCTAATCGGACTGTTGAATTGGATGCACACACGCTCTTGTTTTGCTTTCTGACACTTTTTTGAAGTCTGAAGCGGTCGGAAGACAAGATCTATATTCTGTAAGATCAAATTCGACTATCGAAACGGAGCGTGTGTGCTATGTAGAACAAAATGTATGCAGCTATGCCTTCCGATATGACAATCGGAAGAGCAACCGGAGCGTCTGTTCCCGCCCATAATCCCACATAATTATCATGTGTTTCATGGTATTTATTTCCTATCGTCAGAAATATTCCGCTATATTCATACCTGATTAGTTTCTTTAAAATGCAATACTAGTTAGTACCACAGACATTCTTTTTTTTAAGTAATCAGGTTAGTGCCTCCCTTAAATACTTAAATAGCGTTTATAATTCTTTTCAATTATGTAAATAATATTATATAGAACAAATCGATTTATGTAAATAATATTATATAGAACAAATCGAGGTAAATCGATTACCAATATATTTTTTTTTTTACATGGTCACACAAAGACGATCTATCTGTCAAATCAATGCATCGTTTTGTGCCGCTTGTTTTTGACTTTTGTTTGTTTTGTGTCGAGTTGGATCTAGTATTTAGTTCTGTTCGTACAATTTGAAGCGGTCGAGTTGAGCGTTTACGTTCCTCCAGTGGATTTGTCACAGAACAGAAAAAAACAGTAGAAGTCGCATAGCGCTTCGTTAGTATCGGAACCAGCGTACCCAAACTCACACAAATACAGGTTAATTGTATTTCGTAACACTAAGAAATCCTTGGTGTAATTGGTCGTTTAATATTGAATGAAAATAGGAAATATGTCAGAAGTAGCTTATTTGAAAATAAACCACAGTTATATGACGATAGAGTTGTTTATCGTCTACATTTTGTCAAGTATTTATTACCTTTCCGTTTAAGCCGCGTACGGAATAGTTTAATGAGCAAGTAACGCTACCCGCCGCTAGATGTCACTATACTAAATGCATTAGATTTAAAGCTCTATTTCGTTACTGGTAAGATTGATATTTACGTAACGAGATCATTACTATTCGCCCTCCTCTAGGGATGTACCACTTTCGTTGACTTATTTATCGACATTCCGTTTTATTTTTAAACAAAATACAGTCGACAGCTAGGGTCGATAAATATTATTATTAAAAACGATAAATCCATTTCTCTTTCCTGTCTGGATCCTTAGGGAATCTAAATTCACAAAATAATGCAAAATTCACTTTTTATAGGTTTGAGACTTTGTGAATTACACTTGGTCGATTAACCTTTTCTCGATTAGAATATTACGAATACATTATCTATATTCATGTTTTGCTTATTTCAAACTTGGATATGGTAGAATTAGAAAAAAAGGTTTGAACAATTCGTGGAAATATGTTTGATTACTAATACATCAAAAATAACCGCACACAGGGTTAAATTTATCCCCATATTTATCATAGAACACAGAGTGCATTTTAAGTTTAAAATATCGATAACTCATTATCGATAACGGTAATCTCTAATTGAGTAGCTGACTGTGACATGTGCATAGTTGGAATCTTCGCGAAAAATATGTTTGAGTTTAAAAGAAAGTAGACCTTAATGTGAACAACTTAAAGTCAACTTTTACTTGTCTTGTTTAATAAAATATTGTTTTTCAAATTTTAGTCGAAATAAAATTAATTAAGTCTTACCGATGGTATGATATACCTGCATTTGATAAATTTTTAGTTCTGCTATCGTGTTTACATTCTAAAACAGCACAATAGGGCATCTTTGTATTTTTTTTCAAGTTCTTTTTACTGTGACGGTTGTAACTAGACTGATATGCGTGGTGTGGGCGTGGAAGCAGACATATGCGGAACTCCGCAAAACTCGGGGTACGCGGGCCCCGCCTACTTGCGACTTCTACTGTTTTTTTCTGTTCTGTGGGATTTGTTTAGACTCCTGTTTTAGTGACATGTGAGCACATTGACTCTATATAGTTTAAATGAGCTTTGGACTCTTGTTTTAGTGATAAGTGAGCAAACAGACTCTATTTTAGTTTTTGAGTGAGCCTTGGAATCATGTTTTTCTCCTGAAAAATGTCTACACCTGATAGAGGTCGGATAAACTGCCCTCTCTCTCACCGGTGTGTCAATTGTTATCTACGTTTAGCGCCTTTATTAATCTTCGTAGACGTCAAATCGAAGAATTAGCTAAACCAATGCATATCCTTCTGAGATCCTGGGTAACACCTATACCGGTAAGTATAAGTGTCATTTACAAGGCATAAGAGTACACAAACATTTAGGATGCCTATGTTTGGTTAATCAAGGGGTCATAGTCAACTGTAATCTCTATTCCGCTATAACAGAAATTAACGTTTTAGGCAGTGTAAGGTGATCTGTGAGAAAACCTAGACCATTGCAATGAGCACATGAATAAATGTACGTATTATCTATTTAGGAATTCACTGATATGTTTTTGTTATCTTTTTAGATATCCTCTGATGACATCCTGTGTGTTGAATGTATTGTATTATTACAAAACTGGACATCATCAACCACAACTACCCCTGGTATCTCTTGCTCTTGGACACCTCAACATATGTTTTGCTTGTGGCATGTCAATTGCAAGTCGCAGAACTTGATTAGTCAAGACTGTCCTCAAAGGAACGTTATGCTAAGATGGACACCAGCTCATCACGTAAGTGTTTTAATCTTGGCATTATAACTAAGATTGAACTAATTGGTGCCAGGCCGTTGGTGGCGTTAACAAACCCACCGTGGGGTCTGCGCCAGTGTCTGATAACATGGACGATAACATCGCAGATGCTGTGATTATTGTACCCCTCCACTACCACTGCTGGTTCCACCTTCATTTAATTAATAGAAGCCCTTAATATTAGGTCAAAACTATTATCTAGTTAGGGACAGAATTAAATGGAAACATGTAAGTAGCAGGATTTATTACACATATTTATTGATAAGTAGAGAGCAACATAGGGCAAATTCTTTAGAGAGTATCATTGCTTATTATTGTAGTTGCTTAGTGGGAAATCATACAGTAGGGTGCTGCGCTCATACTATGACCGTATTGTGGTATTTAAGCTGGAGTCTTTTTAATGATATAAGTGCCTCAGTGCAATTTCTAGACCTTGAAGAATAAATGTTTTACATACTATTTATTGTTGTTTTTTTTTTTAAGTAAGCAGCCGTAGATAGCTTAACTTAACTTGAGATGGATCCTTGCGGTTGTTGTAACTTAGCTATAAGCTCCTTTAACCTAAGGGTTTAGTAAGTAGCTATAAGCTCCTCTAACCTAAGGCTTTAGTAGGTAAGTATTTATTTTTAACAACACTACCTACTAGTGGTGAGGGCACAGCTTAACGCTGTCTGCTGGTACGGCACGGCAAGGGATATTTTTAAGAGCAAGTACTTAACCTACATAATATCTAGCAAGAGAAGAAGTTATGTAGTGTTTTCTAAATTCAGGAATCAATATTAATACTTAAACAATATTATTATTTTAATTTCAAATATGTTTAAAACAAAAAAAACTTGTTTTACAACCTCAATTTCAGCATCAGAAAAAATAAGATTTCTCTTAAACTAGGGTGAATAATTGAAAATCGATTTCAGGGTATGAAAAGGTAATTCTAGGTCTACAAAACCAAGTTAAAACCACCGTGACATGCAAAGTTTTTTAGGGGCCCAAAACTCCGAACAAAATGGGCATTGTCCTTTATTTAATAGATTTAGAACCTTATCACTAAAGCATAAGGTTCAAAGTTGATTGGAAAAATTTTACACTTTCAGGTAGCTTGATGTGCTGGCGTCTGTAATTATTACAAACTTACTGGTGAAAAACAATTTCCGAAGCTTCACCTGCTTCTAAACTGTTCGCCAAACGTCTCTTTTTACTGTAAAGAAAATTAATAATTAAAATATTTATATGTATATATATTTTTTTTTATATAAAAATAAATATAAAAAAATTAAAATTTCCTCAAAATTACAAATAAATAAAAAAAAGAAACCATTTCAAATTTGCTAAAAATTCTCCTGGCTACGAACTCGGAACTCGCTCTTTAGAACCTAAGCTAATACCACTAGACAAACCTAGCGATAACATTGTAGTCGAATTTACGCTATGGGTTGTACAAAAATTTAATTTTTGTTCTCGTACCTATTTTGTCAATATTGCCACGGTATAATTATATGCAGTATTCTATCTTCATACAAACGGACGATGCGCGAGCTATGCCTACGCGCCTCGATCTCGGCATTCGCTCGGCAGGCAGACAGTCGCGACTGTGCCGCAGTGACGAACGGTCGGTGTGTTGTTTTTTTAACAATAACCGCGCGATTTTTTCACTAAAAATAAGTTCAAGTACATATGTATTTAATATGACGAGTAGGATATATTGTGCTGTTTTTGGTTGCATGAATTCGTCCAGGGATAACTTTTTTTAGATTACCTGAAAACTTTGAAAGGTAAGACTATAAAATAATTTTACTTACTAGTAGGTAGGTACATAATGTGTCTTTTTAATGGATAAGTATTTCCTTTTATCTCCCGAAAAAAACGATGTTTGGTGTAAAGTGAATAGAGTAAAGGAAAGTGATTGACAAGAGTGAAATAGGTAGTTATAGGAGGTTCATGAATCATGATACGGTAGGTACTTACGCTTGTGTTAGAAACCTCGGGGCATGTGTGTTTTGTTTTGTTAGTTTGTATAATTCAAAGTAAAGACGTGGTATTTTATTATTAATAATAGTTGTTTATTGTACTGTGTGTGTGAATAATACTAGAAAAAAATAAATTTGACCGTCTGTCTGTCACTAAATAGTTGAAAATTTTCTCAGATTAAGTATTTCTGCTGCTGCTATAACAACAATTATACCACAAAAAACCGTTTTTTTTTCTCGGTATAAATAACGACAACAACAGCTATACTCATGAAATATTCACAGAATATTTAGATGTTTGAGAGGGTTGTGATTTTAAAACATTCGTAGCCAGCTGTTCAGCTTGGCATTGGTGACCAAATAATTTTTGTTTTGAGTTGTTGCGAGTTGTAGGTACCTAATTTATAGAGACGTTAATAAGCTGAGATAAAAAGTTATTAAAATTACTCGTCAGCTGTTTCTTGCATTGTAGTTGAGTAGGTAGGTGTTGAAGTTTGTAAAGATTGGAGTTCCCCACCTTCTCCATGTTTCCCAAAACAATTTTTAATTAAGCTTTATATTAGAATGCGGATTTTTTATACTTTAAAATTTGATAATAAAGCGTTTCGTACGTCTCAGTCAAGGCGCAATTATTTTTCGGTCGCAAATTTATAAGACCGATTTGTTATTCAAACATAAACATGGTTTTTTAATTAAATCTACCAATCAAAAAACAACATGCATTTTTGTTGAACACTTCCTATTCAATTCACAAAGTACTTATTTTATTTTTTTATATAAAGTATATTACAATCACAAAACTAAATGGAAACGCAAAGTAGGCAAATGTAATTCAAATGCTGGAGGCGGGCAGCCCTATCGCATGTTTACGTACCGCGCGGCTGTAGGCATTTATGTCCAAGATACGGCCGAGTTACAATACTGTATATAATTATACTGTGATATTACATTACAAAAATTACTTACTTTACTACTTCCATGAGATGTTTTTGTTTATTATTATAGAAGCGCTTTTTTGCTGGCCTCCGGCATTTTTGTTTGTTTCCCATTTTACACAGAAAATATTTACACAACTTAGAACTATATGTACCTGTACAACTTATAAAATAACTTTTACAATATGTACCTGTACAACTTATAAAATAACCTATACAAATGTCTACGTGCTAATGCTAATATTTTTACAATTTATTGTAGCTAAAAGAACAAAATAAATTAAGTTCTCAAAAAACAAAATATTAAATGAAACATAAGAAAGAGAAGCGCGATGACGCGACGCTCGTAACTTTATACAAACCAAAAAATAATTAATTACTTAAAAATAGGTTGAGTAGTCAAAAATAAAAAACAACCAAGTTCTGTATTTAAATATGATACGTTATTGTTATAAATTTTGCCAATGTACGTTGATAATTAATAGAGATATTTTTGTTAAAAGATCATTTTAAGAGGTTAGTTTACCATTTTATTGTATCGAGAAAACTTTTCAAAAACCTGTTTTGAATACAACAGGGTTCTCAGAAATATGTTCAAGATTAACATATATTTTTTTCACCGTCACAAACTGTATAGATTTGGCTAAAAAATTGTTTGAGACAAGCCTATTTGGTTCTTGTCAGCGTCTAATTCAGTGTAAATAGTTAAAAAAAATCAGTGTAAATACTTAAAATAATTTTTAAAAAGGGGTAAAAATATTCATTTGTTTTTTTAATCGCCTTGTCTAATTTGATTTTAGCACTTCATACAGAACAATAAATATATAAGAGCGCCCTCTATTGGTTCATTGGTAATTATTATTGACCGCGTCACTTTGTTTCATCCTTGGTAGTTCGCTGTATCACATCCTTTTAAGAATGGCGCTAGGATATCGGAGAAATAGTGGGCGTGGCTAAAAATACCTAAACATCGGAGCTCAATATTGGTTTTCAGCGTCTTAAGGAGGAATCAAATTATCCAAAATATGTTTCTCGAAATCGGCCAACATCACCAAATATTGGACATAACACACAACACAGAACTAACACAGTAATTTTATTTCGGAGTGGGGAAAGGAAGTCACACGGCGGGACTAGGCGCCACGTCTTCCGGGGCATGCCGGGCGCACGCCGCACTTCAACAGGAGGATTCACGATGCCGTCCACAATCACACACATGATTTATGAAAGGAATAATTAAAATTGTACGGATGTAATATCTTGATTAGAATTTTTGATTACCTAATGACTGTCACAGGAAATATTACTAAGTATTGGCAAATGATTGCTTAAATCCTGGCTCAATTTATTAATTTAATGTATATAAAAAGTGTCTTTTTTTCAGAAATACAAATAAGTACCTACGTATTTTTTGGTTGCAATTTGTCATTGCCAATTTGCTACACTAATTAGTGCTACGGTCTACGTTTGACTTTAAACTAAAGTGAATTCATTTGTTCTTTGACCGTAATTGGTAACCAAAACTAATAGTATTTTGTAAACAACTCGGCTAGGGATGAAACTTGCTTACTAGTTCTGCTTACTCATTTGATTAATACCATTTGTGGATTCAATCACAGAAAAAACAATAGCAAATAAATGTATCTGGTTTCAATAAAAGCAAACATGTTGTGGGAGGCATAATAATAGCATTACTTATCCAATGAGATATTAAAACGTCACAGCGCCGTTTAATTTTTTCCCTTGCTGGCTGAAATCATTAATTTGTTTCACTCTGTAAATTTTTTTTGCCCACTGTCCCTATAAGCGACCTTGCTATATTTGAGTAGTTTTTTTAAATAATAAGCCATATATCAAAACACAACACACTCCAGTCATCAAAACAAATTAATGGACCACAAAATTACCACAAAACATTTTTAAACTTCATTCGAACCCGGGTCGTCTTTGCAATTTTTTGTTTTAACAAATTACTTATTTAAAGTACAGTTTCATAGTTTAGCAAAAACTGTGTTTAACACATGCTTTTAAAGATTTAACAGAATAAACAAACATTGTGAAGAGTTGTTGTTGTATGATCACGCTGTTCTGAAAGTGTGGTCGTTATGTAAGCATTGTGTAAGTGTTGTGTAAAGGTGAGTGATTTGTTAGCAAAACAAATGATAGGTTTGTAAACACTGTGTTTCGGTGATGTGCCTGCTTTTTAGATACCTATTTCATGTTCTATTTATTTTGTAGAAAGTGGCATCAAATGAAGACGCGGTATTGGCATACAGTCTTGCATAAGTACGAAATTACTGTGCGATTCTTTTTGAACGGTTACTGAAGGAAGACAAATTAATGTTTTGCCTAAGCAGGTACTAATTAACATGTAGTAACAATAATAATACTTACCTATTGAATATTGTATTAATTTGACTGTGTTTTTTGAAGTGAAAACTTCTTTAGCGGCGCTGCGTATTTTTTTTTGAATGGGTAAAAATCTCTAAACTCGCGTCAGGACACGTGACCTGATCGAGAATTCGTAAGACGGATGGAGAGAGGGCAGGCGGCGCAAGGCGCTTGCGCGAATGTTCGATAATTGTGATGTTTGTGTACGATAGCGCAATGAATAAATATTGTATCCTACCACATAAATAATAATACTTTTATACTGATAACGAAAGCAATTCGTACAAAATTATTCTCTAACCATTCCAAAATATCAAAAATGCAGAACATTAATATTTAAGTTTTCACTTCTGCCGGCACTCCCGGAGTGCAACCCGTCGATTTTTTTTAATCAACATTTTTAACACCGGAAAAACTTGCGGATGAAACTTATAATATAAAATAAGCTTAAGTTGGTGCAAAAATATAAAAAATGAACAAGGAAGTAATTGGGTTCCCACGTCACTTTTACGGAATTCAATCATTATTACATCTATATTTGGATGTTTGGCCTTTTCGATCGAGATCGAGTTGTGAAATTATGATAATATTTAAGGTCTTCTTCTTCTTCCGTCCCTGGTCCTGTTTGGGGTCGGGTCTCCCCACTTTTCTGTGCCAACTTATTCGGTTTTGGGTTGTCTGTTCAGGCAATTGGGCTTTTTTGAGGTCTCTTTTTATATTTGACCACCAGGTCAACGACGGCCGGCCTCTGCCTCTTTTGTTCTAGCAGATTTAGTGCAATTTTTACCACATGATCTTCATTGCGTCTTTAATGTGTCCATACCATCTGAGGCGGTTTTCGATAATTTTGTCAGTGATTGGTGCGACTTTAAAGCTGCCTTATACAAAGTTGATACGACAGAAAGGCTTTCCTTTAAACTGCTTATACTAGGTACCATTTTCAAGCTCTGTACCAAATATCATTTAAATTGAAACAGTAGTTTAGTCGCAAATGACTTTCTAAGTTTTTGGCCCGTTTGAACATGATGTATTTTTCTTAACAGCTGATTATGTCTATAGGCATAGGTCATGCACCTTAAAACGATAAATCTACGATACGTTGTTGCCGCTCTTACGCAAGTCATAAGCAAATACGTCCTACAAAAGAAAGTGACAATCCCATTAGCAAAACATCACGCGCGTAAAAGAAATAGAAATAGGTCAGTGTGTTGCTATTGCATCTTTGGTCCTTGCGAGGGGGGCCTCTAAAAACTAAAAAACTTGGTTTTTCAGTGCGCCAACGCTATCCTTCCGGGACGTACGTTACGTAACACGGAAGTCCTGTGCCGCTATTGTTTTGTCGAACTCGTGCGCTGACAATTGTGATTTTGTTTTGTTATTGTGAATAGGACACTTCTTTCTTTTTTTTTATTGTGACAAGACACGTAACTTGCTATTATAATTATTTAGTGTTAGTGTTTTTTTTTGTGATTTACTGTTTTTTATTGTGATAGGACACGTAATTAAACTTTGGTTGTGTGTGTGTGTATACCTAATTAAAGTGTTCAACAATGCCTCGTCTAACTTACACGGCGTCAGAATACACTGACATGATTTTAATTTACGGTGAATGCCGTGGAAACGCAGCATTAGCTCTGCGAACATACAGAGAAAGGTATGGTGACAGCCGCAATTGCCCTAGGAACGCCCGCACCATACAGTTGGCAGTACAAAGATTACGGGACAATAAACATGTAATGCCGCAACAGGAGGGAGTGCCACCGCGGCAAATACCCGCTGCATGGGACGAACGAATATTAGATCATTTTTCCCGCAACCCGACAACGAGTCTGCACAGAGCCGCCCGGCAGTTTAGATGTTGCCATAGAACCATCCACAAGGTTCTAAAACGTAACAAACGCAAACCTTATAAATATCGGAAGGTGCAAGCTTTGTTATCGAGAGACTTACCGATCAGGAACAGTTACTGCCAATGGCTATTAAATAAAACATCCGATGACCGCCATTTCTTAACAAATGTAATATGGACCGATGAGTGTACTTTTACTCGGAACGGCATCTGGAATCGGCAAAACCTCCGGTACTGGAGTTTGGGAAATCCACACGTGTTTCGAGAATCTGAACACCAGTACAGATTTTCTCTCAATGTGTGGGCTGGTATCCATAATAATAATATTATCGGCCCTGTTTTTATAGACGGCACCCTTACAGCGGCGAAATTTTTAGATTTATTAAGTGGTCCTGTGGCCGAGTACACTGACCAACTACCTTTAGCCGTTCATCGCAAGTTGTGGTACCAGCTGGACGGTGCGCCTCCACATTCTGTGATGGCTTCCAGGGAGCGGCTCACAGAAATGTTTGGGCAGCAATGGATCGGTCGATTCGGACCTGTTCGGTGGCCACCACGATCTCCGGACCTCACTCCCATGGATTTCTTTTTGTGGGGATACATTAAGGGTGAAGTGTATGCCTCCGAGGTAAATACAATTGTTGAACTAAAAAACAGGATTATTTTAGCATTTCACAAATTAAAGTGCTTAGCGACGGACAGTGATTTAATTAGAAAACTAAATAACAATATTCTCCGTCGGTATAATTTGTGCATTAATGTGAATGGAGGACACAGAGAATTTAAAAATTTAGTGTTTTTGTTGTCGGCGTACTTCAAAACTATCTAACATAACAGCCAGCGCGAGCGGAGGCCTAAGCCGCCGCCCGCGCCACCGCCGGCCGCCCGCTTCGACACGAAACACATGCCGCGCCCCGGCGCGCGTGCGACGACGTTGCCACTTTGTAAGGTCAGTCGCCAGGTCCAAGTTTCTATGAAATTTGGGTTTTTCCTTTATTTACAAAGGGTGGTTGCGTTTTACTCTGATTTGTAAGCTATTTAGTTTGTTTGAAAAAAAAAATTCTCAATTTTGGAGCTTTTTATTTTTATACCTTATCGAATTAATACTAAACACGTATAGTATACGTAGTGTAATTTAATGCCCCTCTGTCGTATCAACTCTGTATATATTCATTGCGGACTTTGTCCAATCTGGTCACACCTATCGCCCATCTAAGCATCTTTATTTCATGGAGTATTTAAGGTAAATTATTATTTTGATAGTTACATTAAGTTTGTGTGTTTTTATCAAGAAGCTTTTCGTTATAAACTTGTGAAATCCCCAGCGATTTGACTCCACGTGATTTTTTTGCGTAATAATCTTAGCAAAAACATCACATGAGTGGCTGATATTTAAATGGCAGATCCATTTACCTAAATCAGTATGTATCTATTATGTTTCCAGTATTTTGCATAAAATCGCAATTTAAAACATATTAATTTTTGACGATATGACCAGCAGTCTAGCTTGTGACGTAAGTATGTCATTATGTAGGTATGTATGAGTACATGCGCACTTCGTGCTAGGCGGTTCATTACTTGACTCACTTAAACGTTAAGATAAAACAAATAAATCAATAAATACTTGGAACTGTTTACTGTTAAATTCCACACTCCGGAATATTTTGGTATTTTATTTGCATAGATACGTAATAACAAACCAGATGGGGCCAGTTCTCTGACGTCAGACCACTGATCATATCATAAAGTTCATTGAGTCGTTATTAACGAATATTTAATCGGTTTATTTTAGGAATTTTCATGATAATTTTACAAAAACTGGGAAAATAAGCCTTTTTCAAGATAATTAAGGAAAAAATTAAAGTTAATTATGTAATTACAATTACTGAGTATTCTAGTAACAAAACGAGACTAATAGTAAATAATGAACGCGTCCTACAGAACTAGTTAATCATGTACTACTGGGTACGTCAGTGATTAGTCTAAATAGTACAGACTAGTATATTATTCTGCGGCTACATTACCGGGAGATCATATATACGAGACGATAAGAATAATGAGAGGGATTGATAATATGGACGGTACTCACCGCGAGCATTCCCTTGAATTTGTTTTGCAAACATTCGTTGTGCGAACTTTTGTTACACAAACAACATTTATTCGTGGAACGAACGTTCTCTCGCGAGCACAGCTACCTATAGGTTTGCATTACTTTAAAAATCAGTGATCTTTATTGTCGTAATAAGGTTATTGTTGGGTTGCTGCTGTCAGAGGTAAAATAACTGTATTGGAATTTGTTTCTCGTGTTTGGATTCATGTAGTCAGCATACTGTCACTTTTGCGACTGAATGTTCGTTGCGTGAGCTTTTGTTACGCAACGAACATTTAGTCGCGAAACAGTTTGTTAAAATCTATTGTATTGTTTAAAAAATAAATTCGCGAAGCATGCAAGCGGTGAGTACTATACACAAATGCATGTTCTGAATAAGTAATCTTTGTTCCTTGCAATGAAATTAAAAATCTGAGACGGAAAGACGCAAATGACTGAATGCCTCAAAACTCGACTTCACAGCACACATCTTTTTTATTTATATCTAAAAAACTTGAACTGTGTAACACGGACTTAATTATTTTTATTAGTGTCAATAAAGTCTATATAGTCACATTACGGTATTAATTAGGGTATTAAAAAACGAAACTCTTTAAAAACTAAAACTTCGAAAACTCGCCAGCCCTACATTTCCTTCTAAAAAGGCGGCATCCTACGAATTCCATATTTTTACATCTCTTTCCTAAAAATAAAGAATAGAAATTATGAAATAATATTGTTAACTATATAAGGGTTATAGCAATACTACCATAACTTCAGGAAAACTCAGGACACTCCAAAATAATATGCTTACCTGAAACAAATGAAATAAATTTATTAGAATTATTGGTAGGTGGTGGTATTTAATATTAATAACTTGTTATGAATAATGTGTTATTTAGGTATATGTCATAAAATATTGACAACAAACATTTCAATTTGACTTTGCCTGTAAACAGCCGGTTCATATAGCTGATAGTGATAGGTATTCTGACAAGACAAAAATATTACCGATAGTAAATTAGCTAAATAAAATTATTTTGATTTCCCAAGTCAAATTAATTTCCAATAAATTCACCACTCACTGCCTCGTTGGTCTATTGGTCGTAAGCGCTACATGAGGTCCTGGGTTCGATTTCCAGGCCAGGCGAACTTTTATTGGGCTTTTTTTATCAGGAATTTCTCAGTAGCAACCCAAAGCCTGGATTTGTGTCCGGTTGATGGCAACAGGCTCGGGTTAAGGGACATCTCGCCCACAAACACACCCTAATCCAGATAGCACACACACAAACCCAGGACAATCACGCACATCTCGCCCCCTAAAAAAAATTATTGTATCTATAGGTGGAATCCGGGACCGCGGTCCCGGTACCGAAAGCCCCACGTCCCTTACATGGGACTGAAACAGAACAGGCGAAATGAAGTGAACCGTAGTTACACCTCTGCCTAACCGTTCGACTATTACAGGCGTGATGGTATGTTTATGTAAATTCACCAACACATATAAAGCCCCGCCACATTTTAATATAACTTACCACCCAAGTAGTTGCAATCCGCAACAGATGCTTATAATTTGGCCGCGGTTCAACTTTGTATTACTACATACTACAGATGCATGATCTGTGTATGACCCATCCAAGGCCTCCATACATCTCAAGCAATGTTTGTAGGATATAAATGTGGATGTTCTATGAATGATGGAAGTCGTATGTTTGTAATTGCGATGATATAATAGTAGTAACGTTTATTTGCGTAGTATGGTTTATGAGCGAGTCACTGCGGCGAAAGCGTTGCGGCGCCATCCCGCTCGGTTGCTTAACTCTTTACTGCATATTTCTAAGATACTAACTTATTCCGTGGTTAGTAATAGGAGTAGATATAGATTATGTAGAAAGATTTATAGTTTCTTGGAACACGTGTTTCGAAAATGACGTAAAAAGAAACACCATTAATTCAGCGGTGGGTGTATTTCACGTTTCTTTATTTGCTACTTCAATGTAATTTATGAGTTTAATGAAACATAGGCAATAAACGAAATTCGTAGACTATATGCACTGCTTGGTGAACTGACTATTTTCAGGGCACTACGGCCAGATTGAGACACTTTTATCATTCTAACTGACACAATATTAATCACACTAATATTATAAAGGTGGTGTGTGTGTATGTGTTTATATGTTTGTTACGTCTTCACGCTCAAACGGTTGGACCAATTTTGATAAAATTTTGTGTGGAGGTAGCTGACACCCTGGATTGACATATAGACTACTTTTCTTCCCGATATTCCGACGGGATCGACACATTTTCGGGTGAAGCCGCGGGGTGCAGCTAGTCGATAGATAATAATTCAAGCTACTCGTAGTTTTACCAATACTCTTATTAAACGAGAACCTAACCTACGTCCTAAAAGTAACCATTGTGTAGTAATTTCTTTTTTGAATAAAAACGTCCACAGTTCCGGAATAAAATATTTCAATTAAAACGTCCACAGTTCCGCTCCACCTACGCTTGAATAAAGGTTGCGAGAGCAATGCGGATAGCTTTGAGGATAGTATCTAACTGATTCAATTTAAAGGTCACCCTACATCATAACAGTGGCACAGTTCTCATGAAATGGCTTTGTGATCTCATCTAGTGCTCTCTAGTGGCACTGCAGTGCCCATCGAGGTATATGTAGTGGCCTTGTAATGCACCCGCTTTTTACTGTGTTACAAGTATCCTGAGGCGCACGTGGCTTAGAAATCGGAGCGCGATTTATTTTATCGCTTACAAGGAGAAATCAGGCTGCGTGTAAAAAGATGATACAGCTGTAATCATAGTTTTATTCTTTTGAACATTCTTTATTGTGAACAGGTGAGACTATACAGCGTGCCGCTTTAATGGCGACATTAATTTAACACACGTATACTTTCGCGTTCTCGTTTTATGAACATATTTTAATTTCATTAAACGTTATTTACAATTTTCTAATATAGCATCTTGAAGCCCCAGCAAATGATTCCTTCATTTGCTGGGGTCACGGATCATAACGTAAACAAAATAAATAAAAATCGTTTATTTTCGTCGAAGGCCCATAGCGTGTTAGTATTATCAAAAAAAACTTAAAAAACTATGTTAATAGTAACACTTAGGTACAAAAACAAACACAAAAAAAAAATCAACATCCGATTACATAGAGGAAAATTTAACATAGCATCAATGAAATTAACACGAATAACGTACAAATAGTAGGCTAGTTGAAGGAAAAATAGAGCCCTATGTCGGCGAGCGGCAGAGGCGGTAGTTTTAAATTTACGAAGTATTTTAGGTATGTTGTTATTTTTTATAATGACTAGGTTTACCTCTATAGTTTGTTAATTATTGTCGCCATTGTAGCGGGACGTTGTATACACATAAAGCAGCCACTTATTTTTCGTTTTTGCAACAAAAAAGTGTGAAGAAGTGTTTCGTGATAAATCCAAGCAATTGTATAAGAAATGCCAACATCGCATAGAAAAAACTAAGCAAAAAAAAATGCTGTCTCACTATTTTTATTAAGTATTTATAGTATTTTTCTTGCAGTGTCTTCACAATATTATTATTATGTTGTGACTTAGATATACATAGACAGATATACCTACAATACATATGTGCGATGGTGTCGAAACTATGCCACTGACGCACTAATTAAATTAATTTTCATTACATCTGCCTGACATTACACCCGCACATAAGACAAGCATATACCGTGTATACAACGTAACAAGTGTAAAATATTTGAATTTAATAATAACATGACACAATTTCCTTATATTCATCAATATTATTTGTAACTTCAAACTAAAAACGATAGATATTTTAGGTCATGAGTAGAATGTGCGTTTTACATTCAAACTTTTAATGAGAAATACGATGTTTAATGCAAGAAGCAAGCTTTTCTCTTTAATGATCACCTGAAGAGCAAATAACTGCATTCTATCGCATACCTTATCGAAGGAGAACACTGTAATAAATCTGAAGCGGCCGCATACTAGCCCTAGTACAAGTTACGAGGTACTTGGAACTGGGTACACTACTTTAATCGGTAAAACTGGTTCAGATGACTCGCTACACGTGCGATTCTTGCAACTGGCATCTGTATGTCTTGGGTAGGTACTTCCCAATTTCAAATTAAGCTATCGTTTATGTCGAAGCCTATAGGTACAAAAATCACCATGTGCTACTGCCATTGCCATGATGTGCTAATGTAATAACTTCGCACTGAATGCAAATCATTATGCCACCGTACAACATCAACATGCTACACACGTATTCACGCCTATGTTTTGATTTTGCATTCGCATGACGGAATTCAGGGGCGCCTAGTGCCTACTTCGACAACTTAACACGACCGACAGTAGGTACACTAGAGACGTGCTGGACGCTTCGTCTGGACGAGACCTTAGGAGAGTGTAGAAGCTCGCAAAAGTAGGGCCAGTTAGCTCCCCACAAGCAGGATATTGGCAGTTGATGCCATCGGGCATCGGTGTTATGTCAGACTGATCAGTAATCGCATTTCATCAGAGAAAGCAGTTATTATCAGGAGGTACGATCTGCAGTACAATTAAGTTTAGCACAAATATTCATATTATTTGTAAATCAATACCGAAATAGACAATAGCCCCGATTCTGTTGTTCACAAACTAAATTAAATTTAAGTTCAGTGCATCTTTTTCTTTCTATTTCATTATGAAAAGGACAGAAGACAAATATTAGTTTAGTCCTGTCAAATTAGTCAGCGCCTGACGTATATTGACGTATTTTTAGTAGCCAATTTTTTAATCTCGTCTAACTTGTCTATGGATTATATGGTTCTAGAAGTTTTGAAAAGGTCAATTAATAATAATGTACTCATTAAGTTAATAAATAATTGAATTAGACGGTTACGGAGGATTTTCTTCTGCCATCATTAACAAGATAAAATGAGCTAGTTATTGTCACAAACAGTCGGCGCCTCAAGCCGCGGGTTTCATGTTCCCAAGCCTCCATTCAAGGACGTTATATACCCTCCATCAAAGCAAAACAAACAACTATTTTAGCGGCCATTAATTTATTTAAGCGTGGAACAGGTTTGACAATTACGTCCGCGGACCAGTTCTTGAAGTCCGTCAGGTAAGGTCTATTTTTGGCGCCCCTAGCTACCTATCTACCATTCGGATTTAATTGGAATGGTACAACAAATTGAAGTAACAACGTTGTACAGCGTTTTATAACGTTTAATTTTATAAAACGTAAATCTATAATACTCAAGGATGTTTTTTCCATTTATGATAATCAGGCCGTAGATTGAACTAATGGAACGTGACCACCGATTCCTAAAGTCACCTGCATCACCGAGGGGCTAGGTGATTGCGCAGTGAATTTGATTCGCGACTATAACAGGTACTTATTCACAGAATTATAGTCATTAGATTCATTAATACATCTTCCTAAGTTGGATTTGTACCACAAGAAGAAATCTCCTAGGGAAAAGTGTTTTTGGTACAAATCTCACTTATAAAGATGTATGAATGTTTCTTATGATTATATATCTGTAAATACGTACTTGTTATAGTCGCGAATCAAATTTTGATCAAGGTACAAGCTGACATTGACCTGCAAATTGCAAAAAACGTAAGAAAATTTGAATTTCGCGGTCTACCACTTCCCATTCACCTTAAGTACTGCTCTGGTCTTATCATCCTCGACGCTACTCAAAAGTAACTTGAATAAAAGAAAATACCAAATTCAATAAATTTTACAGAAAATTAAAAGAATATCTAACAAAAATATAAAATATTTAGTAAATATAATAGCTAGACAGGTAATTACATATTTTATTAGTCATAAAAAAATTAGAATTAATATTATTATGACGTTGCCGTGCCCTAACCGGGTTTCATGTTGGAACTTATTAACAACGAAATGTACATACAAATAAATGGCATAAAGAATTTGAATTTGAAACGTGTTAGAAACCCTTACGTCTAAACCAAATGTATTAACATAAGGAATTAGCGCCTAAACCTTAGAATAATTGGTATTGTAATATAGAGGCGTTTTGTATGTAGAGCACAGATAGAGCACATTACTTATGTGCTCTATCTGTTTCAAGTATTCGGAATTCCAGCATAGTTATTTATTTATGTTTACCTACCATTCTATTACTCTAATATTTGTGCAATCATGACTTATGTGTAGCTTTGTTAACGGTCATGTTTAGTTTAAGGCTCACCATGAATTTTAAACATATTATTATTTGGTAAGCTATACATCCCCTACTAAACCCTAATTATTAAAAACAAAAAAAAAATAATTAAATGATCCACTTTATCAAAGTGACTCTCCAGTGAAGTCAATGTCTCATCTCAACTGATAAATTAATTTGAATGTTGAATATAGTTTGAATAAGTTTAGTATAGTAAATCCCCGGACAAGTTAGCAGAAGGAATCAAAATCTTAAAATATGTAAAAGCCAAAACTGGTAATAAATCAAGACGAAATCATTTACATACAGTTAGTCAATTAATGACGAAGTTGAATCAGAGTAGACAGCAATAGATTGGCAATGATATGCTTTCTCAAATATTTGCAAATATGTAAATTAATCACAATGCAATGTTTACTAATATGCAACTAACACAAGTCATCGAACTGCAGATGTAATATGACCTTCATGTCACCGTCACGGACTGGTCTGGGACCCTATACTTGAGAAAAAGTGGTTTAGGGTTCGCTTTCGTTTTTTATGGTCCCGAATACAAAGATTATTTATTTATTTATTAACTCATCATCACAATCATTACAGGAATTTCCTAATTCAATAGTGTGGCCATAATTACAGTTTTATCATTTACCATAACATATTCTATACATCGTGTTATTTGTGAACTCACTCAGAGAACAAGTAAAAAGATCTATGCTGTCTGCTACGTCATTAAGTACACGCAAGATACGCGTTATAGGGGCTTTACTCAGTAGATTATATATTTATACATATAGATGTTTATATATTTTAGCATTATGTATTTATTTAAGTATACTTATGTTATTTTTTTGCATTAATTGTGTAAGTTTATTTAATATTTTAGTCTTAGACTTCACACATTCATATTTTTCTCTTCTTGTTCTCACACACTATTGTCTACATTTTTTTTTTTTACTTCTCTTTTCGCAGGTCTGCTGGAAGAAATTTCTTAAGAAATAAGCAGTATCTACCTTTGTACTCAAATTATAATTATGTCATATCTTTATGTATTTTACTGTGTTTACATAAATAATAAAATAAAATAAGTCAATTATTTCGGATCCAAATAAAAAAAAAAAAAAATATGTCCGAAAAATATGGTCTTAGTAGGTGTTTTTACATAAAAACGGTAAAGTGCCCTTAGAGAATCAAAATTAATTGGACCTAAAAATCACTATATTGAGACTTAACTTGGTGTACAGTAAAATATTAGTATACCACACTTCACATATCGGTTTGATATTAATAACAGTCGATACGCACGCTTTGAAGCGTCCATGATCTAGTTGCTACCACCCCTAATGACCTGAATATTGGCTTGTGACGTCACCGAGCCACCTGCGGTCGACAGCTTTCCTTGGAAATCCTGATATTAGCAACTGTTACCACAGATTATACTGTAGATACGTACGAGTATATGACATTCCTTTCATCAAGCCAAGAATATTAGAAATGGCAAACGTTCGATGAAGGTGTCAGTGTTTTGGATATATTGGATGCCGAAAACAGACGGAATCTTGAAGAGTTTTAGGAAACAGGACTATGTCTAGCAGCGGGTAAATTGCAATAAAAAACTGTTTATTATAATAATGCATTCAGGGTGCTGATGGGGCTGCCCCGATTCTGTAGCGCATCAGGTATGTTCGCCGAGTCGCAAGTAGACTGTTTTTATTCTACTTTGCGAAAACGATGCACATCCCTGGTGCGCGGGGTTCGGGCTAGCTCCAGCAGCATCCTGAGGGCATTCGCGCAGAGGTTCGATTGCCAGTACCTGCAGTGCTATTCTGTAAAAATCTCACCGTGAAAACTAAGGTGAAGTGAGCTGTCATTCCACCTGATGTTAGGGATTGCCTCCATTGATAGTTCACTTCACGCTCACTTCACCTATGTTTTTTTTTTTTTTTTTTTAATTCTTTATTTTAAGGGCTTTATCGCTGAGCGATAACGTCGCCCTGTAACATCAGCACAATCAAAAAAAGCTTAAAAACAGGTAACACTTACTTTAAAACAAAGAATGCCAATTTGTACAGTATCTTAGCTTGTTCCGATAAAGGAAATGCCAGGATAGCGTTACACTCTCCAACATCATACATATTTATAGGACCAAGTAAATTAAATCTCAAAGCCCCATTCCGCACACACTCCATCAAAACATGTTGCACATCTTCGATTACTCCACATTCTTCACAATTGGGTGATGCTACCTTTTTCATCAGAAAACCGAACTTCTTTGATGGAATGTGACCGGAACGGAGTCTTAGTGCCATAACTAAATCTCTTCTGCTAAGCATATTTTGATCAGTCCAATTATACACTGGAAGCTGTGGTTGGATGGTCTTGTACCAAATTCCCTTTTCTGTTGACCTCTGGTTAAAGTATTCACTCCACATGTCTGTACACTGCCGTTTTATTAATCTTATATAATCTGTATATAAAGGAGGAACATATACAGTGATTCCATCTGACACGGCTTGGTTGGCCAAAATATCTGCTCTTTCGTTATCCTGAATCTGAACGTGAGACGGTATCCACTGTAAAACTACTGTCATTAACTTTTGATCTAGTTTCAATATAGACTCCAAAATCGTGTAGGCTATCGGTACTCCTCGCACGGACGAAGTGCACCGAGCCAAGTGTTGCAGCGAGCTCTTCGAGTCTGTTAGAATGACAAACTTATCGTGACTAATTGAGTTAATATAAGAAAGAGCCTCTGCTATTGCAATTAACTCGACATGCATAATGGAGATATCAGAGTCTACAGCAAGTTTGACATTTGTATTAAATTGTGGATCCCAAACCGCCGCGCCATTACCAGCACTACTCTTAGAACCATCCGTGTAAATTTTATGGAACCCAACATACTCCTCTTCTATAAAATTTGTGCAGATTTGCCTCAGACGGTTGCAGTCATAGTGTCGTTTAGGCTTAGTTATAGATGGAATATTATATTTAATAGTCTTATGAATATTGATGTTGCTGACCCATGTCCCCAAAGAAAACATTTCAATCAACCTAGCTGAGTGGATAGCAGAAGATTTAAGCTCATTGTATATTGATACCATTATAGGTTGCTTTCTACTTCTCCAATATTGAGAATTATCAATGTTTAAAGTTAACGTGTTAATCAAATTAATCGAAATGCTATCCCGAAAAGACATACATTTTAGACAGTATTTGCCTCCTAGAAATTTCCTACGAATATGTAATGGAGATATATTTAATTCACTCTCCATCACGTGGATGGGGGTGCTTCGAATAAAGCCACCAATAACACGAAGAGCTTTGTTTTGCGCTTTGTCCAATTTAGTTAAATGACACTTGTAACTACAATCATACAAGAAGCTACCATAGTCTAATCTACTGCGGATTAAAGATATATATAGTCGGCGCAGGTGCTTAGGGTGAACACCCCAACCAGGACCTGCTAACACTTTGAAAATATTTATATATTTTAAAACTTTTTGAACCAATTCATTAATATGTTTCCCCCACCTGAGCGACTGATCCAACCACATGCCCAGGTACTTAATGTTATTCACTACATCAAGATTACTATTATTTACTTCTATCTTAACAGGATTTCTGCACCTACCTCTCTTAAAAATACAGACCTTAGTCTTATTAGGAGATATTTCTAAGCCTAGATTAATAACTATGTAATTAAATGTATTTAAAGCAGTTTGCAGCTCTGAGACAACTGTATTGACATTAGGACCTGATTTAAATATAACAAAATCGTCAGCATATTGAGATATGTCAACGTTTGTGATAGCTTTACAAATATTGTGAGTCGCAACATTAAATAAAAGAGGGGAAAGAGGGTCTCCCTGGGCCAACCCTCGCCCCGTAGACCTTACATATTCCTTATTATTACTTGCAATTTTAAGTATTCTCTCATTCAAGAATCTCCACAAATATGAACACAACTTCCGGCCTACTAAAAGTTTATCGAGAATGTTCAGTAAACTAATGATATCGACATTATTGTAGGCGTTATTGATGTCAATAAAACAGCCAACTGTGACAAGATTTGAACTAAAACCAAGTTGAATCTTTGTCGTCAAATTAAAAAGACTATCTAAACACGACTTACACTTACGAAAACCTACAGTATTATCGGAGAATATGCATCTATTTTCGAGATACCATTCCAACCGTTTGTTCAAAATTGAGTGGAATATTTTGCAAAGGCATGACATCAGAGAAATAGGTCGAAGAGAAGATGCCAATCCCGAAACTCGTCCTGGTTTATGGATAGGAATTATTCGAATATTGCGCCACTGTCTTGGAACACAACTTGAATCGTAAAATTTATTGTACAGAGAAAGTAATAATAGTTTACCGATGTCTGGGAGATTCTTGACCATAGAATAAGAAATTTCGTCACCACCAGGTGCCGTATCTTTTGATTTTATGGAATTTTCTAGTTCATGAATAGATATCGCAGCTTCTAATTTACTATTGCAGGACTGAAAGCAGGGTTCAGGGGGAGACACGTAATCAGGCGTTAGGTCATTAAGAAGCCTTTCTGCTAAACTAGGATCAACATGTTGATATGTAGATTTACGGCCTTTTACCCATCTCATTTTGCTCCACATATCACTAGCAGAAGTTGTTGCATCAATACTTGAACAAAAACTTCTAAAGTTAGCACCTTTTGCCTTACGCGTCTGCCTCTGCGATTCCTGGATGTTTTCCTGCAATAGTGCATAATTTTGAGGCGAGGGGTTACGTCTAAACTTTGCTAACGCTAAACGTCGTGATGCCACAGATTTAGATAGGTCAGGACTCCAATACGGTTTTGGTTTAAATTTAGAGCTGATATGTTGAGGAATAACAATTTGAGGGATGTGGGAATCTGCTGCTTTCTGTAAAGTGTTTTCAAAGAAGTCATAACGCAACTGTGGATCTCTCGGGACGGTTGAATCACGAAGAATGGTTTCTACGGACGAAGCATATTTCTCCCAGTCAGATTTTTTAAAATTTCTTTTACGAATGTTTTGCTTGATAACATTGAAATTGGTGGATAATTTAATAATTAGGTGATCACTCCCTAACGATTCATTTGTAACTTTCCAAGTAAAATTTAAAGCCGACTCCACAGAAATAAAAGAAATATCGGGAGATGATTGTTGCAAAACATTATTTACTAATTTTATACGAGTCGGACTACCATCATTAACTGATATAAAGTCATGATCTATCATAGAATCGAATATCTGAGATCCACGCTGATCGGTTTTATATGACCAGTTGGAATGGTGACCGTTAAAGTCACCTAAAATTAAAGTTTTGTTATTTGCTACCGAAAATATATTATCCCAATCCCTTGGTAAAGTACGAACAGTTGAAGGACAGTAAACAGCAACGATATACTCAATATACTGACAATTTAACAATTGAATGCACAAGAGTTCAATACCCGGATTATAATTATCTATATTATGTAATTGCGCTTTAATCGATTTGTGTACAATAACAGCTACCCCCCCATAACCGTCATAACGGTCCGATCTGAAAAGGCTATATTCATTCAAATTAAAGTAGCTGTCTGGTTCAAACCACGTTTCACTGATAACGGCAATATAAATCTTATCTTTAAATAAAAGCTGTTCGAACAATGCTGATTTTGGCCGCAGGCTTTGTGCATTCCATTGTACAATATTAAATACGAGAGAATTATTATGAGAATCCATTAATAAGTTTACTTACAAGTGAGTTTTCTGGCAAATTATTAACCACAATTATAACCAACCATTCTACGATTATCTTAACTACGCTGTTTATTTTATTCTTAAACGAACCTTTCTTCAGAAGTATATTTGTAATATTACTTATTAAATTACCAAATGACGTATCTTTTAGCTTATGATCGCTTGATTTATTTTTATTATGATCACTTAACTTCTTTGCTTTATCGGTTTGTGGCGATGTTTCTAATTCTTCACTCACACAAGTGGTAGACGACACCTCCGAATCCCAATCCATAACGCCAGTAGCCGCGGACGCGGACGGACGTGAATGCCACCGTTTTTTATGAAGTGCTGTTTTTTGTTTTGATTCCCGTTTCGAATGCGAACTAGTAGCCTGCTGTTGCCCAGGTATTATGACAGCTGTTTTAACTTTATCGGCATATGTTGTCTGGTCCTCGTTTGATTGTACTGGGTTATTTTCTAGTGTACTTGTTAGATTCTTGTCCTCTCTCACACCAATATTTTCAATCAGAAAGGTAGGGGGAGGAGATGCAGGTACATATAATAACAGCGCTTTGCGGTATGTACAATTAAATTCATTCATTAGCTCTCGTAACCTTTTTTCTTTCAAATAAACAGGGCATTTCTTATCTAGGGCTAAGTGATTACCCTTACAATTTACACACATAAATGTAGTTTTATCGCAATTGTCATGGCTGCCTCCACATTTAGGACATTTAACTTTACTAGACGTACACATCTTTACAATATGTCCATATCTCCAACATTTGGAGCATTGAGTTACAGGCAATGTGTATCTTTCGACTTTGGCTCTCATACCGTATATATTTACATAGGAGGGTACATAAGCACCTTTAAAACAAATGCGTATTGATTCGCTTGCAGTCCATCCATTAGAGTTAACTCCTTTATGGTCAGTATCTTTACATCTACGGTTGAGACGTATTGCTGACATAATTTCCACATCACATGAGACATTGCTGACAAATTCCTCAATTGAAAGATCCAATTCTATATCTCTGATAATCCCGTATGACACTGCGACTTCCCATGATTTTTGTGAACGCCAACCCATTTCCTCGAATACTTTGCAGTTCATCATTTTTCCGGCATGAGATTCACTGTCAAACGTGATTATTAATTTGTACGGATTAATATATTTCACGCGTGATATACCGATTATCTCATTAGTTTTAAATAGTCTAGCTAACGCAAATTGTTTTGGAAACTTCTCGTTATTATAGACACATATCTCAACTGTTCCTTCTTCATAGTTACAGCTTATCTCCTGAACTGGAGTTTGTCTTCTTGCGGTTCTCTTCCCTAATCCATTTACCGTAGTCCAACTTCCGGATGAGTCATCCTCCCTATATCTTTTTCTCCCTAGATTATCGTCATCATCACCTTCTATATTTCCCTTCTCTTGTTGTGTAGGCTCCTCCATCTCCAAGTGTGTTATATCCTCTCTTTGTGTATCACTACATTCATCACTCAATACGTCATTACTCACGTTATTCATAAGTAATTTATTAGATCGAGCGGCCGACCGGCCGAGCGCGGCGGCTCGGTCGAAAAAGTTCTTATCGCAAAACCGGTAATTAGCGTACTTGTACACACGACTAATTAGCTCGCGGCGCAAATAGAAACTGCACTTCACCTATGTTATCACGGTGAGATTTTTACAGAATCGATAAGCTGAACCATTGCTGTATGATTCACATACTGGGCAATCGAAGTATGTAATAATAATATCTTTAAATGGTCTTTCTAATTGTGTTTTTTTTTTTTATTTTATTTTATCTGATTTATTTGTGGTTGTGTGTTTTTTTTTGTGTGTCTTATATGATCCTATGTTGGTCGAAATAAACGATTTTTATTTATTTTTTTTAATATAGTAACAGACGATATACAGGCAATAATAAACACTAACTACTGCATGAATTGGTTTACTAAAGTTAATACGAGATGTAAAACATCGTAAAGAGCTCTCTGTTTACATTCTTGGCGAAGTGAAAAACATATACGGAGGACATATACGTGAGCAGAATATGGGGAAGAAATGTGAACGCTTTGGCATCTGCTTATGATGGAAAGCTGTTGGCAACCAACTTTGTGGAAAGGATACTAAAGAAAAGTTGGTCTATGATTGGCAACGAAGTAAATACAGAAGAAGTGCTAGTACGCACGGCTACACATCAAGCTATACATAACCAGTATAAGCTGACCTTTGATTGTACGAAAAACCTATACAAAGCGATGTCAGCTAAAACTGGAAATGTATAGCTTGATGTGTAGCCGTGTGTACATTATTGGTAAACATGTAGAACTTTATTGTGTTTTATGTTTGTGAGTCAAAATATAAGAGGGTTCGGAGAAAAACGTACCTAATCAATTTACACATTTTTCACACACATATTATTTACACATTTTTTAGATCTAAAAATATTTCTCGAAAAATAATATGGTTGTGAATTTGAAAAGTAAGAAAATATAATCAGATAGCGATTTGTGATAGCATGAGCTTTCACCAAATAACTACAGTTAAAAATTATCTAGCGCCAGGAATTACAAAATAATCAGTTAATAAATAAATATTATAGATCGCTATTCAAACGATTAAGCGGTGCGCAGTGGGCGGCGCTCCCGGCCGTTAAACGTAACGGGTTCAAGTGCCCGCTCATGCACAGTGCACACCTACCTATTATACTATCACAACTAACTAGTATTACTACATATTTCACTAGATGAGTGTGATGTTAAGCTTATCCCCGATGTATTTAGAAATGATTTTAGTTCCCTGATAAACGTTTCAACGATTGAATTCTATGACAAATAACTGATTTATGACCAAAATGACGAATGAATGATGACTTTTGATATGCTTTTGGGACGTGCCATCCGAACGATAGAAGAAGATAATATTAAGCAATTCTTGAGCCGAAAATTTGCCAACAAATGGCTGTAACTGACGAACCTACTTACTAAAATATTAGTTCATGGCTGTATGAAGACCGATTAAGACATTCTATCGAGAGACAAAATTATGCTGTCGAAATTAATTTTAAGACAACACTGTTTATCTATACATATAATAAAATCGTAGGAAAGTCAAAACTGTACATTGAATGTTTTTTAAAAATAATACTTGGGGCGTGATCTACAATCGATACCGAAGCCAAAAATATAGTTTTTGGAATTTTTGTCTGTTTGTCTGTTTGTCTGTTTGTCTGTTTGTCTGTTTGTCTGTCCGGGATAAACTCAAAAAGTACTGCATGGATTTACTTCAAATTTTGCATGAATATTACTAAGAGGTCAGGTCAACATATAGGCTACATATTATCACGCTATCACCTACGGGGGAGGAGCTGTGAATCTTTATTTTTCTTACGCATTCTGTGACAGCGTGTAATCTAACGACGCATATCTAAATGTTGTTTTTGAGTAAGCCATGCTATTATCTGACGTTACACTATAAAAACTACGCCATTTAAGTAACTTGGGCAGAGAAATATAGTTTAATGAATGTTAGTAGTATAAAAACAATTTTAAAACAGCGCCATCTATGAGATTTCATAAAAATCAAATCAAGTTACCTACATGTTAACATTTTTTTGGAAATTAATAATTTAAATTTGATCATGTTGGCGAGGTAAGTAGTTAGTTATTCTTAAAATTCATAGATGGTGATGTGCATTTTCTTCATAAAAGTTGTATCGTATAGTTCGTTTTGACAAATTCAAGTTCCAACAAAACCCTCAAAATCTTGAGCAGAGTTGAGGAAGACAATTTAAAAAAAATGCGGTGTTAAGTATTACAAAAAAGTTTGTTCATTGATGATGATCATTTAATTTCATGACACCCTCGCGGAGGCGAGCGTCAGTGACAGTCCCAGCCGCATGCGTCATCTGTTTGCCGTCATCTTGGTGGTTTTGTGGAGTCGCGAACCCGGTAGCTTTGTGAGAGAAGTATCGCCATCATCTGTCTGAAGATTTTCGACGAGCTTTGAGGCGCGCTACTGGAGACGAAGTCGAAGTAACTGATGAACGCGTGCTGAACACCTGTCTCAGTTCACTTCAATATGTGGTACTTTCTATCGGCGGCAATCCACTGATCGAATATGGGTTACCAGCTCCCCAATCACCACCGTATCAAGACCGTGAAAATCGGGAGTATAACGCGAAATGACCACCATACGAAATGACCATGTCGCTTTGTTCTCTTCAGAGCAAAAGCAAATTTATGACACCGTCCTTGAAAGCGTTGGGCAAAACCAGGGTAAAATGTTTTTCTTAGATGCTCCTGGTGGAACAGGAAAAACATTTGTTACCACTGGCATACTTGCAGAGGTCAGGAGGCAAGGCAAAATTGCTATTGCTGTAGCGTCGTCGGGAATCGCTACCACACTGCTTCCGAGTGGCAAGACAGCACATGCCATGTTTAAAATTCCCATCGATTTAGAGAGCGCGGAAACGCCTGTTTGGGGTGTGTCACGTAACAGCGATAAGGGACACGTGCTCAAGGATTGCTCTCTGATCGTATGGGATGAGTGTACGATGGCCAATAGGAAGGCCGTTGAGGCCGTGGACAGAATCCTGCAGGACATCCGCAGGAACGAACGTTTGATGGGTGGTGTCACAGTTCTGTTCAGTGGTGATTTTCGGCAAACGCTTCCAGTGGTGACGCGGGGCTCGAGGGCTGACGAGGTGAATGCTTCGTTGAAACGATCTTCGTTGTGGTCACGAGTTCGTACGCTGCGCTTGACCATTAATATGAGAGCTGCGGCTCGGCGGCAATGCACGTGCTCAAGAATTCTCCGATGTCCTTCTAAGTCTTGGCGAAGGCACTCTACCAGAAGAGACAGGTGATGCTTCCAGAGTCTCTCGGTAGAGTGGTATCCAGCTTAGAAGAACTCATTCACTGTGTATACAGGGACATCAGTCGTATACCGCACCAGCAGAATTCTTGGGTGTGTGAGTGGGCCATTTTGATGCTCAAAAATGATCAGGCTGCAGCAATTAACGAATGCATTCTCTCGGAAATTGAGGGGAATAAAGTGGTCTACACCTCGATAAACACTGTTGTCGAGCAAAATGACGCCACACATTATCCCGTGGAATTTCAGAGCTCCCTGTCAGCAAGTGGACTTCCAGCGCATACCATCAAGCTGAAGGTCGGTGTTCCGATTATGCTTCTTCGGAACCTATCTCCTCCGAAGTTGTGTTAACCGCCTTACAGCCCATTCACGACTTCGGTCTAAGCGGCGCGCGGCGCGGCAGGCGGCGCGGCGTGCGTTTTACACGCCACGTACCCTCAGTAGCGGCTAGCGGCAGCGGTCGAGGTGGACGTATTTAGGTCGTTAGAACGTGCTCAAAATTATGGCATTATCAAAATTATCTCTTTTGTGTTTAGAAAGCAGTATATTTTTAAAACAAGTATGACAGAAGGAGTGCACGAACTGAATAAAGATCGATATTTAAATGGCAAATTTCGTGACCTATACGAAGATTACAGAAAATATCCGGATAAGTTTTATGAGTACACAAGAATGAGTGTGGAAACATTTGATTATATTCTATACTTATACTCTATACCCATTACCGCCACAAAATCGTCTAAAATTTTTTGTTTATAAGTTCGCCGCCGAGCCGTCACATCTACGCCGCTATCCGGGCCGCTGTGTTTCGTTGCATCGCGTCGCACTCATTCGCCAGTACTTTTGATCTCGCCGCTCCCCGCACCGCGCGCCGCTGCAACGATTCGCTCCGACAAAACCGCGCGCGTTTTCGCTGTGAGCGGCGACTCGTGGCGTGCTTCAAACATTTTCATACTTTTGTTCTTACCGCTCGCCGCCCCGCGCTTAGCCGCCGCTCACCGCGGCAAGGTCGTGAATGGGCCATTAAAGTCATCTCCCTCCACAGAAACACCATTGAGACGGAAATTCTTACGGGTTGTGGCGTCGGCGAGGCAGTATTTATACCACGCATTCCCCTAATACCTCATAACTTCCTGTTCCAGTTCAAGCGCGTACAGCTCCCCGTGAGTGTTTGCTTCGCGATGACCATCAATAAGTCGCAGGGCAGCGGGTTTCGACCTCAGGACGAGTTGCTTCTCACACGGGCAACTGTACGTCGCTTGCTCCCGCGTCACCAGTCCTGACTCTCTTTACATTTTGGTTCCTGGCAGCATAACTACCAACGTAGTTTATAGGGAAGTGTTGTAAAGTATGATACCTTTGTACGTATTTTTACTCTTTTGTGTCCTGGAATGTATTCCTGCATTATTTTCTCTATTTCCTTCAGTCACATCTTATGACTGAACTCAGCAGGACTCCCATATAACTCTCTTCACCTGCTTTGCTTGCAAAAAAAAACTTATATTTTAATGCTATTTTAAAAGTTGTGTACATAGAATGCTATGCCGGGGCAGCGGGATTGTCCGAAAGGGTTACCGCTACCCCGGAACACAAAGGGCTAAGGAAGGAACACGGGTGGGTTTTAGTCAGTAAGAGTCTGACACTCCCTTCTGCTCCACCCAGAGCGGGAGGGGTCATTCGATGATTTCCCATCCATAAAAAAAAAACTTATAATGCTATAGCGACACTGGCATCTTAGGTATTTTTGGTGCTGTAGAGCATGCACGCAGACGACGTCGCGGGCAGCAGCTAGTGCTTAATATACTACTGTTTGTTTTCCCAAATGCAATAAATAATAATAAAGTTATTTGTATTTATACCTACTAAAAATGGAAAAAAATTCAATAATAACAGAGAAGATCGAACTCGTCAATTGATTCAAATATCAGTTTGCATCTGTACGTACAAGCAAGGTCAATTTAAGGTCACCAAAAGGGTGAACACAAATATATCTAATAGTTACATAACTCCAATAATAATTATGAACAATTTTATAATAATGGCCTATCATATGCGACTATTCAACGAATCTATTGTCACAGCCATCAACGATATTGAGTCCATTACAGAAATGAAATCAGTAAAAGCTTTCATCCTAGGAAAAGTCATGAATTTTAAAACATGTATTTCATAGAGGTAAAAGTTTCCTACATAGCGTGAGGGATACGTATACGTCTGAAAGTATGGCAAATATCTTATTAATTAGCATCCATTTGATAAGCCGCCTAGAAAAGATTAGATTTGATCCTATTTGCTAGATAGCAACAAATTGTTAGGAATAATAAATTGTTACCTATCCAAGCCAATTATTACAGCACTATTATATGTATAACCATCATTGAATGATAAAATAAATTAAAGATAAATAAGTAATTGAAAAAATTACTTGGAATGATTGGCCGATTTTAAAAACAATTAAATGAATACTGATTGAAGCGACGAAAAAATCAATCAACTTATTTTAATTTTTAGCTGTTATTAGCGATTCGTCACACGACAATTTTTATTTTTGGCATGACATCATCAATCTAAATTTAAAATATAGGTATCTATAAGTTTCAAATTTAAATTACCTACTTCTATGATCTGTGATTACTTTCTTTGACCAACGTTCTGTTCTTATTAGCTAGGTACACACATTGATTTTGTCAGCTGAAGCGAAATATTACACGTGTTTAATTTGAGTCGCCTTGAAAGCATTTTATCAATAAATATGTACCAGTAAAATGAGGTCAGCAACCAATTACTTTGCCAAACCAAAATTTTGCCATATTAATGACTAGCGGCACGTCCCGGCTTCGCACGGGTGAAAAAAAGCCTAAGTATAATAATCTGTGATTATGTAGCATTCAAATGGTGAAAGAATTTTTAAAATCGGTCCAGTACTTTTTGACCCAATTCGTTACAAACATACATACAAACCTTTCCTCTTTTTAATATTAGTATAGAAGTATAGATTGATGTAACCGACTCCAAGCCCAGCGAATACTATCAATAGAATATTAAGAAATATATGTATATCCTTGCCCTTTACATCGCCTTACCTTCCGACAAGTCCTGTCACTTCACTCTCAAACCGCAAGGCCACACACTCTTTTGACCACGAAGCCTTTCCCCAACAGGTAACACATCTCCGTGGTACCACGGAATGCGACAACTCCTGTCAAGTTCGTCCACTTTCACTCGTTCGGCGTCGTTTGCCGTGAACAGAAAAAAATATCGACATTTCTGCCGACGAAAAGGGCATCACTTATGTTTTAAGATTAATTATTCCTTCACCCACTTCCTTATTTCACTGGTTTGGTTTTTGTGTGCCTTTTCCTTGAGGGGGAATTCCAGTGGACTATACAGATTGCAAATAAATTAAGAAGAAAAAAGTCAATCGAATATTATTTGGTTTGGTTATAATATTGTCTGCGAAGCATCATACTTATTGCCTGTTCCGATATATTGATATGTCTGATCGGTTTTATGAATCGAGTAGACGATTATTAGTTGTATCAATTGTTCAGCTATCGAATAAATATGATAGCTTGGCTGCGTAAAAATCTAAATTTAGGATAGTGACATACTTTATTTATAGCTAGATAACTATACGAAAGTTGTAAGAAAACAATGAGAAATAAATTCGTACAGAACGAAAAAATAAACAAATCAGTAACGACATAAAGAAACAGTATCATAATTCATAACAAATAACCAAAGCATTCAACGTTCATTTAAAATAATTGCTAAAAGATTCGTGCCAAGTATAACGCAGTGATCAAAGAGTGCAATATAAGAAATTGCACCCGCAAACAAATAAAAAATGCCCTAACATCCTGGTTACTAAACTTGTCATATGGCGAAGCAGAAAAGGTTATTACAGTAATTAAATAGTTTTTGCACACATTCAATTTTTTCCTTTGACCCACACACACATACTCACGCTTAAAATAATACTCTCAAACTCACCATCACATTCACAACACATGATCACACTGACACTCATTCACAACACATGATCACACACACTCATACTTATTCACAACACATGATCTCACACTCATTAACAAAACAATAGCGTTTTTCTTTTTCTAGTTTTATTATTATTTTCTCTTAATTCTCGATTTGATTGTTCTGTTTTCTTTAATTTTAATTTACAGATTTTATTTAATTTTATTTAGTTCTTTTCTTATTGTAACTTGAAGCAAACATATTTTACGTTTATTACCGAGCATGTTTTTAAAATAAATTTTTAAATGGTAAACCCTCCATATTGGTGCCCAAGATACAGGCTTGCCTAGTTTGGGGCCAATGTAAAATCTGTGTAATATTTTGAGCAATAAAGTTTTTTATTATTATTATTATTAAGTTTTTTATCCAAAATAGTTTCAAATTTCTATCCTAATCCTATTTTTAGAAATAGATATAAAGACATGATATCAGTTTTTATAAAAATAAAACATGTTTTGCCAATGTTTGGTTTGAGTACAAAAACCAGTCCGCATGAAAAGACAGTTTCATAAAAAAAAATTCATTGTTTCGAGCTAGAAACAATGACATTCTTATAAGAAACTTTAGCTCGTTTGAGATTCGTTAGGGAACTGCTTTTGCTACAATAACACTCTGACCAGAGCATTGGATGACCTAGGAATCATTTTACAATCACAGCTTTTGACGTAAGACATTCAAATCAGCAGAAAATTTATCAATAATTAAAGTATACCAACAGCTTCTTTAAACAGTTAATCTTATGTAGGTATAGGTAAAATTAGCCTTGGAATTATACAGTCAACAATTATAGGTTAACCAGAACCCACGAAAATAATTGTTTACATAGAAAAAATATAAAGGTAGCAACTAATACTAGCAGCTAACTAACACTGGTAACTAGTATTAATAATAAAAATATAAAACAGAGATGAACCGCATTGTTGAAATCATGAAAATCAAGGTACAACAGCACGATGCAATGCAACACAATGATGGTTCCAAACTCACCGGGTGGTCATATTGGATGTCGCCACAGTTTACTCAGTCGACACAAATAGTCCCTTGATGTCCAGACGATGACGTCAGAGACACCAGTAATCTTAACACCGATAAGGAGTTAAAGGATACCATAACAGCTTTGCAACAAATCCTAACACAAGATTACACTGTAGTTGGAATGTGAGCAGTCATAGCCGTTGACGTAAAACTCTCATCGTAAACTCTTTATATAGAAACTAAGATAGCAGGCTAATTACTTAGTTAATGCACTGTTTGTTTCCCAAAATATTGACTTACAATATTGAACTTTGACTATGGAATTTCCAGGAATTTTTGCGTCACATCACATTATCAGATATTCAAAACGTTCTTGTGCAAAAAATCTGTTGCTAGTTTGGAATTCTGTATATTACATATAGCTCAGAAATACCATGTTATTATACACCTTAAATATGAACATAATTATTCTCATAAAAAATCGGCAACAGGAAATCCAACAAATAGGTAATATATCAAGCTTTTTAGGTGACTTGCAAACAAAAGGCAAGATTAAAATAATGACAGGCAATGGCAAATTGTGGAAGAGCTGTAATTATTGAAACATCCCACATTTGCCATAGAACAATGGCTACATATTTGAGAGCTGTATTCTTTATTACTCCTTCATTCTTAATACTTTGAGACCAATGTCATCTAAACTTCACATACATCTTTACATTTAAAACACCTAACACTTTAAGTATAAATCAACACACCAAGGCTCATGTAAATAATACTTCTTAAAATTCTATAAAAGCTGTAACTATATGAAATATTTTAAGCTTAAATAGCGATTAAATCGTTGTATCTTTAAAATGTTTAAACAAGACGCAGGCAGCCCAAAATAAAATAATGCATGTAAAACGTTTTAAAATTATTTTAAGAAAAAGTGATGTGTTTCTTGCGAAGCAACGAGTGTAATAAACCCTCTTTTTATAATGTATGAGTAAATAAAGTCAAAGTCAAATCAAAGTCAAATCATTTATTTCAAATAGGCACTTAAAAGGCACTTTTGAACGTCAAAATTTAAAATGAAAAAATAGAATTGATTCTAGTCGCCCATTCCAAAATGTAGTTTTCGTGTGGAGAAGAATGGGCAAGAAACTCCACCGTTACTCTTTTAAAATGTTTTACAAGTTTTTGTATACATTGTTTATATAATTATATGTGAAGACGATGCACCTAAAATAAAATTTAGTCTACCAAAAATGGTAAAAGAATTAAAAATATAACAGACTGGTAAATCAGTTATGTGATAGATACATGGTGTCCACATATTTACAAAGATTGAAAAATTTTACTAGTATTTTAAAAAGTGTGTGAGTTACATTTGTCAAAGAATGTAAAAAAAAAAAAAAAAAATGTGTATGTATAAATTAAATTAGCAACCAGTTTGATTTTGTCTAGACTCTAGATTGTCCTATGGAGCAGGACCAGCATGTTTCCAAACATTGTTATCTTGGATATAATCCTCCAATTTGTAATATCCTTGTTTACAAAGTGTACTTTTTATATGAGTTTTAAATTTTCTTTCATTTAATTGTAATATATCAAAAGGTATTTTGTTGTAGCATTTAACACAGTACCCCATAAAAGATGTTTGCACTTTAGATAATCTGAAAAAAGGTTGATCTAATTTATCTTTATTTCTAGTATTAAAATTATGTCTATCACTTATTTTATTAAAAAGATGTTGATTTTTTCTTACATACATAATATTTTCATAAATGTATTGGCAAGGTACCGTCATAATATTAACCTTTTTAAATAGTTCCCTAAGAGATTCCCGACGACGTAGATTGTAAATGGCTCTGACAGCTCTCTTTTGCAAAATAAAAATGGATTCAATATCAGCAGCCCGACCCCACAGTAAAATGCCATATGACATAATACTGTGGAAGTAACTAAAATAGACCAAACGCGCGGTTTCTACATCTGTTAACTGTCTTATCTTTCTAACAGCATAAGCGGCCGAGCTTAGCCGCCCCGCAATAGATGTTATATGAGGCCCCCATTGTAATTTCTCGTCTAGCGTGATTCCTAGGAAAACTGTCTGATCAATAAACTCTAGTTTTTGGCCATTCAATATGATGTCACATTCGCTGCTTCTAACATTAGGCAATTTAAATTTAATGCATTTGGTTTTTTTTTCATTAAGTACTAAATTATTTACCGTAAACCAATCTTGGACCTGAAGAATAGAGTTATTCACGTCGTCAAGATTTTGTGACCGTCGGTCTATTTTAAAGATCAATGATGTATCATCTGCAAATAACACCATCTTTGGTTGATTTTGAAGTAATTGGGGTAAATCGTTAATATAAACTAAAAAGAGGAATGGACCCAATATCGAACCTTGAGGAACGCCCATTGTCATTTCAGACCCTAATGAGTTTATGCCGTTTACTTGAACTTTAACCTTTCTATCTTTCAGGTACGATCTTAGCAAATCAAGTGCTTTTTTTCTAATCCCATAGTGCTCCAGTTTCATCAGAAGTGTCTCATGGTTTACGCAATCGAACGCCTTAGAGAGGTCGCAAAAGATTCCAATGGCATCTTGTGCTTCTTCCCAGGCGTTAAAAATGTTCTTTATTAGGGTAACACCGGCGTCAGTAGTACAACGCCCTTTGGTGAAACCGTACTGGTGTTCATGAAAGATGGAATTTTTATTAAAGTGACGTAACATTTGATTGAGCATAAGCTTTTCAAACACCTTACTGAGAACTGGCAGAATCGACACAGGCCTATAATTGTTGGGTTCTTTACTGTCACCGGATTTGAATAATGGAACTACTTTACTATGTTTCATAAGATCCGGAAAAACTCCTTGATCAACACTGGTGTTAAATATGAAAGCTAAATAAGGCGCAATGGTTTCTATGAGAGATCTACATACTTTTACAGACATTCCCCAGAGATCTTCTGTTGATTTAATTTTAAGATCTTTAAAAGCTTTTATAACAGCCTGGGGATTTGTATGCTGAAACCTAAACTCCAAAGGGCATGGCTTTACATTCTTTTTAAGCAAGGCAGCAGAAAGTGTGGGGGATGAATTTAAAGCTTCAGTAGTTTTAAAGGGAATATTCGCAAAAAAATTTTCAAATTCCTGAGCTATTTCTACATCTGAGTTGATGGAGCCATGTGCAGTCTCTAAATTAAATTCAGTATTACGCTGTTTTTTCCTACCTGTTTCATTATTTATTATTTGCCAGGTAGTCTTTATTTTATCATCAGCTGATTTTATTTTATTGCTAATATAAAGAGCTTTAGCTATTTGGCACACACTTTTAAAAGTTTTTGAATATTTTGCAACATACCGATGAAAGTTTTCATTTTTCAAATGTTGCTTTAAGCCATAAAGTTCAAAAAGTTTTTCCCTGCTTTTACGAATACCTGGAGTCGCCCAGTCACTAAATAAAAACTTTGTGTAAATGCTTTTAGTTTTTAGTGGAAAAGTGTTATTAAACTGGTCGTTTAACAGTGAAAAGAACTCGGCATAGAACTCATTTGGGTCACCTATATTATTAAAATTCTGGTCACATAATTTACTGGCCAAAGAATTATTTAATTTTTCCAAATTTTTACATGTAATTGTCCTAAACCTTATTTGAATTTTTTGTAACGGCATGTAGGAGCTAAATGTAATTGTTTGTCCACTGTGATCAGACGGCAACTTATTTACAATTTGTTTGTGTAAGTAATCACAATTACAAAAAATATTATCTATACAAGTGGCAGAGGAAGCTGTCACTCGGGTTGGTTCAATAAAAACATTTGACAAATCAAATGACCTAAAAAGGCTTAACAATCTGACAGTATTCAAGTTATTTTCCAATAAATTAATATTAAAATCTCCACATACGATTATTGATTTACTACTAGTACTAAGTTTCTTTAACACATCTTCCATTACAGAATCAAATACAGATAGATTCTGGTAACTGGGAGGTCTGTATACGCATACTATAACATGCTTATCAAGCTCAACACAGGACAATTCAATGGTGTGTTCAACAGACAGCCCGACGATGTCTTTTCGTTCTTTCGATTTAATAGAATTTTTAAGTAATATTAATGACCCGCCATGTATCATACGTTTTCGGCTGAAATGGCTAACTACACAATAATTTTCATAATTAATTGACATTACTTGATGATCTTTCAGCCAATGCTCTGTTAAACAAATTACATCAAACTTGGTGTTTTCCAAAAACAATTCTATTTCCAATAATTTGGAAGCGCAACCTTGGATATTTTGATGAAATAATTTTAAATTATGTTGCTATACTTAAGACAGTGGGTGAGCATTTGTCATATCTTTTTTAAGTTTATCATTGTGGCCACATTTTGATCACACGCTTCATTCACATGTTACACATTGCGCAGCGAACAAATTGTTTCATCCTTACCCAAAAGATGATCAACTTTTAGAACTTTGCTCTTTTCATGCAGAATTATTTTTAGCTACCTATTAAATCCTATTTCATTTTCAAAATAGAAAAAGCATAGCAATAGCTGTTGGTCTCTCATACTAAAATAATATTTGAACTCTATCTAGATAATCCTTGACGTATACAATGACCATCGTTTTTGAAGACTTTCGTATTTTTGAAGCTGAACCTAAATTCACTAGTAGCTTTATTATCTTTATTCACGTAATACTATCAACTGAGACGAAGATATTGCTCCGCGGTGTCGAGGGGCCTCTCAGAATGTTGTATAGGTTCTCTTTAATTATGCCAGTTAATTGAAATGAATATAAATAAACTGAAGTTAATTTATAAATCGGTACAAGTGAAGAGAGGGCTGTAATCAACAGTGGATGAAGTTCGGCTGTGGATGTAGATGATGAATGTTTTAAAAACTGTGGTTTCCTCTTATATGCTGACGATCTAAAAGTATTTCGTAAAATAAGAACCGTTGAGGACTGCATTAAATTACAACAAGACCTTGATCGGTTATCTGCTTATTGTTTGACCAATAAATTACATCTAAGTCTATCCAAATGTAAGTATATTTCTTTCACCAAAAAAATTAATACCGTTCAATTCACATACTCTCTCTGTAATATTCCTCTGGAAAAAGTTTCCCTAATTAAAGATTTAGGTGTACTCTTTGACTCAAAGTTACACTTTGATGCACACGTTGATCACATCACTGCCAAGGGTTTTCAATTGTATGGCTTTGTAAGGCGGACCTGCAACCCATTTAAGAAACCATCTACATTCTTATTACTATACAAAACACTTATTAGATCTCAACTGGAATATGCCACTTGTGTTTGGAACCCCTTCTACAATAAATACAGTGACCAATTGGAATCAGTACAACGTAAATATCTTAAGTTCCTTAACTATAAACTATTTAAGAGGTGTTCATCACATCACACTCTTCTATATAAATTTTCCCTGTCAACTCTTAAAGAAAGGAGACTGTATCTTGATCAATCGTTCCTATACAAGATTTGTCACAATAAATTTGATTGTAATGACCTAATAAACCAAATATACATTCGCATACCTAGTCATTCCCAACGTATTCGTGATACTTACACTCACAGACTATTCGCGCCGAAGCGGTGCAGAACCAATGCAGGAGAACGAGCTCCTTTAAGTCGACTAATGATAAGTTACAACGATAATTTTGCTGATATTGACATATTCGCATTGTCACTCACAGTTTAAAAATAGTTTTTATAAAAAATCCTCTCAAATAGGTACCACATAGTTTAGTTGTTTTAAATTCACACATCTAGTTTGTTACATGTTATTTCTCCGAACCTAGTTAATCTATGATAGACAATAATGGTTTGCTAAGTTTGCTTGGATTTTGCTCAAACTATTTATACAATTGGATTAATTTGTGGATAACGATGCTGGTTGCGTGATTAATTAAGTGTCTCATAAAATATCTGTACCTACATATTAAGCATTGCGCAATTGTTTGTTATCCTGAAGAAATAAACTAAAAATAAAAATGAATATACGAAATCATAACAAACACGGTATGAAACCAAACTAGCAAACCAAAAAAGAAAGACGTAATAAAGTATGAGCAAGTGTGAGCATATGAAAATAGGTGGAGGTTACCATATGACAGAAGAAAAAGAAACAATAAATCAAATGACCAATCGCATAAAGGCACTACAATAATTATGTGTATTAGCATAGATATCGTGTACCAGATAGCAAAGTAATCCTTCAGATTAGAGTGTAATCACAAACAAATAAAACTATGATTGAGAATGATAAATATACAAACAATAGGTTAGATAGTGTTGATGTGCGTATGATCATAAGTAAATAAGAAATAGAGTTAATTGGATAGCTGTAAAAAGGTATTTTAAATTCAATATAAGAGTCCCTTCAAGGAATAATTTGTATTATTAATTTACAATAGACTTATTCCTAACCAATTCAACTTTATCTGAGAGGCCAACAGGTATTTTGCAATGAATAAATGAATATCCCATAAATTCTTGTTTGGATTTATATTAGTCCTCAAGTACCATCCTTATATTTGCCGTTATATTTCTACCCAAAATTTTAACTTAGTTTTTGTTTCAGCACAAATTGTACCTGTTAAAGTTTCATTTTGCTTGTGTTCACTACCCACTACTTGTATTTACTAACTACCACTGCTTCAGTGAAATTACTTAGTTGCTTATTTATTGCGCCTTTACGTAACTTTTATTAGAGATGAAAAATATGATTAGAAAAACGAACTATAATATTTTAACCTTTCATTTTTTATCAATATTTTGCAAACAAAATCGCAAGATAACTAAATTAAAAGAATATCAAAACAGCATTTGGAATATAATAGCCAATCACAGCAGAGAAAGATGTACCTGATACTCAGTATAACTAATTCCTATGTCAAGTTTCTTTTAATTTTGAGAAAACGCGACCGTTTTGGTTCTAAGTGGCTTTTGCTTTACAATGAAATTCTTTCTGTGTTTACAATATTAGGTCAAATCAATGTTCAACAAATTTACATTCCTGTCTTCTTCAAATCGTTTCTACTATTGCTTATATCATCATTATCACACACATAGTCTCGTCGGCCCGGCGCGTTGTCACGAGGGAGCACTATCAATGTGCCCTCTGAAAGGTGAGCCAGTTCAACATACCCCACTTAATTACACTTCTAGAATATGTACGTGATAGTATTATTCGAAAAACGTGTTTATCTCAACGTTTTTGTGAGACTACAACTTATTGTTCAACTTGAAAGAAGGTTGACGAGACGGGGTGCTTTATTTTACTTTCTTTGCAAAAATGCCTGTCAGAGATAAAAAAGCAATTCTACCTCTTGAAAAAAAATGGAGTTGTTGAACAACATAAGTTAAAGACAACTGTCATAGAATGAGATTGGCCGGGGATTTCAATTTTGACTACAATCTCGATTCATATTTTTTGTTACCTTAACTCTGGAAGTTTTAAGGTAGCCACGTAAAACTGGCCTACAATAGTTCACTCGCCGTTGACTGCCAGTCCAATTATAACTATTGCGTTACTCGACAACTCATTTACAGCCTCCAGTCACGCGTTACATATGCATAGGAATCAATTTCGCACGTAACGCGATCGTCTGATTCAAACCTGCGATTGATTGGAAGTGATCGCGTGAACTTCGCTGCGACTCTCACGTGGGACTAAATGCTGTTATATGTAACGTATGGACTCCTGGTACATCGGCTACGCGTTACATCGTGAATGTGTAATGAGTGCGAGTGCCTATTGATGTTATGTAATCCGAGGCTTAAAGTGCGTATAGCAGATTGTCGCATACCAGATGAAATACAAACAGAGTAGATTTAGTTTGATGACCTAACGTGCAGGTATTATAATGTTACGGATGATGTTGAGTACATACATTTGAGCAGCTCAGTTTATTACTAAGCTTGAAAATAAAAATGATGCATCGCACAATAAATAAGTTGGAGTATCTTGTCGCTAAATAATACATTATCATTATCAGATTTACTGATTACCAAAATTGTACATAAAGTAAGTAAAGAGAAGCACTTCATCATGATGATTTGGCATTTACCGAAAGTGAAGTATTTGATGGTACATCGGTAGGTACTGTTTCAACAAGTACTCTTTCGACTCATTTGCTTTTATTAGCCAAAGATCTGGGGGGCGATTCTACTAATTTGCAACGTTACTGGTTCAATTGTGTTTTAATAACAGTTCGATTTCGATTGCCGTTCGATAGTTACTTATAAAGTCATTCTACTATTTCGTATGCAAACTGGAAACTAAACCTATGCTGAATCGCAACTGAATGGTAGCGGGAACGTAACAGCGGGTAAACTGTGTTACCAACATGCCAAATAGTACGTTTAATAATACCACAGAAAAAAAAGTTCAACCTAAAAATGTTACTTATATCACCGAAAGTATTTTCGAATACAAAATTATATTTAGACCATTCGATTCTAACAAGTGTCAAAATAACAGTAGGTGACTAAACGTCACGCTCATGTTCGATTTTGTTAGCAGAATATATTTTGATATTATTTCGATCGATCGTTGGCTTAAACTAAAACGTAACCGCAGTTGAATCGTTGTTCATTAGTAGAATATGAAAACGCTTAACAGCCGTGATTCAGCTGTGGTTCCATTGCGATTTTTGAACAATTTTGTTAGTAGAATCGGCCCCCTGTTTAATGATACGATGAAATCACCTTTGGCATTGTATTTTTTTTTTTAAGTTACAACGTCATAAATAGCATATTCATTTACTTTATGAATTATAACGTCATTGATAGTTATAGCATTAACATCATCGCAAAGTTCATCAAGCGACACGTCACAAGTACACACCCGTTATAATGTTTTGCAAATAAATAATATTAACGTCGTCCTTCGCGTGTAATAACTTTTTACCACGGTTGTACAGTGTACTTATGTTTACGCTGGAAACATTGTTTTTCAATCGTTTGTAAACGTTTTGATTTGAAAGACGTGCGTTCTATTGCAAAATCTTAGTAAACAAAAAAAAGAGTAGTTGCCGCATTTCAATATTGACAATTCGTTCGAAACGTGTCGTTTCGTAGATATGAGGAATTTAAATTGACTTTTTATTACAATGTTTTAGAACTGGTATAATCAGTTATTTTAATATTTAGTAATTACCGAGAGATTACAAATTCTCTCCTTATCGTATCTGTTCTTGCCATAATTCTGTAACCATCAATGATTGTAAGAAGCTCTTTGATTAACATAATCAGCCTATTATGTACCCACGGCTGGGACACTGGGCTTCGTTCTGCGTCTATCACGCGGGCACAGTGCGGGTTAACAGACGTCACATGGTCTTAAAATTTTTGGTTCTAGGACTTGCCAGTTTCGTCACGATGTTTTCCTTCGCCATTTTGAGAGCAGTGGTTATGAAATAATTTACACAAAGTAAAGTGCCCGCTTGGAGTTCGAACCCACGTCCTAAAACCGACCGACCTGCCGTTACCACTGGGCCACCACTGCTCTTTGATTACCGTGGGAAATTCTGATAAGATTATCAAACCACTCGAGAATTAAAGTACTTATAACATACTGTACCTAGATGTTTTTCCTCTCCAAGAAAAAACACAAAATAACGTAGCCATTTTTATTTTGTGTGCTTATCTAGTAATTTAAGTGCTACAAGTACATGAGTTCATGTCCTACCTAAAACACGGAAACGTGTCCAAATCTGAATGTTAGACTTGTTCGGATACATCATTGTATAACTAGTTTAGCCCGTTTCACCTGGGCATGTTTTCAGCCACTGGAGAAAAAACCTTATGCTAAAATAGTAGAGTATGCTTTCGAATAAATCAGTTTGCATGTCTGATTTAAAATTTATTGAAGGCAAGGTGAAGGAAACCACAATCCAGAACAGATTGTGTTGATATTTATTTGTTGAACTGTTATGTTACTTATACCTACATATAAAATCGCTAAGCAATTTTCTATGATCTTATGAATACATTGTCCTTGCGTATAATTTTACTTCATTGTTCCCATGTATTATTTAATGGCTATAAATGATGTAGACTTAAAGTTGTACTTAACGCGTTTTCTCACATTAAAGTTTTTCTATAAAATGTATTACGTTGTAATCCAGTGTGATTTTGAATCATTACAAATGATCTCTCTCTACATTTGCCTGAACTAACTAGGTAATATTAGACAACTAGTGTTAAATTCTTATCACCTTACTTACTTAATACTTCATTGTGTTAGACATCAACTTATTTCGTCAGAATACACCAAGAAAATACATTAAACAAATAAAATTTTCGATTTTCCCAGACTAGTACCTAAAAACAATAGTTTTATAGAAATCATAATAGAGTTATAATAAAAACGTGAAACCACATTTTAATTTTACAGTTTTTCCGTGAATTTTCCGAACAATACAAACCAGTTTTTTTGCACATTTTGAATAAATAGTCTTCTTACTTTATTTAGTAACACGCTTCAGTTATTAAGTTATTCTTACTATGTATGTGTTTGCTCAAAAATTAATATCTGTCATTGTCTTCAATGTATTATGTGAAATTTCTTCAAAAAACCCATGCCTAAATATAAAATGGCCAAATTACTTCACAATCGCGAGATCTTTTTATTTTGATTTAATTTACAATTAAATTAAAATTACTTGTGATGTAAATTATAATTAAAATAACTTTATCATTGTCAGAAAACGAGGCAAAACAAGGATTTTTAGCTCAATTTAACTAAAAAAATATTGTGTTTTTACCGAAATGCCCTGAGTTTTATCAGCCCAAAGCTTCAGCTAGGTAATTCGGGTGTGATGTTATGTTATTCAAGGTTTTTTAAATTTATTTCGTTTCTTTATATTCAATTAGTTGATCCCAAATGTAATAAAAACACCACAAGTTTGTACAGAATGAAGGGGAAAATAACAAAGTTTCTTTTTATCGTTTTTGTTATTTTCCTGTAAAGCTAATAATGATCATCAATAAAGATTTTATGATCAAGGAAATTGTTTATGTTTGCCCTACATGTCCTTGAGCTCTCAAGGACAAAGGTGATCAGAAGTGATACGTGTCTGTTTTTTAAGACCATTTTCCTCCAATGGTGATAAATTAATTTGTGATACTCGTACATGGCTCTGTTGCTTAGCGTCAGAATGGTAGTTAATTTTACGAAGCATAGGAAGAAAGGGAAAAGATGAATGGATACTGTAATAATAATATTATGAATGAAAATGTAGTGAATGATAACGTGTCGGATAACCGAGCGAATGTAAGGGAAAACACTTTGCGCCGGCGCAACAAACACAAATAACAGAACAAGGGCAGGCAGAAGTAGAGGTACTTTTCTCTACTAGGTATTATTTTGATCAAAAATAAAACAGTTTTACCTTGAAACACAATTTCTACGTACTTTACACCGACATCGACATTCCGAAGCTTATCAGTTAATGAAAACTGGTTCTGCAGTCCGGCAGCGGCGGCGTAACATCGATTAAGTGTGAACGTACTGCGCAGGCGCACAATGGCGTAAGTACCGGTGCATAGATTACTTTTAACGAAGTGTTAATTATTATGTAACGGAGTATGGTCAAAAGACTAATTTGCTGATGTGCATTACAGTAAAATATTTATAATTATACTGGTTTTCAAAGACTGATTGAAATGGATTTATATTTGTATCATTACTATGTGGTTTTTCCTGGTCAAATTATGTTCTGTGAGCACTTTTAGAAACGCGTGCTGAACATAAATGTACGGTTGGTTTATCGGTAATTTGTGATTCTTGTTTGCGTAGGTACATGATTAAGTCGAAAGTTTACAACATACTAGGCTTAGGAGGTAATCGCCATGTTAATTTAATTTGCATCAGAAATCTACAATACAGGGTTATTTGAAAAACACCAGCAACCTCTTAAGAGGTCATTGTACTCATCATTATGAACAACTTTTACTATGGGACCAAACCTGAAATCGCGAAAAAAAATCAGCTGTTTCCTACATTTATTTTCGTCTATCTCGTCAAAACGTAGGGAACAGTAAAAGTTGTTCATAATGATGAGTACAATGACCTCTTAAAAGGTTGCTGGTGTTTTTCAAATAACCCTGTGTAAATGAATATCTTACTTAAGGTGAACGCCCCCCCGCTGACGCAGAGTCTCCGCCCCCAGCTGGTGGAGGAGGTGGTGAGCGCTCTGTTCCCTTCACGGGCGGAGCATACTCCCCCGCCCATGGCTCCGCCACTTGCGGTGCCTGAAGCGGACCACGCGGACGACGACGACATCCCTGAGGTGACCGGGGTAGATCTGAGAGTGGCGGTAGATAGGCTGAAGGCCAAAAATACCGCCCCAGGACCCGACGGCTTGCCGGGTAAGGCCTGGGTCCTGGCCTCGACGGCTCTCGGGCCCCGACTAGAGGCGCTCTTGAGCGCATGCATGGAGAGGGGCCAGTTTCCACTCCGCTGGAAGACGGGGAAGCTGGTCCTCATACAGAAGCCAGGGCGCCCTGCGGACTCTCCGTCCGCATTCCGGCCCATCGTGCTGCTCGACGAGGTCGGCAAGCTCTTTGAGAGAGTGATTGCGGGCCGCCTCGTCGGGCACCTGGTGAGGACGGGGCCGGATCTTGCGGACAGCCAGTTCGGCTTCCGCAAGGGGCGCTCGACGGTGGACGCCATCATGCGCGTGAGGGCCCTCACGACGGGGGACGCGGTATCCCGGGGTGGGGTGGTCGTGGCGGTGTCACTCGACATCGCCAACGCGTTTAACACCCTGCCCTGGAGTTGCATTGGGGAGGCACTCCGGTATCACCGGGTGCCGACCTACCTCCGTCGAGTAGTCGGGGCGTATCTGACGGACAGAGCCGTCATCTACCCCGGTCGCAACGGGGAATGGAACCGGCGAGAGATGTCGTGCGGTGTCCCACAGGGATCGGTTCTGGGGCCGCTCCTGTGGGACATCGGTTACGACTGGGTGCTGCGGGCCGATCTCCCTGATGGAGTCAGCGTGGTTTGCTACGCTGACGACACGCTAGTCCTGGCGCAGGGGAGGTCGCATCAGGCGGCGGCCGACGCGATGACACGCGGGGTTGCGATAGTCGTGGAGAGGATCCGGCAGTTGGGTCTCGAGGTGGCTTTGCACAAGTCCGAGGCCATGTCTTTTCATGGGCCTCGGAACGGGCCGCCTTCGGGATCCCAAATAACGGCAGGAGGGGTTCACATCGGCGTCGAGACAACGATGAGATACCTGGGTCTCGTCCTCGACAGCCGGTGGAACTTCGTCGAGCACTTCCGACGTTTGGCTCCCAAGCTGGAACGGGCCGGGGCCGCCTTCAAGCGGCTCTTGCCCAACCTGAGGGGGCCAAACGCCTCCTGCCGGAGGCTTGCCCTGTACGGGGCCCCGGTGTGGGCGCGTTCACTGCGGCGGCGAGCCGCCCACTATTTGAACGCGCCCCAGAAGGTGGTAGCCGTAAGGCTGATCCGGGGGTACCGCACGATCTCGGGCGAGGCGGCAAGCCTCCTTGCCGGACTGCCGCCGTGGGATCTGGAGGCGATGGTCCTCGCGCGCCTGTACGAGTGGCGCGTGGAGGCACTACGCCGGGGGGAAACTCCGCTTCCGCGGCAAATCGCGGCGGAGCGGACCGACCTCCGGCGCGATCTCATGGCGGCATGGAAAGAGCGACTGTCGCAACCCAGCGCAGGGCACGCCGCGATAGCGGCGGTAAGACCCCTCTTTGAGGAGTGGCTAGAGAGGCGCCACGGCGCCCTCACCTACCGCCTGACGCAGGTCCTCACCGGACACGGGTGTTTCGGGAGGTACCTGCACATTATCGGGCGGGAGGATACGCCCGGGTGTCACCACTGCGAGGGTCGCCCGGAGGACACGGTGGAGCATACGGTGGCGGTATGCCCCAATTGGGCGGAGCACCGCCGTGTTCTCGCAGAGACGATCGGCGGCGGCGGCGACCTCTCGCGCCCGGCCCTGGTTCAAGCCATGGTCCGGGGCGAGAGGGAGTGGGAGGCAGTCACCTCCTTCTGCGAAGCAGTCATGCTAGCGAAGGAGGTGGCGGGACGGCTGAGGGAGAGGGCCTCACGTCCCAGCCGCCGCGGGAGACGCCCCGGGCGTCGGGAGCCGCGAGACGACTCCCGGCCACCGTAGGCGCGGGCCTGCGGGCGGAGAGTAATGGGTAACTCTCCGTCCGATCAGGACCAGGCCCGTGCCGGACGGCGCGTACGTGTTCCACGCGCGCCTCAAAGAGATGTCAGCATAAGGAAGGGGCCCGAAAGGGCCGAAGCCTGCCGGGGCAGCGGGATTGTCCGAAAGGGTTACCGCTACCCCGGAACACAAAGGGCTAAGGAAGGAACACGGGTGGGTTTTAGTCAGTAAGAGTCTGACACTCCCTTCTGCTCCACCCAGAGCGGGAGGGGTCATTGGATGATTTCCCATCCACAAAAAAAAAAAAAAAAAAAAAGGTGAACGCAGACGCTATAGAGCTGCGTTTCATTATCTTATCTAATTCAACCTCTCACCCGAGCCACTCGCCACTTAATTGTTGCTGTGCACTCAAGTCATTATAACTAAAGTAATTACTATTAGGTACGGTAGTAAGTAGGAACGATTGTGTGAACACTGATACTCAGGCATTTAGGGCTGGTTCGCATCAATAAACTAATAATATACACACCTTTATCAATAATTTTGTGATAACTTCGAATCGTGGAAAAAACAATTAAGACGCTGAGAACCAATATTGAGCTCCGATGTTTAGGTATTTTTAGCCACGCCCACTATTTCTCCGATATCCTAGCGCCATTCTTAAAAGGATGTGATACAGCGAACTACCAAGGATGAAACAAAGTGACGCGGTCAATAATAATTACCAATGAACCAATAGAGGGCGCTCTTATATATTTATTGTTCTGTATGAAGTGCTAAAATCAAATTAGACAAGGCGATTAAAAAAACAAATGAATATTTTTACCCCTTTTTTAAAAATATTTTAAGTATTTACACTGATTTTTTTTAACTATTTACACTGAATTAGACACTGACAAGAACCAAATAGGCTTGTCTCAAACCATTTTTTAGCCAATTCTATACAGTTTGTGACGGCGAAAAAAATATATGTTAATCTTGAACATATTTCTGAGAACCCTGTTGTATTCAAAATAGGTTTTTGAAAAGTTTTCTCGATACAATAAAATGGTAAACTAACCTCTTAAAATGATCTTTTAACAAAAATATCTCTATTAATTATCGACGTACATTGGTAAAATTTATAACAATAACGTATCATATTTAAATACAGAACTTGGTTGTTTTTTATTTTTGACTACTCAACCTATTTTTAAGTAATTAATTATTTTTTGGTTTGTATAAAGTTACGAGCGTTGCGTCATCGCGCTTCTCTTTCTTATGTATGCAATCCGACAGTGATCGCATAGACGCGCGGCTAGACGGATGTATGTCGCTTTGCCCCGCTATCCGTTCATTTAATATTTTGTTTTTTGAGAACTTATTTTATTTTGTTCTTTTAGCTACAATAAATTGTAAAAATATTAGCATTAGCACGTAGACATTTGCATAGGTGATTTTATAAGTTGTACAGGTACATATTGTATAAGTTATTTTATAAGTTGTACAGGTACATATAGTTCTAAGTTGTGTAAATATTTTCTGTGTAAAATGGGAATCAAACAAAAATGCCGGAGGCCAGCAAAAAAGCGCTTCTATAATAATAAACAAAAACATCTCATGGAAGTAGTAAAGTAAGTAATTTTTGTAATGTAATATCACAGTATAATTATATACAGTATTGTAACTCGGCCGTATCTTGGACATAAATGCCTACAGCCGCGCGGTACGTAAACATGCGATAGGGCTGCCCGCCTCCAGCATTTGAATTACATTTGCCTACTTTGCGTTTCCATTTAGTTTTGTGATTGTAATATACTTTATTTTATATAAAAAAATAAAATAAGTACTTTGTGAATTGAATAGGAAGTGTTCAACAAAAATGCATGTTGTTTTTTGATTGGTAGATTTAATTAAAAAACCATGTTTATGTTTGAATAAAAATCGGTCTTATAAATTTGCGACCGAAAAATATTTGCGCCTTGACTGAGACGTACGAAACGCTTTATTATCAAATTTTAAAGTATAAAAAATCCGCATTCTAATATAAAGCTTAATTAAAAATTGTTTTGGGAAACATGGACAAGGTGGGGGACTCCAATCTTTACAAACTTCAACACCTACCTACTCAACTACAATGCAAGAAACAGCTGACGAGTAATTTTAATAACTTTTTATCTCAGCTTATTAACGTCTCTATAAATTAGATACCTACAACTCGCAACAACTCAAAACAAAAATTCTTTGGTCACCAATGCCAATCTGAACAGCTGGCTACGAATGTTTTAAAATCACAACCCTCTCAAACATCTAAATATTCTGTGAATATCTCATGAGTCTAGCTGTTGTTGTCGTTATTAATACCGAGAAAAAAAAAACGGTTTTTTGTGGTATAATTGTTGTTATAGCAGCAGCAGAAATACTTAATCTGAGAAAATTTCAACTATTTAGTGACAGACAGACGGTCAAATTTATTTTTTTCTAGTATTATTCATACACACAGTACAATAAACAACTATTATTAATAATAAAATACCACGTCTTTACTTTGAATAATACAAACTAACAAAACAAAACACACATGCCCCGAGGTTTCTAACACAAGCGTAAGTACCTACCGTATCATGATTCATGAACCGCCTATAACTACCTATTTCACTCTTGTCAATCACTTTCCTTTACTCTATTCACTTTACACCAGACATCGTTTTTTTCGGGAGATAAAAGGAAATACTTATCCATTAAAAAGACACATTATGTACCTACCTACTAGTAAGTAAAATTATTTTATAGTCTTACCTTTCAAAGTTTCCAGGTAATCTAAAAAAAGTTATCCCTGGACGAATTCATGCAACCAAAAACAGCACAATATCGTCAACCGTAGGTTCAATTGAGGTAAGGGACAAGATGTTCAATGTCCCTTACCTCAATTGAACCTACGGTCGACGATATATCGTCGACCGTAGGGTCAATTGAGGTAAGGGACATTGGGTATCTTGTCCCTTACCTCAATTGAACCTACGGTCGACGATATCCTACTCGTCATATTAAATATGTACTTGAACTTATTTTTAGTGAAAAATCCGCGGTTATTGTTAAAAAAACAACACACCGACCGTTCGTCACTGCGGCACAGTCGCGACTGTCTGCCTGCCGAGCGAATGCCGAGATCGAGGCGCGTAGGCATAGCTCGCGCATCGTCCGTTTGTATGAAGATAGAATACTGCATATAATTATACCGTGGTAATATTGACAAAATAGGTACGAGAACAAAAATTAAATTTTTGTACAACCCATAGCGTAAATTCGATTATAATGGTATCGCTAGGTTGGTCTAGTGGTATTAGCTTAGGTTCAAAGAGCGAGTTCCGAGTTCGTAGCCTGGAGAATTTTTAGCAAATTTGAAATGGTTTCTTTTTTTTATTTATTTGTAATTTTGAGGAAATTTTCATTTTTTTATATTTATTTTTATATAAAAAAAAATATATATACATATAAATATTTTAATTATTAATTTTCTTTACAGTAAAAAGAGACGTTTGGCGAACAGTTTAGAAGCAGGTGAAGCTTCGGAAATTGTTTTTCACCAGTAAGTTTGTAATAATTACAGACGCCAGCACATCAAGCTACCTGAAAGTGTCAATTTTTTCCAATCAACTTTGAAACTTATGCTTTAGTGATAAGGTTCTAAATCTATTGAATAAATTTTACAGATTATAGTAGCTTGATGTGCTGGCGTCTGTACATACTTATACAGGTTGAAATTGAAAACATGTGACTAAACGAAATGGGAGATTGTACTACTCAACATTATGAACAACTTTAGTAAAGGGACGAAAACTGCAGTCGCGAATAAAAAAATCAGGTGTTCCTTACATTTTGACGAGTTATGCAAACATAAATGTAATGCAATAGATTTAGAACCTTATCACTAAAGCATACGGTTCAAAGTTGATTGGGAAAATTTGACACTGTCGGGTAGCTTGATGTGCTGGCATCTGTACTTATTACAAACTTACTGGTGAAAAACAATTTCCGAAGCTTCACCTACTTCTGAACTGTTCACCAAACGTCTCTTTTTACTGAATAAATATATATTTTTTTTTAATATAAAAATAAAACAATGAATTTCCTAAAATTACAAAATAAAAATTGGATCATATTCTGTAAGACTTGACTTGGTTACGAACTCTAAACTAGTTCGCCAGAACCTATGCTAATACCACTAGACCAACCATGCGTTATCGTTGTTGATGAATTTGCGCTATGGGTTGTACAAAATAGCCTTTAAAGTACCTATTTAATTATAATTTCATTTTTGTTCGTGTACGTGTTTTTTCAATATTACATTATAAAAAATGACTTATTTTACTACTTCCATGAGATATTTTTGTTTATTAGCTTAAAAGCGCTTTTTTTGCTGGCCTCGGCATTTTTGTTTGCTTCCCATTTTGCACAGAAAATATTTACACAACTTAGACCTATAATTATGTGCAACTTATAAAATATCCTATACAAATATGTTTACGTGCCAATATTTTTACAATGTATTGTAGTTATAAAAACATAATAAAATAAGTTGTCAAACAACAAAATATTAAACGAACGGATAGCGGGACTGCGGGGCTGCGGGGCAAAGCGACATACGTCCGTCTAGCAGCGCGTCTATGCGATCACTGTCGAACTACATACATAAGAAAGAGAAGCGCGATGACGCGACGCTCCTAACTTTATACATATCATAAAATAATTAATTACTTTTATATAAGTTGAGTATTCAAAAATAAAAAACAACCAAGTTCTGTATTTAAATATGATACGTTATTGTTATAAATTTTACCAACGTACGTTGATGAGTAATACAGATATTTTTGTTAGAAGATCATTTTAAGAGGTTAGTTTACTATTTTTTTGTATCGAGAAAACTTTTCAAAAACGTGTTTTGAATACAACAAGGTTCTCAGAAATATGTTCAAGATTAACATATATTTTTTTCGCCGTTACCAACTGTACAGATTTGGCTAAAAAATTGTTTGAGACAAGCCTATTTCGGTCTTGTCAGCGTCTTAATAAATCATTATAGTAATGAAGTTATAAAATTCAGTTCATTCATTCACATTTTGGTTACATTTTACTAAAAGAAAGTGAGTTAGTTTTGCAATGAAATACGAATTACGTTACTTCGTGAAATAAATACAATTAATGAATCAATCGAATATTTCGAATTTAAATTAAGTGTTCTCGAAAAATCCCGGTTCATTAATACAGGCTTAGGTTAAAACTCTAGCAGATTTAATTCCTATCACCGATCCAGTAATCCTTATACATTATTATTTGTAAGATAGTAAGCTTGTTTAAACTCGTACCGAGTCGTATAATTATCGAGGCAATGTTACTCGTATTTAACACCAGATGGCGCGATTGCTGTGCACACTGCAGCCCGGGCCAGTTTGCACAGATTGTATCTGTGTGCTTATAAATCGTTGAGAAGTAATGCCTTCTTGTGCGTGTTCACAATCAGGTCGTGTGTTTGTTTATGTTTCAACTGTTTTTTGATTGGCAACATTTTGAAACACGTTTTATTTTTCAAATAATACTCCAAAATGTTTGACAGCTATGATATTTAGACAAATCCTTCTGGTTTTTATGGAGCTACTATGAAATGTTTATGAGTTTATGTAAACTTTGGCTATAATTCAGGAAGCCGGACATTAGAAATTCAGTTCCATTAACAAACGAATTTACTATTTAATCTTTTCACTATAAAATGAGCTGTTCTAGTATAAAGCTCATACACGTGTAAAGACTACTCAAATATTGATGTGTTGTGTGGTCCTACCCTAAAGTTTAGTCCAAAACAGTAAGGTAACTACTTTTATAATCTTTACGTTTAAGTGAATCGCGTGCAAAATTACAGAACATCGTAAACTAGTTCATAATCATACTTTGAACGATTATTACATAAATAGGTACGTATGCGTACAGACAATGAACTATGTTAATTTAATTACAAATTATCCAGGTTACGAAACTGATCGTACTTGTGTATAATATTATGAAACTCAGAATTGCTGCATGCACGAAAATAAATAATCAACATCATCGATTATTATTTCTTTAATTGCTGCACTGAAATTATTTAGTTGGTTGGAAGTATATTATCGAAAATGGTTAGCTTAACTACGTGGCTTTTTATTGTAATGTTATTTGTTGTATTTAAGGTGAAAAGGTACAGATAATTAGTTTAAAAATTATGTAGAAAGAACTCATTTTCTTGCTACGTCTTGTAAAATAGTGGCGTTATCTTTTTACAAAAAATTCAACATGGATAATGTCTAGTTGTTTCTTTTTGAGATAAGGAAAACATTTGAACAGGTGGCAACGCTTGTAGAATATTATTATTTCCCTAGAAGCTGTGTGAGTGTTGACGATAACATTGAATTGCCAAAATTTCATGATAATTACTCTTGTCTTGCGTACAAGGTATAGGTATATACGAAATGGAATTAAAATTACGCAATTACTCAAACATAGGTAACGTCTGAACCCACAAAAAAGAAGAATCACCAGAACGATTTCCACGAATAGCTCTAAAACATCTAACCCAACGAGATCAAAGTTTCTATGTACTCCATAAAACAATAACATAATACTAAGAATAATATATCGATAAGGAAAAACAATATCCGCGTATTTTGAACAATTACAAACTATTTTAATTCATAGCTGCCATGTTTTTCCTGCATCACTTTATCCACATTGTACAATCGTGCGAATAAGTTGTGTCACTAGTTGCGATATGTCTGCTTGCACTTATTGTTGCACCTGAGCGGCGCGGTGTACGAAATTGTCCATAGTTGCTAAAGCAGACTATTGACACATTAGAAGCATGAACCATATTAACTGAATCTAGTCAAGGAAGTCTCGTGGTTGGAATATTACTGGAGTTTATGTCACACATGTATTTTTCGTGTTAGTGACTCAAATTAATTTTTTCTAAACTATTGGTCGATATAATTTTTTTTCTTCTAATTTTTAAGAGCAAAAAGTTCTATTTTAGTAACTTTACACATATTTTATGTAATAAAAATTTTAAATACATTCACTGATAGTCACCGCACAGACCAAACCGCTGGATCTAAAGGCATGAAACTTTATACGAGTACATGGAAGTAAGCATTAAGAAAGGATTTTTGAATTCATACCTTAAAGGGATATAATAGGAATTGAAAGATTGTATGGGTGTTCGTCAATTATGTTGATGGGATATCTAATAGGACGCAGGCGCCAGACACAACAACCGTTTAGCCAAGTGTTTGGCTCGAGTCCACGCGGCATTTCCGTGACTATGCATCTCGTGAACTTGACTATTAATACTACCTTCATCAAACTCTTACAACATTAATCTTACTTTATTACTCTTGTTGAAATTATACCCAAATGTGTCTACCTATCATTGTTTATAAATTCAAACAACTAATCTGTAATTATAAGACAATTGCTGTCACTATAAACAATAGATATAAAAAAATCCTGGCGTGAATCTTTGTACGATTTAGTAGTTCTAAATTAAAATTTACCTATGATACGACGAACAGAGAGAAATATTGAATCAAACAACAATTCCAATCAATCAATTCAATTTCATCTCTATTCTAGAAATCGAACGTTTAAACATCAAAGATTCCTTTCGCTTCATTGCAATGTTATCGCAAGCATTCGTATTTGTCAACGATTTAATTAATTGCTCGGAGTCGGAATATCGGAATATTTCACGCTTGCCGGCCGGTTCTAATACGACAAAATAATATCTATTGCATGTGAAAATTAAAGGCAAAGTGAGAACTGCCTCCCATTTTGTAGTCGGTTAAAAATAGCAGTTTGCATCACCGCTTAACTTTACATGACCCTTCCAGTGAAAACTAGGCTGTTGGTGTCAAAAAGATAATTAATATTATAATTGCATAGCACAGGTGTAAGTACTAAGTATTTACTATAGAGCTACCATTTACCGGGTAATATGTCTTTCATTGACTTGAATGTGCCCTGTCGGCTGATAATATGTCATGCTCACTTAAATGTCTCGCTGACGGTGGCATGTGCATTGGATCATTTAGCTCCCTTCAAAATGGGTGACCAGAATGGTGCTGATCCATAAGTCATATTGGTAAACGGGCGCCGTCAGTTGAGACTGGTCATCTTTTAGATGCCACGGGTTAATATAATTTAAAAGAGTGTCCATGGAGTTTCTTGCCCGTTCTTCTCCACAGGTATCTACTACATTTTGGAATGGACAACTAGCTTATGTTTTATGACTGGCCGACTCCTTGACATTTCAAGTGCCTGTAACTGGTTAATTAAAACTAATGGTGGCCTGCTGGCACTTTCTCAATAGTTTAAAATATCGACCAAATATCATCAAATGAATAACAATTACGACGCAAAAAAAAACATAAATAATGCAGATTATGACAGAATTTGCATTACAAAGTAGTATTAAGAATCTGTGTCAGTACTTTTTGCATGGAATGCAATATTGCGTGTGCATGTTTTATTTTTAATATTGAACGTTGTTTTTCTAATCGCTAAGGAATCTGTTTTATGATTATCAGCAAAACATGTGTTGTCATCGTAAATAATGCAGGTAAAAACTTATTGGTAAAATCTAAAAACAGCTTAAAAACTTCAAAATGTACCTAATGTTAGGCAATTAAGTTGTTTATAAATTTTGTTTTACAAAATAACCTGACGATTTTTAGATTTTATGATGTTTAAAAAGATTAATTTTAAAAGTTATCCTTATCCTAACCCAAACCATACAGAAAAAAATATAACCAAATTACAAAACAAATGAAAAACCACTTCATTTTAAAACCTACTTCGTGCGTGACATTTAGTACGTGTTTGTTTATCGAATTAAACGACCACAAGCAAGTTCAGGGCTAAACAGCTAAGCACACACCACCGTGACATGTGGCGTCGAGAAGTTTGTCGAATCCTTCATTCAGAAACTCCACGATAACTGTGACACATGTCACGTAAAGCGTGCATTACGGCTCTAATTTTTATGAGCTCATTGTTGCAAGTTTTACAGAAACAAAGGCAGCTTGAAGGGAACACTTTAGAAAACAATGGAAAATGTTTAATAACCGAAGGACATTAAATTTCTACCGAGTCAATGACCAATGCCTGCAGAGGTAAAGTTGCATTCGTCACCTACAAATGCAAAAGTATATTTTTAGTCACAGATTTTCATAGGTATCGCTAATAATTTCAGTGGAAGCATTATAAATCGTTGATAAATTCCGAGAACTTTATGACATTCTATGAATTGGTTGATTTCAGGCCACCTAATGAAACCTACTGGTCTGTAACTGTCTAATAATACAAATGCTTCTATCTTCATCAGCAAAGAAGGAATAAGCAGTAATCAGCACACAAGTACATGTAGCCGTTTGCTCAGATTTTCCTTACATCAAGTCAGATGACGATTTTTTTCTAAAAAGTATAATTACCTACCTACCTAACATTAAAAATGCACATTAGTACATGCTTAGTTTCGCACCCGCAACCTTGTGTGTTTCTACATCAAGTATTTTATGATCCTCGCTATGGCAACACACCTCTACCATAGAATAGATAATACTTCTGACGCCACGTCAACCGAACTGTTTCGTCCCAAATCTCAGAGGCACCATGCTCAGTATTCTAGGCACGTGCTGTTTCAAAGCTGCATTACATTATGGTTACCTCAGTCAGTCCAGTATGTAGCGACCTTCACGCTGTACTTTCTAGGGGCAGCCAGTCGTGACAATGCGTACGAGAGGCCGTTTAGCATATGTAAGAAAAGACGATGAAAATGTGCTATGATATGTGGAGCAGACATCTTGGATACAAGAGTCTTTCAACATCATTTGGGTTGCAACTGATGCAGGTAAATAATGCAGTGACTATTTATTGAATGAGCACTCACAAGTTTTCAGCCTATCTGCCTAGACGAGATTACGAGCCCAGCTTAGTGGAAAAACTGCTAGTACAACAAGATACAGGTGGAAACTATTGCTCATACTAAAACAGATGATGGTAGCCTCTTAGTCACACCTCAGGGGATTCACGGGAACAGAAACATTAAAAAGGGTTTCTTATTTAAATTCAGTGAACTGTAGAAGGAAGTTGTTCCGAAAGCGGAACGACCCATGCACTATGCACCCATGTGTAATAAAATAGGCAGTTATTTAAATTAATTACTTTTACGGCTTAACTGTGAAGCGATGATCGAACATACATGTTTATAGGAGACCAATAATTTTGAAAACGCATAAGTGATAAATGCTGACACGATACTGCAATATAACCGTAATCGCTTATAATAGGAAGTGTGCATTACACCATTTTATGAGGTGCTGCGAGTACGTATGTACTTGTCCAGGGAAGGTATCTTAATGGGTTGCCAAGTAATGGGCTGCTACTTTACTAGCCAATTCTTAACACTGTACTTAGTTATAATCTTTGTAGTTTATCGCTAACTCATAAACATTTTGTAACTTCACGCACGAGAGCCAAAATGTGTAACCAGTGTGCGTATAGATGCACACATGGGTAAGTACATACATTCAATACATGTCATTACTAATACATTCTCATAAAAGAAAAAAAATTAGAATACATAGTTTGCAGATGAAAGCTGCAGCTGCAATTGAAACAAAGTGAAATTCTTCCTGCTAGTTATGTTGGAAAGAAATAAAATTAAAGATCTAAGCGAGTGTCGGTTGCACCTGTTGCGAAGTAGGTTACCGACGGGTTACGATAACCGCTCGGTTATCAACGGTAATCGACTCGCTTGCATGCAAACATCGGGGCCAGGTATCTCTTAGTTGTTGTATTACGGGCTTAGGAATGTAGAGAATTTGGGAGTTATTTAGTTCTGAATGAACAGTTCTTCCCGTTCGCAATGGCTATAATTCTGGCAGCTCGAAATCTACCATGCACAGTAATCTTATAAATAAATCTGTTTGAAACTTAAATCTATCTATAACAATAAAATTAATCCTATCGCGGCTTCTGTTAGATGGTCGATGTAACCATACTGATTATAAATACCTACACCAAATCAAGCTCGACTCTGTCTCACTCATCAAATTCAAACACTTCATTATTCAATTCATTTGTTCTGTATGAATGATCAGCTCAGTACCTCTGGTACCTACATATAAGTACTATTCGTACTAACACACATTGGAGTAACAATTATGAAGTAATTGAACCGCGTTTAGCATATTAATTATGGTATGAATGTTAATCAGAATGCTCTATGTACAAGTGACATGTAGCTAGTGACTCCAGCTAACCCGCCATTTGTTTATACAGAAGTACAGAACAAGCTTCTACATGCGACTTCGTCCGCGTGAAATTTCACCCTCTTATGCCCGGTTTCTGAGGTTTTTAAACGGAGTTTATCCATTCGATAGTGATTATTGGTTCAATATCGTGTTTCTGTATGTGTGTGTTTAAGTGTTTATGGAAGAATTTAGCTTAAAAATCGAGTGGATTACTGTCGAGTGTTTAGCTGAGAACCTCAAAAACCGAGTATAAGGAAGGAATTGTCGAATGAATAGCTATTGAAAGTTTAAACTCCGTTTAAGAATTCTTCAGAAACCGGGCATTAGGGGTGGAATTTAGAAAAACACTTTCTTAGCGGATACCAACTCTTCACAAAGAACACACCCTCCACATTTCATGTCTCTAGGACCACCGGTTTAAGCAGTGCCGTTGATATATCAGTCAGTCAGGACTTTGAATTGTAAATATACTATAAATGAATAGTGTACACTATGTACTAACGAGCATAATACATTGAAATTGTTCAATTAAATGTGAAGAACTGAAGACAGATATGGCTTTCGAAACTTGATCCTTAAATGGAAAACAGTAAACAAATACCAACCTTACGAAAATTGTGAAGGTAAACTGGCCAAAAAATGGCGGATTGAGTTAACCAACGGGTTTTGTCAGTGTAAAACATTTTTAAGCATTCACGCGATTTAAATTGCCAAAAACTAATAAACAGCGAGACGTTAAAATATTTTGCGTCAATTAAGATGTGATTGATGTAAAAAACAAGTTATACGTAGATTTCTATGGTTGGACTTATGTTTTATCTTAGTCAAGGGTCAATTATAAACTTTAAATATACCATCATAGTCATAAAGAATAATAATAACATCAATATTATAATAATTAACATACTCGTAGCTTGATGAGAAAAATTATTTATTCAAGTTGAATTTTTAAGTCCTAAGAATGCCATTATTTTTTTTGTTCCAGTTACAGTATCAATTGTTCTCATAATAAGTGAACATTAATACTTTGCATATTTCAACGCATAATTCAAGGTTGAATTATAAAAAGTCCAAGATACAAAACGCGAACATTTTGGCCAAGGGTACGCGCAACACCATGGCACTCCGAAAGTACGACAAAAAATCTTAATAGCGATCATAAAGAGTTGTTACGTGATGTTAGTCACGGTTTGATTACTGAAATGATAGTTAATTCGTGTCGTTTTGTTTCTTTTCACATAAAACCTGCTCGAATGTGCCCGAGCTTAGAATGACTCGTGTTCCTCTGAGTTACGACTTTTTAAATTAGATTTGATGGACGGATCGGTTTCGGGTACAAAGGGTGGAGATTTAATGAGGTATCATGTATGAACTATAATAATAATAGTATAAGATGGGCGAACACTCAAAACTGATTGTAATTAACCTAAGGCTTATCAAAATACCTGTCAATATCATGGTATTGATATTGACAGGATAGCTAATGTAACGTGAGGCCTGGCGTTAAAGTTTTTTTTTTGTCACACTCTAACTCCAATTTTGCAAAGTAATTAAATTAATCAACACCAAAATAAAAAAAAAATGTTATTCGATACTATAACAATAATGACTGCCACAAATCATTTTAGACAAAAACGTCAATAATTGCGTATTTTCCTGTCAAACTTCTGATTTTTTGCAACACGGTAAAAAGTAACAATTAATAATCGTATCTCTACGTTGACGTCGTGGTGGGGCTTGCGCGCTCCGAGCTCTAGGCCTGTGCCGGAAGAGTTTACTTTGCCGGAACAAGTCTAAGGTGAGGAGCCAGACCAAGAGAGATACAGAAACCCGCAGGGCAGCATGTGGCGAGCTGTTGGGCAGTAGCGACCCCACGGACCCTATCTCCCGGGAGTAGTCTTGTTCCTCACCTCTGGCTTGCCTTAATTGGCCGGCTGGAGTGAACACTGATGAGGAACAGAGCTCCCACCTCATTCTTGCCTTTATTGGCCGGCTTGAGTGGAGATTCGCAAGAGCAAACGCGCTCGGAGGAAGGATGTATTCCAGTAAGATGCTGGTAGGGATCTTGACCGTACTTCCGGGATTGTCCTGATAGCCGTGGAATACCTCTCCACTCCTCATAAGCACCTCAGGACATGTTGCCCCCTTGTCGCTACGTCACTATGTGCTAGCGACCGTTTCCGGGGGCCCATTATTGAGTGTGCAAGTCACCCCCTGCCATTTTATCCGTGTACATATAAAACATTGATCAGGCAGGGGTCATAGTTCTTCCATAGTTCTTGGTAACCAGTCCACCTTAGCCACCCAAACCATAGTCCAATTTTTTACTTTTCATATCTTGCAATAGTCCTACACCAACCGAGGGTTATCCTTGGGTGCACTTTCATAGTGCATACAAGGATAATCGTCGGTTGGTGCCGCCTATCATTAAAATTTCCTAAGGGGCCTCTGCGAGTTGGCTTCGGCCCCTCGTACGCCTTCCAAAGGACCGGGACCCCATGGTCCCGAGATATGTAAAGTCATAAAAATAAATAATAATAATAATTAAAAATTATATAATTTTAGAAAAAAAAATGGGTAAGTAGGGAAGCGTATGTAAAGCCATGAAATTATCATAACGTAAAGTATTACACGGTGCTTAGATACCCTTTTCCATTACCTACTAAGACAAGTAAACTCACTTCATAAGACGAAAGTTCATTCAACGACTTAAGAAAAGTTTGATGTAAGGAATACTAATCAGCAAATTATGACAATTGATAATATTAGAATAAATCTAACAAGAAACTAAGTTCATAAATTACTCATAAAATTCAGAAGATTGATGGCACCAACGTTAGAATTCCTTTTAGAACATCAAAGCAAAGGAACGGTGAACGTTTGATTACAATTTACTAGTACTTACATTCATAATGAAGAATAGCGTTAACAAATGCTACAAAACCAGTAGACTAGGGACAAACACGAGGGTAATGATACAAAGGAAATTAGACTTTAATCCCTAATTTATAGAGCTTATATGGATGGTAGATATAGCGTCGGTTGGCTTAGTAGACGCCGCCGAGCGTGTCTGTGGGAGCGACCGACCAAACAATGATGCTTGGAATGCGATACGAAAAGAGAGTGCGAGCGAGAGGCTGGGTGCAAACGAGACAGAAAGCAATCGTGCACTTCCGCTGTAGCATGGGGTCCAGTGACAGTCTCAGGTGGATGTGGAACCCATAGTGTGTGTCAGGTGTGCTGAGGGGAGATATCAAGAATCTACATGAACTTACACAAAATACGATGGTAAAGAATTAAATTTAACTTGTGTAGAATACACACGTTACTTGAATACGTTATATCTACATCAAAACGTTCCCATGCCAATAAATTTTAAAGCAAGCTACATACATAACAATTCAGAGTAATTACAGATAATGATCAAGAAGATAAAATATATCCAGAAAGTTGAAACGTAGCGGATGTGGATGAAACTTGTAGCCTTAAGCGTATACTGCATATATACACATGGGATTGTTGTACAATGTGAAAAAGAAGTTCCCACTATTAATTAATCGCCGAAGAGCATTGAGGCAATGGCTTCATTTCCTTCGTCGCTCATACATAAAATTATTGTTATCTTTTTTATTTTCATCGGAGATCTAGAAAATAAGTTAGTTTATTTTAAATCACTTTGAAATAATTATCTTAATTTGTATGTATTTTTTATTTATATCTAAGCGATGTACTTATTTAAGTGACAATTTCACCATACTAATAGATATACAAGTTATTTTAAGTAATATGTTATTAGTGAACAAGTCGTTGGAGTACCTATACATAAATAAATAAATCTGATTTAACTGATTATACTACAATAATGAAGACAAGAAATATTATCTGAGAACAATAGCACCATTAGTATTAATGCGACTATAATGATTATAAATAAATATCACATTACAGCAATAATAATGATAAAATTAGTCGGATTGCGACCGGTGGCCATAGATTTGTAGAAACATATCATCGTTCACATTTAGCCTTGACGATCATTGCTAAACTTTTGGAAGCAAACACTGAACTATAAATTATACAAGTTTCTTAAAGGCATGTTGAAATAACAGCAATATTTCACATTCCCCATATTTCTAAAGAGATAACTAGATATATACATAGAAACGGTTGTATTTTTATTAAAAACATTGATTTGTGTTTTCTTAGACGAGCATAGTGTAAGTAAGGGTATCGAATAATCATTAATACACACATCAAAAGTGTCTAGGGATCAAGCATTTTTATGCGGATTTCTTGAGATTGAGATGTGGCTTTGTAATAAATTTATGATTTTATAAATTTATATGGATCCTTTTTGGTGCATTTCATAATTTGAATCAGGAACTGTGAATCAAATTCGAGTAAAAGATGAAAATCAGCTGTCAATATTTTCCCTATAAAAACATACAACGCATTGAAGACATTATTAGTGCTACTGTTTCCCTACTACTGATTAAAACCAACGTTATTATGGAGCGGCGACGTCATTTAAGCAGGGAAGAAATGCTCAGAGCCGTGGGAATGATAGAAGCTGGTTCCCGGCAACGTACTGTGGCTTTAGCTCTGAATACAAGTCAGAGTGTTATCAGTCGACTTTGGACACGTTACCGAAGCACTGGTACCGTGGCTGAGCGCCATGGAGGACGGTATCGCTGCACCACACGGAGACAAGACCGATACATTCAAATCTTAACTCGAAGAGCTCCAACAATAACCGCCATGATGTTAGCCGTGAGGCTTCATCACTCTTCAGGGAACTTAATTAGCGACCAAACAGTCAGAAACCGCTTGCATGAAGTGAACCTTCATTCCCGAAGACCGCTACGGGTACCACCTATAGCAATGCACAATCGTAGGATTCGATATCAATGGGCTCTTGAACACAGAAATTGGGCAGAAGAACAATGGCGTTTCGTGTGCTTTTTTGATGAGTCTCGTTTTGGTATGAGACCGGATACAAGACGTATACGACACTGGAGAACCCCTGGACGCCAACAGCGATTAAAATCCTGCCAGGAAGTCCATCCTTATAGTGGTGGAACCATCATGGTATGGGCGGGTATTTGGATCGGCGGAAGAACTGAGTTGATTTGGATCAGAGGCAACCTCAACGCTCAAATTTATGCTGAGACGATTGTATCAGACGTCATCGTTCCTCTACAAGTGCAAATCGGTCCCTTATTTCAGTTAATGCATGATAATGCACGACCGCACACCGCAAGAGTTGTAAGACAGACTCTCGCCGCAGCTAACATCAATGTCCTGCCCTGGCCTGCTCAGTCGCCAGACTTGAACCCGATTGAGCATGCATGGGATATGCTACAGAGAAGAGCTCTGCCGAATATGGAGGGTATCCAGTCGCAAGAAGACCTTTTTTTGTTGTTGCAACGAACATGGGCGGCCATTCCACAGCGTGATTTGGATGAACTCATTTTGAGTATGCCAAACCGATGTTCTTGTGTTGTTAGTGTTCGCGGTAGAAACACGGATTATTAATTGTTTAAGTTACCCAATAAAATTTTAGAGAAAACTGTTATTTCAGTCTTTTTTCGAACTTTTGTGTTAGTGGTTCAAATGTCAAAAATCCCTTTATTAGGAAAATGGCAAATTTCTTTATTAATGCAAAGGTGACTTGGTTTATCGTTACTGTGACAAACGAAAACACTTTATTTGATGAATCCTTAAAGAAAATTTTAATTAATATCAATCAGGAGAAAAGTTATTGCAAAAATATATGTTGATCCCTAGACACTTTTGATGTGTGTATGTTAGAATCAATTGACGGGCCTAGTGTGCATTTAGTAGGTTAAAGTCATTGATAAGATAAAAAAGACATAAAAAAAAACATATAGAAACAGTTCTCATGGACGAGCAGAAATAAATTTACTAATTGAGATAACACTAATTTGATAGCAAATAAAAATAAATCTCGGGTCAAATGATTCTTGCTCATAAACAACTGATATTATTTTCTTATGCGACAAGAAATAATAAGATAATACACAATGGATGATAATTTGTTTATACCCACGTTGTTTTTACTGCATCTCTAATACATGACCTTGGATTTAACATTGAAGAAGTTCAATGTTTTATAAAAAGTCGGATAACATTGAATACCCGATAAATATTGGTGATAGAGGTGTAAACAAAAGTAAAATATTATGTTCTTGTGTATAGAGAGTTGGTTGCGGCTGTGTCCGACAATAACCTGCCTAGTGCAAAGATTGTAATGGCAGTGAAAGGCTGGCCCATACTCATGGTGGCTTTCGAGCATTTCCCTCGCTCCATGCTCATAAGCTACGCTAGAATTATAAAACAGAAATTATAGTTCATACATTCTGTAATGCCTTTTATTATTGAGTCAGCATCCGAATTACTGTCAATTCCAAAGCAGATTGCATTTTGCTACCTATTCTAGATAAAGGAAGACTACTATAGGGAATAATTTAAGTAATAGTCGCTATAATATGCCAGTTTAGTTAGCAACATAGTACGTCAAACATTATAATTATATTTACTTTAACATTAATCAAACAATTCACATCTTATCAATAATTGGATGAGCTTGAATTCACGCTTGTGTCAAAGGTAAAATTAGCAAAAACATCCTCATGTCAAACTCAAGGGAAAAAAGAGCAATTAACACCATAAATCACAAGAAACTCGTCAAGTGTGTGACTAATGACCATAATAGGTTTAGCCATGATCTTAACATTCTGCGCAGTTAAGCTTATCTCATAACGTCAGGTATGATAAGAATGTTAATGATCCAGTGCTTGGATCAAGTAAAAGTACATTAGGATGCACTGTGCGGATGCTGCAGACTTTCACTCGTGAATAAAGTCCGCGTCCAGGTTGACACGAATTCTGATCACAATCTTTTATGTCCACTTCATTGACTACTCGTACTACAACTTTCTTTGAATCTTGCCGATTTTAATGTTTACTTTCTTCACTTTTATTCTATTGTCAACCTCATCATCTGCCTAGTCTTTTCCCAACTATGTTGGGGTCGGCTTCTTGTCTAACCGGATGCAGCTGAATACCAGTATATTACATGGAGCGACTGCCTATCTGACATCCACAACTCAGTGACTGGGTAATACGACACCCTTGGTAAGACTGGTTGTCATATTTCGGGCTTCTAACTACCCGTAACGACTGTCAATGATCCACGAATGACAGCCGGGACCAACGGCTTAGCGTGCTTGCCGAGGCACGGAGAGGTCTCGTTAAGTAAAGGTGGTCACCCATCCACAGACCAACCGTGGCAAGCGTAGCTTAACCTGATCGATCGACCTGTGCGGCTGTTTTTATTTAGCCACGGACCCCCTCTCACCCCGTCCCATTTTATTGTCAACCTATTTTCCAAAATTGGTTTAATCTTAATTTTGAACCACAGAATTAAAAATATAGAAACTGTCATTCACTCGAAAGAATAAAGACTATCTACATAATATTCGAAGCTGATATGGATTAAACAGAATAATGAATTACTAAACATTTCTCTAGCTGACCAAATCTGACCCAGTAATGCCCTTATGAAGAGCAGTTTAACAATAAGGATAGCAGTTTAACAATAAGGATAGCAGTTGTCATTGTTTTAAATAGAGTATATTACCAAATCGCGACAAATACGAGTACAGAGATTTTTCAAAGCTTCATAATCATTTATTACAAACTTGAAACAAATCCTAATATTTGGTCGCATTGAAATCTTCAAATGCAAATATCAACACTTGTCCAAATAGTACGCGATCTTCACCTACTTTTTTCAAGTATACGATTTATCATTCTATAAACATTTTTTTTAAATAACAGCAACCTGCAGTATCATCATGTGATAAGGCTTGTTCAAATGTTCAGTTTCTTTCAGAACGTTTCGGATATCTCGCCAATTATCGGACACAGCGACGCATGCATGACAGATGCGTCTAAAACGAAAGTCTCATTGATTAACATCGACATTCCTTACGCGTTGTTCGATGTATTTATTTAAATTGAAACATTTACGTCTCACGTTTGCATACTGCTCCTGAATTTTAAATTTAAATGGTCATTCAGCAAAGAAAATTATGCTAAATTTTTTCAAATATTTTTAATTTTTCTTTATTGTTATAAAAGTTATAAATTCAGAATACTGATTGGTTATCAAGAAATTGAGTGGTATCTAACTTTGTTTGCGCTTCGTATATTGCAGATATTCGATTCAAAGTATAGTTTTATCAACAAAGCAGTTAGTCGTTCGTTGGCACGAGTTCTAAAGCTTCTAAGACTGACGAAAATTCATAATAGAATAGATATGTGTCTAGAATGGCGAGAACAATCATTCAGTAGTTTATTAGTAATGCAACAATATTAATCACGAATGAAACACTACAGCATTTCAGCGAGCGAAATCTTTTGTACTTTTTTAAGCAGCAATTACATAAATAGAATCAATACATCAGTAGTCGTGTTGCTTCGTGCTTGCAATGGATCTTAAAATTTCGGATATCGCTCTATATGGTGCATCATGAATGTTTAACATTCGCTATTTGGAGTTAATTTACTAATTTGGAGATCCGACCGTTTTGCTCGGCCGATTCGCCTTGGACCACTTACGCAACCTCAGTTACCGACGATTCTATTGACATGACTATAAAAAACTATACACCATTACGTGCAGAGACCTAAATAGATACGTTCTCTAACACTACCTTTATCTTATTATTTACTTCTTACGTTTACGTAGGTGTTAATGTAAAATTAATAACAATTCCTTCTGAGATTAACCTGAGCATTTGCTTGATTACTTCATATTTAAACTAATATTTTTACAACAACCGTAATTATATTACTAAATACAGGTACATTATTGTAATTTATACGTGAGTGTTGAAAGCAACGCAATACAAAATCAATTTGCTCATTGGAATGTAGCAAAGACCCGGTGTTTCGCGAGGGACTAGCTTAGGACCACTGCTTTTTCTATGTTTTGCGAAATGACCTATCAATACGCTGACCCAAATACAACATCTGATATCTGTAAGATTGAGCAACAAACACTTTTATTAGTAGATATCGTAAGTGATAATATTATCTAACAGGCCGTTGTACCGGCTGGCGAGAGACAGAGCGTGACGAGATTTGTCTGCTAACCGAACTCAGGGTAACCGTCTCGGTTGTAAAATTGCCAAAATTCACTTTTTATGTAGAATACTACATTTCATAATGTATATTCACATTGTTTATATTACGCCCATCTTTATACATATTCATACTTACATAAACTCACGCATTTTCTCATCTTTCTATAATTAAGTAATGATAATGACTAAGCGAAACTCACCTCTAGCCCAGCCGGTGAGTACATTCCCGAGATACGCCACTTTGTACACCGGATCGGGATCACTAATGCGCACGCTGTTTGTGCGACGGAGCAGCTTCCCAATTCCTCTGGAGAGCCGCCCGATCGCTCGAGCGGTAAAGTCCTTACCGGAAGCACCATCCGCCAAACATACTTCAGCCGGCAAGATCGACTTGTTTTGTCCATTCTCCTGAATCTTGTGACCGATCAGCCTCGGCATCGTCAGCGGTAACGACTTCTTCCTTTCCGGAGTCAAGGTTTTCGCCTGGTTCACACTGTAAACGTTGCAGTTCTTCTTAAAGCTCTGGCCGTTTACTTCTTTGGTTTGATCAGCTTCATCAGTCTTATCGGATTTGTCAAACTCTGTTGTTTTTATTCTACCGTTCAGGTTTTCGTTCAGGTTGTTGTTGTTTAGATTATCGGTGAGTCCGTCACTGAACCGGCGTTCGGAACTGGAGCGCCTCTTCATGAGAGACGGGTTCCTCAGCAGTATGCTCGTTTCACTCGAGCTTCTGTTCTTAAGAATGTGTATCTTCTTGACTCGCGATACGGTGCAGTCGACCTCATCGGTGCTAACCATCCTTTCCGTTTTTCCTTCCTCGTCCATAAAGCGCACTCTAAGTCCGTTCGATTTGCAATCACTAAGTGTTTTTTCCGACTCTTGGAGACGTTCTGATTGATTTTTTGCGCCTGCATCTAAACATTGGCGCTCGTTTTCACTCAGCGTTCCGCGAGCCATTTTTCTCTTGAATGCTTCTCACTTTTTGTCGGCACTATTACATTATGGCTAGCGAGCTCTACGCTGAGATGAGTTCACCAGTTTCCAGTTAACGTTTCTTACTGTATATCACTATTTACTGCAAAGGAAAAGCTGTACACTCCGAAAACCGAACCAGTCACCACCCGATAACTACTAAAACACACACAGAGTAGTACACACCTCGTCCATTAAAGAACGACACCGGTTTGGAATGTAGCCTTCTCCACTTACTCAATGCACTTGTCCGTCTATAGGAGAAAATGTTAACAAAAAGGCGTATCAATGAAGATACCAGTCGATTGACTTAATGAAGATACTTCTGCAATCAGTAAGTGATTACGTTTATTACACTAATCAGTCACTTTGGGATATTGTATCGGAGTAAATATCGCGGGAGCGCGGCGCGTGCGCGTGCGGTGACTCGCAGCGATAGAGTGGCGCGGCGGTGGGCGGCGAGGGCGGCGCGCGGGCGCAGCGGTCACTTGATCCCGGCTTTGATTTTAATGATCCGACTACTTGTATCGTCGCGTTAACGCATCGCTGTCTGCACCGTCAAACCTGGAACAAATAACAAAATAATGTAACTTTAATGTAGTCGTAAGAGAGTGCTCAATTAACCGGCTTTGGCATTTGAAATCGATTTTATCGTATACACAGAAAAGCAGGATTCCTTCCACATTCAGTCACTTCCGTGCTAAATACGGCTTTCTGGTTAAGTATTTGTCAAGATGGAGTAAAAAGGCTAATGTAACGCTTGATCGAATTCTTGAGATACATAGTTGTTACAAAGGAGGTTTACAAAACATGATAATTATACTGCTAGGCCGGATCAGGAAGGCCACCTACACTTGATAAAAAATCAAGATAAATAGGTCTTGACCAGTCTTGACGCAGAACGTCACTTTCGCAAAATGACATCGTGATTTTGGTCGCTTTCCCATAGTATCACTTTCGCAAAACGTCATTTTAGCAAGCGATAAGGCCGCCCATTGTATGTTTTTGTTTTGTAGTAATAATCGTATTTTTTATATGTATTTTCTGGTGTACAATAAAGTGTATAAATAAATAATAAATAAATAAACGTCATTTTCTCAAAACGTCATTTTCACACAATACCACTTTCGCAAAACGTTATTTTCGCAGAATATCATTCTAGCCATTTTTTTTTCTCAGCAGAGACCTAATACTAACACTGCAGATTCGGGTAGGTAATTTATTAACATATACAAAATTCTAATCAAATCATTACTGAACATTGGATGGTATGATATTGATGAAAACAATGGCATTGACATCGAAGTCTCAACATACCTAGATAAAACGTAATAGGCATCAAAGAGACGTGCGTAACAAGTTGTGGAACAGGTGCTTACTGACAGTAGTCATATAGTATATACCGCTTTGTAGAATGAAATTGCTGATCAAATTGAATACGAACACAGAGTTTGAAGTAAGTAGAAGAAAGTAGGTAAGCAGCTTGAGACAGAAAAGCTGAAGAGTGTCATTGTATGGGCATATGGGCAAGAGCATATAGAGGAGAAAGAGACTAAAGAAAAGATGGATGGAATGTGTGAACGATAATATGGCTAAGAAGAAGGTCAAGTCTGAAAAAACGGCTACTAGAGACGTATGAAAAAAATGGCTCGAAATAAAATAGGATAAGGTTGGGATAATGGTGAAGTTATCAATGATACTTGATATATTATAAATTATTCCAATCTGTTCTAGAACGAACATAAACATACCTTTTTCTTTAATCCATCACTCACTTGGAGTGTTAAGATCTTACATAATTGTTCACCTTCAATCAACTGGTTTGCTGGTTTGCTACTTTACCTCTGCTTTTGACAACTTTTTGTACGTTTTCTTAGCTTGCAATAAAAACACAACAATAACTAATTGAATCTCTTTAAAGAAATACTTTTTGCTACCGGCTTTTTAAATAAGTTTCCTTTCTGTTAGTAACTAAATGTTCTGGCCAGTTCCTGGCTAAGCAAATTAAGTTAAACTTTTCCAAACGAGTGTAAAAAGTGTTTTCCGTCTGCGCAAGTTCTAGAATTCTACATCGAATGCATCAGAATTTCAATGGAAAGACAAATAGCAACGTGTGATCACCTGTATTGCCTGAAGGCCTGAAGGGCAAACGTGTGTTATCACCATTTTGCCAGTTACTTTACAAGTGCCATGTAATAGGGAGCTAACCTAATGTCACAATCACAATCGAACACAAAAAGAGACTCGAGGCTGCTATGGAAATCCATATTCATATTCATAATATATATAGCATTCCATAATGTTGTAATGGTGTTACAATGGCTTAAAACTAAGGTACAATGTAAGGTAAATGTAATGTGTGTAAGGTATTATGGACCGTGTACAATTATGGAACCTAGGGCACAGCAAAATTATAAAATGAATTCTTAAAATAAAAAAAAACTTTGTACACAAATTAACAATAAGCCAATTTTAATAGTAGATTGTACAACTAGTGCATAAAATAAGCCATTTTACCCCGACGTTTGTATCCACCCGAGCTGCAGACGAGGGTGGATAGTTAAGTCGAGGGGTAAAATGGCTGGTTTATGCCCGAGTTATACACTCTGCTTTTTACTTCGATTGCGAGAAAACAAAACAGGCATAAAGTATAAACAGTATTTTCACTGTGCAAAATGTTGCAAAATTTAAGAAAAGAATAGGTAAGTAGCTAATTCCCGCCACGAAACTTTATAAAAGTTTTTTTTTATTTTCAAGATGTGTCATTCGACTTGGGTACTTCATATCTACTGCCAAGTCATAAAAACGTATCTTTGCATTTTTAAATAATAAATGACAACTAAGTATACTAAATTAACGATAGGAAACTCGGTACTGATATAAATTAAAGCAAATAAAATAAAATAACGTATATATTATAGTACGTATGTGTATATAACCTATTTATGTATTGTGTAAAAAACCTGTTAAAACTAGTTTAACAGGTTTTTTTACCATTGTTCCTCTCAACCGAAGCACCTACCATCTAATCTCTTCACCACCCTTGCTTGGTTGAGAATGTCTAAGGCGTCCATTGCTTCAAATGTCTGAGAAGTTTGTCTGCACAACATGGTAAATAACGCGATGAATGTTGTTTAACTGTCAAAATCAAAGCCATTGCTACTGTTACCCCCTTACTAATAACCGTATTATATCAGATGAATAGTTACACACCGATTTATCTCTTTCAGTCGTCAGTAATTTGACTTTCAAAAGAAGAAGACAAAGTGTTATGTAACTACGAGTATACAGTTGCTTTAGTAGGGGGGTTAGTGAGTTACGCAATTACCCCGTTGATAAAAACACAAAACAACACTCGGTACGAATTTTTAATTATTATATATTTATGGAACATATGAAGAAACTAGAAATATAATTTAAAAAAACAATACTTGGCTCGAGATTGTTTACCGCACCACACTTGAACTTTCCTCTTTTATATCTACCACAGTTGGTGATACGAGATTGTAAACAGGATAAAAAGGAAGGCGACATATTAATTCTGAAATAGTATGGGCTAATGAAATTATATCATGCGTGTGTTTTAATGTATCTTCTTTAACCAACAATGAATGATACAGACAACCACTTTTCAGAATAAATATTGTGATTTATGATGATTTAATCTCTAGATGACTCCACAAAAGACCTTTTCATTGAATTTTGTACTCTTGCAAGTACGTAAAACAAAGACTGGAAATCCTATTGACTTGTACTTACTATTGCCTCACAAGTCACTAGTACAATTTAGTCGTCCCTTCACGAAAGTTGATGTATTTGTTTAGTTAGATTGACATACCTTATCCACTGTATTACTAGTAATCCGCTATGTTTTCTGAAGTCTAGGAAACACAATATTGTCATTTTTATAATATATCTATTTTCATAGGTATTTTAGGGGCTTTTGGCTAAGTAATTACAGCCGCACGCGTCGTTCGATCAGGGCCTCAAGTCTGCTATTACAATAGTGTCAGAATGATCTATCATTGACTTCATAATTATTGATTTTGACAAGTTTGGTAATCTACTAATATAATGGCATCATTAAAACTTTCCAATGGTCAACCACTGACACTCCATTGAAAGAAATGGCATAAAATGGTAATCTCGTACTGTATAATGACAAATGAATAAATTTAATGTTTTTTGCTATTTACGAACTTTTAACTACTTCAGATTGCAAACACGTAATACGTAATATGTAAAAATATATATTAAATTAAATCTAGCATGAAATTTAGTGCTAGTTTTTCTCAGACCATTGACCGACCAATAAACGACCATTATGAATTTAGCAGATTACGAACTTTTAGCAAAATGACAATCGCATCGTGTTGGAATGACGAATTTATAAAAATAGCAGACTTGGGCCCCTGGTTAAGCTACGCTTGCCGCGGTTGTTCCGTGTATGGTTGACCATTTTTAACCGACTTCAGGAGAAGGTTCTCAATTGATCTGTATGTTTTTTTGTTGTATGTTTATTTCGCAATATCTCCGACATTTGTAAATCGATTTCAAAAAAATTTTTTTAATGGATAGGGTATGCCTCAAGTGTGGTCCCATATACATTTTATTAACTTTTCTTGGGTAGTTTTTGAGTTAGCTTCAATAATACGTATTTTTGCCATTTAGTTTTTAATGATGATGTTATAATGACTTCCTGTCACTGATATTTTTATAACAAGTAGAATTTATGTGGGGTAAGTACAACTTAAAAGTGAAAAATAAATGTATTTACAAAAAAAAAAAACATCCGACTTCCAAAAATAAATGTAAGTATTTTCTTTCTTTCTTTAAAAAAAACACTACGAAGTGAAAAATAACTTTAATTTCAAACTAATAATTAACTATTCAGAAGAGGTCAGAACGTTTTTGTCTTGTGGATTTTTTACGCCAAACAAAAAATTGTAAAATGGACGCCAGTATGTACTTACAGACTATTAGTTGCTGCAAAAAGTGCGTAAGTATGTAGCAATTTTAAAACAATTTACTTCGTTTGTAATGTTTTTCCTTTGAATTGTTTAAAAGTTATTTTGAACGATGTGTAGTGTGGGCATTTAGATTCAACCACTTGATCACTTTGAAGAATTTGAAGAACGAACTAATTGATCTTTCTCGGATGTCGTAAACAGCTTATAACAATTGATCATCAGTTAAGGTTTTCAAGTCTTCAAATCTAAATACATAAATGCGGTTTAATATTATCGTACTTGGTGGATAGTATGTAATATTATCTTGGTGGATAGTTGATTGTAAAACATACCTAATGTGCCACACAAAATAAATATAGATAAATATTTATCTAGATCTATTTTCAGACTTTAGGATGAAACTGTAGTTTTCCCAAATTAAATAAAAGGTAAAAAAATATGTCAAAAAGGACGACCTTTTTGACATATTAGGTTATAAGAACGACGAAAATCTGATTTCCCCCGGGATGGCGGGGTTAGTCAATAGCTATTACGAGTTAAGCCATAATATGTTTAGTGTATTAGGCAACCGTTTTAAGTTCCTAATGAGATACCCTTTCTCATGGGAATATAATAAAAAATCCTTTCTATTGAAAATTACAATTATCCTTTCTGGGTCCTAAAGTAGGTAAATTTTACATGCTTGAATTGTGATTAATCTCTCTAATGCTTCTAAAAGCGACTTTTGATTCTGATTAATAAATTAGTTCCTACCTATCTACAAGATGTTGCATATGCGTGGCAACAATTAAATTATTGTTATATTACGTCGCTATGGAAGTCAAATTAAAATATTCTATTTCACATAAGCCTACATGGACACTTATGAAACGTCAGAAGCTAGGTGCACAGTTCCAATATGTGCATTTGGATTGAGTGATCTTTTTTATTTCGTGACAAAATCTGGTTGTACATTTAGTCAAAAATAGTCAAAACTCATAGCCCAAAGTAAAAAATTTGTCACTCTCAAGGGTCTTCAGTTATTGCCCAAAATGTGGATCACTCAAATCAGACATTTTGCAAAAACGGCTATGAGCTAAATCTCAACAAAAACTTACTCTACTGACTAAGTTTATACCTCAAAAATTTGTTAACACTGTTATCACAATATTTTTTAAAACCATCAAGCCATTTGAAGTTACTTCCAGGTATTTAAGCCAGTATCATTGGATCACTCAGTACAGACACCATTTTGTCTGAGATATCGTTGTAATAAGGTTTAGGTTGACTTTTTCTATACATCTTTTTTTTTATCCTAAAATGTATGTTCCGAATATATTTGTACAATAAATATCATAACACAAATACCTTTTGTTAAAAAGTTATGAGTAATTCAATGTTTTTAAATTTGCTGAACTGAGTGATCCTTATGAATACTTATAGGCAACTACCTGTTTCGTATTGATTTACACAACTTACGATTAATTTTTGTACAACTTTATGACCAAAGTTTTACATAAAAATTATTTACACAGACGGCTTAGTTTACGAGATATTAGATGATTAATTTTTTAAAGTAATTGCGTGTTGTAGGGTACATAAGATTTTAACTTTTAATGTATATATTTAAAAGTTTCATATTTTATTGTTATTTGCTTAGTGGCACGTTTCATTTAGTTTTGTACGACATTTAGTGCACATAAGTGAGCTTACGTGATAGTGACAGTATCAGTGGTTTTCCTGTTTTATGCAAGAACAATATAAGTACGGAACGTATTTATTTAGGGTCCGACGTCTAAAAATTTGCCAAAGATGTAAACAACAATAGCCGCCCGAAATTGTAATTTATTCGTGCGACGCAGCAAATAAAAATTAAATATGAAACATTTACATATATACATTAAAAGTTAAAATCATATGTACCCTACAACACTCAATTTCTTTAAAAAATTAAAAATCTAATATCTCGTAAACTAAGGCGTATATGTAAATAATTTTTATGTTAAACTTTAGTCATAAAGTTGTACAAAAATTAATCGTAAGTTGTGTAAATCAATACGAAACAGGTAGATGCCTATAAGTATTCATAAGGATCACACAGTTCAGCAAATTTAAAAATATTGAATTACTCATAACTTTTTAACAAAAGGTATTTGTGTTATGATATTTATTGTACAAATATATTCGGAACATACATTTTAGGATTAAAAAAAGATGTATAGAAAAAGTCAAACTAAACCTTTTTACAACGATCTCTCAGACAAAATGGTGTCTGTACTGAGTGATCCAATGATACTGGCATAGATACCTGGAAGTAGCTTGAAATGCCTTGATGGTTTTAAAAAATATTGTGACAATTTGTTAACAAATTTTTGAGGTATAAATTTAGTCAGTAGAGTAATTTTTTGTTGAGATTTAGCTCATAGACGTTTTTGCAAAATGTCTGATTTGAGTGATCCACATTTTGGGCAATAACTGAAGACCCTTGAGAGTGACAATTTTTTTACTTTGGGCTATGAGTTTTGACTATTTTTGACTAAATGTACAATCAGATTTTGTCACGAAATAAAAAAAGATCACTCAATCCAAATGCACATGGTTCCAATTGTTCATTTCCTATGAAGAAGGACCGGCAAGAAACTCCACGGTTACTCTTTTAAAAAGTGTCAAGTGATTCCCCAAACGACCAAATATCAGGCGGAAAACTTATTTATAAATCTGATAAAATGAAGTCGTAGAAAGGACAGTAAATATATGACTAGTAACGCGACCTAAAAACATGAGTCTGTTAAATTTAAAGCAAGTTAAAATTACTTAGTTATGTGAAGAGTCGACCAACGAATCGATCTGAGTGGGCATTTGGACCTGATGGCCCAAGGGTCCGAGTGCCCACTCAGATCGATTCGTTTCTAATGATATTGGAATATTTGCGCCTTTTGAGGTTTTCTGCACCTGCAGCAGCTGCCCCAGCACACCTCGCCGTGCTAGGAGGATGGGGTGGCACAAGGGTATCGGCCTTTGGTGTGTTGCATCCCACAACAAAGGCCTACCTAGCTTCCAAGGCATTATGGTCATTCCGTCTGGTCTATTCCTATTGTCGCGTGCCAAGCCATTGGGTTCTAGAATAGCTAGCACCAGAGTGACAAGAGCAGGACAAAGAATCAGCATTGCCATACAACGTGACAATTCTGCCACTTTTTGGGAACTTTTTCTGGTGACATCAGTACGGACGAATTTTTTGATGCCCTTTGATTCTTTCCTTTTTTAACCGTCTTAAAAGAAGGAGGAGGTTCTCAATTAGGTTGAATTTTTATTTTTTTATGTTATTTATAAGCTGATTTGCAAAATTCTCAGTCCCATAGAAACATCAAAATCGGTTCAGTAGTGTGGTTTTTTAACCGACTTCAAAAAAGGAAGAGGTTCTCAATACGGATGTTTATACGTATACATATATTTTTTTATTTATGTTCGGGCGTAACTCCGTCATATACAGGGTTATTTGTAAAACACCAGCAACCTCTTAAGAGGTCATTGTAAAAATCAGCTGTTCCCTACATTTATGTTTGTGTAACTCGTCAAAATGTAGGGCACAGCTGATTTTTTTTCGCGATTTCAGGTTTGGTCCCATAGTAAAAGTTGTTCATAATGATGAGTACAATGACCTCTTAAGAGGTTGCTGGTGTTTTATAAATAACCCTGTATAGACGGATGTGCAAAATTCTTTTTTTGTTCGACCGAGGTTTATTCCTTTTAAATTTCGTAAAGACACAGTAGATAAATATACAGTAAAACATCTTCATATAAACGTGCCGCTCTCGGTTTTAATGTGTGCGTGCGCGCCGCGCGCCATGTCGGCACGCGATTTCACGCACACGCTAGCATAATATATGGGGGAATAAGGTGGCGGCAGTGCGGGCTGTGCAGCGCGACTGTGAGCACGCGCGTACGCTACATGACCGCTTGCGTTCGTCAACTCTCGCCGGCGCGGGCGGCGGACACTTGTCGTAAATTACGAGTATCATGACTTCAAAAAGGGGAAAAAAATATTGTAGTGTTTTCGGGTGCCTCAATAATGATTTCGCAAACCCGGACTTATCATTCTTCATACTTCCTACTCAACCAGAAATGTAAGTACCTACTTATACTTAAATATTATTAGAAAATATGGTATTGTATTGTTTATTTCACAGTTTATTTGCTTTATTAAGAGCGTAGCCGAGTCGCATTTTTCTGAATACTATGTTTAGAGCTAAAGTTTATTTTAAGAAGTCTAGTTTTACTATAAAATAGAGGATTGAGTACGAAACATCGTTTAGGTAAACATATTTTTCGCGTAGGTATAGTTGTAATAAGGGCAATTTCACAATAATTAATATTGCAAATTAATTACTTTTGAAATTATTATTTTTTCTATTGTCTGATGTGTTGTTCAATCCAAATATGGTTCCGGTAGTCTGACGATCGGCTTATATACTTGTGTGTACATCGCATTTTTTTGGCCGGCGTTCGGGTCGGCCACTTGACACTTGTTTTTGTTTCGCTTATCGTATGAAAAAAATGTGTTAAGAGGTCTGTTCTTTTTGTTTATTATTGTAAGGTGATGTGTATTATACTAAATGCAACAGTTATTTTTGTTAGGTATGGTTTCATTTTGTAAATATAACGACTTTTGTATACAAAACTGGGAAACCTGGGAAATAGTCCATCACGCTACCTTCAAGTTCAAATTTGAAATACATTATTAGGTGAATCTACACAAAACCCTACGTCATCAGATAGTTAGATATTAAAGTAAGGTATCATGAAAGAAAAATAATATGCTTTTTATTTTATAAATTTAGATCAAGTGCTGCTTGTTCGAAAATATTAACTAAAAGTAAAAGTGACAACCCTGGGTATCAACGCAAGAGTAGGCTAATAACTCGGCGGGCGGCCTTAGATAACCTACTGTATATTTACTGTGGTAAAGATCAGGGTAATGAGTTTCGGAGACAGACAACGGAACTCTTCAATACATGCCAGCAAATCAATTGCGATTGCTGCTATCGCATATATAGACACTTAGTTTATATTGATGATGTTATGATAACTTCCTGTCACTGATATTTACATAGTAAGTAGTATTATACGAATTTGTGTGTGGTTTAAGTACAACTTAAAAGTGAAAAATATTTTTTTTTTACGTTCGTGTCGTTGGGTTCGCATTTTCGTTGTTTGCCACCGACTACCAAAATTAAAGTTATTTTTCACTCCGTAATGTATTTTTTTGGAAGTCGGTTGTTTTTTTTTTTTTTTGTTAAAAAGTTTTAAGTTGTACTTAGCCCACACAAATTCATATAACACTACTTGCTATGTAAATATCAGGAAACTTTTACGTGCAAAACATAATTAGGATTTTATTGTAGGTATATCGCACTGCCTAAAGATGCGTCTATGATGTTAGTATAAGTATAATGTTTGTGAAGCGTGTTTGTGCAAGTAAGCTAGGAGCCTTGACCCCACTCGTTACTACTTCAGTGAGATCATTTGACAAACACTTCATGTTGGATAATCACTCTTTTTATTGCATAGTACTTAGTGAGTTTGTAAACGATGTTTACACGTGTCCTAGACGTAGGTACGACTTTGCAAATCTGTAAGGCTTCACCAGGGGCCAAATTCTGCTATTTTTATAAATTCGTCATTCCAACACGATCCCATTGTCATTTTGCTAACGTTCGTAATCTGCTAAATTCATAATGGTCGATCATTGGTCGGTCAATGCTCTGAGAAAAACTATGCTAGAATTCATTTAATATATATTTTTACATATTACGTATTAGTGTTTGCAATCTGAAGTAGTAAGAAGTTCGTAAATAGCAGTAAACATTACGTTTATTCAGTTTTCATTATGTACGAGATTACCATTTTATGCCATTTCTTTCAATGGAGTGTCAGTGGTTGACCATTGGAAAGTCATAATGACGCCATTATATTAGTAGATTACCGTCAAAATCAACAATTATGAAATCAATGATAGACCATTCTGACACTATTGTAATAGCAGACTTGAGGCCCAGGTGGCAAACAAACTGCGGTGTAATGAATTGTCTTCCATAATGGTCAATAGAATTTAACGACGAACGCAAAGGTGCTCCATGAGAGTGTCATCCATGGCAAATTTTTTCTATACATACTCGGGTTTTCAAAAAACGTCAAGTGAAATGAGCTATCATTTAAATTGATATAAAATAAAACAGATTGTGTTTGTAAATCCCAGATAATTCTGTTAGAAATGTTAGTCTGTTAGACAGCTTGGCGCTAAATACATTAGAGTGTAGTATTATCCTTAGATAATTTTGTTCTTATCTTGTAGAAAAACAGTGTTGCAGTGGGTACTAATACAGACATGATACGAGTATCATAATTTTCATGAGATACATAAAGATTTTTTACGGTTTCAGAAGAAACGTAAAAACTTACATAACTTTTGCAGTGTTCAGGTTTTCAAATGACATCGTTATGTCGAGTACCCTCTTGTATCTATTGTGCGACTCAAAACGAATAACAATAAGTTAGGCAGGGATATCCCAGTGAACAAGTTTACCCTCTTGCATAATAGTTGGCAAGGCCATCGAATTAGAAGTTGCTATGGCTGCGGTACACAGGCCGGGATATAAAGAGCGGGCGGTGTCTGTAAAACCTGTGATACTTACTTACCTAGGTACGACCCAAGATTGATTGACCATAAACAAAAAAAAACATTTTGTAAATTATTATAAACAAAAAAGAAATAATTTGTGTTATTAGTAAAATTTTCACTTCAAAGACGAGACTCGAAAAAATCAGCATCAGCCATCAAATTCTAAATTCCAAACGAACAAAGATTAGTTTTTGCGATAATTTTAAGTACAACGACGTTTTTAGCATTAAGATCCACCTGACCTTGCTCACTTAAACGCATATTTCCATTTTACAAAAGAGTAGCAATATACATAAAATACATAACTTTATTTTTTGTGATAACCGGACACAACGTTATGAGGTGGTCCTTTCGACTCTGATGGCCAGAAATTGGTAATTATTTTGTCAGAACGGCCTAAACCTTTTTCCACACAAGCAAATATCCTAAAAAAAGAAGAGTCTTGAATTGAAAACGTGTTTTATTTAAATTGTTTTCAGTATTTACATTATACCTAATAAAATAACACTGGGTGATTACCTACCTACCATTCACTAAATCTCCGGTACCTGGATACGTCTCTGACTACACGGACGGCTAACTAAGGTTGAAACTTTTAATCGGATTTAATAACATAACCTAAAGCCTATTCACCTTGAAGGCTAAGGCTCAGGTAAGGTCCAGCCTCCGGACTGCTACTGAGAAATTCTTGACGAAAATATATTGTGAAGCACTATATACTAGACAACTCAGTTAAATACCTTTTAACAAACCCAAAGCTTGTGATAACAAAACGTACATAAGACAGGATATAACAGACATTTGTAAACTTTTAATTATACAGGGTGTCCCTGGATGTATGGATCAAATCGAATAGGGGCGTGGACAAGGTCATTTCCAAACTTTTTGATCCTGAGAATGATTGAGAATTATTTTACGGTTCAAAAGTTGTGACCAATTTTTTTCAATCGTTTCACATAGTGCTCAAAGATAAGAAAAATCATTAAAAAAACTATCAGCACTGTCTAATAAACTTAAATTGACAGTTCCTGGTACTGGTAGTTTTTTTAAATGATTTTCTTCTTTGAGCACTATGCAAAGTGATTGAAAATAACAAAAGTTGGTCATAAATTTTGAACCGTAAAAAAAATTCACCAACATTCTCAGGATCAAAAAGTTTGGAAATGACTTTGCCCACGCCCCTATTTGATTTAATCCATACTTCCAGGGACACCCTGTATTTTGCTTAGTCGTTAATTAATTATTCAGTGGACATAGAGTTAGCGCGTGTAAGAGAAACAAAATACTCAAAATATTGCTTAATTTGTTGAGCGAAGTAATAAACGTTAATCGAGGAGAATGAGTGAGTAGCTACGTAGGTATTTAGGAGATATTTTTGCTTGGCAACTCTTCTGTTACTGTTGTGAATGTTCTTAGATAAGAGCAATAGTGGCCCGGCTTACGAGTTGTAGGTCGTGGGTTCGAACCCAGGCATTCGCTTTCCGCCACGGGAGACGCTCCGGGCGTCGGTAGCCGCGTGACGACTCCCGGCCACCGTAGGCGCGGGCCTGCGGTCATTTGATGACTTCCCATCCACAAAAAAAAAGGCATTCGCTTTACTTTGTGTAAATAATTTCATCACCACTGCTCTCAAAATGTTGAAGGAAAACATCGTGAGGAAACCGGCATGTTCTAGAACCAAAAATTCGAAGACATGTGACATTTGCTAACCCGTACTGGGCCCTAATTCACTATGACCACTTAAAATGACTCCTTACTTCGAAACCACGTCAATTCCTTACCTAATCACGAGATCAGAAGGCCAATTCTCATAATTTAAAACGTTCAAAATCTAGTCGCAGTCTCATCTCGGCGACAAACAAGTGTCAAAAACTTGTCAAAATGTAGGGAAATCAGACGTATTTTTGACAGATTGAGACTGAGATCAGACTGTGAACGTTCTTAAAATTACGAGAATTGCCCCTCTGCTATTTGACATTTTCTCTATGACACAAACACAATGAACGGAACCGAGCGAAATTTTCGCGAAGCTGGCGTGGTTTGAGCTGTCAAAATACCACGCTTGACAACCGTATGTGGTTTGCACGTGGTAAGATTACGCGTGAAATAATAATTACCATATATAATTGGGATACCTGAGCCATACCCTGAGCCTGCGTGATAGATTACAGCCCACTCCCTCTCGAAGATAGGAAGTCTGTGTCCCGAAGTGGGAACATTATACACTTATTATGCTAATTAGATCTTCCACAATACGTTATACAGGTTCAAGACATCACAGACGTACCTACCTACTATCACTTGCAACTACTGTTATTTATTTGTGTGTGGTTGTAAATGACACGTTCTAAATACCTTTTTTTTTGTGGATGGGAAATCATCAAATGACCCCGCCCGCTCAGGGTGGAGCAGAAGGGAGTGTCAGACTCTTACTGACTAAAACCCACCCGTGTTCCTTCCTTAGCCCTTTGTGTTCCGGGGCAGTGGTAACCCTTTCGGACAATCCTGCTGCCCACGTTCTAAATACCTATGATAGATATTATGTTTGAGAATCTCATAAGACCACTAAAAATAAGGCACCTCGCGCATTAGACGGCCACGACCACGACCAGTGGCCGCAACGACCAGATTAACTAAAGAAACCGTAAGAACGTCGCGCTTTGGCCGCAACGGCCAGCTGGCCGCACACCGGGCCGACACAACTGGTCGTTGCGACTAACTTACGTATAGTTTGCTATGAGCGCTCGCGCACTAGATCTGCGACCACGAATGCGGCCCGGCCGCGGCCGCGTGTCTCTCATTTTTGTATTGACACCAGTTACTTATACTATCTTGTATCAGTAAAACTAATTCATCTAAACTAGCCACAGGCATTTTTGTGTAGGTAGGTATTTAAAAAACTTGTCATCGTATGGCCTTAATTTGCATATTAAGGTATTTATGTTGCAAATTTCCTACACAGGATATATCCAATAACGTCTTTTCGTATTACGTCTTTTCCACATCAAGTACAGGCACACAATTTCTATAGGGTGACTGGTAATTATAGTGACCGATACCTAAAGACGTGATTGTACTCATGATAACAAACAACTTTTACTATGGGACCAAACCTGAATTCGCGAAACAAAAAATCTGCTGTTCAGTACCTACATTTTGACCAGTTAGGCGAACATAAATGACTGAACAGCAGATTTTTTTTTCACAATTTCAGGTTTGGGCCCATAGTAAAAGTTGTTTGTTATCATGAGTACAAGCACGTGTTTAAGTATCGGTTACTAATTATCAGTCACCGTATATATCCATACTGTTCGAGCTCAGAACAACAACTGCAGCAGCTCGACAAATGGCTGCTTTACGACTAATCATGGTCGTGGCTGCAAACTTGGTTGCAGCCCAACCGTAGCTTCTGCGACCAAGGTTGCGGCCACGACCAGTCGTGGTCATCTAGTGCGCGAGGTGCATTATAAGTGAAAAGTTATCTTTGATAAAAACGGAAAAGTTACTGGGTACTCCGGTTATCTTCTCCTTGAATCCATTAATTAAATTAATTCAACTGTAGCGTATATGTACTTTCTTAACAACAAATAACTTCTCGAAATCTCGACTCGTAACTAGGTACTTTCGCAACAATGTCTCAGCATCACTATCTTGAAACCTGTCTGTATCGCAATCTTCAAGGGCTGAGTACATCTCATGCGATACGATTTCTTTCATTCGAGTCGCGGAGCAAGTCTGTCGCAACACGTCTTCATCTCTTTATAACGCTTTAGAAAGAATTGCAGATATGTCTAATGTATGGAATACGTTTCTCTTAGCAATGTTTGGATGCAATGTTTGGCAATGGATCATTTGCATTCGATGTTAGTAATCAAGTACATAGTACGTTTTTTGGACGATCTTTCGTTTTAGATCACTTTTCTAAGCACTTCGCCTACTATAAATACCTTGTATGTGTTAGTGACATCCAAAAGAAATAGAAAAAACTACAGAATCTAGGTAATTTAAAAACAACATTCAGTTCTTTGGTCTTAACTAGAGCATGCAGCCACAGGCCAATCACGATGATTAAAGACGTCTAGAACGTAGCGTTACTTCGTCGGAACCATCTTTATTTAGACGTTGAATGAACATGTTTTCCTCTCTTAATAAGGTCAATAACTACTTCGCTGGCATTGGTCAAAGCCTTGCTACTAAAATAAAACCCGTGGCTGCCACGCCTACAATATCGGCAACGAATTCAAGTAGCTCTATGGTTCTCCTTGAGCCTACAGAAATGGATGTCGAAGACATCATTCTGGGTCTCAAACCCGACTCTGCTACCGGTTGGGATGGCATTCCCATAAACATTATCAAGTCCACGAGAAGCGTATTGGTCCCAATCATTACACATGTTTGTAATCTCGCCATTTCATCTGGTGTTTTCCCAGTGGTCTTTAAAAAAGCCGTAGTTCACCCAGTTCATAAGGCCGGTCGCAGAGACGATGTCAACAACTACAGACCTATCTCGGTTCTCTCTGCCATGTCAAAGATCTTGGAACGAATTTTAAACAGGAATCTCGTCAGTTTCCTCGATGTTAATAATATTTTAGCCCCCAACCAATTTGGTTTCCGGAAGGGAATGTGTACAGAAGATGCTTTAATGGCTCTGTCTGACTACGCAGTTAGGACTGTTGACAACAAGCGAAAGTGTCTTGGTATCTTTCTTGATTTGTCTAAGGCCTTTGACACCGTTTCTGCGCCGACCTTATTGAATAGGATGGAGGGCATTGGAATTCGAGGATTGGTGCTGGATATCTTTAGGGACTACCTAACGAATCGCACTCAAGTGGTTAAAATCGGGCAATATGTGAGTGATGAGCTTCCCATTGCATATGGTGTGCCTCAAGGTAGCATATTGGGTCCCACTCTATTCCTTATCTATATAAATGAACTTTGTAAACTCCCCATTAAAAACTGTAAAGTCATTACTTATGCTGATGATACTACCCTGCTTATAGATGGAGTAGACTGGGCCCAGTGCTATCAGAGTGCTGAGAAAGCGCTAGAACGTGTAATGGTATGGCTGAGTAACAACCTCCTCACTCTTAACGTCAGTAAAACGGTTTATATGCCATTTGCTATCAGGTCAAATTTATGCCCATCATCTTCCCTTACTCTTAAGGCCCATATATGTTCGCCTTCCACAATTTGTGACTGCCTTGCAATTTCTAGGTCTACTAGTGTAAAATACCTAGGTGTACATATCGACCAACATCTAAATTGGCATAAACACCTAGACACACTTTCTGGTAGAACACGCAAGCTGATTTTCGTTTTTAAAAAATTACGCAAGTCTGCTGATATGCATACTTTAAGGATGGTTTATTTTGCTTTGTGCCAATCGATCTTAGCTTATTGTATTCCAGTTTGGGGTGGAGCTACTGAGAACCATTTCATCCGACTAGAACGAGCACAAAGAGCTGTTCTGAAGGTTCTGCTCTCTCGGCCTCTAAGATATTCCACAGAACAGCTATATGCGGAATCTAAAGTGTTAACTGTCAGGCAGTTGTATGTCCTTCAGTCAATGCTCCGTAAGCACTCTAACCGTCCGTCCTCAGAGCCAACAGGCAGAATTAAACACACGGTTTTTCGTCATGAGTCGCATAGAACTTCGTTCGCCAAGAGACACTATTATGTCACTAGTACGAAACTTTATAACCAGCTCAATAAAGTACTACAAATTTTTCCCGATACTAAATATCAGGTCAAATCTAAATTACAGGAATATCTTCTAAAACTAACTTATCGCAATATGGAGGATCTTCTGTTAGGAAATTTTAGAAATATAAATTAATAGTTAGGGTTTTATGACAATTATTAAACTCTCGCATACGCCGCACACCACTCATCCTTACACTCACACCACACACACTCTTTCAAAAAATACACACAGGCTTAAACACCCATACACACATAACTTCAGTCAAACACACTAGAGACAAATACACAACAGCTTAATTTTAATTTTGTATTCTGTTTTTTTTTTATCGTTATTTTCTTTTTTTCTTTATTTCTCTTGTACTTGCCCTAATGAATTTTTGTATATAATGTGTGTCCTATTTTCTATATGTCATATCTTTGAAGGGACACTGGCTTCTAAGATACAGGTACATAAACCTAGTTTAGAAGTCAGGGTTTTTCACTCTGGAACACTAACTTAAGCCATTTTTATACCTAAACAATGTGTATGTTTTTATTGAGAAATAAAGATTTATTATTATTATTATTATTATTATTATGTGGAAACAACCACAATATTTGTAGGCGAAGGCGGAAGTGTGCAATTGGATACCCAATTACTCATCCTCCTGAAAGTAAAGAGAGAACCACTACTGTAATTTACCTACTTATTGCAGCTTTAATAAATGCTGCATTAAAATTTTTATCACCATAGAATGATTGTCATAAAATTTTTGAAAATATATTCAACCTCATTTTTGGAACTTTGCTTGACCAGAAATTATCGTTTTTTTTTTTGTAATTTGGAATTTTCTCGTGTCATAGATTTTTCTTTAGAGCCATATCACTTGAAGAGAATATAAGAGATACGTCGGTTCATGAATTTATTTTTAGACTTTACACCAAAATTTTATACTTATATTGTGAAATTTATCCCAGAACCAGGGTATGTATTTCTCATATTGATTATTCGAAAGTTATTTTCGTCTTCGTTAAGATATCCTATTTTTCTTTGCCATAGGGAATGCTCAACCAAATCGTCGAGTTTGTGACTCCCCTTGATTTGTTATCCCTGCTAAGCCGGAATGTAATTTTCTAAACCTTCTTTGTCCTAAAAATTCTGCTTGCATCTCGTGTCAGCATTCTACGTTTTTTGCTTTAAGTATCGACCGCTAGTTTCAAGCCGATTCGGTCCACCTACCTACTAGCTACAAGCTGTAGGCTACCGTAGTCAGCGAGCCACTTGGATCTCCTGATTTATCACGTCGCCGTTAACTCTTGGAAGATCCTGACCTCAGGTACCGGGACATCGCGGACAGTTGGAAACCTATCATCATTGAGAAGGCCTTAGACTGGATATTCCAAATATTTAGTAGTTTTCCTTTTTTTTTAACATTCCTGTAATTCCGAACCTCTGTTGATGTTTTAAATATCGATGTCAAAAACTATGGATTCGCTTAATGCTGTGATCTACTAGACGCGGTCCATTCGTCAGGATTCGATCGCAATCATAGGTATCATATTTCTGCCCGTAACAAAATCACGCTATAAGATTATGAGGTTCATACGCCTAAGTTATTTCTGTGTTTTATAATTTAAAATAACCCGGCGTTCATTTTTATCAAGTTTTGTTGTGTGTGTGTGTGTGTGTGTGTTGTATTCTGTATTTTTATGGTTTTTTAACACCTATGCAATTAACAATCAAAATTATACGTATTTCTGTGGTACAATATGTATAAAAGCCTATCCTGAAAAAGCGAATAAAGCTTTGACGTCATATTTATATACATAGACGTCGAGATCCGAAGACGTAAGACAGTTTACGATATCGGGAAACAAGTTATGGAACTCAAATGGAGTTGGACAGGACACCTGGCAAGGCGCAGTGATGGCAGGTAGAGAAAGCCAGTAGCCGGGCATCTAAGGACAGGAAGGCGGAGTGTCGGTCTTCCGGCGGCGGCGGTGAGATGAGCGGACGGTATTGTTACCATCGCAGGTAGAACCTGGATGAGGCTGGCACGGAGATTGGCACAAAAAAAGGCAATGAGGCCGATGCTCAGTAGTGGGTGCACTCGGGCTGTGGATGATGGTGATAATGATACGTCGAGCAAAGACCCCGAAATACTTAAAGAAAGAAAGTAGGTGTCTTCTAAATCAAAATCAAAAGTCATTTATTCAAACAGAGAATCAGCACTTTTCGAAAGTCAAAATTTACAAAAGACAGTCCCCCAAAACGCCCGCCCTTCCACTTCCTTAGTGCTGTCGCTGGGGAGAAGAAATGGTGTAACAAACTCCCCAGCAACACAGCTGTCTGTTCATTTAGAAAATACTTAATCAAGTATTTTCTAAATGAACAATTTTCTTGTTTGTTTGTTAGGTTATTAGACTGAAGTATACAATCGTATACTTCAGTCCAATAACCTAACAAATTCAATCATCATCCTAATAAGCGGCCTTCATTTTAAATGCTCGCAAAATAAATATCAGTAGGTGTACGACTGTACGTGATATACCTAGACTACACGCGTCGCCTGTCTCGACTCGGTCTAACAATATTGTGACCCTGACCTTGACCTCAGCTGTTTAGAAAACAACTAGCACACTACATTCCTTATATACTACTAGGTAGGTATCACTTCCAAACTTAAACCATTTATTTCAAATAAACCAATTACAGGCACTTTTGAATTGTCAAGAGATCGGTCAGTCAGAAAGATGAAGCTAGTTGCCCATTCCAAAGCGTAGTAGGTACCTATGGAGAAGAACGGACAAGAAACTCCACAGTCACTCTTTTATATCAAAATAATATGATTACAAACATACTACTTAGTCTAGCATGGTCCTTTATTAGACATGGGACAATAAAGATAGTCGACATCGGTGCTTATGTGGATGAGATTAGTACCGACTTACCGAGGAAAATAGTAACATAGCGGAATCAGTAATGTGTGAAGCTGAAGAAGATAGAAATGATTTTGATACTGTGCCGGGCAACGACGATGCTAACAATCAACGGTTTGGGCAATGCCAGCAGGAAAATTTCGTCGCTCAGAGTATTTTGTAAAAAGGTTTTAGTAGCATAGCGTTATGAACATTTATTTTCCGTACATCTCATTGCAGGTCTTCTATGTAACGAAATTTCTATCTGCGTCGCCCTTCTCCCGTCTTCTTAGTTCACTATATTTCTAATTATTTTCACTTTTCTAATTTGCACGCGTCACAAGCCTCGAGTAGTTTAGCAAATACGATCGACATTCCGACCCTGACCTCCGAGCGACCGTTACTAGGCAAACACTTGCATTGCATGTTATTACCACGTCCTGCTAATAATAGATCTATGTTTATTATAAGACTGGACAATCGAGATATTGTGCCGGAGCATTCGAGATGTTTGTAAGTCTTGCACTCTGGTTGCGATACGGCTGAAGACGTTCTGTGATTTAAGTTGCCTTTATATAGAGAGTTTTCACAATAAATAGTAAATGGTGTTGAGAATTGTTTGAATAACATCTTCTGAGATAACGATTTATATTGACTACCTGACTTACATGAAGCAGTTATTAAAAGACCATATAAAATAACAGCAGCAGAACTTATTTTGGAGAAATCGAGATAGAAATGAAGGCAAAGAAGGAGATGGAAAAATGTACTGAATTGATAAAAATAAACATTCTGTTGTTTTCCAAGAGATGTCGATATCCGTGTAGTCAACGCCACAATACATGTCATAAACACTAAGGTTCTTACAGAGTTCCAGTCAAGACTCTTTCAGAGAATAACGAATGAACGGCTGACAGTTCTTATTTGATGTTTTCATATAAATCATTGTCTCGCAATATGTGAATGAAGGAAAATATTGAATCGACAATGACAATGAAACTTGACAATGATGAGAAATTCAAACTATAATAGATGTTGTTGTAATGTTGTCAACATTTGAAACTGAAGGTATATCTAATTGTGAAGAAAACATTTTACGACTTATTGTTTGAGAATACAAGAGCTCAGATACAACGATTATCATAAATATAGAGATGGCTATTGTTACTATTGTTTAGAAAAGTAGTGTCTTGTCTCTGACGACCACTAAATAAGCTAAATCTCCAACTACTGAACAACAAAAAGGTGTGTTTGTTAGGTGGTTACATGATAAGTAGCACGTAAAGCCGTTGGTCCTGCGCCTGATCTCTCTCCTGTCGTGTCGGATTGCCGTCCCATCGGACTATGAGAGTAAAGGAACAGAGAGTGCACCTGTGTCTGCGCACCCACTTGTGCACTATAATATCTCCTGCGTACCTGGCTAATCTTCGTTGAGATTGGCCACCGTGACCAAAATCGGTCGGGGAGGCTATTATTACATGATAAGTACAATACTAATATCGCTCTGTTTCACTTTAATCAATCCTACAAACAAGTCAATATCAGTATACACATAGCGGCTCCCATTTTCACAGCATACATTCCAATAGCGCCCAGAAATGTAACATGAAAATGAATTAATCAAGCTTCATGATATAGATTTCAATTTAGATAAATGTAAACAGCAGGGTAATTGCGTAACTCATACATTAACGTATCAATGGCTTTCATTTTAACAGTTCAACTATACTTATTGCGTTATTTACATTGTTGAGTAGATACATTTTTCGAACAAATGAAGCAATAGAATAGCAATATTGTTCAAAATTATTCAGATTGTGACAGTGTGTTACACAATTAGGGTACAGTAAAAAACTAAATAACCATTTGAAACGGCGAATTTTGATAGAACAATTCTTCTAATTACCCGTAATTATAAGCAATAAAAATTATAAATCATAATTACCCGGATTAATATGAATGATGTAGGTGTGTTAATAAATTCTCACAAGAATTCACAAGACATTTTAGAGAAAATATTATGTAAACTTACAATTAGTAATAGTCATATCGCACCTTTAAAGTAAAACCATTACTAAACGAAAATTTTCATGAATTGAGTTATCAATGCCATCTATTTAAAATATACGTAAACTGCAACATGAACTTGTCATTTTTGTAAAATGTTGTTTTATTATGAACTCATTAAATGCCTTAAAGAACCCTGCACTCAGGTTTTATTAACAAAAAACAGCGACTTTTTTCCAATATTGGCTCTCCTGTAAAATTTTATAATTTCGTTTAGTAACGGTTTTACTTTAAAGGTGCGATATGTAGATACAGTCAACGCTTACCCCCCTTACAACCCTTACTGCTAAAAAGGCGCTATTAAAATTAAATTGTGTTCTTGCACACAACTTACAATCAATTGTGTACTTGGTACCTACATACATTTTTAACGAGTTTTTTCTTCAGAGGAATGGTTTTTGCGCAGGTCCCAGAGGTTATTTTTAAATTAGTCTTAAAATAATTGTGAATAAAAACTTTACAAATGAGCAGTTTTAAAAGTAATCAAGATAACATTTTTTTCCGATATTAGTAAATAAGGATGTACAAAAAAGTTATAATTTATCTCTTGATTTATTTTGGTATCAATTTTACAAAAAAGCCTGAATACCTACTATGTCAAGTTAAAACAAGGCCTTGGTGCGCTGGCCTTAGACTTTCTAGAAAAATAAAAACATCACATCAAACCAACCCAAGACCCAAGTTGACTAATTCTTCAATTATTGAAACTTAGTTGATGTAATAAACAAACACAATACATATGTATATCTAACTAGCAATAACATTACCTTACCACTTTTTGAGGCATAAAAAACATGGTAAATTAAATTCAATCTTAACAAAGAAGAAGATTTTTTTTTAGAATACCGAATTTAATTTATCTTGGTTCTTTTAAGTCCACCTCCCAAAAATATCGATCAACCTACTTACGGGACAAACCACATTGAATCATAGTCTAACAAAAGAATTAATTTACAATGCTTGTACGCACACCTGCACTTCGCGAGGCATTGTCCTCATGACGGGAAACACCGGAGAGAATCACAATGTAGTCCCGGAGTGTGCCAATACGTGAGAGACGGGGGCAAATGTATCTACTAGTATATGCTGTGATGGTGTTGCCAGATATATAGCATCGGGAGTAGGTGATAGTTATTGAATGTAGGTATAGCAGGCTCATGTTTATCTCATTTACTGGTTTAAAAAAAAGAATAACAAGTCCTAGAGTGTACAGTAAGTGCCATAAATTGTTCTCAACTATTTATGTAGGTAGCATAAAATGAAATTAATAAATCACAAATTCCTTGACTTAAAAACGGTAAGTCGATATGTGCACACGGTGCAAAATACAAGTCCAGGATATTTTGGTAATAATTTTGTCATAGTGATTTAGATTAACTTTGAAGTTAAGATTGATATTAACGATAATGTTTTCCAAAATATCATCATACTAATTTTAATGAAGAAAACGCTTCGAAAAAGAGTCTTAACGTTATGACCCCTAAAATAATTAGCTCCGACGAGAAACCAATTTGTCGAGTTTTAAGCATCAAAGAGGTGAAAATAACCGGATAAATTTATCAGCATTTTCCTTAGATACGTTAATATACCTTTTATAGAGTAAAACCAAATTGATAAGATTTGTAAATTGGATTTTAATATATAGGTATCTCTATTTCTTTGATAAGTTATTTATAAAAAAAAATGTGGCACGTGTTTTAAATCATTAGATCAAATAGACATTTTTGTTGTACGCTATAAATAATAACTCAAGTTCTGGAATGTGTATTCAGTAGGGCGGTATATTAGGCACATTTATGTTTACGAATCTAATCTAGACTTAATTAATTAGTCTCTTTATCATGATAGACATTTATTAATGATAAGTTGAGTTCGGTTTTCAGCCCAACAAGAGTTCCCTGGATAGTTAGCTTGGATTTTTTTTTATTTTTAATCAAATATTTCCAAGCTGTATCTAGCTTTTAAATACAAATTCTCTAGAAGTTAATTTATTTTATTTCAACGTCATCTGGCAACACAGCTTGACAGCCGAGTTACACAAGTTGTTAGGGCTCGTCTACGTGATGTGAATGGTCATGACGTGTGCTTGCGTTGCGATGTCGCGATTGATACATATTTACATTTTATTGCTGAAAGCTTGAATCTCTGACGTCACCTATCAAGGTGAAGACGACGTAAGAATAAGTTTGAGCTACTTATGTTTTGGTACTTTTGGTCCTTTAGTGATTTTCGTAGAAAGACTAAGTTTTTCAGATCTAAAAGGTTACTTCTTTGGTAGGCTTATAATTAATGTCAGTTTTTAATTGTACTTTTCAATTAGATACCAACCTAGATAAGAGAATCGCTTTATTATTATCATTAAATTGCTCACCTTTATACAATAATTATACAACACAACTATTCATGCTAGAAAGGTACTTAATTAAATGACAACTAACTAAAAGATTGTATAGCTTTGATTGCGCGCCTTCAAGTAACCCGATAAAATAACATTCTGCTCGTATTTCCTTCCCTGATTTTTCCTTGTGTCAGTTTCTGTGTGCCGCCGGCCGACCTTTATATAGCAATCAACGGCTACGGTTTCCCAATAGGTCATTTCTGTTACCCATTCCCGCATTACAATCTTATCAGTGAAAAACTAAAGTTTTGATAATGATGACGATATCTGCTCTTAGAAAGCCTTTATTTACTTGTCTTTTAGAAGCCATCAAATATAAAATCTTATGAACACCACAAAAGCGAAAAGTGAACAAAGGAATTTAATTTAAACATTAAACTCTTAAATAAGTACCTAAACTAACAGGATGTTTATATATTATTTATTTATTTAAACTTCTCGCACTGAATAAGGTACAAAGGCGGACTTAATGCCTTACGCATTCTCTACCAGTCAACCAAGGGTGGTGAAGAGATTAGATGGCAGGTGCTTCGGTTGAGAGGAACAATGTTAATTATTCATTTAAGGCATTTTAAGCGAATAAATCACATGAAGAAACTAGTGTAGGTACCTACAGTCAGAGCGAGATACAACCACAAAATACAACTATGATGCTTACAATAACGGACGTGTGGCGCAGTCGCCAAATACTTATATACACGTCCTCACATCTGATACAACAAGTTAAGCAACCACTTGCGAGCGCTACGGGGAACTGGACATATACGGAATATCCTATATCCTTAGAGAGTACACACACTTGGCTACCGACCAATGCAATGAGCCAGATTTGCGAAAGCAAAACTAATCCTGAGTTTTTGTACTATAGTGGCCAGGAGGGGCCCGTGGCTAACTAATAACAGCCGCACAGGTCGATCGATCAGGTTAAGCTACGTTTGCCGCGGTTGTTCTGTGGATGGGTGACCATCTTTAAATACCGAGATCCTCCTCGGAAAGCACGTTAAGCCGTTGGTCCCGGCTGTCATTCGTGGATCTTTGACAGTCGTTAGGCTAGTCAGAAGCCCGAAAGTCTGACAACCAGTGTTACCAAGAGGTATCGTATTACCCAGTAACTGGTTTATGGGGGTCAGATAGGCAGTCGCTCCATGTAAAACACCGGTATTCAGGCATCCGGTTAGGCTGGAAGCCGACCCCAACATAGTTGGGAAAAGTCTAGGCAGATGATGATGAGTGATCAGAAGTGCGACTGCAGAGCATGCAGTGCTGGGATCGATCCCCAGGCCAGGCACGGTCTTAAGACTGTGCCGACCCTACAGTGGCGCCCTCATCGTTTGTTTGGTTATTTCATACAATTTAGAATGAAAATGCAGAAAACAAGCACGTTAAGTTGTGCTTCACAAAATTATACGTTAATATTATTAGGAGCGGTAGTTTTATATTGTTTAGTTTTATCATAATCCTTAAAACGGAATATAGTGGCCACTTTTATCCGTTTTAAGGATTATAATGAAACTAAACAATATAAAACTACCTTTTATAATAATATTAATGTATAATCTTGTGAAGCACAACTTAACGTGCTTATTTTCTGCATTTTCATTCTAAATTGTATGAAATAACCAAACAAACGATGAGGGCGCCACTGTAGGGTCGGCACAGTCTTAAGGTTTTATCATAAGGATTTTTTCAGTGTGCGAAGAAGTTCGAGGCGTTGTAGTAATTGGATATATCCTTATTTATAGCACTGATTAACCTAACAAAAGCAACGTCATCACTGTCTGTGTGAGTGCACTCCTTAATATAGCAGCTTGTCTGAAGTACCGAACAAAGTATTTGCGTCAGTAACTCGATTAGTATTCCGCGCGGGGCACAGAGCTTTACGAATATTTGCAACACAAAGTATTTGTGGCCTTACTGATAATTCATGATAAGGTTCCCTCAATCTTTAATTCATTGATCATTAAACCAGAATAGGAGGTACCACAAATCACGTTTTTTAAACTCGCATTTTTAAGAATTTCGCATTCTAATCTTAAGCTCAATCTGTCAGAAATACCTGCCTGTTTACCAACGTGTTTGACATTGATTGTTGACTGAGATAAGATAACGACTTGATTTTGTATTTTTTTTTATTACGGTAGGCCTTCAGTTCTATCACAGGACAGTCATTACGACTGATTTACAGTTTCGCTAATTTTCTCAACATATTTTATACTCTCGTTCAGCCTGCGACACGAGAAATAAAGGATTTCAATGTGTGGTTTAGAATGGCGTTCAGGTTTTTTTTAGCAACCTACAATCTATCATCATCTTCCATGTGCGTTAAGATCTGTTGCTATATGATGCTCATTATAGATCTACAAAGCGCCTTGGACTAACTGTACATTCGTTCTTGGATAACCATAATCATTGAATTGTTTTTTTTTTATCTGTAAGAAATGAAAACTAGAATATATCTATATTCAGAGTTGATTAATAGAACACTATATTTTGAATGAATTTCGCTTTATCTTTTTCACAAAATATATCTATTTCCCTTCCATTATTGATGTGGGACTATGAGGCTGACGTCACCGAGTCGAGCCCGTCTGCCTACCGACCGATCCTTTATTAAACACGTTCAAGTTCGAAGTGATTATTATAGTAAAGCTCGCCCTTCAGAGTCAAGGCTGTCTACCTAAGTATACCACAGCGAATAGTACCTCTGTTCGCAGTGATCAAGAAAGAAAAGAAATTAAAATGCTTATTCTGAACAAAAAGACGTATCACATTTCTTTATCAATTTTAGCGGAGTTTCAGAGACGAATGACTTCGACATCTTCTTAAACTTGTCATCAATTATAGTTAAACACCGTAGACTGTAGAGGTTATTATAAAAAACCTACTTGCTGCGCCAATTATTGTTGGCAATAGTACCGACCCCAAGAGGATATACTCTTCGCAGCTGATGAAACATGAATAACGCTTTCCTCGTAACAATTTCCTTTGGGTCAGCGCAGACAGAAACGAGCGCAGCGGAGAGGATTTTATTAATGCACTCGAAAATCAACTTTAAAATTATTGAAATAAAGGCGCGCGTGCCTTCCCGCGTATCCTCGAGGACGCCCGAGCATTTTTTGTCAGGTTCAAGCATATATGCACTTTATTTCAATAAATTTAAAGTTGATTTTCGAGTGCCTTAATAAAATCCTCTCCGCTGAGCTCCTTTCTGTCTGCGCTGACCCTTTCCATTTTTCCCTGTTAATACTGTTCCTACAGTAATTGAAACCAAAGTTTCCTGCGCCATTTCCATTCACGAAGCTATTTCACCGATACTGAACTACCTACATACCGAACTTTACTATTATGTTTATTTATTTAATGAGGAAAATGCGCCTGATCTCGTGGCGCCTGTGCCGCCCGATTGGTCACTTTTATTAACTTATTATTCCAACTGCAATATCTGCGGTTTATACTATATATAACAGTAACGGTAGGTATTAGTTTTGAATTATGATTAGCAGTTTAATGATGGATGGAAACTATGACTAAGTTTTATTAAACTGTTCCACCGAACCGCACGTTACAAAATTTTGTTTCAGTGCGGTTAGTGGAAGTGCTCCAGGTGCGGTTCACACCAGCGCGGTTGAAATCAGTGCTCTGTATGGAATACCTCAGCACTAATGATTTAAAATCTAACGTCGTACTTTGACTTCGATTGTCGTATGAAACAATCGAAGACAAAGAATGAGTAAAGTGCTTCTTCTATACACAAATTAAGTTGTGGCGAAGTGGTTTTTTTTCAGGTTTTTCCTAAACGTTCATAAATTTACAGTCGCAGCACAACAAACCCATCATACTTAACTTATTCTGCTAAAACAATAAACTGTATAAAAACTTAATGTTATGTATCTATCCGGATACAAGTAATCTCTAGGTACGTAATTATAAAATACACAGGTAACAAAGATCATCATCTGTTGTCTTAACTTGTGATGACATTAGATCATTATGATGCACGTGTTCCGAGCAACAGTTGCATAACTAATTTCCTTTTATATAACACTCGGTCGTTAAGGAAAATCGACTGCATCAACTATACAACTTGTAACGTTAAATGCGCAAAACCTCATACACCCCAATTAGAGCATTGAGTTAGAAGCATAAATGACCAAAACTATTTTTTTAAAGCTAACTATTATTATTAAGAAAATCGTGTTGATCCTAGCATTACTTTATGCATTCAAAATTGATTCTTATCACCTTAAAATAAGACTTATTTTTCTTTGGCTCAATCGGCGGATAGTATGGCAAGAAACATAATTTTAAAAAAAAACCTATACCTACTAAAAATGATTGAAATCGATTCAGTAGTCAATTATGAACAAACTATTCTCAGGTTTTGCGCATTTAACGTTACACGTAGGTATACACTGCAACAATTGGTATAATATAGATGCACATGTATGTTATATACAAGCGGGTAATTAGACAGATCCATTAGTCCATATATATTTTTGTTCCGGATGTTTAATCTCATGTCAACTTATTAATTAAGATTGGTCATTCTGATATTTGTGACGAAAAAGCGTCAAATAAGTACCTTTGGCCCTTCTTATTGGTCGTATCCGTGATTCCCCTTATCCAAAATAAGCTTCGACTTGATATTGTCTTTTAAGGATCCTTACAAAGATCACTTTGTTTCAAGATCCATTGATCTCATGACCTTCAAAATCAAGAGGCTTAGTTGTTTCACGTTACAAAATCATCAACAAAAAACTTCTAAAATTAAGAAAAACATAACCAGTCATTTTGATTTAGGTAATGTTTCTTTTTTAACATCAATACGATTGTAACATATAGCCTACCTGTATTTATTTCAATCGTAAATTAGCAACAAAGGTAGGTACAGCAAGAAACGAGACAAAGCAACAGCCTCGTGATTTCCCATTTTCATTGGAATTCCCATAATTCATAGTTGTTAGCAATTTGTATTGATCGGTAAACATTGCGAAACTTGAACTATTGTGAGAATGAAAACCTGCAGAAAACAAGTTGATGTCGAGTCTAGAGTGTGCAATACTATCTCATGGAAGGGTCTCATTCCATCTAATTGCAATTCCTGGTTTAGAAAGTAAAATAACAGACAAGACACAGCATTTTGTAAATACATAGGTACGTAACATCATGACTTTTCCACGAAGGGTTACGCAGAGGGGCCCTTATAGTACACCCACATTATGTCAGAGTCCCATGTAATAGGGGCCATTGCCATTAACCGGGAAAACCCAATAACACTGCCCCACCTGGGAATCAAACCCAGCACCTAATGCTCAGTAGCAACGCTTGCGACCTCTAGACCAACGAGACCGTCATTTTGTTAATACCACAACGAGATGATAAGTACTTAAATAAGTAGTCACACGAGTACCTAAACATTGCCTTTTGACAATATCTTGTAATTTTGTGTTGATAATATTATCTACATTAGCGACACCTAGTTTTCCCTAAGGTCAAAGAGGTCACCTTTAGTGAATAGTTGCTCGTTGCATAAAGAATTTACATAATTATCACACAATATTCTATTGTGCAGAAATTAAACAACATTACAGTGGCTATTTATCGAGATTTCACTGACAGGAATAGAAAAAAAAATGTAAAATGAAAAATGTTTAATTTTAAATGTTCTCGCTCTTAAACATAACATAAGATGATGGTTTTTATGACAAACTGCTACAATAAAGTCGATAAGTAAATGCCAATAGGATAATCTAAAGCTCATTATAGAGGGTGTCCCTAGAAGTATGGATCAAATCAAATAGGGCCGTGGGCAAAGTCATTTCCAAACTTTTTGATCCTGAGAATGTTGGTGAATTTTTTTACGGTTCAAAAGTTATGACCAACTTTTGTTATTTTCAATCACTTTGCATAGTACTCAAAGAACAAAATCATTTAAAAAAACTACCAGGAACTGTCAATTTAAGTTTTTTAGACAGCCCTCATGGTTTTTTTTTCAACATTTTTTTTTTCTTTGAGCATTATGCGAAACGATTGAAAAAAATTGGTCACAACTTTTGAACCGTAAAATAATTCTCAATCATCAACCATTCTCAGGATCAAAAAGTTTGTAAATAACCTTGCCCACGCCCACGTGCCCACGCCCCTATTCGATTTGATCCATACTTCCAGGGACACCCTGTATAATAATAATAAACACAGGTTCTATCTAGTTCAAGCAATGAGCAACTGTGTCCTGTATAATAATTTTTAAGATTTATGCCGGTCTGATATTGTAAATCTGCGCCATTTTTATAAATAAACGATATTATTATTTATTTATTATTTATAATAATTCGGATCTGTGGCTAACTGGCTAATTAATCGGCTAATTAATTGGTTCTATTAATATAATAACGGAAAAAAATATACAGTCATGTGAGATTTGTACACTTACTGACGATACTGGAGAAACCCAAGTGTTGGGCACGATTTTATAATAAAAAGAACATTAATTTATAAAAAATAACACATTTTTTAGGATTTAATCGTGCTTTAGACACATTTACGTAATAGTAAAGATAACATTATTAGTACCTATCCTCTAAAAATCTGGGAACGTCCGGGACGTACAGTCGACGAACAACATTAATATCCCGTTCGATCTTGAACTTACGAAAACTCGATTGGATTCGACTCGATGTCAGAAAACTTTAAAATAACTAACAAGTTCAAAAGTATTAAACGTTCCTCCCGTCCCCGATACTCCTCGTGCAGTATGGAGATTTCTTTCCTTGTGCGAGTTCTTTTTAGCTAAGTTTATGTACCTTATATTTGACTTTGAAATAGTTAGAGGAAAACACTATATTTATATTACAACTTTATATTGTAGTAACTTACTTTTCCATCCTAAAACATAATGTTCAGTATCAGCGCAAAAATATTTATTATTTATTTATTTTATAATTTATGTACACACAGAAAAATACATAAAGATATGACATAATTATAATATAATAATAAAATAAAATAATAATTATTCTTACAGGATAGAGACAATCCTCCTGTCAACTGTACCAGACTTACTTCTTTCTACATCTTTTAATAAATCGCTTCCCAATTGAAGGAAACATAATCCAAACATGACACAAATATATAAATAGAAATAGATAAGTACACATTTTCAGCCGGTCGATTCTGTAAAAATCTCACCGTGATAACTTAGGTGAAGTGAGCTATCAATAGGGGCAATCCCTAACATCAGAGGGGCAATTCTCGTAATTTATAAGAACGTTCACAGTCTGATCTCAGTCTCAATCTGTCAAAAATACGTCAAACTTCCATACATTTTGACAAGTTTTTGGCATTTGTTTGTCGCCGAGATGAGACTGCGACTAGATTTTGAACGTTTTAAATTACGAGAATTGGCCTACAGGTGGAGTGACAGCTCACTTCACCTAAGTTTTCACGGTTAGATTTTTACAGAATAGCACTGCAGATCGTAAGAAACATTAGGTGTGTAACCTATAATATTAAAGGTCGCGCACCTGTGTCAATACATTCATAATATTAATCATGGAGTATTCTGAGTTGACTTAGATAATTTATGGGCCAGTTTATTCCTACTCGTATTATTGTTTCTGAAGTTGATACTAGAAAGACTAAACATATCATTTCCATATCTTACGGTTTTTAGAGGGTTTTTTAGCGAGGCTATGGGCATAAAATAAACCCGTAATGTCAGTTTGTCTGATCGCTGATAACCTTCCATAAAACTGAAAGAAATATGGCGGTCATACTCATATGAGAAAAATGTAAAAAGGGCTATAAAACGATTGTAGGCCTTGTAATAATATTGATATATTGCAAACTTTCACCCGCCGACAACTATCTAATATTTGCATGATAAAAGACCTTTCCCATGTGGAGGGACAGTGTACGCTGATATCATATGCATCATTATGATAGCATAAGCAATAACTTACCTTACTATCATTTTCGTGTAGGTATCTCTTTTCTGGCGATGTGTTCAATAGTAAGCATGTTGGTACAGAGGCCAGCACATCAAGCTACCCCAATCTGTCAGATTTTCCCAATTGAATATGAACCTTATTCCTTTGTGCTAAAGTTGAAAATCTATCAAAGAATTTTGACAGATTGGGGTAGGTTGACCTGCTGGCGTCTGTACATAAAATTAATTAGTAACTAACTTAATCCCAATAAACCACAATTTTCCTTAATCACAGCGCACAAGGCTATGTGTATTTATGTTCACAGACATGATATTTTCACTCAACAATGATTTTGTTGTAGTTATCACATTTTGTAAACCACAAATCATTGTTAATAACTCAAACCAGGAAAATAGATTATAGTGTGCTACTTAGCGGTTGCAGTCCTTTCAAAGTTATGTTCCGTCTGATTTTGCATAATAGTACTGTCGTTGCTGTAAGAATGAATTAATTCAGTGACACTGACAATTTGTATCTTTAAATTTTCGTTTATTTTAATTGCATTGACATTTTATTTTGATTTTAATTCTGCGACCTTTTTATTTGTATTAATTAATTTATTTTATTTGTAGGCATTGAACTTTGTTTTTTTTTTATTGTATGTTATATGGGTTTTGCCTGAATTAAATGATTTTTTTTTATAAGATTGCTGTCAGATGTAAAATCTGTATCTAAAGGGGCAATTCTCGTAATTTTTAAGAACGTTCACAGTCTGATCTCAGTCTCAATCTCTCAAAAATACGTCAAATTTCCCTACATTTTGACAAGTTTTTGACATTTGTTTGTCGCCGAGATGAGACTGCGACTAGATTTTGAACGTTTTAAATTACGAGAATTGTCCCTCTGGTCCCAGAAACGTGTTCTCATTCTCAGCAGTTCTTCGAGAGGGACAGAAGAGAGGCATAGTTTCCTTACCCTGGTGAAAGAGTAAGACGAGAAGACTAAAAAATCAATCAAATGAATGTACCTGTATCATTATTATCTTACTAAACATTGACAACATAAGATTTGTTCCACCCACTGCTCAGTAGACCTCCCTTTTGTGCCATGCTCCCCTGTTCTGTGCGAGTCTGATACAGGTTCTGCCTGCGATCTTCAGGTTTTACCTATATTATATACTTTGCAGACTGCTAGGTGTTATGTAATAAGTGCGTCTACTATCCTACTTATCAAAGAACGGGTAGCAGGTACAGCCGAGTTCTGTAATATCTGAGCATGTTCATGAATCAAAAATATTTAAGCAATGGTATGTTTCTTAGAACTCTAATAAACAGCTTTGGCTCACAATAAATTGTAAGCAATCTGCGACATCATAAATATATGTGACTTCATTATATCAATAATATTGCTAGAGATAAAGACTAAAAATTGTGCGCAATCCCTTGTTCATTATTATTTAGCGCAAAGTTAGGTTCACTGACTTTTTCAAAAGCGCATAGTGCTTATATACCTTATATATGTATTATTTTCTATCGTGCTTGTTAGTGATTGTTGGTTTTCCTGTAAATAAATAAATAAAATATTTTCTTTGAACGATCTCTTTACAGAAGTATATCCTATTGTAATTTTTTTCTTTGAAACAAATCTAATTTGAAGTTGTCAGTTATGACATCCTTCAACGGCAACATTGCATTATTACTCGCAACTCGTACTTCTGCTCCGGCAAGCAAAAATAAATTTAATGGTAAAAGCCATTTAGTTGAATATTTAAAGCTGTATAGATATTTATGAATCCTGTTTCGGTTACACCAAATATATTGAAATGTAGAGTATTTAGATATTTATCTTCCGAAGAGTAGTCAGATATTTTTGACTGCATTATCGAAACATTCGAACAGTTTATATGATAACATTTTGTTGATGTCTAAGTTTGTATAGAATTATATGATCATTTTAACGCTTATAATATTTTGAAACATTGTCACTGCCAATATATTAGTGAACTCGACTGTACATACTCGTATACCTGCAGTGCGATTCTGTAATCATCTCACCGTGAAAACTTAGGTGAAGTGAGTGTGGAGTGAGCTGTCAGTGTCATCCTGATGCTAGGGATTGATACTCTTGACGGCTCACTCTAAGCTCACTTCACCTAACTTTTCACGGTGAGATTTTTCCAGAATCGATCGGCTGCTGTGCTATTCTGTAAAAATCTCACCGTGAAAACTAAGGTGAAGTGAGCTGTCATTCCACCTGATGTTAGGGATTGTCTCCATTGATAGTTTACTTCACGCTCACTTCACCTATGAGATTCACGGTGAGATTTTTACAGAATCGATAGGCAGTTCTGTCAAAAATCTTACCACGTTGTGTGTACCAGCTTAGCTCTAAAACACGTCAAAGACATTACTAGCCACGACACAAAGAAAATGTAGCTCGAAACAAGAGTTAATAACTAAACACACACACACACACGCGCACACGCGCACACTTGGCATATTATACTGTTACTGTTGGAAATAATAAAGCATTTGTCTAAGATATGTTTAATTATTTTTCACCTATATCTAACATGCTCTATCAGGTCCTTTTCCCTACATGCTATTGTCCATTTTTTGAAGTAAAGTAATAAGCTTTGTATAAAAAGGGGAGCGTGGGAAGAAAATGTTATTAAATGAAATGTCACTATCGTGTTTTCAAATACAAAATAATTTGAGGCATTGTTTGTACGGGAAACTCGGGTGCAGTGGAACTGTCACTTCAGATTCCATTGAATTTAGTATAGTAGGTATAACACAGAATACACAATAGTACAAGTAGTATAGGGAAAAGTTCTAATAGCCTTCAGTTCGTAAATCCTGCTGAGCTCCGCTGATTGTCTTTGATTCAATTCACGCTTCGGACAAAGTGTTATACAGGTTGAAATTTTAATCACCGTTTTTCTCTTAAGGGGTCATTGTACTCACATTATGAACAACTTTTACTAAGGGAACAAAGAAAGTCGCGAAAAAAAATCAGCTGTTCCCTGCATTTTGACGAGTTATGCGAAATAAATGTAGGGAACAGCTGATTTTCTATTCACGATTTCAGGTTTGTTCCCGTATATTTTTTTAAGCACTATAAACTTGTACGCCTTACGGTGAAACATGTATGTACGAAATATAAATATTGTGACATCCTGCGCGCTTAATTTGCATGTATACGCATGTTTTGACAAATAAAATTATCTTTATCTTTTTGAAAATATAATGTGTTCGATGAGTACGGAATTGCAAATGTTATCTGTAACTAGCTGACCCCGCAAACGTCGTTTTGCAATAAAAAAAAATAAGGGTATGGTAACTAACACTGTGACACGAGAATTTTATATATTAGATTACACATCACACAATCATCAATGCAACACCGTCGTCCTGCCACAGTGTGCAGTGCCTCTATAACTCAACCCCCTCACGGCTCGCTGCTCGATAGCGTGCAATCATAATTTCTCCCGGGTCCGTTCGACCGTGACCACTCATAACCACTGGGTAACCCTGCACGCATCGCTTCCTGTTTTCCATCGACAATTTCCCGGCTTTCCCCTAGGGCGGGGGCCGGGGGGGGGGGCGGGGTAGTCGAGCGTAGACAACCTACTTAGTGTTTAGAGCTTTGTGAGTGATCGGTTAATTAGTATGGTTGATGTGGTTTCGTTGTATTATAGAAGCTAAGCTTAGTGAATATGTAATTTAACTATTTATGACAAGTTAGCTGAGATGAGATTGCTACTTGAATTTGAGCGTTTTTAAGTACAAAAATTAATGGCCTTCAGAATAACACTGACCTTTTACTAACTGCTTTATTGTGCAACGTATTGTTTGAATAAGTATTTACATAAGTTTTATTGATCCAAAGAAAAAACCAACGCAATGCAAGTACCTAATTAGTGTTATTATATGTATTGATGCTCATAGACAAACTCGGAAAAGGCTAGTGTGGGTTTTGCGATATCATTATAACATTGCATTCAATTCCCATTGCTGCGTCTCAAGCCTCCTATGCAGAGAAGAAGTGGGGCGCAAATATTTGGACGAGGTTCTAGTTCAGCCTCATTACAATAAAGGACATGTTAGGTTTTTGTATGGAGGCTGGGCTTTAATTCGAAGCTGGTGTGAACAGGGAAGAGATATTTTTATGAAAGTATATAAATTAAGGAAACTTTCTATATATTTTTTATTTTTTTAAAAGCACCCTTTCTTTAAAATAATATTTTTAAATAATTATAATTTAAAAAATATTTTGCAACCCACAGTAATTATTGATTTTGGCAACACATCTCGGTTGGGTGTCATTAATGTCATTGTGAAATGTGAACGTCAATCAAGTGTCAAATTCAATTCAATGCGTTTGTGTCTGTGGTTTCGCTGTTATTTTTGTTCAAGTTTCTTGTTTTGGTGTATCTTTATTTGATACTGCACACGATTTGGACACCCAACGATCGGCGATACTGATTTCTCACTCGGACTTGGATTTTTCCCACAATTTATACATCCACTTATCGTACCTGTATAGTAGGGAAGCGAACTGTTGGAAGCTGTGCTCATATAATGACTATCATATGGTATCTTGGATGGGCTCGGCATCATAACAACATATTACCGTCTGCACAGTTTCTTGATAATATAATTGGAAGGGAAGATGTTGAAAATGAAGAGGTAGAATAAATACAAACAAATATACTTAAGCAAATACATTACTTTTATTTCTCTACCTGATACCTAGACAAAAATGTTCACCTATTCCAACCTGGGAGTGACTACTTACAAAGGTTAACAGGTGTCCAATCCAATCTAGTCTATCTGGACTGTCTGGTTTACTGGCCTGCCTTGAAGGAGACGTATAACCATCAGTAGTCATTTTACAGTTCAATAACTTCATGATGAAGAATAAGTTCCAAATTGTGGGAGAAAATGGGGATTTTTGGTACATATCAATTCACCATCCTTATCATAAATGATAGCGTTACTGCACTAATACAATATTGCTTTTAAAAATAAATTCAGCCCATTACTGTCCTCTTGATGGGCACGGGCCTCTTCTCAGAGTGAGAAGGGTTGGTGGTTAGCCTTAGTCCACCTCACTGGCCTGGTGCGTGTTGGCGGATTACACACTATTGTTAACATTATAAAGCCCTCTCAGATAGTGATTTCACTAATAACAAGTAGAAATTATAAATACAATACGACGTAGTTAAGCAAAAAGGACTCAATCCACATAGTGGCCCAAATTGAGTTAAGTATTCCTTCGTACTCCTGAGGGTCGAATCTATCATGTACTGAAAACCCTATTTTTAAAATGTACACTGAAACTAGTTTTCCTCGCTACCACACACAGTATGAAGAGCAGCAGCAAATACATTTTGGTATTTGCTGAACAGATTCAGTCCGCTTGAATTGTTTATGAGTAATGTATTTCCATGAGCATGTTCATGCCGATAAGCCTGAAAAAACTCAAACAGTTTGGATCCTTTCTAAGAATTACTTTTGATTGGAAATATCGTAAATCTATTATTCCAATTTTATAATTTAATGGCTCCATCGAACATTGCTTATATTAAAAACGTTGATTAAAACAATGAGACAGCTGACAAGTGTGACAATCAAGTTGACAACCTACTGACACAAGATAATTTTTTCATAGATTCCATTAGGAGGCAAAAGAATCAATGCCATACATACAAATTATGGAGATAATTGGTTTATTATATTTTAAAGCCTTTTATTATTGTTTTAAAATATTTTAAATAACAATAGTGGCTTTAAAAAATGATATTTAGCCATTTTCCTTTGTGTCAATGTGAAAAAATAATATTACAATACAAAAAATATCTGGATTTAAAATATTTATTTATTAAATAATGGTGCTTTCAATATTTTTTTTGTTTTTGTGAGACCATCCTGAATAATTTCCCCTGTCAGAAAAACCACATATGATAGCTGTTCAAAAAAAACAATATTTTAAGCCCATTTCCTAACATGTCCTTTATCTATAGACCCAGGTTTATACCATCAAGGCGTTATTCAATGTCATACTTCATTCTGACTGTGTTAAAGTTCTAAATACAAAAACTAATTTTAAACCAAGTCGAAGGGCTGATATTTCAATCATCTGATTCGAGGAATAATTTTGAAAGTTTAACAGTTATTTCATACAAAAACTGGCGATGGAAAAATCATCCCTAAGTCAATTTTGTATGATTTTTTTTTTATCTTCAGTCGAAATAAGGTTCGAAATACAAAAACTGACTGAAAGGCTTAAGCTTGGAACAAAGTACCAAACTCGTTGAGAAGACGAATAGGTAGTGTTTATTTAAACTGTTATTTCGTTGGAATGTCCAGCCACTTCTACAATTTCTTCCCAAATTGTGGCACTGTACAGCGCTGCCGACCTCAATCTGCCATGCTATTCTCTAAGGCTGTATCCTTAGAGAATAGCTCCCCTGCTCTGCTGACCCTTTCTCCAGTAGCCACTGAAGTAGACCTTGAGGCTTGAGGTAAGACCGACACGTGTCGCGCAGAGATGTCAAAGCAATTAGCATTAAGGAATGCTCAAGCCTGCGGTCTGGGTTCAAGCTAGGCTACACGGTTCCTGCCTAGGGTTTGTCACGTGGTAGTACTCACTTAAAGTAGGTGAGATTGCACTAGTAGTTGATTTAATATATTTTTCAAAATAATTAATGGTTTGAGGGTATTTCTGAAAAAGTTGTTGACAATAGACGTCTCTATTGGTATGGTGGCTTGCTAAGTGATTTAGGCGATTAAATCAAACCCAACGAAAAATAAATAAAGAGAGGTTATTGGTATTTCCTAGATAGGAAGCCAAAAACTTGTCGAATTTAATGAAGAAAGCTGGCAGATAGTACTCTGCCAATTTTCCTAAGTAAAGTTTTGCGTTTCCATAAAAAAGACGATGGGATATTTACCGCTGCTTAAAGTTCAATTGACGATACAACCAATATAAAAGTTTACTACAAGCCGACCTTTAATAAAAATGTATGTGTGAACTCCGAAAGGTTGTGATCTCCCCGGGGAGGCACGTGCCCCCACTCTAACAATTTATAAACTGATCCTGAATTTTAAGATAGAGGCGATGAGGGAGGTCGCTTCAATGGATTGGGGAATATTTACACTATGAATAGAAACCTGGGAAATTAAACAATTACTAGCGAGTGTAATGACCGGTTGCTATGAACGAAACGAAACGTTCCGCATAATAATCGAAGATTCTAGATACACAACCCTATAGTGGCGGAACTTTTTACTTTATAGACTCAAAAGTTAGAAATGTCTTCCAGCTGTCACCCTATTGACATAGAAATGAAGTTTCGTCATAGTTTTTGGGACGAAGTTGACTGGAAATCGTCACATAAGCAAAAAGCGTTATGCCCCTCTATGCGACTTTCTCTCTCTCTCTCTTTCTTTTATATACGAGTGTGTGTGCGTGCTAGTACCGCGGAAGGAACTTCGTTCCTGACGGCGGGCGGTCCCTCGACCACACACATTTTTAGTTCCTTCAGTTATCACATATTAGTAAGTTTAGTGTCATTAAACAACATACATATTTGTCAATAATGATACATTACTGACGAACCAGCCATATGTCGTATTGCTGAGTACGGTACCAGCCGTAGGTACACATCAAGTAGGCAACTAACACGGGCGTGCTTGTAGGTAAAACAAAATCGTCTTTTATTACAAAAAAAAAACTTTCTACAAGATGTAAAGACCTATCATAAGCAGCAATTTAGTAATGATCAGTTCTGTTACTTACAAATTGTTTCATAAAGGAACGGGTGAGCCGTGATGTAGCGCCCCCGGCGGCGGCGCGAACACCCGGGGAATTGCTTTCTTTATGAAGTTTACACCTCAACAATAATGTAAGGTCAAAGAGTATAAAGTTTTTACATCAAAAAAGGGAGTAAGATGAAAGGTTGAGATAAAATTTTGAACTTTGGACAAAAGAAGCCAACAAATGGTATTGTGGACTGTGCCCAATTAAGTGGGAATCATCTGTATTGTAACATAATGTTGGATAAGATTGTGTTATCCAATAATCGAATTTTGTTGACAATCGGTACGAGTATTAATTACGATACCGAGCCCTAGGTGAGATGAATGTTATCCAGAAATGGAGTTGACAAGTTGACAACGATTGACTGATATCTCTGCTGTAGGCTCATCGTTTAGTCGGTAAACCATTAGGTAACTATCCACTAGACTAAGGCTTTCTCTCCCGGTTTCTATTCAAAATGGCACTGAGCATCTAGTAAGCTCCCGAGATAATTACGAAAATTTTAATACAAATAAAATCACGATAATATTTTGACGTAATCTTTTTGAATAATCTACTTAACACTTCTAAATAAAAGACTGGTTTTGCGATAAAATCTTGGCATTTCTTTTAAAAAATAATTTTATAACTTTAGTAAGTATCTTCCCACGCACGTAATACCTTTTAAGTACTGTCTTCCAACTTGACATTTAAAGATAAAAAAAAAACAATTTTGGTAAATCCTAGCAGCTAGCAACTTGTCCGTCTCGACAAGTAAACTGCTGATCTGATTTTGATTTCATTTTGCTGGCGGTTTGACACCCACAGAAGGACGTACTTAATTTAATTAAATGAAATTTCTATAACAAAAATATCCCGCGTGTGTAAAGCCGTGCGGTGATATGAATGGCAATGATTGGGATGTTAAATCTCCCGTCAAGGTTACTTCGTACAACAAATCTTTGATTTTGTAATTATAACTTCTGAATTATTGAGTAGTGGTAAATAATGTTTATACCTATTTTTAGTTACCTACCTACAAACCGGTGACAAGCGTGACGCGACACGTAGAACAATTTCTATGAAAACTTCGTGGAATTTGTTCTACTAGTGTCGCGTTGCGCTGATGCGCAACTTATCATTAGAGACCAGTCTACAGGAGATGGCTTAATAGGTAAGGGTAACTAGTAAGTACTTCATAAGTTATATCGATGGTCATTATTGTTCTCTATTGTTTATGTGTATGTCTTAGATAATTAGTAGGTATACTAATATAGTTTAAGTATTATAAATAACAAAATTATGGGTAAAAAAAAAATAAAATAATATTATTATAAGTAATATTATTTTATTTTTGGTATTAAACAAAAATAAAATGATATTACTTAGGTGCAACGCAGACGACAGACTATCCGTGACGCACTTTTTAGTCTGTGAAAATAGAACCTATGCAATTATATGCAGTAACGCACACGACGCGCAAAAAGTCCGGCGCACAAAAAATCCGTGTAATTCGGGCAGACCGCGCCGCGCCGCGCCGCGCCGTTCCGCACAAAAAGTCTGTGAAAAAAATGGAACGTTTGCTTTAACGCGCGCTAACGCAGACGGCGCACACTTTAGTCGGCAATCTGCATTTGCTAGGGGTGGACGTAACGCACGCGATCTATTATCATGGCACGATTTATTATCAAAATAATACTTCGCGATCTCTGCACGATTTCCATAGCGTCTACGTCCCTACAGCTCTGCCGACAGAATGATCGAAGATGTGCGTCGTGTGCGTTGAGTCTGTGAAAAATCCGCGACCGACTTTTTGCGCGCCATGCAGACTTTTTGTGCGCCGCAGACTCGATCGCACAAAAAGTGTGCCGTTTGCGTTGCACCTTAGTCTTGATGCGAGCTATTTAATATTATATAATATGTAGTACTGTACAGATACTCCATGATCTAATTTAGTTAATGGTGAAATTACGATAAACGTGAGTTCTAGACTTCATTCTTATGGACTCGGACTAAATGGATATTAGGAGTTTAATATTCAATACAAATGATACCAATCCACTTGCCATGGTTTAATCAACTTTTTTTGCTAGCTTCATAGATCTATACATATAATAAAACAGTAAAAAAACTGTGTCTGTACATTGAATATATTAAAAAAAAAATACTTGAGGGGGGTTTAGAAACAGTAATAGAGCACGAATCCAAAAAAAAAAATTGTCTGTTTGTCTGTTTGTCTGTTTGTCTGTTTGTCTGTTTGTTTGTACACGCTAATCTTCGGAACTACTGGACGGATTTGAATGATTTTTTTTTTGTTGTATAGGTATTAAGTCTAGGCAACATATAGGCTATAACTTATTTTGGAAAATGGAACACCTGATGCAGAACCGCAACAGACCAGCTAAAGTATAAGAGATACAATAATGGTACCATAGCAAAAATTGTTCCACGTGATGAGCATTTTCTGCTGAGAGAATAAATTTGAAGATCTGGAACACCTGATGTGGAACTCCAAGAGCCCAGCTACACCATAACATATATAGGAATGACGTTTTAGCAAAAGTTGTTCAATCTGATGAGCACTCTCTGTTGACTTATAAAAATCGAAGATCTGGAACACCTGTTGTGGAACTCCAAGAGCCCAGCTGCACCATAACACATATAGGAATGACGTTTTAGCAAAAGTTGTTCAATCTGATGAGAACTCTCTGTTGACTTATAAAAATCGAAGATCTGGAACACCTGTTGTGGAACTCCAAGAGCCCAGCTACACCATAACACATATAGGAATGACGTTTTGGCAAAAGTTGTTCAATCTGATGTAAACTCTCTGTTGACTTATAAAAATCGAAGATCTGGAACACCTGTTGTGGAACTCCAAGAGCCCAGCTACACCATAACACATTTATAGGAATGACGTTTTGGCAAAAGTTGTTCAATCTGATGAGAACTCTCTGTTGACTTATAAAAATCGAAGATCTGGAACACCTGATGTGGAACTCCAAGAGCACAGCTACACTATAACATATATAGGAATGACGTTTTAGCAAAAGTTGTTCAATCTGATGAGCACTCTCTGTTGACTTATAAAAATCGAAGATCTGGAACACCTGTTGTGGAACTCCGAGAGCCCAGCTACACCAAAACACATATAGGAATGACGTCTTAGCAAAAGTTGTTCGATCTGATGGGCATTTCCTGTTGACTTATAAAAATCGAAGATCAGAAACATCTGATGTGGAAATCAAAGCTATCACTAATTTCACTGTATAATTATAAAATAACATAAGCTGGGAGTACCTCCACGCAGTGAAGGCGGTAACAGTTTAGGACTGATTTTCGGTGACGATGGTATATCATTGAAAAGTTGACTCTACTGGTCAAAACTCCCATTTATTTTTTTACTTTATCAATAAATATGCCTTCGGGCTTATGTTATTTGAGTGTTTAATTTCCTTTGCCATTTATCTTCGTGACACGGTAGCCTACCCGGTAACGCAGGGGAGCAGTCACTTAGATTTTAATTGATCAGGTATATTCACAATAAAACTATAACCATGCCTAGAAAGAGGTCAAATCTTTCCCAATGTTCCAAAGGAGCTGAAAGATTGAGGATCATAAGATCCCAAGAATCTACCGAAGAGCGTCAGGAGAGACTTGATGCTGTTCGAAAACATCAGGCTGCAACTCGCTCCATGGAAACCTCTTCGGATCGCGAAGCACGCCTGCGTTCTCAGCGTATTCGCACATCTACTAACAGGTCTTTTGAAACGAGTGATGAACGTGATGCGCGAGTAACTGGTGATCGAGATTATCATACATTGTCCCGAACACGCACACAACAAAATATTCATAATCAGTTAGAAAGTGAGAGAGAAAGAATTGCTGGAGTACGGCATGAAGAGACAGAAGAAGAGCGCAACGAACGTTTGAATTCTGATCGACTTCGACATTCTCTGAACAGAATTTCGATATCATCTGAAGAATCGGATGTGTCTCAAAACAGAGACACATCCGATCCGACAGAGATATAGCCGTAAGACGTAGCAACCTTCCTTGGGTTGATAAGGAACGGAGTGCATTTACGTATACTCTTATGAATGACTTGATTGACTACGCCACGTATTCCGCCATCGGAGGTATGGTTCAAAATTGTACTTTTTGTGAAGCTGTTAAATGGCAAAAAGAAACAAACGGTATGTGTTGCTCAGGTGGAAAAGTACATATTGAAATATTACAAAATCCTCCAGAAATATTAAGATCACTGCTAATTGGTGACCATCCACAGTCAAAACATTTATTGGACAACATCTGTATACAATGCCTTTCAAATGACATCTTTTGGTGCGAAACAGATTACAAGAGGCCCATTTATGCCAACATTCAAAGTGCAAGGCCAAGTTTACCACCTTATTGGTTCATTATTGTCTGAAAATGACCCCAAGTTTCTCCAAATATATTTCGTATCCAATTATCAAGATCAGGCAAATATTAGAAACCAAAACTTTCCGCACTTGAACAAATAGTCTGATTTCACTGCTTCAAAATATGTTGCATGAAGTAAATCCCTACGTACACAGTTTTAAATCTGCCTTAGAATCTATAAATATATATATAAAAATGGTGCCATAGCAAAAATTATTCCACGTGAAGAGCATTTTCTGCTGTGAGAATAAATCTGAAGATCTGGAACACCTGTTGTGGAACTCCAAAGCCCAGCGACACTACAACATATATAGGACTGACGTCTTAGCAAAAGTTGTTAAGTCTGATGGGAATTTTCTGTTGACTTACAAAAATGAAAGATCTGGAACGTCTCGAATCGTCTCGCGCATCCCGTTGTTTTCCCGTCCCCGGGCTCTTAGAATTCGACATCAGACGTTTCAGATCTTCGATTTTGACGACCCCGTTGTCGCTGGCATAATCAACAGGATCCGCGTACGAAGTCGCGGGCAGAAGCTAGTATAGAATATGTCGCAATTCCCATAATTGGCTTGCGGAGGTCGGATTGCAATCGCTGTGGGTATAATATGATTTATAATACTCCTCCACATATGGTTCGATTGGAAACCGATACCACCCATTACTAATGGGTACCTAATTTACGAAAGAAAAGTATACTGAAAAGCTTAGTACATTGATTGTTCGTACAAACATATTGTCCCTTCAATGGATAGGTAGATGTTCTTTAATGTAAGTGTATTAATGCCCGATTTTGAGTAACACTACCCGACACCAAAATCAATGTCTACCTAAATAAAAGCGCGCTGTTGGATTTTAGCTTTCATTGGAAAGCCGAAAATTAAAAATCCAACAGTGCGCTTAAGAGGAAAAACCAAAGGACTCAATATACGTCAGATGACAATGAAATCTTAAATTGTCAGGTCTCATTAAACTCCCGACCTCTACACTGATCCCAATTATGCCCATACCTTGACCATTCCACAATTACCGCTTTAATTTAGGACAAGGATATGGCGTACTTGGAGGAATAAGGAGAACCACCATCGTTTCCGGGCGATATTAAACGATGTGGCAATGATGGTGACGTTACGAATCCAATGAAGAGCAAGTTGGATTCGTAACGTCACCAAGAAGCAAGAAAAGCAAGGAAGTCAGCACTAGATACTCGTACTAAAGCCCACATCATGTGGGGGTGAGCTCAGAGTCATTCATAGGAATAAAGAATCATATCACAGGGAGATGAAAATATGAAAAAGTGTTTCCATAAATCGCCTCTTTGCTTCAATAACGAGATAAGCCCGACAGTTCATTTTTTAAATTTAAAAATATAGTTGAACCGCCGTGACCGATTTTATTTTTCCAAAAAACGTGGTTTCTTTTGTGGGTGTAATAGCGAATCTATGAGTGAGAGGAAGGTGCTCTCAAATTTCAGCGAAAACGTGACATATTCACGACGATATCACTCTTTAGACTTTCAAGATAAAACATTATTCAAGCAAAGAAGCAAAATGTACTTAAGTATGTGAAATGTATTGTATACAAAGGTAATTTATGTCAATAAACTTGTTTTATTATTTATTTATTACATATTTGATTTGCGTTGACGTACGAAAGAAAGGTGATTATGATAGCAGTAACTTAGATTTTTAGAAAGAGACTGCCAGCGGTGCGATTGACAGACAAAGCGGTTCACAAAAATGTTAACTCCGGTGCGATTTAATTGCCTGTGGCATACAATAAGTTGAAGCAGCTATAAAAGTTGCACCAAACACAATTTGACGAACGCGCTCCTTTGTTTTCACTTGATTACTTCATTTGTTTACTAATCTGTGAGCACAGCTAATAAATTATTCACTTTAATGTGATGGCGCCGAGATTGCGCCAACCTTTTCCGCTAAAAGGTGTGCTCAGAATCGCGAATTAATTTTATTTATCTGTGAATTTCGTTGAGGGATTTTCCTTAGAGATGACAAATTGTCTATTTATAACATTACTTAAGGCAGTATTAGGGACTTTTTCTGCCTAACTGGTCAAAGGCTACTTCATACCCCCCGACCGATTTCCGTCACGGTGGCCAATCTCAACGGAGATTAGCCGGGTACGCAGGAGATATTATAGTGCACAAGTCTGTTCCTTTACTCTCATAGTCCGATGGGACGGCAATCCGACACGACCGGAGAGAGATCAGGCGCAAGACCAAAGGCTTTACGTGCTTTCCGAGGCACGGGGGTGTTAAATCGCCAACTTCCAAACTCCGGACTGTTACTAAGAAATTCCTAATGGAAAAACTCAATAACACTTTGTCCGACCCGGCAATCGACCCCAGGACCCCATGCTCTGCAGTCGCGCTTGCAACCACGACACCAACGGGATAAAGAGATCACCAAGCTGTAGGCACATACATTTAACTTGAAAAGGCAGCCTATACGAATATGAGCCAATCGCATTTAGTAAATTTTGTTACTGTTACTGTTAGCCCACTTCCTGACTTCCAGCTCTTTCGATCCAGGACTAAAGTGAACCACTGGTCGTTAGTTTTGTTTAGCTCATCCCGCCATCTTCTACGGTGTATGCCGCGACGCCTTCTACCTGTGTCGAGGCTCTACGTGATGGTTAATTTGGCCCACAGCTCATTGGGCATACGACAGACGTGACCAGCCCAGTCCCACGTCAGCTTAGCAACTTTTTGACCAACGTCAGGAATCTGTGTTTTGGAGCGTAGCGTGGTGTTTCGAATATGGTCTGTCAATTTGACGCCTAGAATACTGCGCTCCATTGCATGTTGGCAAACCTTGAGTTTGGGCTTTTGAATATTTGTCAAAGATCAAGTCTGGGATCCATAGGTCAGAATGGGAAGGATGCACATGTCCATAATTTTTCGCTTTAGTGTCAAAGGTAGATTTCCTTTCATAAGCTCTATCATGGACCAGTACCTCTTCCAGGCATTTTCAGTTCGTCTTAAGACTTCCTTGTCTTGTCTGGACTGGAAATAGACTAACTGGCCCAAGTAGGTGTATTCATGGACATATTGAAGTTCCTCACCATTCACTGTGATCCTATATTTAGTGGTGTTCGACATCAGCTTGGTCTTCGATATGTTCATCGCCAGTCCAACCTCAAGGCTTGCATTACTGAGTTGGTTTAACATAAGCTCCAGTTCTGCCACCGTGGAGGAAAATACGACAATGTCGTCAGCAAAGCGGAGGTTTGTTAACCGCACCCCGCCGACTTCAATGCCGCATTTCTCCCAATTTGTCGATAACACTTGTTCAAGAGCCCTGTTAAAAAGTTTAGGTGTAAGGAGACCCCTTTCACCAAAAGTTTTTAACAGCTTGTGCTCCTTTTTCAATACATAATGACGGTCCGGCTGTCTGTAATCTAATAGCACTTCTTCCAGCATTCTCAAAAATATTCGAAAAAGTAGTTACCAAACGTATGTGTAGATTCTTAGAGAAATACAACATACTCGACAACAATCAATTTGGATTCCGTACAAATCGATCGACGACCCTAGCAGTTTATAGATACACACAAGAAATACTTACATATCGTCGACCGTAGGTTCAATTGAGGTAAGGGACATTGGGTATCTTGTCCCTTACCTCAATTGAACCTACGGTCGACGATATATCAAAGACAAAAACTCTCCTGCTTGACATGTCTAAAGCCTATGACAAAGTATCACACTCAATCCTGTTAACGAAATTAAATGGAGTTGGCATCAGGGGAGACGCACTTGACTGGTTAAAATCGTATCTCACTGATAGGAAACAGTGTGTACAGATAGAACACCTAGATGATGAAACGTGTGAGTTACAAAACGTGTGCTCTAATATATTAACCACAAACTGGTCTATTCCACAAGGTAGTGTAATAGGATGTATACTTTTCCTTATTTACATTAATGACCTACCAAAAATATGTGACCAACTATGTGTGTTGTTCGCTGATGACGTCTCCGTACTCTTTAAAAGCCCTTCTAACAGCCTTAAATATAACTCCCAAATTATTGAAACTTTTAACCTCATAAAATGTTGGCTTAACAATCAAAATCTTGAAATAAACAACAAAAAAAACAAAAATCATACAATTTAAACCCTACCAAAAACAAAAAATTAACTTAAAAAATATAACAGACACTTTTCAAATTGAAGAAGTTGAAGATTTCAAATTATTAGGTATTACATTAGAGACTCACATTTAAATTGTAAAAAACACGTTGAAAAGACTAAAATAAAGCTGTCACAATTTTCCTATGGACTTAGTGTCCTAAAATCAAATACAAAAACACACTGTGTCCTCTCTGCATACTACGCATATGCCTACGTGTGGCTACGCTACGGTATCATCATGTGGGGACACAGTGTAGATGCGAATGATTTATTTATTGCACAAAAGAAATGTATGCTAATATTATTTGAAATAAAACCCAGAGATAGCTGCAAACCCCACTTTATAAAGGAAAAAATGTTAACTCTGCCTTCCATTTATATATTAGAATTATCCACTTTTGTGAAAAATAACTTAAAACTGTTTAATTTTGACAAGAATGAGCGCCCCAAAAACAAGTTAATTCTACCAGCACCTAGACTACAAATGTACAAAAATAGCCCAGAATATCAAAGCATACAAATATACAATAAACTACCTGAAAATATACGGTCCACAAAAACAACATGTGTATTTAAGGCTAGGTTAAAGGCATTGCTCTTAAAAAAATGTTACTATAGTATCCAAGAATTTATGGAAGATAAAATGTTAAAATAGAGTCCAATTATATCTGTGTGTTAATTATAATATATAATCTTTTATGTATAAAGCTAGATTTAAGTTTAATTAATACAATATTTAATTTTGAAAATTCCTAATTTACGTGATTTTAATATTATTAATTTTAAGTTATGTTGCTGCGCCCTAACAGGGTCATGTACTATAGCATGTAACTATACTTGTGTACATTGTGCATTAAATAAATAAATAATTGAAGCAGTGGTGCTGTGTAGTGGTGCTATGTGCAATTTCTTGGTTCTTCAGGGCGTCGAATATAATAGCATCGTGTGTCAGACTATCGAAAGCTTTCGAGCAGTCAATGAAGGTAAGATAAATTGGTTTATTGAACTCTTGATATTTTTCGATTATTTGGTTTATTGCATGTATATGGTCAGTAGTAGAGAGGCATGTTCGAAAGCCAGCTTGTTGTGGAGGTTGGTGTCTGTCCAATTGGGACGAGATACGATTATCTATGACTTTAATGAAGGCCTTATAGGGATGTGACAAGGCTAATCGGTCGTTAGTTGTTAATTTGAGTGGCAAAAGTAGGGAATATACCTGTTTGTAAAATGGAATTAAATATTGTAAATAGGATTTGTAATTATAGGGAGCAGAGTAGATTCGCCTATTTTCAAAATGTCGGTACTAATACCATCCTCGCCTGGTACCCTGTTGTACTTCATTCTACTAAGTGCGGTGTGTACTTCAAAGCCAGTGAGGGGGGATGGTATCTGGGCAAAAATAGTTTATTCTAGGTGCTGGGGACTGGCAGTTTGTGAGTAGGTACAGCAAATTGTAATAATTTGTGCAGATCTGTAAAACTTTATCCCTACTGCGATGTTTTTGGCCAATTTTGTCTTTAAGACAGTTTATCCAATGTTTAACTTTTATGGTGCCTTGTTTGGCTATTTTTAATGAACGATTATTTTCTAAAGCAATTTGGATTATTTTGGTGTTAAAAGATCTAATATCTTTCCTAATTTTGCGTTACACAATTTCGTACATCATAAATTAGTTTTGTGTACAAACAGAATTATTATGTGTAGTATTTAGGTAGTTCGCGAGTCGTGGGTTGATATTATAAACACAACAACCTCCCCAGTCCCATATTCTATCATACTCGTATTACAGCTTAATACATCTATACATAAATCTGTAGAGGTCAATTCTGTACATGAAATATATTTCCAAAATAACTATCAGCGGGTGATTAGTGATCGTTACTGACGCCAAAAATGCAATCAGTAAAATTTTTGTCTGTCTGTCTGTCTGTCTGTCTGTCTGTCTGTATGTTCGTTATAGAAACAAAAACCACTCGACGGATTTCAACGAAACTTGGTACAATTCTTCTTCATACTCCGGGGCAGGTTATAGTATACTTTTCATCACGCTACGATTAATAGGAGCAGAGCAGTGAAGGGAAATGTTGGGAAAACAGGATTTCTTTTTAGGTGAAGTAGTAATAGGTTAGTAGTAGTTAGTTAGTAGTAGGTAAGTTTTGGTTAATTTATGTTCAGTTTTTTTAATAGGTAAAAGCGTAGGTACTTTTATTAATTATAGGTATAGGTATTATTAATTATAGTAGTTATAGGTATTTAGTTTTAAGTGAAGTATGTTTTATTATAAGTATATTATTTTATATATTAGACGTAGTTATATATTTTTAGTTATTCAAACCCCAAGCGGACGCCGGCGTCCGCCCGCTATTGTCTTGAAAAACGCGTTGAATGAGAAATACGCGTTCTCAAGAATCGGCAGAAGAAAGAGCACATCGGTTAAACTCTATGAGAGTTAGTGCCTCAATTTCCGGAAGTCATTATTCCACGCGGACGAAGTCGCTGGCAAAAGCTAGTTCATAATATTACCATAATTCATGTTAATCATTTGTTGTGTACAAAATGTTTGCAAATAGGTTCGTATTAATTTAGTACCATAACCACTGTGGAATTTGTGCTTGACATGGCAACAAAATGCCAAAAAAAAAATATTGACGAACAACCTCGCTCTCTTTAATGGGACTTCTAAACCGATCAAAAAGTATAAAAACACAGTATTTTACGATGAAAACAGGCAGCAATAATAAAATAAATAATATAAGAACTAGATCTACACGTGAGCATCGATGTATTTACATGCCATTTAAGTGAACTCGCAAAAATACTGATGTTCTTTTTATGTTATAATGTAGATTAGAGTAGGATATGTTGTTGTTTTTATTTTATTTTATTTTATTTATGGAACCTAGTACATAATATTATTTTTAGATGTTATTATAAGTACCTACTAAGTTTTAACGTTTTCATAGTTTTAAATTGTAAATACTTAAGTTAATTTTAAGACCTCGCTATCGCATTAGGTATACACCAGCAATGCGATTCTGTAACCATCTCACCGTGAAAACTTAGGTGAAGTTAGCGTGGAGTGAGCTGTCAGTGTCATCCTGATTATAGGGATTTATACTCTTGACAGCTCACTTCACCAAACTTTTCACGGTGAGATTTTTACAGAATCGATCGGCTGTAATGATAGTGGGTAAGGGAGATTTTGATAAATAAATAAATAATAAATAAATAGATCAACTATTAATATATCTTGTAAATAGCGATAAAGACGAAAATAATGAAGCGATAAAGTTCCTGATACGTTTGTTTTTGGGTCAGAGACGTGTTTTGAGCGAGATTGGCCTCCCGACATTGATGAGGGCCACACATTCGCCGCTAAATAAATATTAGCTCACGAGATTTCAAGCTTCACTATAGTATTTTTTATAGCAGGGAAACGAAATTGTTTGACGGAATGACGAAGCTTGCCAAATTATGCTGAATCTGTCTAGTTCGTTATATTCTGCAACTAATCTTTTGTTCTAATTGATTTCAGTGGCGTGATTTTTTTTTTGCGTGTTGCATTGCTTTCGAAACTTATATATTCTAATAATCTGATACCTTTTATGAATAATAATTACAATCAGTAATAATTAATTTTAGCGACATACATTCATGAAATTCATTACAACCTTTTCCCTCCGGAATTTCCCATCTAAAAACAAGAAAAGTAAACTACAAGCGCTAATTAAATTACCAGAACGACATTATACAATAACACTACATTAGCGAAAGAGTTCTTTCGGCACCTCCCCCTCTCCTGCCCCCCCCTCCCCCCTGCCGACGTGCCCCACAGTCCATGCAAACGGCGGGCGGCGCTCCCCTAATGCATACAAATGTCAGTCTAGCAACTACTATTGAGGAACTACTCAGCATTCTACAAGGAAACGGAAAACCCCCTTTAAATGGATAATTCTGGAAAGTTTTGGTTACTCAGGTACTAACCTGAGGTATGTATTATTGGCTCAGTTTAAAGATTCTACTTTTAATTTTACTTGCGTTGAACTTTTCGTAGACTTCACTCAAAGAATATTTTTCAAGGACCTGCCCTGGAGGACTCATGGTACGCTACTTTTTTTGCACCGTACATGTTCAGTGAAGGTTTACGGGCTGGTTTTGGTTACGATTTGACATAACTTGACGCATCAAAAGTATTTAAACAGCCAACTAACTTCTACTACTAACCTATGTATGTAATATGTAAAAGACTCGTAGTCATTTCTTATTGAGAAATAAACTTTATGCATCAAATTAATTTGCTTAATTTGACTGCAAACTTTAAATCTTAATTTGACATTGAAAATATGGAACTAACTAAAAAGTCACGTGAGAACCTCTTCATCATCTGCCTAGCCTTTTCCCAACTATGTTGGGGTCGGCTTCCAGTCTAAGCGGATGCAGCTGAATACAATAACTCACGTGAGAACCTCTTGTAGGTACAATTTACTTGGTATTTTCCTTAAATAGGCAACTACACACTGATGTTGTCATAAACAATATTTCTCTAATCCCCTCTCACTTCTACAGATACACCACTCAAAAATATTAATAATAATGAAATTCCTGTTTCGACCGGATCAGACGAAACTCAGCGGCTGAAACGCCCACAGAACAGCTAAAAGAGGTCTGTTCTGTGGAAACGCCTACTAAGCCATCCAAACGCCCTACGTCACACCACCTACATAGCTGAAACTAGTTCTATAAATACGTGCTGGTCTGCGACGGAGGTCAAGCCTCGTGGAGCACCAACTTGAAGCTGTGCGGCTCCGGCGGCGGATCAGACGAGTATCGACTTACATATCACACCTACGAGATTCACGACTGTATTCTGTACTGCAGAGGTGGAGAAACAAAGAGAATAGGCACGCTATTTTTTTTGTTGTATTGGAAATCATTTATTTTTTAATCCCTGAACTAGAACGCCATATACCAACTACATCAACCAAATGAACTCTTTCATTATTTATGATAGTTACCTATTGAAAATAATTAGGTGCACAACCGACACCCGGCTTTTAATTTCAGAAAACCACACGAATAGAATTAAATAGGTCGTGTGGTTTTCTGAAATTAAAAGCCAGGTGTCCGCCGACTGGTGAAGATGACAATTCTGCTCTTAACAACAAAAACTAATTATCATAAATAATAATTGCCTGTTTTTTTAGGTTTTTACTGCCGAATTTTTTTTATCACACTCTTCTACGAAGCCTGGCAATTTTTATTGCTCTAAATTTAACCGCTTTAGATCATTTATATTGCCCTTGCAATTGCGAACATCAACGTGAACATAATTAACCTGACCCAAAACAATGAATCATCCTCCTCTTCAATCAATCCGAAAGTCAGCGACAGGCCAATCAATATCAATCATAACAAACTTATCCAACGAGCAGGAGTCGAGCCAATCACTCTGATTGCTTCTGATAAACTTCATAGCTTTTAAACAATGTTTAACAATCATTAGGTGCTCGTTAAAATTGTTTTTAAGAGTCGAACTTATAATTACGAACAGATAGCGAATAGATTTAATTAATAGACTCGTCTGGAAAAAATGTCCAGTGATTGAAAGAAGGTCTCACGCCCAGCAGGCATGTGTTCGAAAGACAATTAAAATGGGTGTACCGGTCACATAAAAGACCCGTCGTCGAATGCATCACCAATGTCGGTTAAAAAGTAGGAAGGCATACACGTGTCATGCTGATTTATTATACAGTATTGATGGCTGTATGCAGTTACTATTTTCCTGCTCGAGAATTCTGAAGGGTTCTCTTTATTATCTAAATTTATATAAGCCTGTAGGTGTTACACAGCTATGTCCAACAGACGTAAAGCCGTTCTTCACCTATTCATCAAGATATCGACAGGCAGACGTCGGGGACTGTTTGCGTCACTGGAAAGTACACAGCTTCGATGTTTCAGGCTGTTTACTGAATACGAACAAGTTTTATTGAACAACTTTTTTGTGCCAAAATTGTACCAAACGACGCGCGACGGCTGCCGCAGTAAACAAAACTCGTTGAATAAAAGCATTTAAATTATTAACGGATAAAAGTATGTAGTTGATTTTGTGAGAGAGCCACCCTTTACAAACTATCGTAGTATTAAGTAGGCAATCACGGTCGATAACCAGTAAAGGCATCCGTAACCTCTACAAATAGCTTTTAAATCTCTCATGAAGCTTACAACTTTCTCAAATATATTACAGTTGTAACACTGGGGATTATAGAACACGAACAATGGGTGAGTACTGTAACAAATACACTGCAACAGTTAAATAATTCATTACCCGCTGCTCTGTGCACTTCCTCGAAATTTTCACTGAAATATTCAGATTCAGACTCGCTTCCCGCCATTATAACCTGATTCACGCAGCATAAAACGACTAGATTTCTGAGAAACATTATCATTCTTTATAAATCAACTCAAAACTCAGGTAAATTGAAAAATTGCTGACATATTTAATGAGAATAACACGTAGAAAAGGTGACCATGCGAGCGATTCGGAAAACTACACTGATTACCCTCATTGAAAGGATCATTCAGATTTACATCATTATCACTATCATGCTTTTATTCCTAAAAACTTTGACATTGTTAACACTTTGAAGCGACATTATAATTGGAATTAGGAAAAATGCTTAACTTTTTAGTTCGGCGAGTGTACTTGAGACTCGAGACGAGTAATTGAGCCTTGAGACAAGAGTTACGTCAGTGCGAAGTGTCGGCCAGAGGGAAGATATTGGCAAAGTTGGCCACATCCATTACTGTTCACCGACCACCCGCAAACTGCTGAGATTCGCTCCAGACTGAAACAACTAATATATGGTCTTCGGTACAACTTTTCTTGTTGCATTTTTAGGTTGATTGTGATTTGAATTCAACTAGATCAAGTTGACCGAAGAGGCTTTAAATCTCTTTTATGAAAAAGTTGAACAGATTTAACTGTTTCAGTCTTTACCTGAACTGTTTACCGCAGTACGTACTGCTGCACATAGCTACTTTTTAGGGTTCCTTACCTGAAAAGGAAAAAACGGAACCCTATAAGATGACTTCGTTTTCCGTGTGTCTGCCTGTCTATCAGTCTCTCGAGACCTTTTTTCTCAGGAACGCGTGGACACGCGTGTGGTCAAATTGAATGCGAAGGTCTACAGTCCCTTGGAACTCTTAAAAATCAAGCTTCTAAGTCAACGCAATAAAATTACGACCATTTATGACATAATTATTTTTATACTCGCAAATAAATAAAGGGTACTTCCCGTTGACCTAGAATCATGAAATTTGACAAGAAGCAAGGTCTCACAACACAAGTGTAGGAACAATTCCAAAAATCGTTACAGTAGTATTATCACATTTAAAAAAATACGATTATAAACTTACATTTGCAGTTGTGGAATTGACCGTGACGTGAATGGCTTTTAATGTCTTAACATTGAAAAACATTTTCTTACTGACTTAACGTCCCCAAAATTTAAACTTAGTCAACAGACTCGAGATATATCTCGATCTTGGTCTTGGCTTACTGCTCATTTTTTATAGAGACGACAACTGTGAAATTTATAGGTTATTAACGGAAAACTATAAATATAATGGTACTACTGTAGTACAAAATAAGTTTAATTATTCAAAAATAAGTGCCAATCGTATGGGTTCTTACTTAAGATGCTTTGTATTATATTTTATTTTCCATGACATAACATATTCACATTTGTATACCCCGTAGGTGTAAGTAGAAATTGTGTGTAAATGAAACTGAAAGATGTTTTTTTCAGGAATTTAAAACTTAAAACAAACGGTTTGTTATTTTGTACCTCGTAACAAAATATATGAGAAAAAATTATGTCAGTTGGATCAAAAAAAAAATTGGGGACGGGGTCTATAGTACTTTGCCCACCGTCCTTTGTTTTTGGGATAAAATCATCCCAACTGAACTGAATGGAACCTTTCAATATACGTGGTTCGACACACACTTGGCAAGTTTTTTTTTTTTTCATTGCTTGAAGACTTGGTTAATGACCTTTACCATAAAGTTATAAGTACTAGCTCATCAAGGAGCCGTTGTCACGTTGAGCTGTACAAGAACAACCGCGGCAAAACATTGTACTATCTCAGTACCTATACTCAGGATTCCAATTAGCCCCAGAATATTCAAAACTTCATTATCTAGCCATAATATCTAGTTTCCAAAAGAGAACTAAAGACAAAGTTTGGTACAAAGTAATTTTCGCGACCGGCGGCGGCGGCGGTGCAATCTCATAACAGTTAACAGCACCGCTACTGTGCACCGGGAGTGCCGGGACCCGCGAGCGGGCGGGGCTAAGTGAGCGCACAGCGCACTGTGCTGTAGTCACACAGAGTCCAAGGAGTGAGAAACGTGAAAGCGACATAATTGTGTTCTGGACGAGTCGTGTGCTAACCGAAAATAGTGAGTCTAGAAGAGTCCCCCTTTCACACATCACACCACACCACATCACACCACAACACAACAGAACACAACGCACTATACCACAACACAACACACCACACCACAACATAACATACCACACCACACCGCACCACCACATCTCCCTCCTTTAACACACATACCTACACATTAATAGCCGTAGTTCATTATAGGATCATAATGTTATCACATATAGATTAAGGATTTTTGTACACAAAGTTCAGTAGATTACTGACTCCAAAATCATAGGGTCCCCCCTAGTCTAGGAGGCAGGGTTTTCAGTATTTAAGCATTTTGTTTCCCAAAGTTTAATGTTCCTATGTGTATTGTATGAGCTTTGTATATTAAGGTTTTTCGTTAATGATATAAGCAGTTATCTTGTTTTGCGAGTTCAACCGCACACGATGAACATTTCCCCATCTGCCAAACGTCGTGATTATAATAATTAAAACTATGTTACCTATTGGCAATTGATGAGGCTTGAGGGAAGATTTATATTCAACTGTCCCGTAAATGGTCTCTTCCACAGACTGTACCACTCCGTGCACAGCGTCCCGGCATGCATCGCGTGCCAACACAAGCTCCCCATGTTACTAGGTTACGGCGCGACCCGATATTTCATGGAAACCTTCCACAGGCTTTCGGTTATTTGCGTCCGATATAAACTCGATCTCATACGTTTTTTATAAAACGTCGAACAGAACGTGTTCTGTTTTCAGATTTTACGAATTTCAAAAAAACGAAATTGTATTAGTTGATTTTTGTAGCTTGAATAAATAAAACGCGTAAAGTACACACATCAAAAGTGTCTAGGGATCAAGCATTTTTATGCGGATTTCTTGAGATTGAGATGTGGCTTTGTAATAAATTTATGATTTTATAAATTTATATGGATCCTTTTTGGTGCATTTCATAATTTGAATCAGGAACTGTGAATCAAATTCGAGTAAAAGATGAAAATCAGCTGTCAATATTTTCCCTATAAAAACATACAACGCATTGAAGACATTATTAGTGCTACTGTTTCCCTACTACTGATTAAAACCAACGTTATTATGGAGCGGCGACGTCATTTAAGCAGGGAAGAAATGCTCAGAGCCGTGGGAATGATAGAAGCTGGTTCCCGGCAACGTACTGTGGCTTTAGCTCTGAATACAAGTCAGAGTGTTATCAGTCGACTTTGGACACGTTACCGAAGCACTGGTACCGTGGCTGAGCGCCATGGAGGACGGTATCGCTGCACCACACGGAGACAAGACCGATACATTCAAATCTTAACTCGAAGAGCTCCAACAATAACCGCCATGATGTTAGCCGTGAGGCTTCATCACTCTTCAGGGAACTTAATTAGCGACCAAACAGTCAGAAACCGCTTGCATGAAGTGAACCTTCATTCCCGAAGACCGCTACGGGTACCACCTATAGCAATGCACAATCGTAGGATTCGATATCAATGGGCTCTTGAACACAGAAATTGGGCAGAAGAACAATGGCGTTTCGTGTGCTTTTCTGATGAGTCTCGTTTTGGTATGAGACCGGATACAAGACGTATACGACACTGGAGAACCCCTGGACGCCAACAGCGATTAAAATCCTGCCAGGAAGTCCATCCTTATAGTGGTGGAACCATCATGGTATGGACGGGTATTTGGATCGGCGGAAGAACTGAGTTGATTTGGATCAGAGGCAACCTCAACGCTCAAATTTATGCTGAGACGATTGTATCAGACGTCATCGTTCCTCTACAAGTGCAAATCGGTCCCTTATTTCAGTTAATGCATGATAATGCACGACCGCACACCGCAAGAGTTGTAAGACAGACTCTCGCCGCAGCTAACATCAATGTCCTGCCCTGGCCTGCTCAGTCGCCAGACTTGAACCCGATTGAGCATGCATGGGATATGCTACAGAGAAGAGCTCTGCCGAATATGGAGGGTATCCAGTCGCAAGAAGACCTTTTTTTGTTGTTGCAACGAACATGGGCGGCCATTCCACAGCGTGATTTGGATGAACTCATTTTGAGTATGCCAAACCGATGTTCTTGTGTTGTTAGTGTTCGCGGTAGAAACACGGATTATTAATTGTTTAAGTTACCCAATAAAATTTTAGAGAAAACTGTTATTTCAGTCTTTTTTTCGAACTTTTGTGTTAGTGGTTCAAATGTCAAAAATCCCTTTATTAGGAAAATGGCAAATTTCTTTATTAATGCAAAGGTGACTTGGTTTATCGTTACTGTGACAAACGAAAACACTTTATTTGATGAATCCTTAAAGAAAATTTTAATTAATATCAATCAGGAGAAAAGTTATTGCAAAAATATATGTTGATCCCTAGACACTTTTGATGTGTGTATATACATTTTTGTCGGGAGCAGTTTTATGACATTACTGCTCACGTTTAATTATTTATTCTTGCATTTATATAATGTATTAGATACCTAGTAATCTAACAAGTCAAAACCAATCATGAACATCAAACAAGAATATACAACAAACATGACATAGCTACTAAAGACATCCCCACAATGCCTGTAATCTTCCGCCGCCACACACGAGCCTCTCAATGAGCGCTACTACAGCCGTCATAAGCAAATTGTAGTGCTATTACTGAATTATGTTGGACTATGATTTGATCACTTACACACGTTCGTCATCGGAGGAGCAAACATGTTTGTGCAGCCAACACAATTGCAGCTCGTTAGTGAGCTCGATACTATGTACAATGTGGACAAACGAGGATAGTTTTGTATATAACATGTATTATATAGGGTGACTGGTAATTAGTGACCGATACCTAAACACGTGATTGTACTCATGATAACAAACAACTTTTACTATGGGACCAAACCTGAATTCGCGAAAAAAAAATCTGCTGTTACGTACCTACATTTTGACCAGTTAGGCGAACATAAATGACTGAACAGCAGATTTTTTTTCGCGAATTCAGGTTTGGTCCCATAGTAAAAGTTGTTTGTTATCATGAGTACAATCACGTGTTTAGGTATCGGTCACTAATTACCAGTCACCCTATATAATTAACCCTTTATATTAAACGCTTTTTGTGATAGAAAGAATAGTGCTTATAATTTTGCGTCCACTTATTCAATTTATTCAATACTAGCGGTCTGTCCCGGCTTCGCACGGGTGGAAAAAAAAGAAAAAAAATAGCCTATAACAATCAGTGATAATGTAGCATTCAAATGGTGAAAGAATTTTTAAAATCGGTCCAGTACTTTTTGAGCCAATTCCTTACAAACATACATACAAATCTTTCCTCTTTATAATATTAGTATAGACTAGCAGCACCCCGCGGTTTCACCCGCATAAGTGTCGATCCCGTGGGAATATCGGGATAAAAAGTATCCTATGTGTTATTCTGATGTAATATAAGCTATATTACTGTAAAGTTTTGCGTGAAAGAGTAACAAACATCCATCCATCCATCCTCACAAACTTTCGCATTTATAATATTAGTAGGAAGTAGGATATTAGTAGGAAGTAGGAAGTAGGATAGGATTAGTAGGAAGTAGGATAGGATAGTAGGATTGTTTAACAAGCCGCAATAACAACATTAAAGGAAAGACGATGGCAGAACTGTGAATGACGGTGAACGTCGATATATCTCAGTTGATCCTGATCTGGGCTACTATTGCGCAACAAAGAACACAACATCAGAAAAAGAACAGAACATCACGCCTGTTTCCCCCACAGAGTTAGATAGAGGGGTACGTATATCATTATTTTTAGTTCTGGAAACCGAGCCCAGGACGTCATGCTCAACAATAGCTTGAGACCATCGAGGCAGACAGTAAACATGATCCTACTTTATGATAACTACAAATAGAACGCTACAAATCTTCTCAAATTACCCACATGGGCTGACATGGGGTGTCGTATCTGAACAGCACGCGATCCATTGACACTGACCTTGTGCGGTGATAGAATAGCGTGAGCTACGCCGCTGCTGCAAGTCTATTTATATCAATGGTTTCGTGACTGACTCAGAGACTGACAGACAATGCGGTGCCATTACAAATATAATCTATATAATTACAAAAACTTTTTTTACAAAAAAATACAACGGACTTCCAAAAAAACACTACAAAGTGAAAAATAACATAAATTTCGGTAGTCGGTGTCGTTGGTTCCGCATTTTTTTTTTATGGGATCACATCAGAAGTATCTCCTTTCGAACAAAATAAGAATTTTGTAAATCGGTCCACAATTGGCGGAGTAATCGCGTAACAAACACACAAAAAAAAAACATACCGTCGAATTGATAACCTCCTCCTTTTTTGAAGTCGGTTAATAAAACAGATTCGTGGATGTATAGGTGCATGAAGAAGCCGACCCCAACATAGTAAGAGGCTGAGCAGATGATGCTGATGATGGCAGTAAAGAATGGTACATGAAGAAGGATTGTTAGGAACTCCACCACTGGTCAATAGGGAATTAGTCTGTAAGCGGACGAACTCGCAACCAAAAACTGTAACGCATAATAGTTTATGTATAGTTTGACATGACAAAGCTTAACCAGTTGCAAACGTCTTTTGATGGCATATTAATAAAGGGTCTGGTTTGGAGTTCAATTCCGAGATAGGTCAAAGCGTATGTAAGAATTGGCCAGTAACAGTAACAGTTGACTCCACACAGTCGCTCACAGAAGTGATAAGGCCAATACCTACCCAAATGTTAAGGAAGCCTCAATCCCTAACCAAACGAATGTATTTATATGGAGCAGTGAGTTGGTTTAGATGTTTATTTGTTCTACTTCCACGACTCCCACGTACCTCGTAGGGAATTGGAAGACGGATTATCTGTGACTTGGGGACGGGCAGCTACTTTTATATAGATAAATAGAATACTCTTCATTGTACAGGAAAAACAATGACGTTTGCAAAAATGATAACATATTTGGTGATCTTATCGCAATCAGCAATTTCAGATGTATAAATTTAGGAGAAATATAGACTGTACTTTATGGACGACCTAAAAGGGTCGTTCTGATAGTACAGTTTATATTTCTTATTGTTTATTCCGATAGAACATAAAATAGGACAAGCCTATCAAAAATCTCTATTACTTACATAATCTAATATATAAAATTCTCGTGTCACAGTGTTAGTTACCATACTCCTCCGAAACGGCTGGACCGATTTGTATGAAATTTTGTGTGCATATCGGGTAGGTCTGAGAATCGGCTACTATCTATTTTTTTTTTTTTTTTGCAAAACAACGTTTGCGGGGTCAGCTAGTAATTATATAATATTAAAAACGAAGTCGCTTTTGGAAACTTCACAATGTTTAATCTGATTTTCATATTATTTAGAGCATTTACTATATAAAACAATAATGTTAAACTTACATAAAATAGAGGAATCTTCATGTTTTGCGAAATCGCAAAAACCGTACGAAACAGAGGCGGATCGCTAGTACCTACATAATAAATGGATGTCCAAAGAGATCACAACATGAACGACCTTATTATGGCCGCTGACGCAGTACTTACATCGCGCAATTCATGACGCATGTCATTCAGGTATTGGCTACGGTCAATGTTATCTAGATCAACACTATTCATCACAGTATACCTTTACATAAAATAGCTCGTCTCGGCTGAATACATGAATCAAATCAAATATCAACAATTAGCGCAAAAAGCATAAAGCAATTGCTTTTTGCCAAAAAATCGTGGCGTTACTATTAGTACAGACACGAAACATGATGCTGACAAACTCAAGCACGCAGTCCAGCTCTCTACATCCGCACTTACCACTGACGAACCAAACAAGCGCAAACCTAGGATCGTGTTTGTAGGTGTGCCGACTACTTTGGCTGAAACTGAAGTCTTCAGGTGCATATATGAATAGAACGTAGAGGACAAGTTTCCAGCAATGCCTATGGAGTCCTTATTTAGGCACAAATCTGGGAAGAAAGATGCGTCGACCTGTATCTACGTCATTGAAGTTTCAGCCAATATACTTAAAATACGTAATATACGTATATGTAATAATTTTACCAATTTTTATCTATACTTATAATAAATCTGTAGAGAGGTCAATTCTGTACATGAAATATATTTCCAAAATAACTATCAGCGGGTGATTAGTGATCGTTACTGACGCCAAAAATGCAATCAGTAAAATTTTTGTCTGTCTGTCTGTATGTTCGTTATAGAAACAAAAACCACTCGACGGATTTCAACGAAACTTGGTACAATTGTTCTTCATACTCCTGGGCAGGTTATAGTATACTTTTCATCACGCTACGATCAATAGGAGCAGAGCAGTGAAGGGAAATGTTGGGAAAACAGGATTTCTTTTTAGGTGAAGTAGTAATAGGTTAGTAGTAGTTAGTTAGTAGTAGGTAAGTTTTGGTTAATTTATGTTCAGTTTTTTTTAATATTAAGTAGGTAAAAGCGTAGGTACTTTTATTAATTATAGGTATAGGTATTATTAATTATAGTAGTTATAGGTATTTAGTTTTAAGTGAAGTAGGTTTTATTATATATTAATTTATATATTAGACGTAGTTATATATTTTTAGTTATTCAAGCCCCAAGCGGACGCCGGCGTCCGCCCGCTATTGTCTTGAAAAACGCGTTGAATGAGAAATACGCGTTCTCAAGAATCGGCAGAAGAAAGAGCACATCGGTTAAACTCTATGAGAGTTAGTGCCTCAATTTCCGGAAGTCATTATTCCACGCGGACGAAGTCGCTGGCAAAAGCTAGTACCGAATAAAACATTTCTATAATTACTAGCTTTTGCCCGCGGCTTCGCTCGCGTTAAATTCGGGGTAACACGGTTAAAAAAAAAGTAGCCTATGTCACTCTCCATCCCTTCAACTATCTCCATTTAAAAAACCACGACAATTCGTCGCTCCGTTTTGCCGTGAAAGACGGACAAACAAACAGACACACACACTTTCACATTTATCATATTAGTATGGATATTTATTTATTCACTCCACCCGCTGTTAAGTGAATTATATTGAGAACACTGTTGGGTTATAAAGAAATTATATGGCAAGCGTTACATAACGAGATATTTAGTCTCACAAGAGATAACTTTTATGTTACCACAGACAATAATTACCGCTGACATTCTCGATCGGTCCGACTTTACGCTTTTAACACATTCAACAATGTGGTATTTTATACAATAAACGTTTATAAAAATATTTAGGAAGAATATTTGAAAATGATGTTGTGTGACACCGTAAACAAACGATATAGGTCCTTAGCTAGAAAAATAAACAAACTAACGTATCATAAGAATCATTACATATTTCGAAGGACCCATGTCACCCAAAGAGACAAGACCTTCATCAGAGACCGCGGACGTGTGACGTATTGGTTACAGGACCTTGAATGTTGACCATGAACTGTGACGTCACCAACATGGCATGACTCCCTTCTAACAAATGAACTTAACTTGATGGATGGATAAGGACTACAATCCCCATAACTGCAATAATCAACTTTGTTTGATTTATTCGTCAAATCATAATACGACAACATTATTGCACGAACACGATTTAGAGAGTGCTTTACGATCGAAACATTTTTTTTTGCGTCCTTTCTACCACTGTTTCTATTGTTATACTCCTGCTAGTACACAGAACCTACTTAATTTATATACCATATAGATAACTTAATGGAGATTAAGGTCCGTATTACAGAAGGAAACTCAAGCATTGATCTCTGTTTAAAACTAGTTTTGAGTCAAGTTTTAATTTTAGAACGATCCTCAAGCATAGATTCATTGATCATAGTTCAGCCGAGTTTGACTTTATTCTAGATCGTTACTCAGTTCGTGAATCGAACCCAAGCAGTGATTAGATCTGTAATCACCCAAGTGTGGTCGAGACCGCGCTTGAGCATAGATTGTCATGGGAAATTTTGTTCTTTTTAAGTTTATTTGCGTTTTCGAGTTTATAATTATTGTGGAATTGAAGATTACTATCAAAATTGATACTTATATCTGGAGAAGTAGATTATTATTAGGTTTAATCCTAATGATTCATAGAATTTATATTACATAACAGCTTTTCTCCCAATAGACTGATATATTTTTTTCGTCTTGCATTTATAGTGACAATCTGGAATTAGCTGATCGATTCAATATGATTGCGTGCTTCGAGCTAATGTTCCTAATATCGAATTGTGCCTTAGTAGATATGGATTTCGACAACCTTCTAGGGATTTCAGAACATTGAAGAAGAATAAAAAAAAAACCTCAGCGGGAAGTGACGGACTATTGCATATTCGTCATTCGGAGTAGGTACACATGATGAAAGGATTTAGAGGGAAAGCTCAGTAGGTGCTCAGGAGGTTTGAAGAGAATAAGTGCTCATAACATATAGTGATTATTCAATGTAGTTTCTTATGACAACAGTTCTAAGGCCCAGAACGAAAGAGCCACGTTGTGGCAATCACATACAAATAACAAGAGACATTTTGTAGAAACAATTTATTTTGATACGTAATTTCATCATTTTTGTTATAAATTCTTTATTTTTGTTTTCCAATATTCTTCCTCCAGACGTGGGTGCCGTTGAATAGTATCTATTGGTGCTAGGTGATAGTGGCTTTCATAGCAGTATTCAAAAATGCACCTGTAAACAAGTATTATAATTTATTGTTATTAAAAACACTGAAACCCGTTACAAAATCAATAGGAAGTAATATAATATAGACACAAGTACCTACATAAATTTTTAAAACTGAAAATTCAATAAAAATACATACCTATTAGCGGCTACTGCTTTCAACATTAATTTGGTCAGTTTTTATTAGTAAGTATATATACATTCAGAGATAAATACTTTTTCTTGTTTACTCCAATTATTGGAGTTTATTATTTTCATTGCTATAATCGCAAACACAAAGAAATAGACATATTAAAAATTATTATCAAATTAAATTTTTTTAATGAAATTGACGATTGTCAAAACACGACCACAGAGCACTTTAGTCACCACAGATACAAAAATTTGTGGAATGAAATAGTACAAAATGACTCCAAACAGTTTAACTTCAATAAATCTGTATTTGTACTATTCGCAGCTAACAAAATAACGCTCACTTCCTAAATATTTGGGTTCATAAGGTACATTTTAATATTTCTAATCCTGTGAATATCAGAACATAGTTGGTAAATAAAATAAATAGTAAACGAAAACAGGCTGATGCATAGACAATACACATCTCTGCTTGAGGCTCGATTTGATTCTCGCTTCAGCTGATTATAGTTTGATTACCGTTCTGGAATAAGAACAATGCTCAAGTACTGATTCTATACTTAAACAATGTTCAACTGATTGACGATCAAACTAGACTTGAGGAATGTTCTGTAATACGGACCAAAGTCTGTTCTTTTCAAAAATTGATTTAATGCAGTAGAAACGAAAAAAACATCAAAATATTTCTAAAAAAATTACCGTCAATCAAAAGTGAAACGTGAAAAATTTTAGCTTGCGAAAAATGAATTAATTGAGACAATTTTTTTTTAAATAGATTCGTGTCGTCCATCGGAGGAACTCTATTGAAAATGGCTCTTTTATTCAAAGTAGTTTAATTATAATTAATAAAAAACTAACATAATATATCTTAAGTTTTTTATACGATCAAATGAGCATTATGAGTCGTACACTTTTGGATTTTCCAAATTTATTTCTTTTTACAAGCTTTTTCTGCTGGCAGCAAATTATACTACTAAATTAATTATACGATAAAGATGATAATAAAATATGTGATTGATCTGTTAACACCGCCTCTTCGAAGAAGTTGTTCCATAACTAACTAGATTTTTAATGATTTTTTAACTAGAGCAAATGAGCAAGCTCCACTCATTTAGTTACGGAAGTGCTTTCAAGGAAAAATCAGAAAAAAATCCAGAGAATGAAGTCCCACATGACGTAATTCAGTATCTATTTTATATTACAGCCACTAACAGTAACTGGGAGTTGATAACAATGTTGCTACTTTGGTTATTTTATTACCAGACGTAAACAGGCGGAGATTAGACCTTTTTGTTCCCGAAGGTATTCTTAGACCTATCCTAGGACCACTAAGAGAGCATGCTAGTATCGTTCTGTGATTTTGCTGGAAACACAAATCGGTCTGAAAAGCGTGGTTCATTGTTTCAGTCGTGGTTGTTGTCTTTATTTTATTCAGTTCGTCCAATCATATCCGTGTGTTTTGTCTGCAGTCGCCGCCCGATCGCAGCGGCCGGTGGCACTGTCGTCATCAACAAAAATATATTCACAGAAACATGAAAACTAATAGTGTGGCTTTTTTATGGATGGGAAGTCATCAAATGACCCCTCCAGCTCTGGGTGGAGCAGAAGGGAGTGTCAGACTCTTACTGACTAAAACCCACCCGTGTTCCTTCCTTAGCCCTTTATGTCCCGGGGCAGCGGTAACCCTTTCGGACAATCCCGCTGCCCAAAACTAGTGTGGCTGCGGTCAGCCATTTTGGTTAGGTAGCAATACTGACTGTCGCCTGCAGATTTCTGCCTTAAAAAATCTGTTGCCTTCAAAATCCGCACAATACCCTTTATTAACAGCAAATGCAGCACAATGCTACCTCACTTGACAATCATACGGATTTTCAATGCCAACACGCCATAGAGCGCATGGTATCATAATATTCTATGGCCACCATGACATGCAGTCGGGCACGACGGAATATTTACGAGGTATCACGAACTCAATGTTATTAGGTACTTACAGAAATTATATTAAATAACGACGATAAATTATCCTGGACATAGTTACTAGACAATTAAAAGTTTTCCTAGATCTAAGAAATTCCTTTTAAACAAACTCTAGTTGCAAACATTTATGATAAAACTGTATTAAAAAACTAAGGAAATCCATTAAATTCCTATTAGGTATATTTTATATAACAGAAAAAGGTTCGTTGCACATTATTTTTTATAAAATGACTTTAAAATCTACAAGCAATTTCCACCAAAATTAGGCAAAAACTCATAAGTAGTGGTTGATATTCACCCTCAGGCATGTTTTAAAAGTTTAAGGCCTGTTTTTTACATTCTTTGACAAATGTAACTCACACACTTTTTAAAATACTAGTAAAATTTTTCAATATTTGTAAATATGTGGACACCATGTATCTATCACATAACTGATTTACCAGTCTGTTATATTTTTAATTCTTTTACCATTTTTGGTAGACTAAATTTTATTTTAGGTGCATCGTCTTCACATATAATTATATAAACAATGTATACAAAAACTTGTAAAACATTTTAAAAGAGTAACGGTGGAGTTTCTTGCCCATTCTTCTCCACACGAAAACTACATTTTGGAATGGGCGACTAGAATCAATTCTATTTTTTCATTTTAAATTTTGACGTTCAAAAGTGCCTTTTAAGTGCCTATTTGAAATAAATGATTTGACTTTGACTTTGACTTTGCCTGATTTTTCAATCGGCATATATTTTTATCCTAAAAATAATTTTGAATTTTTAACAGTTCTTCGGTACAAAATCTGTCACACGTCGATTTTATTCCAGGAATATCCGTCGGTTGAAAATTCAGCCCTTAATTGCATAAAAATTGGTATTGAAATGCCGACTTAGTGTTTCATTTTCACAAGCATCAAAGAGCTATAGGGCTGTTCTTCACTACATAGTATAAAACAAAGTCGCTTTCTCTGTCCCTATGTATGCTTAGATCTTTAAAACTACGCAACGGATTTTGATGCGGTTTTTTTTTAATAGATAGAGTGATTCAAGAGGAAGTTTTATATATATAATACATGCATGCATGTATAGTAGAGAAACATTGATAATTTTAAAGGTTTCTAATGTGATGTCGTAAATAAACACATTTTTTTGCGCTTACTTTTCAAACGCTGGCTGAACCCTACGAGATAGGTCAAAATAATGTACTGCAGTATTGTACACCTTAAAAAGGTCTACAAAAAAATCTGGAATGGTATATGTCTATCTCTTAGGGATAAACCACAATAATCATTTTTTATCCTTTACTTTTTACGGCTTATTTACGAAGCGATTTCCGCGTATCGGCAAGCGTAGTGTAGGACGTCCCCCAGCTAGATGGACGGACGACCTAAAGAAAGTGGCTGGAATGGACTGGATGAGGAAGGCGGAGGACAGGGTGTTGTGGCGCAGCCTTTCTTGGAATACCTATAGTTAGTATCAGCATTGCACCCGTGCGAAGCCGGGGCGGGTCGCTAGTAGTTAATATGCTATCATGCCATGCATGACATGCATGTATGTATAGTATCTAGTTGTTAACAGTTCGACTACCCCGTTGGTCTCGTGGTTGCAAACACGACTGCTGAGCGTGGGGTCCTGGGTCGATTCCCGGGTCGGACAAAGTGTTATTGAGTTTGTCCATTAGGAATTTCTTAATAACAGTCCGAAGTTTGGAAGTTGGCGGTTTAATACCCCCGTGCCTCGGAAAGCACGTAAAGCCGTTGGTCCTGCGCCTGATCTCTCTACGGTCGTGTCGGATTGCCGTCCCATCGGACTATGAGAGTAAAGGAACAGAGAGTGCACCTGTGTCTGCGCACCTACTTGTGCACTATAGTATCTCCTGCGTACCCGGCTAATCTCCTTTGAGATTAGCCACCGTGACCGAAATCGGTCGGGGAGGCTATTATTATTAACAGTTCGACAGATCCTTACGTATGGTCGCGTCATCTCTGAGGGGATAAAGTCTTGTATGAACGATCGAATATTATATATATCTGTGTCTTATAGCTATGACCTTCAAGAATGACACCACACATCCCATCAGTGCCAACAAGGCATTACATTTACGAGCTGATACAAACTAACGTTATATACCTATCATAACGTTTTTATTTGCTGTGCCATGTGTTATGGCGTCGTAAATACTTTTGGTGAGATTGTATCATGAGATAGTGTTCCAGAGCATTTTTGTGCCCGATGCTTTTATTTAGAGTATGGACATTCAAAGGCCTCTGAATGTTATCTTTTTATTATCATATATTTTCTAAGGCTGAGGAGCTCGTAGCGAAGCAATGACAACCGCACGAGTCCATCGATCTGGTTAAGCTACGCTTGCCGCGATCGGTCCGTAGACGGGTGATATCTTTACGCCCCTACGTGGTTCGGAAAGCATGTCGAGGCACTGGTCCCGGCTGTCGTTCTTGCATCTTTGAAAGTCGTTACGGGTTGTCAGTAGCCTGAAAGTCTGACAACCAGTCTTACCAGGGAGTATCGTGTTACCCAGTAAAGTAACTATGTTTTTGAATTCAAATAGGCAGTCGCTCCATGTAAAATACTGGTATTCAGCTGCAACCGGTTAGACTGGAAGCCGACTCCAACATAGTTGGGAAAAGCCTAAGCAGATTGATTAATATTTTCGACCACGTACTGGAAAACGTAGCGTTGGAGGGCCTCCCACAAGGTGGACCGATGGCTTGGTGAAAACCGCAGGAATCCGCTGGATGCGAGAAGCACGGAACCGGTCAAAATAGCGGTGCTGGGGGAGGCCTATGTCCAGAAATCGGTGTATTTCAGCTGAAATGATGAATGATGACGTGGGAATAAATAAAATAATTTGTAGTTAAGACAATCTCAGTTTAAATGTATAACTCAGAAGTTAATTACAATTCTCTGCCGTCTTCACTGAATCGAGTCAAGTAATCACTATCCCGCAGTACCCAGAGAGCCCAGAGCAAGACAAAGTTAGGTCATTCAGTACACTTTGACGCCGAGTTACCTGGCACACGTTGGACGTTACAATGGACCCTCTCACATATTACATGCTCCGTGATTATTACTACTGAACTAATTCATTGTTATGTGTGAGGTATTAGCTACAAGCAGCGATACTGGTAACTAAAGTATCAAGTTGAGAATAGTATTCATAGCTCAGGAAGAAGAAAGAAAGAAGGAAGGAGGAAGTGTCTACAATAATGTATTGGTAATTGATATCAGAATCAGAAATCATTTATTTGCATCATGTAGACCGGTCCTGTGCTTCTCGCATCCGGTCAATTGCCATGACTTCCGCCAACCAGAGCCTCAAGTCTGCTATTACAATAGTGTCAGAGGTCAGAATGGTCTATCATTGATTTCATAATTGTTGATTTTGACAAGTTTGGTAATCTACTAATATAACGCCGTCATTATGACTTTCCAATGGTCAACCACTGACACTTCATTGAAATGGCTTAAAATGGTAATCTCGTACATAATGACAAATGAACAAATTTAATGTTTTTTTTTGCTATTTAGGAACTTCTTACTACTTCAGATTGCAAACACTAATACGTAATATGTAAAAATATATATTAAATGAAATCTAGCATGAAATTTAGTAGTAGTTTTTCTCAGACCATTGACCGACCAATGATCGGCCATTATTTTAGCAGATTACGAACTTTTAGCAAAATGACAATGGGATCGTGTTGGAATGACGATTTTTTATATAAATAGCAGATTTGGACCTCAGGTCATCGGCTCATCATGTGAGGGATTAAATTGCATGTCAATTTTACATCGGATACATAAGAGACAATAATGACCAGCAACATATTGGAATCACCCCCAAGAACCCGACAGTCAAACAAATGTATGAGCAAGCAGTCTGCATGTTAGTCATCCACAACCATGCGCGGTCCGAGGGGGGGGGTTGTGGGGGTCATGACCCCCCCCAAAATCATTCAAGCTGTCGAGAGTCTGAATAATTGACTTGTCTTACTAACTTAACTTGTGCCAAGGAGACCTCGACGGGTATAAAACAAGAACATAGGCAGACATGGGGAGTGCCACAGAAGTAAAAACATAAAACTATAGCGTTATGCAAGCGGTTTGGCAACGTCGTCGCGCGTCCTTTTTTTTCGTAGGTACGGTCAAAATTAGGTAAGTACTACTAGTTCAACGTGTTGCCAACTTGATTCATGTTGTGAACTTGTGATTTCTGCGATGACTAGATTGCTTATCGGACGCGCGCTAAAATTTACACTTTAATTCTCTTATTTGTTTTGACAATTTAGAAAAAAAATCTACTAATCTACCTACTTGAAGGCAATAACTTAGTTTGCACTATCTAAGATGATAGTTACACGATTTTTTCCAAGAATTTTGATTTGGGACATGACAATTTATAATTATTATGTAGCAGTTACTGGACCTCCTATTTCGATTTGGCGCAAGTTTTTAATTTCATCCTGTAGAATCTAGGATGCAAGAGCGAGCGAAACAAACTTGGGATATTGGGCACCCCGTTCGTAAGGCCAGATTCCAAAGCCTAAACTGTTGTAAAACGAGTGCATTTCGTCTTAATTCGATAAATTAAGTTAGAAACTATTTAAGGTAGGGTGCCAAAATTTTCAGGCTCGCTTCACTCGCTCTTGCAATCTGCATTCTGTTAATTCTTGAGCATTTCTTCTTAAGTCGGCAAAGCAAGCAATTCCTAGTCCTTTAAGAACGAAAAGAAAATCGAGCCTATCCGAGAATGTGCAAAATTTTCGAGCTCGCTTCGCTCGCTCTAGCATTCTAAATTCTCATAGTTGCTTGGACTTGCCTGCATAAATCGACAATGTAACTCCTATTTCAGCATAAAAATATCAAACAAAATCTAACCAAACCGAGGCGGGTTGTTAAAATTTTCGAGCTCGCTTCACTCGCTCTTGCAATCTAAATTCTCGTAGTGGCTTAGACTTGCCTGCATAAATCGACAATGTAACTCCTATTTCAGCATAAAAATATCAAACAAAATCTAACCAAACCGAGGCGGGTTGTTAAAATTTTCGAGCTCGCTTCGCTCGCTCTTGCAATCTACATTCTCGTAGTGGCTTGGACTTGCCTGCATAAATCGACAATATAACTCCTATTTCAGCATAAAAATATCAAACAAAACCTAAACAAAACGAGGCGGATTGTTAAAATTTTCGAGCTCGCTTCGCTCGCTCTTGCAATCTAAATTCTTATAGTTGCTTGGACTTGCCTGCATAAATCGACAATGTAACTCCTATTTCAGCATAAAAAATATCAAACAAAATCTAACCAAACCGAGGCGGGTTGTAAAAATTTTCGAGCTCGCTTCGCTCGCTCTTCCCACCTTACAAAATAATCTACCGTTCTTATACATACGACCAATTTGCCGGCATTATTAAATAACACCGAGCGTTAGGCAGGTGTGTACCTTCATATAGTACTTACACCCACATTTCGCCAGTTATGTTGAAGTCACATGTTACAGGGGGCGAGCCTACTGCAATCAACCGGGTACAAATCCATACACCGGGCTGTTTCTGAGAATTTCTGATGGAAAAACCTATTATCACTTTACCCGACCTAGGAATCGAACTCAGGACCTCATGCTCAGCAGTAACGCTTGCGACCACTACACTAACGAGGAGATGTACCCTTAAAATATTCCTCGGCACCCATGGTGACCCCCCCCCAAAATCTTGGGCTGCGACCGCGCCTGTCCACAACTCACAGAGTTTCAGACATTAAGCCCATATATCTATAATAAAAGGCAATGGAGTTATTGCCCCGAGCACGGCGACAGGTAATGGCTTGTCGCGCTGGGAATAAACTTGCAGCTCGACAGGGATAGATGGAGCTACCAGCGCTTTGAGCGACAAAAGCTATTCAAGTAATAGTGTCGCTACAGTAGCTTGTAGTTGAATGCCCTTTTTCACACAGAATAAGAAGGTACATTAGTCTTCAAACTGCATCAAGTCTTCATTCACCATTAACTCAATGATTTCTAAGAATAACTTAGAAGAAAAATGAGACGCATAGAAAGTTCTTACTATAGTTGGACTTTTAATTAGCTGCAGTAAACATGACAGCTTATGTGTTACAACTTTTTAACGAAATTTAAATAGTGATGTGACAAAATAATCGATTCATTCAAATAACATCCAATTCAAAATCGATCCATGTTAAAATAAGTTTACAACAAAAACATTGAGCAATGGTACAGTAATTAGTACTGTTTCGTCAGCACACCAGTGATCGGATTGGATTTTTAAAAAGCATTAATTCTAATCACAAACATATCTTTTAAATATTCTTATTTTTGTGGTTTTTGGTGTTTTGCAAATCCTGTATAGTAAACGTTATTTTATTCCTAATGAAACCTTTATTTTATTTTAAAAATGATTTCTTAGATCGTTATAGTATTCCTACTATAACGATCTAAGAAATCATTTTTAAAATAAAATAAAGGTTTCATTAGGAATAGAGTAATAATTGAACAAAATTATTTTTAGTAGACTATGTATTTACGCTGATTTGAAACTACAACATATATTTTTATCCGAACAATACAAAGAATCTTTGATTGTTTACGGTTAAATCAAAATTGGCCAATTTCCAATATCTAAATTAAAACGATGTTTCACTGCGTTCTAATCACATCACTAGTAGAGATAGTGTGGCAACATTTTTTAACGAAATGACAGTAAGAAGTGTCAATTTACTGCAGCTAATTAAAAGTCGGACTATGGACAGCGGAACATACAGTCCACAAAATCAAAATATAAATGACACTTAGGTACAATTAAATACCATTTAAAAACATGAAAATATGAACGGTGTTGACTGTCAATATTTAATAGTACGAGTAATCTAAGTTTTTCGTATTTCCCCACGACGACGCGCGGTCTCGGTCCGCCGACGACGCGACGTGGTGACGCTCGTCTTAAAAATATTAATAGGTTCGCTTAATGAAGTTAAAAGGCCGAGAGTTTTTTTTTTTTATTTTTAGAGTAATTTTTTGTGTCGGGGTTACTCGCGGACCCCAATTCCGGTAGATAACTAATTAAATTATTTTTTTCTTAAATATTATTAAAGAGTTTGGTAGTTTTAAGTTTGAATTCATTTTTTCTTATAGGGCTTAATATTACATTTTTTTTTAAATTCGTTTGTATATATAAGATTGTTGGGGATACATTACAAAGAAGATCATTTAGAAGAAAATTGTTTAATAGATAATCCTCATGACAAATCTCCTTTAGCTGAACTGCAAAGATTACGAAACACATTACCGTAACCTTTAAACTTATTCCACCATAAATAATAGTCAATATGTATGTCTTAGCAAAATTATCAAGGGTGCATTTTAGTTCATATATAATTGCAAATTAACTAATTTCAAAGAATATTATAACTAAATACACTTCACTTCGGATGATACAGCTCTACTGTTTGCAGCTAAATCAAAGGCCGAAGTCTATGAGGTAGCACAGAGTGGTTTTAATACTGTGTCTAATTGGCTTCATAAATCTCTTAACATTAAATAGAGATAAAACCAAGTACCTATTATTTACAATGAGAAAAACTAATCCAACGCTTACTAACCTAATCATTCAAGCCCATAACTATTGCAATTCACATTATGCTGACATTGCGCGCACTTGTCCCACTTCAGTTAAAACTGACCATAGTAAATATCAAAGCGTCACGATTGACACAAATCTGTACTTCCGCAAACACATCGATTTATTATGACAAACTAATGTACATTTTTAAAAATTTACGTTACATTGCCGAATTTAAATTAATCAGACAGGTTTATTAGGCTTTGTGTCAATCTATTATTACCTACTGTATAACGTCCTGGGGTGGTGCCGCTAAATCAATTTTACTGCACCTAGAACGCGCCCAAAGAGCAGTTTTAAAGGTTGCTACTTTTCGTCCATTTAGATTTTCGTCATTTGAATTGTGCTACAATAACGTGCTTCATAACCGACAATGTATTGTATATATATAGGCCCACACTCGATGGGTTTACTAGTAAGCATTCCAGGTTCCATTAGCAAATTCCCAGTTCCAGCATCAGGTCCCCTTCATCAGGAGAAATGAACAGAACTAGTTAAGACGAATCTAATAAGCCCAAACTTGATGGGTTTACTAATAGACACTCCAAGATTTCGTCTCCTACCTTCGAGCTCACATGGGTGTTTCAAATGTTAGGTCACAGTTATATCTATACTATAATATTATAAAGACGAAAGGTTTGTATGTATGTTTGTAACGAATTGGCTCAAAAAGTACTGGACCGATTTTAAAAATTCTTTCACCATTTGAATGCTACATTATCACTGATTATTATAGGCTATTTTTTTTCTTTTTTTTCACCCGTGCGAAGCCGTGACGGACCGCTAGTTTGAAAATAAAGTAAATACCCAATATGTGTCTAAGATCCCTACCGCAGCTAACAAAAAGAACTGATGTCCTTGAAACGCCTGAACAGATCTTCATAAATTGTAGTTAAGAACCATCTAGATCACGTCAGCTTTCACACAAAAAAACCGCATTATAATCGGTCCATTCGTTTAGGAGCTACGATGCCATAGACAGACACGCAGACACATATACACAGACATACAGACACGTCAAACTTCCAACACCCCTCTTTTTGCGTCGGGGGTTAAAAATGGAAAACAAGAGGTTTCGTTTCGTACGATTTCTTCCGAACAAGAACTCCCTTTCCTGCCTAACACTTATGTAGCTTTTTTATTATATTGTTTGAAATGTCCCATTCCACTTATATTATTACCTTAATAAAATTAATGTCTGCTGTACATGTAGGTATTAAAATGTACACGATATTGCGGAATGTGACGCGACAGACAGTTGGACGCGCCTCGCTGTGAAAGCTTCGTTAAGTTCGATTGGACTACGGTGGTAAACAGAATACTAAAATGATATAAAGGTTTTTTAATATAAATAGTAAAAACTGCTATTATTCATGTACTTAACAACAGCTACATATATTAGTGCTGTAGGAATATTGTCTGGTTCTCGGAAAATAATAGATTTCCTACTTTTCCGTAAAAGGGTTAACATAAAGAGGATTGCTAGAATGCTAGTGGCATTCTCTTGCGCCTCAACCATACATTATTTCAATCGTAAAAAAATGGAGAAAAATGCCTAAATACCAGAAAACCACAAAACTATACAATTCAAAAATAATATTTAATCTACATAAATAAAATTCAAAGTCCTGACTGATTGATATTTATTTATTTATTTATTTATTCACTCCAAACATACAAATATCCTTACAGGCTAGACCCAATGCGATATTGTAGTACAATTAAAAATTATACAGTGCCAAAGCTTGTACCATAGCAAATTCTATAGGTAGCTATTCTTTCAAATTCACCCAAAGAGCAACAGAATATGTCTACGTCATCAGCAATGAGCTACATATCAACGCGCAGCCACCGCTGGTCCTAGAGACATGAAATTTAGAGGCTGTGTTCTTTGTGAAGAGTAGACATCCACTAAGAAAGGGTTTTTCGAAATTCCATCCCTAAGGTTGTGAATGGGGAGGGTGAAATTTCACGGGGACGAAGTCGCGAGCAGAAGCTAGTTTAAGATAATGAAACAACTGCGAACAAAACTGAACACAATCAGATGAAGTGAAGAAGTGGGGATTTAACTCATTCAAATCAATAAAGAGGCAAGTATTGGTCAATATTCATCGAAATTCTGTGAGATTATGTGAACATTTTACATTGTCATAGCACATTTTCATAGAGTGTTCATTAAAATCGGTGTCGTGATTAATTAACGAGGCTATCAAATAATTTCGCGGTAATATTCCAACTCATTACCGTGAAATCTCAACAAACATTCTGTTTACGTTTCACGGATGATGCCTGCCAACGCGTATTTATGAACAGAACTAATGAATAATTAAAAAATTATTATTACCAAAATTAGACATAATCAGTAATAAATAAATAAAAAAAGTCATTTGACCAATTCTCAATACAATCATTACTTTTCAGTCAAAGAATATAACTTACCCTTCTCCAAGAAAAGTTGAGAAGTTTGCTACACAAAGTGCGAACACGCGCCTCTACGGCGTAGCTTCGTAGCGACGTAGCACGGGCGGGCGGCGCGCGGGCCTACGACAGACTGGAGCTGCCGTTACGAACAGCTGCCATGCGTGGCCCAAGGGTTAGAATACAGGCGGTTCTTATTATTCAACTGGTGGAAATTAAGCTATAATTACGTTTTGAATTGTACCTGTACTGTGTATTTGGGTCAATGCCATCGTTTCCAATTTGTAACTATTATTTGAAGTACAGATTTAACAGAATTTTTAAAGAATTTCTGAGGATTTTTTTATTTTTGTAAGAACTTTGTTTGACCATGTATATTTCAAAATCTTTCAACTAACGAAAACACTGTTTATTTCGTAGAATTTCATTCAAATGTTGCCAGTAACTTGTCTAGTTCTTATCTGAAAACATAATGTTAAATAATTAAAAGGTTCATTTTAATACCCTTCATGGCATAGATTAACTTAGAAATAGTCACAAAAGACTTTCGTGACATTTAGTTGAAATAATGTCGCGTACTTAGATGAGCCATTTCGACGGTAATTGTAACTTAACCTGTCTTAAGTACGTCCTGTAGACGTAAGTGGGTGAACATAATATGAGTGTTACTAAGTCATTTCGTTTAGAGGAACTCTTCGGCCACGTTTACACCAGACATATAATCAGTCGCCGATTGTGAGCCGGCTTACTATGAGCCCTAGTGTGGACATATAGTCATAATAGCATATTGTCAGTTCGGTACGTGGGCTGTTCCAAAAATTGTTAACTACAGAATAAATAATAACTCTTTTTTCTAGAAACTATTTTGAATTGACGGCTGATTTCAATACAAATCTCTTTGCTGAAAATCATTGACCACCTATGTGTAGTTCTTTTTTTAAATATTAAAAAAAAAGTAAATCTGTCACTCTTTTGTTTGCAACAATGGACGTCTCGCGGGAAGCTTTTCGTGCTTTGATGATTTATGATTATAAACGAGGGTTAACCTTCCAGGAATCGCAAGAAAATTTACAAGCTTCGTTTGGGGAGTCTGCTCCAGCGTTAGCAATAATTACTCATTGGTTTCGTGAATTTAAACGTGGTCGAGAGAACCTAAACGATGACCCCTGACCCGGCACCTACAACTGCGGTGGCTACAGCGGGAAAATAGACACATTACACACATCAAGAGATTCAGGCTGAACTGAAAATTGGATCACAGGCCATTTCCACCATCCTGCATGAACACCTTAAATTTAGGAAGCTTGCTTCGCAATGGATACCTCATTCGCTCACACAGCTGCTGGAACCATGGACTATTTGAATACTTCGGTAAAAATATTACCCCATCCTCCGTACGTCCCAGATAGCTCCATGCGAGTTTTTTTATTTCCCACTGTAAAAAAATGCTTCGTGGGCGAAAATGTACACTGTACTCGGCCATCGAAGAATTTCTGCGGTTATTTTTCGACCTCTCCGCAAGATAAATTTTTTAAATGTTTTGATAGCTGGTTCGCTGGTGGGGTTGGAGGGGAATATTTTGAAAAGCTATAAATAAACTTTTTTCACATTCCAACTATTTTTAATTTCACTAACAATTTTTGGAACAGCCTATGTATGAACGAAAAGTTGAAAATGCATGTAAAAACATTGCGTAAATCTAGCTCACAGTCAGCGGCTGACGAAACGTCTGGTGTGAACGTGGCCTTGGGCAAATTCGCAATTCCAATTTGAATCTTTAAAACGAGTATTTGACTTCAAGTGCCGAAAAAATAGGGGTGTATCCCACTATTTCTATTAGGTATTTCTATTGATAAAAATACTGAGCCTGATTCAGACTGACTGTCCTGCTATTTCTATTGCTGTCGGCTGCGACAAAAAAAAAAAACGCTGCATCACCTCTTATGACGGCGTGCACTTAGAAACTATTTATTTATTTCCTCTTTAGATAAAACCTCTTGATCATAGTTGTAATTGACTGTTATTGATAGACAGCTGCTAAGCTATAAGGGTTGATTTATTTTTTAAAGTAATACCAGACGGAATAATGGTGCCAATGGAAACATGTGAGGAGTACAGTCACAAACAATCATCCATACATCTGCGTATTGACGAGGTGGCTTTGTGTGATTTGTACTGTAGAGTATGTGGAGAATTATTTTAAAAAAATGGCAGATTATTCATTTGTTCTCCATTTATTTTTTTTGAATACCGAGAAGTCGTGTTTTAGTTTTAATCTATTCATTAAAAGTGGTAAACCTTTCAAATAACATAGCTGCGTTTTTTGTCGCAGTAGAAATAATGGCATATGATTTGTAAGAAACGCTGGTCCCACTTTTTCTTTTTTGTATTTCCATGGAAATAGTGGGATACACCCAAAAATAGTGAAATGTGAAAATAGTTCACTGCACTCTGGACTTACATATACCTACTTAGCTGTATATGAACAAAATCCATCAACGGAGATGGTTCATAATTACTAATTATTTATCCTCGTCCCTACTTAATCTACATTTTTTTTTCAGATACACAAACCAGGCGCCATTTTATCATATAATTTATGCCGTCATAATTACTTTTATACGGAGTAATTAGAATTATGTTCGTGAAACATTGTCGGGTCAAACTCTAATCTTCGGTTAATAAAATTTATAGACTTAAATATGGGTCAGTTCGGCCATTTCTGTCCTAGATTTTTCGTGTCCTGAGCCCTTTCAAGGGCAGATGCGTCTGATAGTCAGATAACTACCTAGAAGTTAGGCAAAAGTGTAAGACCATAGATTGTTTGTTCGATAGCCGGATAATTGTGAAAATCAGCTTCGGGTTATATTTTTACTGATTCAGGCGCATAGGGACAAACTAGAAGCCAACTGAGAACAAACTTTTAACGACATTGTAGATTTATGTTTTTTCCATCTTTGGCTAGATAAAAAAATATATAAATCTACAATAGTTAAAAGTTTATTTTCACATTTCTCTATATGCAGAAATATTTGACGTTCATAACATTCACACAAGGACAACTGCAGTCAATAACTAACAGTAGCCTCATGATGTTAGAGTTGTGAAATCTAGAACTACTTTTGTGGTTAGTAAGACTCGTAATCACATATCTTTAGCATACGGGAAACTGGTGCTAGTATATCCCCCTTTAGAAAGAAAACACGTTTCTTAAGTTTTCAGATGAAACAAATCAGTAAATATCTCTTGTTATTCCATTAGCTCAAGATAAACAAGCCAGCGCCAAATGCTTAAATTACCTGAAAAACAAAGTGTGAATAAACAACCCAATTGAGACATCTTAATATTTTATTCCTCCCATTCCTGCATTAATTCATTTGTACAATCCAATTCTTTTGAGTCAAAGAACGATCTAATCTGATTATCCAAAATTCTCCATGAACTTTCAAGATATTTTATTTTTCTCTTTTCCCATAACATTCAAAAATAACATGATGATATTGATGCAAGTTATTTTAGAGTTCAGTTTTATCAAGAGTGACGCGATGACGTGTTCGGATATATATTTTCACGGGCTGTACAAACAAACATGTCGATTTCAATAATTTATGCATCAAGTGCTAGTAAATTATATTGTTTTTAAACAATATCGGACGGAAAGTAATAACCTTCGTGATGAATAGAGTGTTCGCAGTGACTTTGAGAATCTATATCGAGAGGTGTATCTTTTGTCCCGACGGCGACGAGCCAATAACAGTGTGGGTATGGATGAATAAATATATAGGAATTCTTATTCGAAAATCATATTGAATATTTTTCTGTTTTATACATATTTTATCTTACAACGAATACAAAAACTAGAATGTAATTCTCGAATACTACATTATTTATTGAAAAAACAAAAATACACGTCAAACAAGCGAGTATATTTCTACTACAACAACACCACATAAATCTATCAACATAATACATACTAGTTCGGAACCTGCACTCTAGATCTTTTATCCAATTTGTTCGGTAGACAGTGTTGTTCTGTCATTAAATATTTAGGCTGTGGTTGCGGCTTTACACACAATCTCTAGGAAATAGACTTTCACGGTTCGTTAGTACAACTACCCACAAAAGAGGATCCCGGAATCTGAAGAAAAAATATGTATTTGTGAAGACAACAAGTTAGAGGTCCCAAATACTGGTTCAACTTCAGTTGGAAAGTTAACAAAGATGCTAGCTTGTTGTTCCCAGCGACTGCGGACTGTCCAGCTGCGGCTACCACTGAGAGCTACGTGGACATAGTAGTGTAGTGACATGCCGGGAAATACCTGAATTCAGGACGTGTTGGTGTTATTTCGATTTTCGACCTACCACATGTTGTGACATGTTTCGTGAACAATGTCTCATATCATCTCATACGCTAACAAACTATGTCAGTTTGTAAGACAAGTGTTAAGTGTTGCCATTTTCATTTATAAGGTTAGGTCTACTTCACTATAGGTATGTGAGGCACCGTCTAAAACAAAAATAGAGCAAAAATAGAACGTTAAGCATCATCCTTTTTTTTTCTAGAAATCCGCTCCCGGCGCCTCTGCGAACTAAGTTTGTATCGGGAAATAGATTGACTACAATAGAATTTAATACTTACGCTTTTAGAGATAAAGCTACTAAGTCTTTTACTGGCGCAATACGAAACGTACGTACATGTAGGTACGGTTCGGTAGGTTATATATAATGTTGCTTGTGTTCAAAGCACATTATTGATAATGTATCTTGAAACCCATTACACTTATGAGTACATCGCCCCGAACGACAACAATTTGATACTCCATTGTATTCACAAGGAACCACGTTATTTACTGTGCAGTGAAAGCCTTATGTACACAAATTTTCCGCAAATTGTTTTCTAGATATTTGCTTGGCAAATATAAACATGGTAGTCCAAATGTATAAAGATGCACTTTTTAACACAAGCTATGGATTGATCTTGTGCAATAATTTTAACAAATTATTATTATTATTTTAATTGCTAAATGGGAATGGGCCCGCTCTTGACTCCAATCACGCCTGATAGAAGGCGATAGATGAGGTCTTTGATGGAAGAAGCGTGCCCAGAAGATGCCTGTTCACTCTTGATTTGAAAGCAGACGGGTTCAATGTGGGAGGGAACACAGATGCCGGCAGAGAGTTTCAAACTTTGGCTGTGCGCATAATAAAAGTTGAGGAGAAGCGTTGAGTACGACTCTTCAGGATATCAACCAAATGCGGATGGTACGCTACAGTACGTCTACTAGTCCGGTAGTAAAAGTGCGATGGTGGGCTCAGGTCGTGGAGCTCCTGCGCGCACTCTCCGAAGTACAGTCTGTAGAAGACCGACAGGTAAGCAACATTACGCCGATGAGCGAGGCTGTGAAGCGTAGCCACCAATGTCTCGTCGCCTATAAGCCTTTTAGCTCTGCATTCCACCGAGTCAAGTGCAGCAAGCTGGTATTTTGCCGACCCATCCCACAAGTGCCTGCAATACTCCATACAGAAACGGACCTGTGCTGTTTTACGGACTTAAAAGCTGCTCTGATGTGAAAAAGTCACAATCTACTCCGACTTTTGTACAAATTAAATTAAAGTGTCTGTTTGTAATGTCAAAATAACAGCGTTTTACTAAATGCATATGAAAGTATATACCTACAGTACATAAAACAAAAAAAATACATTTTTTTTAAATTTTTGTTTGTCTGTTTGTTCAGGCTAATCTCCGAAACGGCTGAAACGATTTTGACGGGACTTTCACTGGCAGATAGCTGATGCTATGGGAGTAACTTAAGATACTTTTATTTTAGAATAAGAAAAAAAAATTGTAGAGAGACTTCGATATCCACGCGAATGAAGTCGCGGGCACAGCTAAAAAATACTGAACATTATCAGGAAACAAGCTGCAATCGCGAACTCTCATTTAGCAAACGTAGTTATCCATCAATGATCGTCACTTATTTTTTTACCGACTTCACAAAAAGGAGGAGGCACTATGTTCGGATGATTGTATGTTTTTTATATGAACAGTTAAACACTGTAGTAGGACAGTTCTAGACTGATCTTTTAACAACTAGTAGTACTCATAAGGTAAACATACAACTTGTTCTTAAGTGCTTATAAATAAACAAATTGGTCAATACACTTCAAAGGAAACACATGAGCTAAGTATGCAGTAGTGGGTCAGTTGTAACAGTCATAAGTAGTAACACGTTCCTCAATCAATCCTTGGCCTCAAAAACGCACCTCGCGTTCATAGGATCAAGATCAAATGTTAACACGAACGCTGAATACCCGAGTGTAAATTGTCAAAAAGGAAGGGCGAATTATTTTTGGTAATAAGTGTATTTTTGTATGTTTTCTTTTATTGAGAATGGTATATTGATGGTTAGTTATTATATACATAGATTTTATGTACAAGACAGCAATATGCGCTTGTCCTTTGTAAGAGAATGTCCGATTACACTCGACCAGGAAAGTACAATTCTTTATAGTGACCGCGGCTAGTTTTTATTTTTCCGTGAAGCATGTTTGCTCTCAGACCTCTACATATAAATAACCATCAGATACAGACATTATCAAGGTACTTAAGGTAATGGAGGTAGCTTCAGATTGGTGGGAGGTAGAAGGGTAGCCCCTTCCAATCCACATTATCCCTCACTCAAAGACCGACTAAAAATATAGCGAGAGAAAAAGACCAATTTATTCAGATAAATCGAATTGGTGAAAAGGTAATGCGGAGCACTTAGCGACGCTCCTTTCATGGATTGACGCGTTCGTCGCTTTGTCGATATTTAAGAGATATCCTTCACTTCACTTACATGGAACTGATAGAACAGTTAATGACAAAACTAACCTAGTATTGGGACTTGGGTTTTGGAAGAAGACCATAGTTTATAATTCTTACACCACCTATGAAAAATAACAACAATACCTAATTAATTTAAAAAAATAACAAAATTAAATCCTATCTTAACAAAAACTATACACAAACTAAAATATAGCGTCGAAAAATTCATCCGCATCGCTGTCGACTGGTAATGTACCCAAGAGACTGGCGGCATTACCACGTTGTATGGCAATTGCTTAACCTCTGGTCAAGGTAAAAGCCAGCCCTTGGGTCACGGGAGAATCAACCAGCCGTTTTGAAATTTGCTTAATTATTATTTTAATTTACAGAAATAAATATTATGCAAGTATATGGGAAAAAAAGTCTTGAATTTTTTTTATTTAAATTGGTCAAGTTATGTTCCTTCCAGTACACTACACTTACTTTTAGTACTATTCTGTCAATTAAAACGAGCGTGTTTACTGGTTCATATTACATTGTATTATAGGATACGCGTCACTACCCTCTAGAAGTCAATGAACTCAGAGACAAAGCTCGAAAACAAAAGTTATCAGAAAGATCCCGAATTATCGGATTTTCGGAATAAACAAAGAATTATGAAAAATAAGGTTAAATGTTCTTACAAGGTTAATTATCTACATTTATTTCTCTTAGTATAGTCAAGAATAACCATTTATTATAAAGACAAATACTTACCTAAAATAGTTTATTTCATCACAGTCAAGAACTTTTTAAAAACTTGACTACACACTTACTTCAATCAATAATTAAAATTAAGTTCATAGCACGATCTACAACTATGTTTATGTATGCAGAGGAAACTTAAGAAAAACTAATCGACTTTTTTCGAAAATAACTAAACACAGGCTTAGCAAGTTTCTGTAGATACCACAACATTCTCGGTCAAATGAACAGCAAGATTGCCCGATACGAAAATACTTTAAAAAGTTTAAGACAATATAATGATAAGTAGCATATTTTTAGCCTTCACTTTTATTCGACGTGTACATACTCGTACATATTTGGCAGTCATCAGAGATTCCAAAGATATGTAGGTATGTACTATGCAAACATTTAATCTTAGTTTTAATTTACTCAGATTCGTGAAGTTTCCTAAATTGTCTTTTAATTCTTAAAAATAACCTTTCAACTACAACCACTAATAATAAAAGTTAAGAATTAGCGATGACAAGACGATTCTTCAATCATTCATGGACGCGTAAAACATTTTTTCATATATTTTCCTGTACATTTTCTGCCTTTAGATCGAATTCAGACGTGTTCCGATTACCGATTGCCCTTGCTAAATAATGGAGCCATTAACATCGTTCGTGGAATTGGCTTTTACTCGATAATTTGTTGGATAATGGCAGTTAATGTACTTTTTTGTATCGAATTTTATGCTTTGAATTACAATTTCAAGTGATATCTAATTATCACTTTTTGTGAAACACCAATTTGTTTACGGCATTCTATGTGATCTAGTAACCTATTCCTTGCTAGATGCACAAGGAACATACCATCTAACTACTACACATAAAAACCGTATCTCACCTACATTGTTTGTACAACCATATAAAACGTCTGCACGGTAATTATCAATTTTTCGCTTGTCAGCGTTAGTGCGATGCACGGCGGTGCACGGGCGTCGGTCGGCGTGACGTCGGCGTCACGCGGCGAGCCCCGTGTTCCACCTACATCATTAGTGTCACTACAGACACACAATCTTTTGTCTAATAAGTCTACACTAACTAGGAGCACGGTTGCACTGGATTTTCTTCGAGAAAGTTATATTCAGATATGTAATCATTGAGATTTTGATAATATTGGCCACCGAAATGAATAACCGAAGTAATTTGTACCACAACAGGTACATTTATGTCTCTTAATTATTATAAATGTGTTTTCACAACAGTGCATTCAATGAATGATGCTTCTCACTGCCTAGATTACAATCCCTGACACTGCCCGATTAGATTAAAATTAATTCAAAGAAAGAAAAGAAAAAAATAAAGAAAGAAAATATGTTTATTTGCGGCAAACATGACGCATAAAAATGAGCATAAACAAAAAAAAATCAAATTAACAATTTGGGAGAAAAACATGCGTCACATCCACGCAAAACGGCCATCGCTCAGCTTAATGCCAAGACCCTATACGAGAGCCCCAGCGCTGATTTTCAGCGACAACCGGCGTTGACATGATGACGTCAACCAGTGCAGCATACGATTAAATACAAATATATAAACACAATCAAATAAATAAAATATAAATTACAAAAACATGGTAAAACACTGACAAAGTTCATTTTAGAAGATAATTTCCTCGTTCGTTACATGTAATGATCCTATTGTTGTGCTCCTAAGTCCCGATACAGAACCCGTGCTTTTGGTACCGGTTCCAAGCCCTGCTTGTGTCTCATTAGAAGGTCACTTCTTTCACTTTAGATCACCTCAGTCTACTTACATAATATTAAAGCTGATGTTTGTTTGAGTCGGACGAAAGCATAGCAGCACTTGTGGGGGCTCTTTAATTGTTAGGTAGCTGTCTAGATAAAATCATTACCTACCATCAATTTATTACTACCTAAACTAATACTGTTTCAAATGTTCAAACACAATCTGAAAGGAAGATTCTTTAATTTTCTTTTTTCATTCGGGAATTTATACCAAGTTTTATTAAAGTTTAAAATATTGGCTACCCATCCATTTAGAAGAGTTCTTGTTGAAACGATTAGACTTTCGTTCAAAATCCAGTCTACAGATAAATGGTACTATTAAATCAAGATTGTAGTTATATCATTAGCATCATTATTTTCAAACTACCGTCCGCTGGTGCCTATACCTAATAGCGGAGCGCGGCCAGTACTCGCTCCTTACTCCGTCTCAAGCAGTGGTCGTGATAACATCGTTTTTGTAATCATTTTTAAATTCATTATTTAAATCAGAAAATATATTTCTAAGCCTAAAATTGTATTTGTTTTAAATTGGTTATTTATTTTATTTTATTTTATTTTTATTAGTTTTAAGAAGGCTTACAGACTAATTACAAATAGTAGGTAACAACAACATATTATCAAGTTGCTAATAACAAGCCTCCACAGATATATAACATATCGATTACCTAAAGTCAAGCAATTAAAGTACATTGTGTAAATAGTTAGGTTAGTTTTATTTATTTAAGTTGCTACATATGAGTTTAAGAACCACTAGGCGGCGCATCATTCACAAAAAAAATGAATTGGCTAAGAGCGTCCTCATTGTGCTTATCTTAGTGCAAAATAAGTCTACATCATGTTCAGAAGATACGTCATTGAAGCTTCGAGCGCTTCTTATAAGAAAAGCATTACGCCTATAATTAGTACTAGCGGAAGGCACACCTAGAAGCGGCCTTTTACGTAATCCGATATTGTTAGTGCGAAAAGCCAACTTTGCTAATAGTTCAGGGCAGTCAATCGAGCCATTCGCTAATTTAATCAAAAAACACACATCATTAATTAGTCGCCTACGATCCAATGGCAGAAAATGGTACCTCTTGCAACGGTGACTGTAATCTATGGATATTTGGTGTGCTTTATAATCAAGATATCTCAGAAACTTCTTCTGGATGCCCTCAATGCGAGAATTGTAGATCCCATATTGAGGGTTCCAGACTTGCGATGCATATTCCAAGTGACTGCGCACGAACGAACAATATAAAACCTTGATCGGCTTCAGAGAACGGAAGCAGGCCGAGGCTCTGATAACAAATCCTAGTGCTTTCGAGGCCCTGCCCACGATACTGTCAATGTGTTGATCAAATAGTAATTTACTATCCTGTATAACACCTAAATCCCTAATGCTGTCAACCTTGCTCAAAGTTAGTCGATTGAGACTATAGATTGATTTTACTATAGACTTCTGGCGCGAGAAGGTCATTTGAAAACATTTAGAGACATTCAATTGTAGCAAATTATGTTTGCAATATTCCTCAAACCTATCAAGATCAGCTTGCAACTGGTTGGCATCAGAGATATCACGTATAATCTTATGAATCTTCATGTCATCAGCGTATAACAGCACATAAGAGTGCTTGAAGCAGTTTACAACATCAGATATAAACATAGTGAAAAGCAAGGTCCCCAAAACTGAACCCTGTGGTACACCCGAGGGGACTGACGTCCAACCCGACGTGTAACCTTGGAGAACCACAGCCTGACTACGATTCTCAATATAAGACGAAAACCATCTGTAGAGGTCGCCGTGTATACCAGCTTTGAGCAACTTCTCCAGCAGCAGACGATGGTCAATACGGTCGAAGCACTTGCTATAGTCAGTATAAATGACATCTACCTGCGCGCGTTGTTCCATACCACCCGATATAAACTCGTGGGATAACACCAAGTTTGACGTAGTGGATCGCTTTTTGAGAAAACCATGTTGTTCCTCCACGAAGTTACTTTCCATAGCCGCATATACATCGTTATACACTATACGCTCAAGGATCTTTGAAAATAGACATAATTTAGATATCGGGCGATAGTTTATAACATCAGTTTTATTTCCTTTCTTGTGAACAGGGACTAGTGTTTAGTCATTTCATTAATTTTTTTTATTGTATTTTCCATATTCTTTTATAGCCATTAAAATAGCATGAAATCGTCAATGAATGTGATGTAATAGGTGATAAAACGTGTTTTCTTCGAGATTGGTGATAAGTTCAAGGTCACAAAGGTCATGGAAGATCAGCGCAGTTGTTCAATAGTTCACTATATAAATCAAAATGTTTTGAGAAAAACATCCTTGACGTTTATTTGAAGTTAAAACGCTTTTATTTTTATGTGACTGCGTATGGTTTATTGGAATATATCAATGTCTACGTTTAAAACCAGTCTTCTCCAATGTCCCACTCACCGCACAGACTTCATTCACTCTTCCTTCTTCGTTCAGTCTATCTCTCTGTGGAATGCGCTCCCCCAAGAAATCAGGATGGCAACCAACCGATTATACTTCAAAGTTAAAGTTCGTGAGCACATTCGCAAGAAGCTGGCAGTATCATCACAACGGTAATATTTTCTCATTGTTTGTCTAATTTATTTTTAGTAAGTATATTCATGTATTTATATATATTTGTTTGTGCTTATATATATATATGTAACTAGGTGTATATTATATTCATAGTTTTAATAGGTTTATGCGTATCTTTATATTTAAAATATTTATTCCTCAATTTTCATGATTGCACCTACCACTGTCTCTGCATCACCCAAAGGTTGACTGGTAGAAAATGCCTATGGCATTATGTCCGCCTCTGTACATTTATGTGCTTGAAGTATTAAATAAATAAATAAAACCCTGAAATGCGTCACTCATGAACCATTCGTTGAATTTTGAAAGTTCCACTTAAAAGTAAAAGAACAAAGAGCTAGCAACTCACTTTTCATCTTGCACCGTCTGAGACGGCTGCTATTACCAGAATGTCAACTACGACAAGTCAGATTCCTCCAACTCAAGGCGCAGGAAACCTCAACGATACACTATTGACCTCACAATAACAATAAATAAACAACAACAAACAAATCCGGGCAATGACTTACCTATCACTCACACGCCTCGTCAACTCCAATCTATACTAATATTATAAAGAGGAAAGATTTGTATGTATTTAACGAATTGTATGTTGTATGTTTGTAACGAATTGGCTCAAAAATTACAGGACCGATTTTAAAAATTCTTTCACCATTTGTATGCTACATTATCACTGATTAATATAGGCTTTTTTAATTGTAAGAAAAAAATAAGATATTTAAAAAATAAATGTCCACCCGTGCCAAGCCGGGACAGGCCGCTAGTCATCAATAAATTCGCGAACTACACATATTAAATGCGACGACCTCATTCGTTCATCCAGTAACAGGGTTAAGGTGATCGCAACGCTCACTCACACACACGTACACACACGTGTGTATATGTAAGGGTATGTGTGTGTGGGTATGTGTGCGTTCATGTCATCACGTGTGGCGCGACCGCAACTCCACCGGAGCTCCTTGACATTCAATATGGTGGAGTTGACCTGATGATGTAGTTAACAAGCTAAGCTGTAGATTTATTTTCTTTGATCGCTTGTTTTTAACTTGTTGAACAAATGTTAGTGAGAAGTTCAACATTTTTCTCCTCCAGCCCTTATCCCCAGGCGTGAGGACTCGTCGCGATTATTCCTTTTGGTCCATTTTCAGCAGCCATCTGATAGTTTCTATCTCCTTTCTTTGCCATATCACCTTTGCAACACAATCCATGTCTGTTCTTCAATCAGCTTCATCTACCATCAATACGTTAACAGAAAAAAATAACACTAAACACATGTTTTCTATAAAAGCAAGAATCTGCAGTTGATGGATACATTTACAATTTTATTATATGTTTATTATTGCTGCTAACAAGCTTCTTTACTATCCTGTTAATGTACTGCAAATAATTATCCTCGTGCGTTCAACTATTAACAGAAATTAATAATACTTCTACTATTATTTATAACTTATATTATTATGAGCGCTTTCCTTCCGTCTGAAACATGTTTATTTTCAGGTACTAAACAATCATATTTTTCTTCTAGACCATTCGAAGATAGGATTAATTTCAGTATCAGTAGGTACCTATAATTTATTTTCACTTTATCACTGAGTGTCAGTGAAGGAAAAAAACACATGGAAACCAGATCTAATAGACTGAAATCACCAACCCACACTAGCACTGATCAAGAGGCGTAGTTACTTAGTGCTAGTGCGTTTTGTATGAGAACTGTCTTGCAGTAACACTTGCAAGGTAACAGTTTTCTTAGATGTTCCAGGAAATGTAGTTTACGTGTTGAGTTCTACCATAACATCGCACCAGTTTTCCCTAAAGGGTTAGTCAGAGGTCACATTTCGCCAGTTATGTTTAAGTGCCATGTAATACGGGGCGAGCCCATTGGCATCGACCAGGCACAGTTCCTGACTCCTCAGACATTCCTTACTGAACAACACAATACTTACTACATAGTATAAAACAAAGTCCACCCGCCGCGTCTGTCTGTCTGAACGCGATAAACTCAAAAACCACCGAACGGATTTTCATACAGTTTTCATTAAAGGACGGACTGATTCATCAGGAAGCCTTGGGTGTATAATTCATTGAGGTTTTGTGTAAATTGGCTGAAATAAGACGATGATTGTTGAATATGTCGGAAAAATCATACCAACTGGGAGCTTTACTGTCGTGTGATACGTAAACCAATAGAGTTATGTTTTCATGGATGAATACATAGTGTACTTTTAATACCGGTAGTACGTTCCTAAACTATAAAGCTACCATTTACTGGGTACGTCTTTCATTGACTTGAATGTGCCCTGGCAGCTGAGAGTATGTCATGCTCACTCAAATGTCTCGCTGATGGTAGGGACTGGTCATCTCTTAGCCGCCACGGCTTATTTTAATTTATGAATTGTTCTTTTTAGTACGGACGCCTTTAACGTGCACGTCTTTCTGCATCGTTCTCACATGTATAATTTCAACATGAATGATGTAACCAAGATTTTTGCAACAATTTTATGATTTATAAGAGTGTCCGTGGAGTTTCTTGCCCGTTCTTCTCCACAGGTATCTAAGCTTTGGAATGGGCAACTAGCTTCATCTTTCTGACTGACCGACCCTTGACAATTCAAAAGTGCCTATAATTGGTTTATTTAAAATAAATGCTTTGAGTTTTGAGTTTGAGTTTGAATAGAGTTATGTTTTCATGGATGAATACATAGTGTAGGTACTTTTAATCCCGGTAGTATGTTCTCGTGGGATATTTTCCGATAACCAAGGATGAAGCCGCGGGCAAAAGCTAGTTGATAATAACTCATTCTCTTGTCAAATATAGCTGTCGCCTAGCTCCTGTTCTAGTCTCAGAACTGAAGCAAGCCGCAGCCCCGCGCGCGCGGTACTATAAAACAGCTATAATTAGTATCACACGTCACTGTTATGTCCGTTACACCGCGACTTCTGTGATCTGTCAGTTTTATGCGTTGGATACGGTTCAAGTATTAAATCGTAAAAACTTGTTGATATTGATTTTAATGTAATACTGGTTTTATAGTTTGTGACTGATCTAGAATATAGATTGACGAGTAATGTTAAGGTTACGGAGGTCAAACCCATCCGGTTGGACTGAAAACTGGCTGTAGCAGAGATGAGGAGTTAGTGGTGAATGAAATCATAGCTTCGTAGTCCACTGCTGATATCAATTGCATTGATATCTTCAAAGTTACACTGAATCTCCATAATCACAACCATTAAAGGCATGGCAAAACAAAAGACGATCATAAACACCAAAACAAACGGAATTTCGTACGATTTACCTACTTAGCAGTAGGACAATCCCATGTAAATCCAAACCAATTTGCGAATTACTTTCAATTACTATAATTCTTTCCGATAACATTTAAAAGGTATGATGCAATCATGAATATTCTGGACGCGTTCTGATGCATGACTCGTAAACATGGTACCTACATTTACAACCTCCAACTGTAGGTAGGTACATAATAATAGTAAAAAGTTCAGCATATGATGAGGATAAACGGACAGACACGAAGACTTGAAGACACTGTCTATACAGAGAGATACAGGTAGACAGATTGTCCACATGTGTCTACCAACAAATATGATTAGTTCTGCCCTCTGCCCTCTGACTCTATCGTTTCTCTCTGATTTGAACAGCTAATTACTTATGTGAGTCATTAAATGAATATGCCTCATACATATACTGTACATGTTTCTATAAATAAAGCAATGCCACAGATAAGTGGGCTGGACCATTAGGACCCCGGTGCAGAGAGCCGACCCAACTCCGGCCACTCCGGCGCGTTTGACTCAATTGAATCAAACTGTTTGTCGCTCCACTTTGGAAAGTTCTGGAGACTAACATCATTGTGAACATATTGTTCTTTTCATCCACGTGCTTCTGCCATCGTTTTAGCATTTTCTCCTATAAGTTAGGATCAGTAGTCTGACCAGAAGATGTTGGGTAGAATTGGTTTAAGTAATCTTTTTTGACATGAGGTGAGATTGCCATCTCACCTTTTACATATTAGTTTTCAACTATAATAGCTACTAACTCTAAAAAAATCTGCAAATACGTACTTTTTAGGAACTCACAAGACTTAACCTTTTGTTTTAATCAAAACAACTCAAGTGCCGGAAGATCACGAAATGTTCAGAAAATGACAGTAATTTGTTCAACAGGCAGTCATTTGCACGCTAGTGCGCGTGTAGTGCACGCACGGGCGGCGGCACACGTGAACAACAACAGCTGATCAGCGGGTGTCTCGAGATGTAATGACTGACTTCAGCAGGAGCCATTTATGATAATAACTTAGTATTTCAGCCGTCACATGCATCGAAGTAGCCTGCACGAGTGGCGATACTTAAATATACATCTAGCTAGTGCATCCTGAGGGTCTAGACGAAGTGACATTCAGCGATAACTATGATGAGAAAGTCATAAATGTATTATTATTATTTATTTATTTGCTCACTCAGTGAACATGAGAAAATATCTATTCTGTCGGCAACCAAATTTAGTGTACGCATTGTTCGCGTCAGAGGGACGTTATCCAACAGTTTAGTTCGACCGCGCGGCACCGCGAAAAAATTGGGCCGTCGTCGGCGATACGCGTACCCATCTGGCATACACAAGCCTATCCCCTGTAGCACACCCGGATTATTTTTGTTATCCCGGAACACTCCAAGTATATACGACGCCAGTGCTAGATCCATGACAAAAAAATGTATAATAAATGGATATAATATATAATAAATCATTGACATAACATACCCAAAAGCTAATGTTAATCTTGTTGAGAGTAGTTGTAGACATACGAAACGCTTTGAAAGCCATTGCCAGTTGTTTAGGCCCACTGCACAGTGAGCTGCTACCACCTTGCTGAATGGCTAATATATTTATCATAGCATATCTCAGCTATTCTTATACAGCGGATCTAGGAAAATAGGACGCCTGATTTAAAAAGGTTACAATAATCTATACTAATATTATAAAGAGGAAAAATTTGTATGTATGTTTGTAACGAATTGGCTCAAAAAGTACTGGACCGATTTTAAAAATTCTTTCACCATTTGAATGCTACATTATCACTGATTACAGTAGGCTTTTTTTTTCCACCCGTGCGAAGCCGGAACGGGCCGCTAGTCACAAATAAAAATATAGCGTTGTGTTTATAAAGAACTTCAATTACAATCGTACAATTAAAAATTAAACCACTTTAAGTAAGCAACTCAAGATATAGTCAAAATATGAGGTGATATAGAATCTGTTCGAGTTTCATATACAAACTTGAATTAGCTAGATTCTGAGAATCAGCTAATTATGATGTCAGAAGCGAGGTAAATCCGTCAACTGAACCAGGCTTTTAACAAGCAGGTACCATCGCGTGGTTGAAAACTAGACTCAATTTATTCCCACATAAGCGTTTCAAAAGTCCTACATATTGTTTGTAGGTAGTTTACTACAAGACTCTTCAATTAAAATATATTCCAGCTAACAAAAGTATGCTTTAAGTCATTACTGCAACCCGCGGGGTAATTACGTAATACACTGTAAATTAGGAATGGGTTTCATTTTGACAGTTCAACAGTATTCATTGCGATAATTACATTGTTGAGCAGACACATTTTTCGAACATATGAAGCAATCGACTAGCAATATCCTGAATAAATGATTCAGATTATGATTAATAGTATATCACATAATTAGGGCGCCGATCACAATCATCAATCATCCTTTGCGCTGTCTGGTGATTAAATTACATCTATCTACAAACTGTGCTTCGAAGAGTGTGCCCGGGAGCTCTAAGATCTGATCCTACCATCGCCCTTTTACTACCGGACTACCAATCGTACTGCAGTGTACCATCCACACTTGGTTAATATCTCAAAGCTTCTCCTCTACATTTATTATGCGCACAGCAAAAATGTGGAACTCTCTGCCAGTGACTGTATTCGCTTCCACATTTAACCCGTCTAACTTAAAAATAAGAGTGAACAGGCATCTTCTGGGCATGCTCGTTCCATCATAGACCTCATCCATCACTTTCCATCAGGCGTGATCGAGGTCAAGAGCGGCCCATTCAGCAATAAAAATTAAAATAAATTGCTTGTCGACAGTTCAGTAACAATTTATTTAATTTTACCCAGTCAGCGTGCAGTCCATGGCCGATTTTTTGGTAAATAAATAGTGCCACAAGTAGGTAGGCCCGTCCCACGCGGTCAGGAATAGCGCGGTGGCAGGATCCTGTCAATTCGGCCGTCGGCGTGCGTCCGCGCAGCTATTCTTAGCACACTGACATCCTTCCCTTCATTATTCAATCCCGGGAGCTGGGCTCATAAAATGCTGCATGTTTGTAGAGGAAAAGTATTTAAACAGCTGCTGTGATTTGACTTATTGCGACACTCAACAGTAGGTACGACACTAATCCCCCGAATTCTGGGTGTAGTTTACCGAGAGTTAATGCCCCTTAGTTCTTCTTGGTTCTGTTGGGACATAAATAAACGAAAAATAGGGTAACCGTTCTAATAAAATAATATTTAAGCGTCATTTTACCGCTTATCAATTACGCAAAAAGTCGTAAATGGTCTGTTTGCGCTCCCTTGGGAACATTCTGTAAGGCTCGCTACATACGACATACGACACAGCTGGTGGATGCGGGCACTCGACTTATGTGCTAGTGAATAATCAAACTATTATTTACCTACACGTAATTTAGTAATATACAAAAAGACTTTTTATTCTTGCTGTATCCTCCTACCTCCTTCGCGACTCCATTAAATACCTACCAACTTCAGGAAAGCCTCAGCAATTTTAATCTATTGATTAATCGGTATCCAATCTTTTTCTAACTTTGATACCCTAAAAATCCAAGGCGCATTATAGCGAACTGTTGGAACATCCAGAAGCATTATATCATTATCATCATCACTTAAGTTATGTCCAGTACCTACCTGCCGTCGTTTGCACCAAGCCTTTCTTCAGCAATGAGGCTACACTTGATTCTGATGAGTTAATCTCACGGCTCTTGAAAAGGGAGCTTCCGGGGAGTCTGACGTAATTCTTTGATAATCACCTTGGCTATCATTGAGTCTAAGTCTAGGCCGAACACAGCAAACCTAGTTAATGAGGATCAGAACAGATTACCTAATAGGCCGCTGACGTCTTAGAACTGGACACGGCAATGAAGTAGATTGGAGGATAATCAGAATTGCAAAATAGATGCTACCTGAATCGACTATGTATGTTCTGATAACTGAAAACAAATATTATTCTTATAATTTACTCGAGCCGTCATTTTAGAAAGTGTATAATAATTTTGTGTCTCATGATTATAGGTAACACAATGGCGTGAAGATGGACTGTCTCTCACACAATTTGTGTTGTAACAAATTGTATTAATTTATCTCATGTCAATGTGTCTCAAAGTTTATTAACATACTAGCTTTTGCCAGCGACTTCGTCCGCGTGGAATAATGACTTCCGGAAATTGAGGCACTAACTCTCATAGAGTTTAACCGATGTGCTCTTTCTTCTGCTGATTCTTGAGAACGCGGATTTCTCATTCCACGCGTTTTTCAAGACAATAGCGGGCGTCCGCTTGGGGCTTGAATAATTAAAAATATATAACTACGTCTAATATATAAAATAATATATAATAAAACCTACTTCACTTAAAACTAAATACCTATAACTACTATAATTAATAATACCTATACCTATAATTAATAAAAGTACCTACGCTTTTACCTACTTAATATTAAAAAAAACTGAACATAAATTAACCAAAACTTACCTACTACTAACTAACTACTACTAACCTATTACTACTTCAAATAAAAAGAAATCCTGTTTTCCCAACATTTCCCTTCACTGCTCTGCTCCTATTGATCGTAGCGTGATGAAAAGTATACTATAACCTGCCCAGGAGTATGAAGAACAATTGTACCAAGTTTCGTTGAAATCCGTCGAGTGGTTTTTGTTTCTATAACGAACATACAGACAGACAGACAGACAAAAATTTTACTGATTGCATATTTGGCGTCAGTAACGATCACTAATCACCCGCTGATAGTTATTTTGGAAATATATTTCATGTACAGAATTGACCTCTCTACAGATTTATTATAAGTATAGATTAAGTATAGGGGAAATTCCTGAAAAGACACCACCAAATTACATACGGCGTAGGAAAATATAATACAGATTCTATACACATTTAGGTGCGAGATGTTATGTTATATACTCAACAACGTAGCCCGAACATCTTGTACTGTCCTCAAATGATATAAGCAGAACAATAGATACAATATTTAATAAGGTACAGCATAAAACTACCGCACCCAGAGACTACGTAATTATGTTCTTTTTTAAACTCAAACTGTAAATGGTTTTATTGAAATAAATGCTTTGAACTTTGGTTTTTTTTTTGAGTTATCTTCGTGTAAGTAACCGTTGTATATTATAATAGTAGATTATACAACAAGTGAAAAAAAAGGGAATTTAATTCGAGGGACTACGTTGGATCCCGAGAGCAGCGAAGGATTCTAGAATAGAATCCCGAGCGTAGCGAGGTATTCTAGATTTGAATCCTGAGCGGAGCGAGGGATACAAGGACCGAGATGAATTATTTTTTTCACGAGTTGTGTACTCTACTTTTTACCATTGACTGCGAGAAAATAAATAGTAGTATAGTATTTATCACATTTTATTTTATAATCGGTGATAAGAGAACAAAGGTTTTGTATATAATTCGTATATTCGTGCTTGTTCCAAATTCAAAATGTTTTTATTCACTCAGTGACTAAAAGAGAGTTTTATTCACTGTTTTCGATGAATAAAATGCCCTTTTTCGAGTGGCAATGGTAAAAAGACTTTTATAACACATTTGCTCATTGAGCTATATAACTAGAGAAGCAAACCTCAATAAAATGTGTCAAAAAAGTGTAGCCACTTTAAAAACGCGACGACGTAGCTTTGAAACCACTAAACATTTAAAAGTAAACATATATCTGTCTCACTTACACACGTCATAAGAATAATACCGTCGCTTAGATTAGACATAGACCGCAATATAAATATGCAATGACGGGATGGGGTTGCCTACCCATGCGAAATTTTACCCAATATTTTAAGCCATAAAAAGCGTTATAGATTAAGTTAAATTATTTTTTAAATATTTGAATTATGTATTTCTTATTAGATGTGTAATAGAAGTTTATAAATAATGAAAATAATTAAGACATTTTCTTTTTGAATATTTTTTCTTTATTATTAATGAAATTGAATGGTTTAGTAGGTAGCCAGTCAGTCTCTTTTCTCAGCAATCGGATTATTTCTACCCATTTTTCACGGCATGCTGCATCTTTAGGCACCCTGCTACGTTGTTATTATTAAAAAATATTTAAAATCACTTATTCCATAAATTAAAAACTCCCACTAATGTGGAAAACTAAAACTAAGTTTTTAGTGGTAACACTGAACCTAATTTACAAAATTCTACATTTTATTGCGTTTTTACGTTGATATAAACACAGAAACAATTAATTTACGTGTGGAAAGTAATTCCGGTTAATTTATTATGTTTTTGTGATCTTGAATCGCACTCTTTCGCGATATTTTTTGTCGCATGTCACTCGGTTGACTTCGGTTAGCGTCACACAGAGCACTGAACTGACGTTAGCTACTCTGATGGCTGTGGCCATCAGCCTAGTGGCAACGCCTTGGTGCGGTAATTGCTAATCTAGTGTAACATATATATCAATGCATTTGCTCGTAAAGGGTCTCTTATTTCACCAATTTCAATATCGTAATGTATGTCATTACGAACTTGTGCGTTATTGTAATGTAAAAACCACGACTTTCTTTTTAATAAGGTAAAACGTACGGTATATCAAGATGCTCCGTCTAAAACGAACGGTACTTTTATGTCAGAAAAATTAACTTTAGGAGATAAAATATAAAAAAATAAACATTGAATTCTTTTATTTAATTAATTTTGACAATAAATTACAACCATTTATCTGTAACAAAAACAAAAAAATATTAATTTACTTTATTTGTAATACTGGCTGTTTTTGTGCCTTTGCCTTAAAAAAAAGAGCTGATGCGCGCGCATCGCTAATCTGTGAACAAGTAAAAATTATTCCGCGTGCTTTTTCTTTTCACTGTATTGTTTTTATTTGAAAATTTCGTCAAGTAATAATGCAAAGTACAAGCAAAGATGCAAATTCAGTCCGAGTTTTATTTATTTCCTCGCCTGTTATAAAACGTCGTCTGACTTACGTGCGCTTTGATAATATTACAGCCTCTGCTTTCTTGTAGCCCTCGCCTACGGCAATATCGCCTCGGCTATAATTTTCTACTTACCGCACTTATATCATAATGTACTATGACATGTCGCTAAGCTGTACTAAATCAAGAATGGGTCAATTTCCATGATACTTATTCTTTTCTATCCAAGATATACATGAAGTCACTAATCTTAAGTTATTAATGATGTATGTTACTCATAGTACCTATAAAATGAGACAGGGACAGAAGAAAATAAAAACTGCAAGGAAAGGTTGACACCACAGTTGAAACTCAAACTCGACACGTTATGAAAAAGAGTAATTTTCAGGAAGAAGTTAAGTACCTACTTATTTTACTTAACAGTGCTAAAGTAAGTAACTACTTCTTACAAGAAGGCTATCCAACAAGTGATCAACGACTGTGAGTTCGGCGGTAAACCTAGAAGACGCAAGTGACAGAGGTTCTATTGTTTACGGTGTTGTACTGTCCTGTATCTCATCGAAGGAAGCGCATTGTGTCGCTATCTGCGATCAGCTGGACCCTCGTCCTGCCGGCGGACTGACAAGTGACGCATTCTGACGAACGTGAGGGACGAGTGTCTACAGCTGAAGATTGGTATGTTGTATACGTATACGTGTGTACAAACCTTATCTTGTTGCGTGTGTGCAAATATTTTGGGCACATGAAAGTTAGTGTCATCATCATCACCGTTGGAATGTTAATGGGGAGCCAAAGGGGTCAACAAAGTTTGCCACCCTGTGACAAGGAACGGGACGAGACGAGCTCTATGCTTCGTCACGTCACATGTAAATAATCTAAGATATGATAACTCTAAACTTCAAGTCCAACTCCATCTCTATCAATATTATTATAAGGTTTAATTTAATACTGCAAATCCAGGTTTCTAGGTGACATAATTAACCTGTGACAAAGACGAGGTCTCCAACGCTCATGATACTCATGTGCCGTATTATAATATAATAATATTTTTATTTCATAAAAACGTTTACAAAAAAAAAGGTGTACATTTAGCCAAGAGAAGTAAATTTTCCATACAATTATAGTGCCTAAAAATTAACCTAAAACTAAAATATTTTTTGTTTTTATAACAGGTTCAAGAAGGGATTGTTCGGCATTAGAGTTTTAGGTGGCGACCCGCCCGAACTAGGTTTATTCACACCTGTGTTTCAGGCCATCACTTTACATTGGAGCATTAATTCTTTAAAATAAAACTAGTAAGTTTAAAATAATTAATTAACAACTTTGAGAAAAAGCACATTGGTATGAATGTACCTAATCAGATTGTTCCACCCACGGCCGAGTAACAGACCGCTCGACAACCATTCAGTTAGGGCTGTGCTCCACATGCCAACACCACGTCATCATTTGCTCTATACATATATTATTGTTTTCTAACTAGCTTCTGCCCGCGGCTTCGACCGCATGAAATTTCTCGTTCCCCGACCCATCGCTTCGCATCGCGTCGCCCGCCCGCGCTATTACTTCGTTTTCGCTTAGCGTTCTTTCTGAATTTTTCTTCTTGCTCGGCTCCCAAGGGTTCTAGCGTGATGTTAAAGCCAATAAACTTATCTCGGGAATTGGGCTATCAAATGCAAAAAGAATTTTTGAAATCCGAGTTCTAGAGATTACCCCGGTCAAACAAATAAACTCTTGAGCTTTATTATTAGTACCATAGATATAGACTAGAGTATGTTTTTAGTTGCGCTTTAAAACTGAAAAAAATGATTGCAACATTTTACATTAATTGGGTAAACGACAATTATTATCCTCATCAGGCCGGATAAATGAAATATTATTCCACTAATTGATAATTACTGAACCTTATTATGATTGAATTACAGCCTGGTGATACTCATCACTGCGGATAACTAACACACCAATAATATGTAAAACAATATTATTGCAGAAAGTAAACAATAACAATGATATACCACGAATTATCCCTAATAGATTCATGTTTATTTTCATTAAACTCTATTAACTGAACAAACAATCAATTAATTATTATGAATTAGTTCAATTAGGGTTGTGTGGTGTGATACCGCTCTGTGTTGGTTCACTGTTGCACTGATTCGCACATAATTAATTATCATAATAATGACTTTTAACTGAAGGAAAAACTAAATAGAAACTGTCTAAGGCTGAGGCTACAGTAGGCAGCGATTTGCGATGTGACTGGAAGAGCGAAACGAGAAAAACATGGTATGGCTACATTATAAGCGAAATTCCAGCGTATAATCGGCGATGATGGCTGATATGTTGATGTAGCCGATGCCGTGATTACTGTAATGTTGTTCCTATCGCATAAAGAAATCAAAGATCGCTAGTAATATTTTATGTACGATGTAGCCATATACGTGAGCATTCTTGTTTTAATCGCTCATATGTCGCAGGTCGCGTCGCGGCCTAATGTAGCCTCAGGCTAAGTAACTGTATGTTTTATAATTTAGAATAAGTAAAGTACCAGTCAATAACAATTAAGAGATCTTGCGTTGTTGTCAAGTCTGTGTTGGAGTATAACGTAGTAATATTTTATTGACTGATATATAATGATATCTGATAACTACTATCACCCAGGGTTCGTAAAAATCCGACATCCAAACTTCCGTACTATAACTATGTAAATTCGAAAGTAACTCTGTCCGTATGTTACCTTTTCACGGCTAAACCACTGAACGGATTTCGATAAAATGTGGCACTGAGATAGATGGCATCCGGGAGAGGGAAAAGGGCTACTTTTTGTCTCGGCAGCACGGTCCCGTGAGATCACACACGCGGGCGACACCACGGGTAGAAGGTAGTTTATAATAAACATAAAAATATCCGATAATTGATATCTATAAATCAATTATCGGATATTTTTATTTGAATGTGTTTTTCTAGCGAAGTAATATTAACAGTTGTAAAAGCATTCGAATACCTTATATTAACCTAACCTAAACACTTTGTTATGGTCATGGACATAAGGTTTGAATTTCAATAAAAGTGTGGTTGATTCGTTTGTTAAGTGAATCCCGGAAACTTATAATTAAAATGACCGTGTGTGTAGGCATTGCACTTTTGCAGGAAACAGCAGATTTTTTTTTCAATAACTGACGAAAACTTCAACGCGCTGGTGTAGCATCATGTGCTGAGTTCATGTCAACAGACTGCGCGGCGACGTGCCTGACAGTCCTAACACCCTGTACTTAATGTATGTCCACATAAATATCAATTGTGTATAACGTTATATTATACCAGAGAACCCTGATCATCATTCATGATCAATTCACTTAGCAACATAACATGCGACAGACGTCCCTCCCAACAGACAGACTATACGGTGTCTATTATCTACGAGCTCTACTTACCCCGTTTGGTAACAACGCGCGAAGATAAGGGTCCATACAAACGGGCTGACCCAGTGGTCGACAGCGCGAACTGGAGCACCAGCCGTGACACATATACCTACTTGAACAGTATCGATTGCGCGCCGCACAGGTATAAATATTATAAGCAGCGGGTGGCAGGCAGCAACGCATTTGAAATTAATTAAGTAACAAAACACGCCTAAAATTACATTGTCCGAAGAGATATGCAGAGGCGTATCAGAGTACTCGAACAGGTGACTAGTTATGTTCAAGTGCCAGAACAGAAGAGGAAATGAACCAGTTGCCATCAACCGTGCCCAAATGAACCAGTTGCTATCAACCGTGCCCAAATGAACTGTTGTTATCAACCGGGCCCAAATGAACCTGTTGCCATCAACCGGGCCCAAATGGACCTGTTGCCATCAACCGGGCCCAAATGAACCTTTTGCCATCAAATAGCCCCAAATGAACTGTTGTTATCAACCGGGCCTAAATGAACCTGTTGCCATCAACTAAGCCCAAATGAACCTGTTGCCATCAACCGGGCCCAAATGAACCTGTTGCCATCAACCGGGCCCAGATCCAGATTTTGAGCTGCTACTGAAAAATTCTTAGATGGTTACGGAAAAACCTAGTAACATTTTCAGCCTTACCTGGGAATCGCACTCAGGACCAAGTTCAGCAGTCGTCCCTACAACTACTAGACCAACGACGCAGTCAATCATTCGGTGTTAGCCATTGAAATATTTTTTTCAGTGATGTCACGCTTGTTACTTACGTAAAGAGCCAATTGTTGATGAACGACAGAGCAACATTACATTAACTTTAGTTTGGTAAATGCGTCTATTTTCAAAATAATTCCATCACGTTAAGTTTGTCCCACACGCAACCCATATCAGAAAACTGTCACAGGAATCCATAGTGACATAACTTATCTATCGTCCTTTATGAATAGAAAATGTGATAACGTGGTACTAAAATAACCTATACCTAGGTACAATATGGACACAGACATTATCTTTATGTAACAATGAGGTAACATAATTTTCTGATGGAAATATTAAGTTTAGTATGGGAAAAAAGTCTATCACACACTGCTGTTACAGAAAGTCGAGAGATTTGACAAAAAACTCATCACTTGTGTCTGGTTGCAGTGGAACACAGCACTGCATAAGCGGTAGTAATAGCCCAAGCGGTTTCAATTTAGTTCGCTTTCAATTTTGAAACCGCTTGGGCTATAACCACCGCTTATGTAAGTAGTGCTGTGTTCCACTGCAACCAGACACAAATCATGATTTTTTTAAATCATTCTCAAAAGCACAAAAAGTCTATATTATATTCCAAGTCAAATCTGTGTGTGATAGAATTTTTCCATTCTAAAGCTAAACTTTAATATTTCCATCAGAAAATTACGTTACCTACAGATAATATTTGTTTCCATATTACTTTTTTTTTATTTCCCATTTTAGTTTCAAAACCTCACTCTACGCAATTTCCTGATATGTGACACACGACCCTACGACGATCTGCAAGGGCCGTATGGATGCGTCCATGCATGCTACTCCGATTCTCGTAAACACTGCAGCCGACACCGTCACGCTCCGGCTGTCGCGAGACCGCTCAGACGCACTTTCCAACAGCTGACCGCTATCCGCCATCATGAAATATGCTCACATCTACTTATGCACAGTATGTTGTGTTCGTGTATTATAGAAGGGAAGTAGCCTACAAGCTTTTATCCTGTGTCACAACATCTTATCAAAGCCTTTTAAGTTGAAGGGCACCATGACAATTACAATAAGATATTTTTTTGTTTGTGTTTCCCCACACAACATAGTTGTTTGAAGACCACTTATAATCTTTCCTTATATAAGTAATAAAAATGGTGTAGAAATAGAAACTCTATAATAGAATACTCTTTATTATATACACCTAGATTACAGACATCTCGTGTCTCAGTGTTAGTTACCCTACTCCTCCGAAACAAAATTCTCGTGTCTCAGTGTTAGTTACCCTACTCCTCCGAAACAAAATTCTCGTGTCTCAGTGTTAGTTACCCTACTACTCCGAAACAAAATTCTCGTGTCTCAGTGTTAGTTACCCTACTCCTCCGAAACAAAATTCTCGTGTCTCAGTGTTAGTTACCCTACTCCTCCGAAACAAAATTCTCGTGTCTCAGTGTTAGTTACCCTACTCCTCCGAAACGGCTGGACCGATTGTATGAAATGTGTGCATATCGGGTAGGTCTGAGAATCGGCTACTATCTATTTTTTTCTTTTGCAAAACGACGTTTGCGGGGTCAGCTAGTAAATATATAAATTTTACAAAGGGTGACAAATTGGGCGGTCTTATCGCTTAGAGCGATCTTTTAAAGACAACCTTAAGTTTAGGCGTATTGATTTAAAACGAATAAAAAAATGCCTTCTTGCCAACAAAAGAAATTCATCGTAAACTAGCGTCTGCCCGCGACTTCGTCCGCGTAAAATTGCAACCTTCCCACCGCGTGGGATCCGATACCATCCCGAGCTACTACTTTTTTGGCGGTTATTATCGTTGTTTCTGACTTTTTTCTTTTTGTTCGGCTCCTAAGGGTAATTGCGTGATGTTAAATAGAATAATGTACCCAAGATTTTCTAATATCTTTTTAAAAGAGTGTCCTTGGAGTTTCAGTTTTTTTTTTTCAGATTTTTTTTTTCTTTATATTTTTTTCCGTAAGAACCTTGTACAGAGTATTAGAAACCTACAAAAAAAAAATCAGCCAAATCGGTCAAGCCGTTTTCATGTTATGTCGTGACAACGGAAAACGGGTTTCATTTTTATATATATAGATAAAAGCTTTTCAAAATTCAATATAACCATGACGCGATCACTCGGTGTTTTGGCGCAAAAACGCCTTGTTTACAGCGTAAAAGAGTAGGCATTTCCACCCAATTTTCGTGAATCATATTTAACGTTATTTTTATTCGATTTTCTTTGAAGTTGGTGACTGCGACAAATCGATTCATTACATCACATTATTCTGCTTTCTTGCATTAAAACTTTTCTGTGATGGTGAACTCGAGATAACAGGACTTTTTTGTTTTACTCAAAGACGAACAAACTGTGGACACCGAACGTGATTATTATCAATTTTCCTCAATTTGGCCATTTATTGTAGTATGCATCATTATAGGAAGCCAAAGTTTACGTTTGCGGAGGACACGGGAGTCAAACAATAATATGTGACTGATTTAAGATTTACCTGCAAGTGATGGTAGTCAGTTCACGTAACTATTATATACTTCATTAAAATACTGAAAAGATTAGATCTATGGCTCACCATATACCATCATCTTTGCACTAAGATCAAGCTATGTCAACGACTTATCTCTGCGTCAATGTTGTTAAAAACACATCAAAGGTTGTATGTAAGCACACAGAAACAAACAATCACGTGGCGAAGCGCGTGCGCACGTTTCAGTCACATCGAGACACGCCCCATGTGATGTAGATAAGTTAAGTACCCAGACATAATCACCATGTAGGTACCATAATGTGTGGCCCATGATGCTGCTTATCTCTACTAATCAACAAACTCACATTCATTTTGCCGAACGCCATTGTTATAGCTTTCGTATGACGGTTATAATTTGTAAAATTACCATTGAACAAGTCTTTTACATTAGATAGTTAGTAAAGCTGGCTATTATTCGCACGATACACGTAATTATCTCTGAAGTCAATTACCCTTTGTGTTTGTTTGCTGTCACTGTCATCTTCGTCTTAAAGTTCATGGTGTGAAACGAAATGCCTGCACAATCTATATACAGGATGTTTGGTAGCTGAGTGCACAGCTTTAAGGGAGTGACAGTTGACACTATTTACAGCATTTTGAGTCATACATGTCACACGACATGACATAACATGTCTTAGACGAAGTATGTTTTTTATTTTTTTCCCAATTAAAGTTGGTAGGTAATTCCAGGATAGGTGCCCCAATGGGATAGGTGCCGCGGCTTTGAATACTGTATATTAGAAATATCGTGGGCTAAAATCGTACTACGTAATAGGAAGCGCTCCCCCCGCAGACCCCAGTGCCACGCCAACCGCACGCGAGAGCGCATTCGTTTTGCCCGTGAGTGTAAAAATCTTCCGCGGCGAGACCATTACAAGCGTTAAAAATATAATCGTAAGTACTTACTATCGAATATCTTTTCACTCTGTTATAAATTCTATATTTTTTAAATTTATTTGATGATATTACAGTTTAAAGTACACGAAATAATGCTTTAAATAATAGTTTTCTTTTTAACTTTTTTTAAATTAAAAAAGGCATCTATCCTGTGCTAAAAGTATAGTTGCCCCATTTGCTGTTCGGGATAGATGCCCTCAGGGGCATCTATCGCTAAGTATCTCTATAAATGTTTTCATATTGCAGGTGGAAGAAATGCCTCGAAAATACTCGTATAAAAGAAAACCGGGGGTGGTCCCCAGTCACATTACTTGGACTGAAGAAAGCTTGGAGAAGGCTTTCCAAGAAATTTCCGCGTGCGGGCCCTATCAGAATACCAGCGCTGCGAAATTTATTTTTAAATATCGCAGCATCATGCTGAAATAGGAGCCTTTTGGCCTAGTATAGAACTTTCTGTTTCATTTTTCTTTTTGTTACTTTATTTATTTTTTTATTTTGGTATTTTAATTTAGACTGTGTTTAGTTTAGTTTGTGATCCTCCTGTACGAGTCGCAATAAATACTATTTCTTTCTTTTCTTTGATGAGATTTTGTGCTGTCAATTGACTTTTTAAGTTCCCTTCCGCGGGTTGTTACTAGTCTTAATCTCCAGTGAGGGTACTTTCAATTCCAGTCTCCCCTTCTATGAAGCGTCCGCTCAAAGTTGAGAAGTACTGGGTGAACATATACTTACTTATCTTGTGTTTAGGCGGACAATATACAGAAGATATAATAAAATACCCTGCTTTGTCTTTGATGGCAACAGTAGCAGATTGTGTGTGCTCAATAGACATAAATCATTAAAAAAGATGTCAGAAATTAATGTTAAATACTGAATACAAACTGATTATTGCAACTATAGTATGTTTTATTTCAATTAGCATCTAATATTGGAGCATTTATACAGTGAGTCTTCTATCCCTCACGTTAGGCATCTATCCCTTGAAGCATTTTTACTACGAGTCTTCTATCCCTCACTTTAGGCATCTATCCTACTTTTGAGAGGGTAAAAAAGACACAATTTCCTCAAAATCTATGAAACTTATGTAAAAACAAAAGGGGTACCATCCTAGATTAAAGATCAAAGTTACCATATGCAAAAGACGTATTGCCAATAGATTTTTAATTAATAAGTTATGGCTCCCTATCAAAAAGTGGGGCACCTATCCTGGAATTACCCTATGTTATTTTTGACTAAATGTTGGCAATTGAAATAAAAAAAAACATCGTCTAAGACGTGTATAACTCAAAATTCTCATAATGGTGTCAACTATCATCCCCTTAAGGCTTTGTATCCAACTTCCAAATATCCTATATATCTATATCTATACATATAATAAAATCGTAGGAAAGTCAAAACTGTACATTGAATATTTTTTAAAAAGAATACTTGGGGCGTGATCTACAATCGATATCGAAGCCAAAAATATAGTTTTTAAAATTTTTGTCTGTTTGTCTGTTTGTCTGTTTGTCTGTTTGTCTGTTTGTCTGTCCGGGATAATCTCAAAAAGTACTGCATGGATTTACTTCAAATTTTGCATGAATATTACTAAGAGGTCAGGTCAACATATAGGCTACATATTATCACGCTATCACCTACGGGGGAGGAGCTGTGAATCGTTATTTTTCTTACGCATTCTGTGACAGCGTGTAATCTAACGACGCATATTTAAATGTTGTTTTTGAGTAAGCCATGCTGTTATCTAGCTATACACTATAAAAACTACGCCATTTAAGTAACTTGGGCAGAGAATTAAAGTTTAATTAATGTTAGTAGTATAAAGACAATTTTAAAACAGCGCCATCTATGAGATTTCATAAAAATCAAATCAAGTTACATGTTAACATTTTTTGGAAATTAATAATTTAAATTTTATCATGTTGGCGAGGTAAGTAGTTAGTTATTCTTAAAATTCATAGATGGTGATGTGCATTTTCTTCTTATAAGTTGTATCGTATAGTTCGTTTTGACAAATTCAAGTTCCAACCTAACCCTCAAAATCTTAAGCAGAGTTGAGGAAGACAATTTAAAAAAAAATGCGGTGTTAAGTATTACAAAAAAGTTATGTTCATTGATGACGATCATTTCATTTCATGACACCCTCGCGAGGATAGCGTCAGTGACAGTCCCAGCCGCATGCGTCATCTGTTTGCCGTCATCTTGGTGCTATGTGGAGTCGCGAACCCGGTAGCTTTGTGGGAGAAGTATCGCTATCATCTGTCTGAAGATTTTCTACGAGCTTTGAGGCGTGCTACTGGAGACGAAGTCGAAGTAATTGATGAACGCGTGCTGAACACCTGTCTCAGTTCACTTCAAGATGTGGTCATTTCTATCGGCGGCAATCCACTGATCGAATATGGGTTACTAGCTCCCCAATCATCACCGTATCAAGACCGTGGAAATCGGGAGTATAACGCTGAGACAAATTACGATCCGGGCGAAATGACCACCATACGAAATGACCATGTCGCTTTGTTCTCTTCAGAGCAAAAACTTTATGACACCGTCCTTGAAAGCGTTGGGCAAAACCAGGGTAAAATGTTTTTCTTGGATGCTCCTGGTGGAACAGGAAAAAAACATTTGTCACCACTGGCATACTTGCAGAGGTCAGGAGGCAAGGCAAAATTGCTATTGCTGTAGCGTCATCGGGAATCGCTACCACACTGCTTCCGAGTGGCAAGACAGCACAGCGCCGAAACGCCTGTTTGTGTTGTGTCACGTAACAGCGATAAGGGACACGTGCTCAAGGATTGCTCTCTGATCTTATGGGATGGGTTTACGATGGCCAATAGGAAGGTAGTTGAGGGCGTGGACAGAATCCTGCAGGACATCCGCAGGAACGAACATTTGATGGGTGGTGTCACACTTCTGTTCAGTGGTGATTTTCGGCAAACGCTTCCCGTGGTGACGCGGGGCTCGAGGGCTGACGAAGTGAATGCTTCGTTGAAACGATCTTCGTTGTGGTCACAAGTTCGTACGCTGCGCTCGACCATTAATATGAGAGCCCGGCTCGGCGGCAATGCACGTGCTCAAAAATTCTCCGATGTCCTTCTAAGTCTTGGCGAAGGCACTCTACCAGAAGAGATAGGTGGACAGGTGGTGCTTCCAGAGTCTCTCGGTAGAGTGGTATCCAGCTTAGAAGAATTAATTCGCTGTGTGTACGGGGACATCAGTCGTATACCGCACCAGCAGAATTCTTGGGTGTGTGAGCGGGCCATTTTGATGCCCAAAAATGATCAGGCTGCAGCAATTAACGATTGCATTCTCTCGGAAATTGAGGGGAATAAAGTGGTCTAAACCTCGACAAACACTGTTGTCGAGCAAAATGACGCCACACATTATCCCGTGGAATTTCTGAGCTGCCTGTCAGCAAGTGGACTTCCAGCGCATACCATCAAGCTGAAGGTCGGTGTTCCGATTATGCTTCTTCGGAACCCCTCTCCTCCGAAGTTGTATAACCCGCCTTAAAGTCATCTCGCTCCACAGACACACCATTGAGGCGGATATTCTTACGGGTTGTGGCGTCGGCGAGGCAGTATTTATACCACGCATTCCCTTCATACCTCATAATTTCCCGTTCCGGTTCAAGCGCGTACAGTTCCCCGTGAGTGTTTGCTTCGCGATGACCATCAATAAGTCGCAGGGGCAGATACTGAGGGCAGCGGGTGTCGACCTCAGGACAAGTTGCTTCTCACAAGGGCAACTGTACGTCGCTTGCTCCCGCGTCACCAGTCCTGACTCTCTTTACATTTTGGCTCCTGGCAACATAACTACCTACGTAGTTTATAGAGAAGCGTAGTAAGGTATGATACCTTTGTACGTATTTTTACTCTTTTGTGTCCTGGAATGTATTCCTGCATTATTTTCTCTATTTCCTTCAGTCACATCTTATGACTGAACTCAGCAGGATTCCCATATAACTCTCTTCACTTGCTTCGCTTGCAAAAAAAACTTATATTTTAATGCTATTTTAAAAGTTGTGTACTTATAATGCTATAGCGACACTGGCATCTTAGGTATTTTTGGTGCTGTAGAGCCTTCACGCAGACGACGTCGCGGGCAGCAGCTAGTTCTAATAATAAAACTGAAAAGTACCTATGTCGCGCTAATCTCTGGAACTCAAATCTGGAAATGCAATATAGTCCAATTCTTAAAGGAGACTAACATCACGCTAGCACCCTTAGGAGCCGAGCAAAAAGAAAAAAAGTAAAACGAAATTATACAAGTAGGTAGTGCTGAGGGGCGAAGAAATGCAACACGGGGTGGATCGGGGGAACAAGAAATTTCACACAGATGAAGTAGCGGTTCTAAGGGGGCAAGCCGACCGAACGCCCAGAGTGGCAAAATTGAGGGCTTCGAGCGATTGCACAAAACTCTTAGATATCCATTAGGTAATAAAATGCCCGGAAAAAAAGTATTTTAAAAGGTATGTATTTTAAAAAAAGCTACTTTGCGGCTATGAATCCTTACGCGGACGAACATGTTTTAAAGTGCTGTCTTGTCTTAAATTTTCTTAATACTGTCTCCTAAGAAAATTATAAGACAGCACTTACCTAAGCAAGCCAAGGCGAAAGAAAGAAGAAGAAGAACCCTAAATAGGAGACCTAAATAGGAAATAATAAGCAAACTCTTTCAAATTCATAATTTTAACAGTTTGGTCCTAATCTTTTTAACTTCTGCAGTGCTATTCTGTAAAAATCTCACCGTGAAAACTAAGGTGAAGTGAGTTGTCATTCCACCTGATGTTAGGGATTGCCTCCATTGATAGTTCACTTCACGCTCACTTCACCTATGTTATCACGGAGAGATTTTTACAGAATCGATAGGCTGAAACGATTGTGATGAAAAATGTATATTGTTCACGTTGGGAAACAGGGAAAGTAGCACACAGGAACAGAGGCCTGGACTCAGCGGTGAGCCGAAACAGGTTGATGATGATGAAGTTGATACATACATACTTATGTCGATAAAAATTACCTCAATTCATTCAACAGTTTCTGAGAAATTCTTTAACAGACACTCTCATGCACTTTTGTATACTTACTTGTTCGGAAGCCCCAATTTCTGTCTTTTGTAACATTATGTGAATATTATACAATTCCAACAATATCATGCCTATCCTAACTTTGGAATAGTATGCCTTGAGCATATATGGTGTTAGTGTAAAGGGCGGCGAATATTATTTTTGCGTGGGGCGGCTAAATAGCTCGATCAAGCCATGCTACTACCATTCAATTTATTGATGATCTTGATTACAATAATCAAGGTGTGGCAAGTTGTTAGGTCATGCCATAGCAGAAGGGCTTCCCGATCCAGTAGGTAAAGTATTGGACCTACTACTATTTACCTGGGTACGCGTAGGTCAACGGATGTACTGCTCTATCAGTTACCTACCGCCGTTGTTGTTTACGAAGATATCATGTAAAACACTTTTATTGTAGGGAAATCAAAAACTAAATTATGACGAGAAAAATATCATACCGAAGTATTTTGAGGATTTTGGTAAGTTGCTATTACCGACTTATTGGCGTAAATGAATTTCATACAGTTCTTTAATAAACGCTAGCGCGTTGTTGTTGTTGTTGAATTATTTTGAGTAAGCTCAAACCGTAATGGGAAATAACAAGGTTTTTAAAGTAAATAGGTAATTAATTTGAAGCGTTGGTATTGCATACCTACGTGTCAAAGAACACGTCTGGTCCCGTTTTCGACAAATGTTTTCTAATGATACTGTTACCGTGTCAATTTAAAATAACCACGATAACACCGTAATAACAATTTGCTTATCATCTTTGTGATAAGACTAGCAGTGCCCCGCGGTTTCACCCGCGTTACTTTGAGGAAAACACCTATTATACTACTAAAATATATTCCACTACTTTATGATTATTACTTGGTACCTACGCACGGCTACACATCAAGCTATTAATAACCAGTATAAGCTAACTTCTGATTGTACGAAAAACCAATGCGAGGTCAGCTAAAACTGGAAATGTATAGCTTGATGTGTAGCCGTGTGTACAGACGGCAGCACATCAAGCTACCCGAAACTGTAAAATTTTCCCAATCAACTTTGAACCATATGCTTTAGCGATAAAGTTGAAAATCTATTAAAGAAATTTGACAGATTGTGGTAGCTTGATGTGCTGGGGTCTGTACATTACTTTAAGAAGCTATTTTAGGTACATCACGCTATGATCAGTGAGAGTGGAACTATAGTAAGCCTCGCACAGCTAAGACACGCGGCGGCCGCGCGGATTTATTTTAAAACTATGATATCTCCTAAGTAAGGCAATTTTGTTTAAAATTAAATACTTGTGATGAATAACGTATTTATTTGGATAAGGATTAATATCATGTTTATAAAAACACCTTCGCAAGTAATGCATTATTTTAGAACTTAGTATAAAAAAGGCTAAGTATAGTGAGTCAACCTATATTAGAGACATACCTATGCTGTTGCAGACTGTTTTTAGAACTTTTAAAGGGGAACAATTCCGTGATACATGATTTTTGCGTAACTTTAACCGTTTACGCAGCGTACGCAACGAAAGCTTTCAAAAGGAATAATTTTTCCCGTTTTTACAACATTTTTCATTGATGCTCCGCTCCTATTGGTCGCAGCGGGTGTTATATAGCCTATAGCTTTTCTCGATAAATGGACTATCCAACACAAAAATATTTTTTCAATTCGAACCAGTAGGTAGTTCTTGAGATTAGCGCGTTCAACCAAACAAACTCTTCAGCTTTTTAATAATAATTATTTTACTGTACATTTTCAATTAATGAGTTGATGACACTATGCTGTAGAATTTGTTAATTGCTTTGATTAATGGATACATTTATAATTATATGATGTTTACCTATTTTTAAATTACTGTAATTTAGTTTAATATAACATTTTACACGACATGGTGTACACTCGTGTTTTGACAAATAAATGATTGTATACAAAGTGTTAATGAAATAACCCAAAACCTCGGACACCCCAACCGATTTTTATATTAATAAATTGATATGACATATAATTATTTATTTTCAAAAATTATAGTAAAAGATATTTGTAAATGTTGTTGTCGCGCTACTTCTTAAAGATTCGTAGCTCTATCGCCGCCGGCGCGCTTCCCGACCTTGGCGCCAGCTCTAGCACTCTCCTCACCCTCGCCCGCGCTGTTTGTTTTCATTGCGTTGGACAGTAGCGTACAGCGTCGTTAAAAAATATTAGACACGGCATGACAAATAATTATTTTTTGGAAAAAAAAATAACCCATATTAAAAATTATTGTATTCGATTTTGCTGCCGATTCTAAACAAACTAGTTTCAGGTTTTGGGTTATTTCATTAACACATTGTATATTTTTACCTAGACTAAACTGCAGAAAGTTCCCAAGCTGGCGAGAAAGAGACGTCGCACCAATGATAACAATGACACAGTTATTAGTTAGTTATACTTATCCACTTCATGTATGATCCTTGACTTTCCATTACACCTGAAGACTTGAAAAGACATTTCAATATTTTTTTCCGTATCTTTTCCCTCTCTGTGGCTTGCAGCTGAAAATCAGCGTCAGGTGGCACATCTTGTGTTGTCATCTGACAATATGCTGAGCTGAGGCCCTTTTGGCATTATTATCAAGGTGTATTTATTTTGCTGTAATGCCAATAAACGCATTTTTCTTTTTTTCTTTTTTCTTTCTCTATGCTTGAAACACAAAACTATGCCATACTTATCTACAATGTTCTGTGAGCGATTCGAACTTGCGACCCATAGAGCAAACACAAACCTCTAAGCCACTGCGACCATAGAACTGCGATTCGAGAATAAGTAAAAAAACAGGTAAGTAAGCTAAATAATATCTAAATAGTTTTTTTTATCACTCGCAGCATTCGTCTCAGCTACCCAACCACTTTCCACTGCTCCCGCGACCTGCCGCCATGCTTGGACGACCACAAAGTGGAGACAATTGTAAAAATAAACGATATCCAAGATGCAGCGTATTGTCCACAAAACTGTTACGTGGAATATTCCATGAATCCATGGGCAGCTGACATCACGCGATGATAGCACGTTACATACATATTTATGGTTGCAGAAAGTAACAATGGCGGCTTATTATGGTGAAACCAACAACTACTATGTGTTTACAGCGGTCGGTAGTTTGTGGTGCACTGCAGTTTTACGAGCGGGTAATGCTTGTAAAATACAAGTAAAACCTGTGGTAAAACGGTCGTTAATGAGTAACACGATTCATTTGTTATAAACAATTATTATCGGTAGGATTATTCGGGTGGTCCAGCCATGTGTGCACCTACATAATTATGTGCACTGAGTAACAAGTGTATGACACGGAAGAACTCTTTTCGATTACGACAATAATTATTAAAATAAACATGTGAAACAGTGACTAAGTACTTACAATTATCATGTCATAGCTGCTATAATTGTGAATAACACATACCTACATTTTAATTAAGAAATAACGAACCAACAAGTGTGTTCTAATTAAGAAATCACGACATCTAAGGAATATTCCTATAGTAAGAATTTGTTATTACCTGTTAGGCAGTAGGTAGGTGGCACCGCCTGACGCAGGTCCTCACCGGACGAGCATGTTTCGGGAGTTTCCTGCACATCATCAGGCGGGAGGATCGCCCAGAGGACACAGTGGTGCGGTCCACCGTATGCTCCACCGTGTCCTCTGGGTCTGAGATCCGCCCCGCTTGGGCGGAGCACCGCCGTGTCCTCGTAGAGGCGATCGGCAGCGGCGGCGACATCTCGCGTCCGGCCCTGGTTCAAGCCATTGTCCGGGGCGAGAGGGAGTGGGAGGCAGTCACCTCCTTCTGCGAAACAGTCATGCTAGCGAAGGAGGTGGCGGGACGTTTGAGGGATAGAGCCTCACGTCCCAGCCGCCGCGGGAGACGCTCCGGGCGTCGGGAGCCGCGTGAAGGCTCCCGGCCACCGAAGGCGCGGGCCTGCGGACGGAGAGTAATGGGTAACTCTCCGTCCGATCAGGACCAGCCCGTGCCGGACGGCGTGTACGTGTTCCACGCAGCAATAGGGAAGGGGCCCTTATGGGACGAAGCCTGCCGGGGCAGCGGGATTGTCCGAAAGGGTTACCGTTTCCCCGGAACATAAAGGGCTAAGGAAGGAACACGGGTGGGTTTTAGTCAGTAAGAGTCTGACACTCCCTTCCGCTCCACCCAGAGCGGGTGATATCTCAACCTAAAAAAAAAAAACAAAGGCAGTAGGTGGCTACACTACCTAGGTATGTATAAACATTATCTCATCTCCGTATTGTCCAGCAATTTTTCTTGAATTCTTTGCAAATGCCACCCTGTCCTTCGTCGCTTCTCATTGACATTCAGAACTGACGTGTTATCGTATACATTTTTCTGTTTTGTTATGGAGTGACCAGTACATTACCTGGTATACCTACTTATATGCACGGTGCAGATGACATTTAGATTTTAAACTATTGAATTTGCTTAACTATCGCGGTTGCAAGCAGAGCCGCCATGCCATGAAGTTCCCAGAGTTGGTGGACGTCTTACATAATTATCTTTCATATCTACAATGTTCTCGTGTACCCTTTTCCTTGAATTTCATTTTCTATTAGGTACTTGGTTTCTAGTCTAAGATTGTCAGGATTTTTTTAAATTAGGTAGGCTACGGTACTTCTTGACTGTACCTAAGTTCTATCTTTGATTTCGTGAGTTGTTAAAACTTCGACTAAATAGAGTTTGTAGCAACCCATGGGACAGATAATAAAATTAATACTTTCCTAATTTCGTTAGTCTTCAGTCAGTCACGTACCTATTCTGTTATAGGGTTTGGTTTCCGCACTTAGTCCCTCAAGCGGACCATTGTGTGCACATAATTTACCTATTATTTAAAAGTACCTATTCCTAAGTACAGTAGACTGCACGTCTATGGTATCAATTTAATATTGACGCGCCTTAACTTGTGTTACCACAGACAAGCAGTTATCCGTAATCCTGGAAAACCGCCCCACACGTTGCGTGCACTCGCTGCTGCTTACAAACCAGAATTTCTGGAGCTATCAAAACCATCTCATTTTATTCTACGTATTAATTCATCCTTGTAATTTATTTTTATTATTATTTATAAACTGAACATTATTGCTATTTTTATAAAATCTATTGTATAAAGTGACTTAAGCCATAATTGAATTGTATTGTAAGAAAATTAACCGTATGAGCGTTTTGGATGTACAATCTGTTAGCTCGTAAGGCCAATTGAATAAATAAATAAATAAAGATCAGCCCCAACACAGGTCTTAAAAGCGTGGCGTAACGATCAGCTGAACCGGCGGCGGCAACACGCGGCCTCACACGTGGCCTGCCACCGCGCAGCCGCAACGTGCCGCACAGCTGCGGTTTGTGGTGGCACTTATACCGACAGACTGGTGTTCAATTCAGTTTTATGAAATTGATCGATTCTTTTGATTTACGGAAGTAGACCTTAGCTAATAGAATAGCTGGCTATCGGGTCTGACGCACTTGGGTAAAGCTGTTGGTTTAGTTAAATATAAAACGATTAGTGTAGTCTGTAACAGGTGACTTGTTGACTCTACAATGATTTCTGTAATTTTTCCCAACGGCAATTAAGTATAAGCCTGCAGTCCGCCTGTGATATACCACCGCGGAAGACCTGCCCTGCGTCACCAATGTCATATAAACAATCATTTCTGAAATACTATTCACATTAAACCTACTAACAACTACTTGAAAATAACGTTGGAAAGTAAGAGATCATTATTTGCAATGACAAGACTCGTGATGTGCGTCTGGTCCTGTAAAGGAGATGGGATGAGTAAATTGCCGCCGCCTGCGTTGTCATACCCACGTTAACGTCTGCTTAAAACACCTCGAAGATTCCGAATTATTCACACAATTATATTGTATTCAGCAACACTTATGATACGTACCTACAGTGTTTCAATTTACATAGAATTCTATTTGTTAGTAATACGTGCAAGAATATCTAGTTATTTATGGTGTACGCGTCTTCATTTATTTATTTTATTATTTATGTACACACGGTAAAATACATAGGGATATGACATAATTATAATTTTGTGCTGATTGTATGAGAAACAATAAAAACTTTTTATTTTTTTATTTATTATAATTTGAGTACAAAGGTACTTTTATTGTAAAGGTCTTTTTATTGCTTTAAATAGTTGCGCGCTGCGGTTTGCCGTAATCTGCGATTTGTGTGGTTCGCACAAGTAACATATCAGTACCAGCCTTTTTAAATGTTTGTCAAGTATAGTATTATAGTCCAGGTCAAGCCATGGTACGGAACGAGAGTGCATGGGAAGACGTCACCTCCTTCTGCGAAGCAGTATTGCTCGCGAAGGAGGAGGCGGAACGCGTGAGTGAGAGGCAATCTTTGCGCCCTCACGCCCCTAGTCGCCGCAGGAGACGCCCTGGCCGTCGGGAATCGACAGCCGATCACCCACCACTGTAGGCGCGGGCTTGCGGACGGCGAGCAATAGGAGTTCGCCGTTCGGTATGGACCAACAGTGCGATTCTGTAACCATCTCACCGTGAAAACTTAGGTGAAGTGAGCGTGGAGTGAGCTGTGAATGTCATCCTGATGATGAGGGATTGGTACTCTTGACAGTTCACTCTAAGCTCACTTCACTTAACTTTTCATGGTGAGATTTTTATAGAATCGATCGGCAGGCCCGGGTCGACGGCGCGTTGTGTTCCACGCGCGAAATGCAAAACGCAAATGATGGGGTCCGCTAGGGCCGATGCTTGAAAGGGTCGCGGGTTGTTCGAAAGTGTTACCGTGGCCCGTGGCCCCTGGCACAGGCAACTGAAGAAACACGAATGGGTTTTACTAAAAACCCATCCGTGTTTCTTCAACTTTAAGGCTGTGTTCCCAGTAGGTAAACTGTTAGCAGCCAACGCTGTTAGCGCAACTGCGTAAAATGAGTACAAAACTAGCAAAGTGTGGACACTCCATTTCAAATATATGGAAGGGCGTACTAAACCGATACGCCGCAAACTCAGTCGGCTGCTAACAGTTTTCCTACTGGGGACACAACCTTACTGACTGTAAAAGTCTGACGTGCTCTTCCGCTCCGCCCAGAGCGGGGGAAGTTATTAATTTGATGATTTCCCACCAAAACAAAAAAAAAAGTATGATATCATCAAGGAAGACTTCTTACAACAGGCAATAAGTAAGATAACTAATACCATGACACAAACCTACACAAGTATTTTGAACTATGATAATCAGCTATAATGCAGTTTAGAAAATGAATTGGTAAGGGTATTGACTACCTTAAACTGTCCATGTATTGAAATCACAACTGTCATTCATCTATTATTATAAAAAGATTTGTATGTATGTTTGTAACAAATTGACTCTAAATTGCAAGAAAAAAATAAAATGTTTAAAAAATAAATGTCCACCCGTGCTAAGCTGGGACAGGCCGCTAGTTGATTGTAATTGTATGAAACCGGAGTCAAGCAGCCTGCTGTGTTTCGTCGATGCGTGGGAGTTCCAGTGCCTTAGGCATCCTAAGGGCATGCTCGGTTCCATCACGGACCTCATCTATAGCTTTCCATCAGGCGTGATAGAGGTCAAGAGTGGACGATTCAGAAAAAAAAAGATTGTTAAAACTGGCAAATCAAATTAGGTTTTCAATTTACCTAACAATTAATTCCCCAGACTATGTGAATATTATTTGGGCCATAACATACAGGACTTATTACCAAGTAGGTATTACTTTATTTGGCACAATTTCAAGAAAAAATATCATTTGTGTCACAAATGGTTGCTATGTATAGTTGGCCCACATACAATCATTGTCATTGATGTCAAAATACTTTATTTCAGAAAGAAAACAAATTATAATTTTTTTGGGCTTTTATTTTACGCTTATATTACTTAACAGGAGGTTCTTAGATCCTGGAGGGATACAACATCTGAAACAAAGATAAAACATGTGATAATTACTAGTTACTGTACTGTTGAGATCACTTGCAGTATGCTTATGTTATCAGTGAAATTTTGACCACATTTAGTTCAGGTTTCAAATGTCTAAACATCATTTAGGAAGAAGCAGAAAGGACATCAAAATAACATTAAACATGAGAAGGTACACAGTAAACACAGACATTCAGAATTGAAAATGAAGTATTCAAGCTAGCATGAAATAAATGTACAAGTATCAACACCCAGAGATGTTTTTGTGAACACAATATAATTTTTTTTTGTTCAAATACTTGTTACAGCCACAGTTGTAATTATCTGAATACCCAATAATAAGAAAGTACAGCAATCCAAGACAAAGGATAATTTCAATGCAGATGTGTCACTGAGATGTCAAGATAATGGAAATCATTAATGTATTTAAATACTGTTTCGAAAAGTAACTGAAATTAGCAAATGTGTACTGACCACGCGTATTCTGTGTCCCATGGCCTGCGCGGGCAGGTTGGAGCGGAAGCGTGCGCGCACGCCGCCTGAGTTGCCGTGCGGTCTGGTCACCTTTCCCCAGATGGCGCGCAGCTTGGTCTTCTTGCCACGGGGACCACCGGCAATGGGCGTCCTCTTCTTGGCACGGTATACATACACGCAACGCTTGCCAGCATAGAAGTCTGCGTCGTCACGGCTCCTTGCACCTTCAATCTGGAAATGTAATAGGTAACAATTAGATTTTATGGTCCAAAAACTACTCAAGTAGTAAGGAGGTGTGATCAGTTGGAATTTTGTCCACATGGTGGTTCAGGTTTCAAATGTCATAAAGCATCATTTAGAATTGAATTTTATAATAAATGCAGAAGGGATATTTCATCATCATCTGCCTAGCCTTTTTCCCAACTATGTTGGGGTTGCTTCCAGTCTAACCAGATGCAGCTGAATACCAGCATTTTACATGGAGCGACTGCCTATCTGACCTCCACAACCCAGTTGCTGGGTAATACAATACCCCTTGGTAAGACTGGTTGTCAGGCTTTCGGACTTCTTTTTTTTAATAATAAAAATAATACATTTTTATTTGCATAACATACATTACAATCATTGTGAAGCCCTGACTCCAGAGCTAGATATGTAATACCTATATTTCAGGAGTTCTGACTACCCATAACAACTGTCAAAGATACGGCTTAACATGCTTTCCGAGGCACGGAGGGGTCTCAGTATGTGAAGATGGTCACCCATCCACAGACCAACCGCGGCAAACATAGCCTAATCCAGTGTGGCTGTTATTATTTAGCTACAGGCCCCTCAACAGAAGGGATATTTAACTTCATTAAACATGACACAGTGGGTATTACACTACAAGATAATACTAGCAATGTCATGTAGATTGGTTTAAACAAAAGTTTTAGTCAACAGTCACAACAAACAGCTGACAATACTCAAAGGTTGATGGTTCTACTGATTCAGAAAGCACCTAAGTTGCTTATGGACAAGGCACAGTGTTCTCTCAACAACTCTCAGAACTTAGCATCTGTCTTGGATACTTACTAAGGCCCGTATTACAGAATGTCACTCAATACTTAAGCATTACTTAAAACTAGATTCAAGCCATTTGATTGGTTGAAACTAGTTTTAAGTAATGCTTGAGTATTGAGTGATGTTCTGTAATATGGGACTAAATGTTATGAATGACACATTATTATTGAATAAAACAAAAAGGACGATTTGAAAAGCTTGATAACAAGAACAGCATTATTTGAAGTTCCTTCACAATACATATCAACAATGACAAGTGCAACATGTGTATCCTAGGAATGGACTGGACTTGCACATTTTCACTGGATCGAGACAGTTTCTGATGTACTGCAGCAAGCTACTACTACCTCATGGAGACTTCAACACTGACTAATGGTAAATCGTCAAGCTCACCTTCAGGAGGGCTGTGTTCTCATGCTGGTTGCGCAGACCACGCTTGTATCCTGTGAACACGGCCTTGGCGTACAGCCTGCCGTGGCGGGGCTTCGACGAGACTTTACGCACCGCCTTCGGGGGCTCCGCGGGCGCTGCAGGGGCAGCCTTAGGCGCCTTCTCTTTGGGTGCCTTAGTCTTAGGCACTTTCGCCTTGGGCGCTGTCGATGGCGCTGCGTCAGCCATTTCTAAAACACCAAAGTAACCAAAAGATGAACAACCACGAACTTTGGAAGATAGGTTATGTTGACAACCGACACTAATCTAGATGTATCTTCGTGACTAAAATAAATCTAACGTTTTTGAGTACTCCAGAAGATCTATCCATCATTAAGCTACTTAGTTTATCACTTATTTTTCGTCCATACCGTAAATATTTAGAAATTTTCAACAAATTCTAACACACTAACCGTTTGTTATTTTCCTTTGGAAATGAAAGAAGGGGTGACGGGGTTGCCAGGAACTACATCAAAAAAGGTACAGAAATTTGACAGCACGTTTTCAATTATTTCTATCTGAAGTAAAAAGGCTATGCGTGAACTTTTAATACGATTAAAAATAAGCAAGTTCTTTCAAATTCATTATGTAGTTATTGTTTTAGAAACTCGCTAAATATTAACTCAATCGTTTAGTTTTTTTTAATCCTAGCAACTCTGTTTTTTCGTTCGGAAATAGGTGAATCAGTGGTAGACCGCGAAATTTAATCTTAATTTTTTTGCAATTTGCAGGTCAGGGTCAGGTTGTATCTTGATCAAAATATGATTCGCAACTATAACAGGTACTTATTTACTTAATTATAATCATTAATACATCTTTATACCATATGAACAAATCTCATATGGAAAAGTGCAATTAATGTTTAAGATGATTATAATTCTGTGAATACGTACCTGTTATAATTGCGAATTAAATTTTAATCAAGACACAACCTGACACTGACAAATTGCAAAAAACATAAGAAATTTTGAATATCGCGGTCTACTACGCGGTCGCATTCACTTTAAAATGCATAGAAAAAAAAATCAAATATTAAATTAAACTAAAATAAGCCGTGGCAGTTACAACATCAGACAGACAAGACAAGTCAGTGTGGTCATTGAGACAGTCCAGTCTAAGGAACATAATTATTATTATTTACTCTAGGGGAGGTCCAGTCCCTACTGAAGTATGGATTAGCACCATTCAGCTCAACCATTTTGAAGAGACATAAATGATCCAACACGACGTCAAATTACTGATAAAAATTCAAGTAAGCGAAATTGTTTTTGTATGTATGTATGTTACGCGATATCTCTGATAATTTTGAAATCGATTCCAAAAATTATTTTCTTTAATAGATAGGTTATGCTTCAGGAGTGGTCCCTATTTTATTAAATTTGCTTGGGTAGTTTTTGACTTAGCTTCATTAATAAGAATACTTGGCACCTAATTTATCTTGATGTTATAATAATTTCCTGTCACTAACCTGTCAAAAGAGATGTTTCAAAATGGGCCAGGTCTATGTTCAGTATCTCAAAAAAAAGAGAAAAATCCGTAGAATTCGGGAAAAATACAGATAATTCAATTAAATGTGTACTGTTGTGGTAGTGAACTGATATTTATCAATTCATTTTATCGACTTTCAACATGGCGTCTCACAGATTTAGTTACTCTGTTGTTAAAAGAGAACTGTCAGTTGTCATAATAGTGTCACTTCTGTCACTTTCGTCTAGCGTTGAAATAAACAAAAACATGTCAAACGTCATTAATCAATCAAAATGACAGCTTATCGCCATGACGGGTTGTTTTTTGTGTGTTGCAATTTCAAGTGTAATTTCTTCTGTTTACCAGAAAACCAAGCGATTTTAAAGCAATTGGACAGTTGAGAACTGTTTTAAATAAATTTCCCTATTTTTAAGTATAGTGTACAAGGACCTGGCCCAGGCTCCATACATTTTGGAACAACTCCTTTTCCCAATCAACTTTGAACCTTACACTTTAGCAGTAAAGTTGAAAATCTATTAAAGAAATTTGACAGTTGTAGTAGCTTGATGTGCTAGCGTCTGTACATACAACAGTAACATAAAAGTGAAAAATATGAGGGTCAAGAACGTTAGTAGAGTTAAAACTTTTTACAAAAAAAAAAACAACCGACTTCCAAAATAGACACTACAAAGTGAAAAATAACTTTAATTTCGGAAGTTGGTGCCGTTGGGTTCGCATTTTCGTTGTTCGCCACCGACTTCCGAAATTAAAGTTATTTTTCACTTTAAAGTGGCTTTTTTGGAAGTCAGTTGTTTTTTTGTAAAAAAGTTTTTTTTAGTTTGGTAGAGTTGGTAACACAGCTAACCTTGTTGTCTCATGTCTAAATTCTGATTTGGACCAATCAGAAAAAACCACGAAAAGAGACGAACGAAAGATGGATTGTGGCTCTGTCAAATAATTATTTTGTATTGAAATTGGTTTGTTGTGAATTAGCTCTATAGACTGCTGTAATTAAATTATAGTTTAATAATGGACTACTTAGCGAATATCAACTGGAACAAAATCACACCATGCCTTGTCTTATTAGTGCTAGAAGTAATGTTAGAATGTGTGTATTTTTTTTTACGAATTACCTGCATATTTTGTGGGTTTTCTTGTTGATTTTTGTGTGAAAGTACGTGTTTTGAGCCGTTGGTGTGTAGTTACAGAGTGTGCGACGCCGGCGGAGGTTAACAAACACCTGGAGCTGGGGCGCGACTTCCTGGCGCGGGGGCAGCTCTCGGATGCCCTGACACACTACCACGCAGCTGTGGGTAAGTGCCTGCACCCGCTACGTACGTGTCCTGTGACGCCTGCACTGCGTGCCAAGGTTGTGAATAGTGAGAGTATACTGATGTGGTCAGTGCTATGCACAGATTTACAGTGGACCACTATACCTCTACATTTTTTGATGAATCACTTAAACTTTATTAGTTACTACCTTCTATCCGCGACTTTGTTCACGTGAAATTTCGGTCAGTGGGTCGTCTTAGGGGCGTTCTTGCTCCCTTGACCCGCCCTGTCGCATCATTACATACCTGCGCTATCACTTCGTTTTCGCTTAGCCCTCTTTGTGTTTTCTTTTTGATTGGCTACTAACGGTCATAGCGTGATATTAAATAGCCAATAGCCTTCCTCAAGAATTGACCTATCAAATGCAAAAAGATTTTTCAGATACAACTGGTACTTCCAGAGATTAACCCCCTACAAAATCAAAAATCTAAATCAAATCAAAAGTCATTTATTCAAACTAGGCTGAGAATCAGCACTTTTCGAACGTCAATTACAAAAGACAGTCCCCCAAAACGCCCACCCTTCACCACTTCCTAGTGCTTTCGCTGGGGAGAAGAAGTGGCACAACACCCCAGCAGTACAGCTGTCTGTTCAGTTAGATAATATTTAATTGTATACAATACTAGGTATGCAAAGTTATTGACGTTACAGAACACAGAACATTAAATTAAATTATTTGCCATATGTTAGCTTGCCACGCCAATATACCCACAAATAAAATAAAAACAATACGTACTGAACATACAAACAAACAAAGAAACTGTAATATTAGTATGATGGAAACTTGTAGGTATCTAATCAGATAAAATTCAAATAATAAATACTTCAAATGGTACAACGTTTACATAAAGGAATAATAAAGACTACACTGGCATTCAGCATGTTTTATAGACCTATTTCTATAAAAGTAAAAGTGACCAATGAGCTACAACACCTGTTCTGTGTCTACTCTTATAACTGACATTTTGGCAATGTGTCTGATATCAATAAATAATAACTGTTTGTTATGTATGTGTTCAATTGTTCGCAGAGGGAGACCCAAACAACTACCTCACATACTTCAAACGTGGCACAGTATACTATGCACTTGGGAAAGCCAAGTTTGCTCTACAAGACTTCACTAAGGTAAGAAACTTATGGTGTGTGACCATATTTTAATGTTAGCCACATGAATGTTGTAATTTACATTTCCTTTTGTTGAGAATAAGGCAAACAAAATGTAGCAACACATTCTTAACAATTATTTATCCAAATGTGTTGCCAATTCTTTATTATAGGTATATTATAAGTAACTCAATCAGATATTTTAGTAAAATTCATAAAGCCAGTTTACATTATCCTCAGTTAGCTTTTGACAAAATTATTCTTAAATAAGTAATTAATAACACATTAAAGACCTATGTATTTATTTATTCTTTTCGCACACAAGAAGGTACAAAGGTGGATTTAATCTGATTTTTTTTTACTGTTTCCTGTGTATTGGTAAAATTGGACCATGCATAACATTTGGGTAATTTCCAGGTATTGGAGATAAAGTCTGACTTCACAGCGGCACGTCTGCACCGCGCCAATGTGTACTTGAAACTGGCACAGTATGTAGATGCCAAAGAAGACTATCTACAAGTCGTGAGTATCTTATCTATGGGTCATACAGGCCAAATAACTAATCTTTTACAGTTTTACAAAGGAAGAAATTATTCTATTCAGTCTCAGAACTATGATTTTTGTTTTCTTAAGCATCTCATTTTTTTTATATGAATATTATTATGAAGTGTGAACTTACAGTGATAATCATACATTGGTATGTTCAGACTTCATATAATCTAAGTTCTGATATCAACACAAAACCCACTGAAGTAGAGTAGAAGATTGGTAGAAACTCCACTCCATTCTTTTATTATCAACTAAGAAAGTTAAAGTATTGCAAGTTTTTAAATTGAGTTATTTTTTGTTAATTTGCTATGGGCGGAAATATCAGTGATAAGATATGGTTCTTTACAATATTTCGTCATAAATATGCTATTGTCATTTAAATTTTATTTATAACTTCTTTAAAACATTATCATCAATCTTTGATGTTATAAATATTTCATCAATATAGTGTAGTGCATTGAGCTATATAACTAGAGAAGCAAACCTCAATAAAATGTGTCAAAAAAGTGTAGCCACTTTATAAACGCGACGACGTAGCTTTGAAACCACTAAACATTAAGTAAACATATATCTGTCTCACTTACACACGTCGTAAGAATAATACCGTCGCTTAGATTAGACAAAGACCGCATTATAAACATGCAATGACGGGATGGGGTTGCCTACCCATGCGAAATTTTACCCAACATTTTAAGCCATAAAAAGCGTTTTAGGTTAAGTTAAATTATTTTTTAAATATTTGAATTATGTATTTCTTATTGGATGTGTAATAGAAGTTTATAAATAATGAAAATAACTAAGACATTTTCTTTTTGAATATTTTTTCTTTATTATTAATGAAATTGAATGATTTAGTAGGTAGCCAGTCAGTCTCTTTTCTCAGCAATCGGATTATTTCCACCCATTTTTCACGGCGTGCTGTATCTTTAGGCACCCTGCTACGTTGTTATTATTAAAAAATATTTAATATCACTTATTCCATAAATTAAAAACTCCCATTAATGTTGGAAACTAAAACTAAGTTTTTAGTGGTAACACTGAACCTAATTTACAAAATTCTACATTTTATTGCGTTTTTACGTTGATATAAACACAGAGACAATTAATTTACGTGTGGAAAGTAATTCCGGTTAATTTATTATGTTTTTGTGATCTTGAATCGCACTCTTTCGCGATATTTTTTGTCGCATGTCACTCGGTTGACTTCGGTTGGCGTCACACAGAGCACTGAACTGACGTTAGCTACGCTGATGGCTGTGGCCATCAGACTAGTGGCAACGCCTTGGTACGGTAATTGCTAATCTAGTGTAACATGTATATCAATGGTGTAGTGTCTGTTAGACGAAAATCAGAAAATGTTGGATTTTCTGGTATCAGTCCTCTGATACAAGAAAACCGAACATTTTCTGATTTAATTTTGACATTTGATATAAATTATGAAAATATTCTACTTTTTTGCATTTTATACTCTTTCAGTATTGCTGGTCTATTCTGTAAAAAACTGACCATGAAATCTTGCGTGAAGTGTTCTACAAGAGAGCTGTCAGTATTATCAATCCCTATCCTTTGGTGGAGTGACAGCTCACTTCACGTTAGTTTTCATGGTGAGATTTTTATAGAATAGATCAACTGTTATACAATCAATTTTTAATTTGACCATGACATTAAATACTCATTTCAAGTAGTCGTAACTCTTGCATCACTGACTTCACGACAAAAAAGGTAATTTCAAAGCGAAATAAGGAGGTTTTATCAATCTGTTGCATTGACGCTGAATTAAAAATGTTAAACAATAAGATTGTAATAGCGGTTGCAACATTACGTGGTCATACCACTGGTGTGGCGAATGTATATTGTTGCTCAATTATTCATGTTGCCACACCATTTCCTCACGACGCGTTTCATAACACCCACATAATATGAGAATATCAATATGTTTTACATAAAGTTCATTTTGAACATTCGTATTCCCCTGAAGTGTTGGTGTTGCAATAAAAAAAACACAATTGATTGTGTAGAATCTCTCACCCTCACGTATAAATTCTGATGTCCATTCCACATTTCCAGTTCGAATAACATTTCAGATAACATTTTTAGGGTTACGTACCTCTAAACTCAAACTCAAAGCATTTATTTCAAATAAACCAATTTATAGGCACTTTTGAATTGTCAAGGGTCGGTCAGTCAGAAAGATGAAGCTAGTTGCCCATTCCAAAGCGTAGGGGTACCTGTGGAGAAGAACGGGCAAGAAACTCCACGGACACTCTTTTAAATCATAAAATTGTTACAAAAATCTTGGTTACATCATTCATGTTGAAATTATACATGTGAGAACGATGCAGAAAGACGTGCACGTTAAAGGCGTCCGTACTAAAAAAGAACAATTCAGAAATTAAAATAAGTCGTGGTGGCTAAGAGATGACCAGTCCCAACTGACGGCGCCCGTTCACGAACATGACGTATGGATCAGCACCATTCAGCTCACCCATTTTGAAGGGAACTTAATGATCCAACACACACGCCACCATCAGCGAGACATTTGAGTGAGCATGACATTCTCAGCCGCCAGGGCACATTGAAGTCAATGAAAGACGTACCCAGTAAATGGTAGCTTTATAGTTTAGGTACATAGTGCTCACACGTGTGCTATGCAATTATACAATACTAAGAAATTTAATTTATACAATGCAAAGGTAGTTTTTTCAATTTTCAGCAGCTCCAACTATATTTTCGAATGCTAATTAATTAGTTTATGCGCCCTTGTGGAGCAGGACCAGCGTTCAGCCAAGCATTTTTGTCACTGCTGTAATCCCCCAAAAAGGAAAAACGGAACCCGTATAAGATCATTTCGTTGTCCGTCTGTTTGTTCGTCAGTCCCTTTTTCTCAGGAATGCGTGGAGTTAACAGGTTGAAATTAATATAAAATACGCAAGGCTGCAATCCCTTGAAGCAGTGAAAAAAAATCAAATTCTAAGTAAAGGAAAAAATCTGAAAACCGTTAATTTGTAGTAACATTAAAAACAAAAAATAAAACTATTTACATAGGTACCTACAAAGTACAGACGCCAGCAGGTCAACCTACCCCAATCTGTCAAATTTCTTTGATAGATTTTCAACTTTAGCACAAAGGAATAAGGTTGATATTCAATTGGGAAAATCTGACAGATTGGGGTAGCTTGATGTGCTGGCCTCTGTACATTCCTTTCTTTATTCTTTGAAAACTGTAGCAGTAACAGGTCGGTCGGTAGCAATATAAAAAAATAATGGTCTAATTGATTGGTAATACCCAATACCACTGATATATTAAAGGGAGGAAGATATGTGATGTGCTAACATCGCAACCACTAAACCTGGGCATGATGTTCTCCAAAAGTAAGACGTGAACTGGTTACTGTATGTAACCAATACCGTCTTCGGAGCGATTGATATTTTCGCTTTTTTAGAAAAGCAAGCAGCAGCGCAGCTTCATTAGAATCTTTGGTAAGGGTGTAGCTTCGTCAAAATCTAGTGCAACACTGACTCGTGTTCCGCAGATGCCAAATCGATGCAACTGGCATCCGAATGTGTGCGAAGTGTAGCATTTAGCCACTGTGTCGAGCTTCCAAAAAGCGACTCAATCGCCGCGTTTGGCGTTTTTAAGTGTGCGTTGTGAAATGTTTGGTCGCTGCATTTAGCTTCTAAAAAGCGTCTAAATCGCCTATGCTAAAAGTAGCGTGTGTGCTTGGGCCCTGAAGTAATAGATTGTTTAGTTGTATCAGCACCTTAATTGTGTAACACACTATATCAATCTCAATCTGAATCATTTTGAAGCATATTGCTAATCCATTGCTTCATAATATGTTCGAAAAATGTATCTGCCCAACAACGTAAATAACGCAATGGAACTGTCATAAAAACTTAAAAAAAAGAATAATGACCGACTTCCAAAAAAAAAACTTTATTTTCGGAAGTCGGTATGGTTGGCTCTGCATTTTCGTTTTTGACACTAACTTCCACAATTAGTTATTTTTTCCTTTGTAGTGTTTTTTTGGAAGTCGGTTGTTTTTTTTTTTTGAAAAAGTGTAAAATTTTCACTTTTATGTTGTACTTATACCATACAAATTCGTATAACACTATTTGCTATGTAAATATCAGTGACAGGAAGTCATTCATCATCAATATAACTAAGCGGCGAATAATATTATTGAAGCTAACTTGAAAGTTAATATAATTTATATGGGACCACCCCAGAAGCATACCCTCTCTACTAAAAAAAATATTTTTTAAATCGATTCACAATAATTGCCGGAGATATCGCCTAACAAACATATAAATTAAAAAAAAACACTGTTGTATTGAGAACCTCCTCCTTTTTGAAGTAGGTCAAAAATGAAACCCATTGCTACTGATAGTGTGATTTACGCAATTGCCCTGCAGTTTATTGTTGATGATGCGCTTTGTTATTGTTCGCGCTCGTGAACTACTTCTGTTTGGTCAGCTGACCGGTGCACGTGACGACCTTGACATTACCTTCTTTTGTTGTCATTACTTCGCGCTTCAGTGTACCGATCGTATTGAAACTTTTTATTTCTATTAATATTTTATACGGGAAACAGAGTGTGACTTATTAGTTTCTTATAGCCCTTTATTTTTATTTAAGTATTTTTTAATCTTTTCGCACATAAAAAGAAAGGCGGACACCCTTTAAAGCTGAAAAAAAAAAACATTTATTGAAAACTAGCTACGCCCCGCGGTTTCACCCGCGTAAGTTTTGATCCCGTGGGAATATCGGGATAAAAAGTATCCTATGTGTTATTCTGATGTATAAACTATATTACTGTAAAGTTTCATCAAAATCCGTTCAGTAGTTTTTGCGTGAAAGAGTAACAAACATCCATCCATCCATCCTCACAAACTTTCGCATTTATAATACTAGCTGCGCCCCGCGGTTTCACCCGCGTAAGTTTTGATCCCGTGAGAATATCGGGATAAAAAGTATCCTATGTGTTATTCTGATGTATAAACTATATTACTGTGAAGTTTTATCAAAATCCGTTCAGTAGTTTTTGCGTGAAAGAGTAACAAACATCCATCCTCACAAACTTTCGCATTTATAATATTAGTAGGATTAGTAGGAAGTAGGATAGTAGGAAGTAGGATTAGTAGGAAGTAGGATATAGTAGGAAGTACTGTACACTGAACGACAGCTTAAATATAAGTTACTTATTGCATTAAGTAAGTCATACACGCAGTTTTGTGTCATACAAAAAAATATAATGAGTTCCATGTGTTCACAATTTCTTATATCGTACCAGTCATTGCCTCATGATCCATAATCACAAGCAGTTTCATAAGCCTTCTAAGTACAATTTTAGTGATACTAATTTATCCTAAAACATGTCGGTGGAAAATCACAATTAAATAAACCTCATTAGTGTTTTTTTTTGTTTTACTATGATTAGTGGGATTTATTAATATGTTTGAGCTTAGATACTTAAGTTAAGTTTTCTGCGTCATCATTTCTGTCGTTAAGTTTTACAGTTGTAGGTAAATCAAACCGAGTAATATCATTATGTGTTTTGACTGTTCGTAAAGTAATAGATACAAAATATTTATATATGATGGTACTTATGGAACCCTCGGTGCGCGAGTCCGACTCGCCCTTGACCAGTTTTTTTCTTACTTTACTCCCGGGTTCCGTGCACCCCTTATAAAAGGACAAATAAAGTTTGGCGAATTGTTTTTGTCTGACAAACGATGAAATGATACGCTAAACTTCACAGATTTTTTGGTCGTTGCGGATTTGATCGTACCAAAAGTCTGCCGTCTTCGTTGCGCTCAAATAATGTGCAGCTATAATGGTAGTGACCCCTTGAATTGCAAACTGTTTGTTCCCGATGATGTTCTAAGTTGCGTATTTCGTTGTCCCCAGACGTACGCGGAGCCGTACAACGAGGAGGCGATCAGTCAGTACCACAAGATCGACGAGTACATCGACGACCTGCGCCTGGTGGAGGCCTACTACCGCGGGGGCGACTACCGCGCATGCGTGGAGCTGGCCTCGCGTCTGCTGGACGTGTCGCCCTGGGCCGCGCAGCTGCGACAACTGCGTGGCGAGTGCTACATAGCAATGGTACTACTACAGCACATCTGCAGACACATCCTTTTCAAGACTCCTACTTTGCCAATATGACGTGTCGTCTTCATATCATGTCTGTTCACCATTCTTGCTAGAGTACTGACCTATCCATTTCCTTGCAGAACGACCTATTCTCCGCGGTGTCGGACATCAGGTCCGTGAATCGGCTGCAACAGGACTCAACGGATGGCTACTACCGCCTCGCCACGCTGCTGTACCAGCTGGGACACGTCAGCGATGCGCTCAAGGTAACTCACTGCTAGGATCTTCTGGCTCCTAGTTACAAATACAAAATGTTTATTTCTGTACCAACTAGTTGGTATATATTAGTTTATGATTGGAGGCTCCTTTTCAGCATGATGACGCCTGTGTTAGGAGACTCCGCACTTCCATAGCTTTAGCTGTTTGTACAACTTACACATTTTTTTTTCTTGAATTTATTACATTTATAAGTACATTCATGTGGGTGTGTTGGATGTGCAGAGTGTGTGATGTGTGAGAGGTGTGTGAGGTGTGTCGAGCGAGTGTAGTGTGTGATATGTTTGAAGTATGTGAGGTGTGCGAGTTGTGTGGTTAGTGTGGATGTGTATATAAGGAAGGATGTGCGTGTGGGTGTGTTACCAGTTTAACTAATTTCCATTTTTTTACTTACTTATTTATTATTTTCACTTTTGACATTGAGGGTGTGTTACTGATGTCATGATGTGTCACAGAAATATTTAAAAAACAAGATGGCGCCATTAGTTACGATTTTGGCCACACGCCAAAAGTTCTTTGTACAATTGTACTAGCACTGCTTGCACAGCTTTTCACTTGGTAAATAATACACACATGTTCGAATATCAATTTGAAAACATGTTGTCAACTAAAAAGTTTCAACACTTCCCCTCAAACAACATCCATCATCAGATATCCTCACATCACACCACACCAGACACACCCAAATTCAAATCGCGCACACATTTATTAAATGCCACACGACCTAATGGTTTTGTCAGCACATCTGCTGGGTTATCTTCCGTACACACATAGTCCAGACGTACAACATTCTTGACAATGCAATCTCTGACATAGTGCGCTCTTATGTCTATATGTTTTGTCCTTCTATGCGCTACAGAATTGTACGCAAGTTTAATAGCACTCTGATTATCTACGAAATGCAAATAGATACAAGATATTCACCTCTTATAAATGCATTCAGCTGTCGCAAATGAACTGCCTCCTGTTGCCTCCGAAAGTGCAATATACTCGGCTTCCGTTGACGACAGTGCCACACACGCTTGTTTCCGGCATTCCCAGTTAATCAAAGAATTTCCGCATCTAAAAATAAATCCTGAATAAGATTTCCTATCTTTGACGTTCCCTCCCCAGTCAGCATCTACGAATCCCGTGATGTCCTGCACCGGCGACTTGAGAAATATCAAACATAGATCCTTTGTACCCTTAAGGTATCTCAAGATATGTTTAGCAGCTTTCCAATGATGTTCTTCACAACATGAGTTATACTGTGCCAAAAAATTGACCGCAGCCGCAATATCCGGGCGTGTGTTACAAGCCAAATAGTTCATCGACCCTATGAGCGCTTGATAACTACGAGAGTCTTGGCAGGATAGCTTACCTCCTTCCCCTTCCGCCAAGACTTTATGGAAATTCATTTCCATCGGAGTTTTCACTGGTTTGCAGTCAGACATACCATATTCATCCAAGATCTTCGAGATAAGTCTCTCTTGATTCAAATATATTCCAGTATCCGTCTTATGCAAAGACATACCTAAAACTTGTCTCGCTTCCCCTAAATCCTTAATCTTGAAATGTTTACAAAGATTGTCTAATAAAACTTCTTTCTGCTGTTTGTCTTTGTAAAATAATAAGAAATCGTCAACGTATAAAGCGATATAAAAATTATTATTTTTGTAAAGACAGCTATCAAAGTCACAGCGTTTGAAGTTCAAAGACAATAACACTTCATTTACTTTATCATTCCAAGACCGTGAAGCTTGTTTGAGGCCGTATATCGCTTTTTCTAGTAAGCAAACTTTTTCCTTCGAGTTTTCGTCTATGCAACCCTCCGGTTGTCGCATATAAACTCTTTCATGCAAATCACCATTCAGAAAGGCGGTGTTCACATCGAAGTGACTGATGAACAAATCCTTTTCAACAGCTAACGATAGCAGCAATCTAATTGTCGATCTTCTCACGACCGGTGAATAAGTTTCGAAGTAGTCGACCCCGTAGGATTGAGTGAAACCCTTCGCCACAAGTCGAGCTTTATAGGTCTTGTTACCATCTGCATCAAACTTGTACTTGAAGATCCACTTGTTTCCCACGACTTTAGCTCCACGTGGCTTATCGACGAGTTTCCAGACTTTGTTCTCATGCATCGCATCCATTTCTTTCATCATGGCTTCCTTCCAGTTATCCTTATCGACACGACTTAAGGCTTCCTTAACTGTCAAAGGCTCCTGCTCTTCTGTATAGCATGCAAGTCCATGATGATTTCCTTCTCGGATTCTACTACGTAGAGGATAACGACATTCACCTTCGTTTGACTGTCCTCTATTAATACTTTCTTCAATATTTTCCACCACGACATTTTCTTCTCTGCTATCACCCGTTTCTCCCAAATCCACTTCCGCGTCTTCATATACTTCAGCCTAACCTGAGGAACTCGGCCCTTGAGAAGCTTCTGCACTACCAGGTGAACCTGACTGGCCTTCTTCATTTGCAAGTTCCCAGATTGCTTCAGCACCTTTGTCACCGCTGCCTACGAGCTGACTAGGATCCTCTGAAACCGCTGCTTTAGAGTCCTCCAAGAAAACTACATCTCTTGCTCTAACTATAACGCGAGGATTACTGGGATTTATGAAACGATATCCCTTGGTTTCTTCACAGTAACCAACAAAAATATGTTCTACCGCTTTAGGGCTCCATTTCTTCCGAGTTTCCTTGGGCACGTGCACAAACGCTTTAGTTCCAAAAACTCTGAAATGATCGAGCGACTGAGTCTTCCCTGTCCACAATTCCTCAGGAATCTTACCATTATTGCCACTGTGAGGCAGCCTATTTTTCGTATAAACAGCCGTATTACATGCCTCTGCCCACAGTTTCACACTCAGACCCTTTTCAGCCAACATAGCACGAGCCATCTCCACAATAGTGCGGTTTGCTCGCTCCACTACGCCGTTGTGCTCTGGAGTGTAGGGAACGGTCAACTGATGTTTTATACCCTTTTGACGTAGAAAACCATCAAACTTCCTGTTTACAAATTCTGTTCCATTGTCCGTGCGTATGCACTTTACCTTCAGCCCGGTTTCAACCTCTACACTAGCTATAAAAATTTTAAAATGATCTAAAACCTGATCTTTTGATTTAAGGAAAAATACAAAGGATTTTCTTGTAAAATCATCTAAAATAACTAGCATATACCGAGATCCACCGTACGAGGGTTCAGACATTGGACCACAGATATCTGTGTGAATCAGTTGTAGTCTCTCAACTGCCCTCTCAGCCTCACCAACTGGAAAAGGTAAACGATGTGCCTTACCCTTAATACAGGCGACACAAGGCTCCATTACACTCTTTCCAAATTCCATAATCGGAAGCTTACGTAAATCTCGTTCATTTACGTGTCCAAGCCGCCGGTGCCATAACATCAAAGGATTACCTGCCTTCACTGACGCCAACGCAGTCCCATCTACAACCGCCTGACAACCTTCAAGCTTGTAGATCCCTGAGACTTCACTTGCGGTAGCCAGAAGCTTTCCCTTGAAATGGCCTGGAACCAAATGGTGAATTAACTTGCAACCATCTCTGTCAAAACTTACCTTCCATCCTTTCTCTACTAATTTAGACACTGATAACAGATTAACACGCAAACCAGGTACATACATGACATCCCTCACAGCAAGTATTCGGCCTTTCAAACTCACCATGATATCACCTTTACCTTTGCATTCAATCTTATCATTGTTCGCACATGTCACATCACTCATACCAATATTCATAACCAAATCTTTAAACCAATGTTTCTGGAAAGACATATGTGAAGATGCCCCGCTGTCTATGTACCACTCCGTCGGATTGAAGGAGTCCCCGGTGTTGAATGAAGACAGGCTCATGACCGCAACGTCACTTAGTTTTGAGATCAAACCCGCTTTCCTTCCTTCAGGACAGTCCGGCTTCTTATGTCCTCTTTTTCCACATTTAAAGCATTTAACTTTGGTAATATTCAAATCTTTGTTCCCATTCCGCTTCTTACTCACAGCCAATGCCGAGTCCGCTGAAGACGATGTACTACAACCTTGACGTGAATCCTCCTGTAGTAACTTCTGCCGTACGTTATCTGAAGTCAACTTCATCCCAGAGTGTTCCAGTGCCATTCGCATAGGCCTGTACTCTTCAGGTAGTCCTCTTAGTAACACGACAGCTACAAGATCATCGTCAAATCCGGTGGCAATATCCTTCAACTTTTGAGAAAGAGACATAACTGCAGCAACATATTCGTGCATCGACGAGTGTCTCTCTAGCTTTTCATCCATCAATGCGTTGATGAGGGTGATCCTGCGATTTACGCCTTTGTCCTCAAATGCTTTCGCTAAGCTATCCCAAGCATCTTTGGCATGCTTTGAATCTTGTACATACGCATAAAGTGTAGGTTCCACAAGAAAACAAATCAAAGCTAGTGCTTCTTGGTCCTTCTCAATGGCGATGGAGTCTTCGGAATCCGGGTACTTTGATGTATATGTGAACAACTTTCATGCGAATTTCCACGTAGAGTAGTCATCTAGACCGCAGAGGTTCTTGATGGAACATTTAGTAACTGGGCCCATAACCTTTTGATGTAATAATCTAGATAACTAGGATATGGAAGTAAAAACGTTGTTTGCACAGAGAAGATTTTTATAATCAAGTATTTTTCCAATAGAATTACACAAGTCATTATAAAAATACACACATGTTCGAATATCAATTTGAAAACATGTTGTCAACTAAAAAGTTTCAACAGTAAATATTATTGTAAGTTTGTAACTACAACGAGAAAATATCCTTTATAGTTAGGGAGGCGAGGTAGCTAAATGGCGTAATTCAACGGCGCCGTCGAGACCTATCAAAATCGAAAGATAAAATGATTTCGAAAAGAAAAGCTCTTATGGTAAAAACCATTTTAGCGGTGGGCTTGGCGTGTACGATTTTTCAAAAATGTTAAAAAAAAAACAGTTACTTGGGCATTCTCGAGCGCGTCAGATATTCATACTACGTTTGCCCCAAGTGCCTCTGATAACAACGGTATACTAATCTGCCGGTTTGCGTGGTGGGGGTAGGCATATAAAGTAGTCAAAAATGCAAAAAAAAAAAATTTACTCGAGCGCGTCAGATTTTCGGAAGGGGTGTTAAGTAGGCCCCAAGGAAGCTCCCTTTAAAAAAACTGACGATTTCGGCGTGACGATAAGTTGTGATGAATTATTGAAAATGCAAAAAAAAAGTTTTTTTGAAATACTCGAGCGCGTCAGATTTTCATAGGGGAGGTTTATCTCGGTATCCTGAAAGCATATTTCCTTAATCTGACAAAAATGTTGGTGGGTTCTCTTAATCTGATCGAAAAAGGTTTTTTGGTTTCTTTTTTTCCTTTCTTTCTCCTTGATAAAACGGGAAATTTAAAAATGACAATAAAGCGATAGATACAACCAACGTAAATGTAGATGAAATGTAGTACGAATTGTATTATTTATTGTATAAAAAAAAATGAAATGAAATACAAATTGTATTGTTATGTATGACCTTTACATTTTTGCTCAATACAATTCATCAAAGTTTCCAGCATATTCGAGAAATATACCGTCGGGTCTTTTCTCTCTCTTCAATCTTCGTTATACTGAGGGCACATAGGTCTACGGTAGGGGACCATAAACATATATATATATATATATATATATACCTATATATATATAGGGTGTACCGAAAATTCCCTTCTACCGATTCTTTCCCCACCATCAATGTTGCGAAATAAAGGAAAAATACTGGTAGGACGGCATATTTCTGCGAAGCGCTCAGTCTGTATTACATGTTTATGGCAAATTCCTCTTTTTTGCTTCAATTCTTCACTTCGTTTTGCTTACGGTACGTCCAAAAAACAATTTGAGGATCAACAGGCTATTGAATAATATATATGAAACTGTACATGTTAATAATACTTTTGTATACAGATACGCGTAGCTTTTTCCGAGTCCACGAAAATTGTCGAGAAGCTTTAGAAAAAAAAAATTGTGAGATATAATAAAAGTCACATAATTTAATTATCGTTATTTCATATCAATTTTTTTAACACCCTCAGTTTTCGAGATACACTCAAAAAACCGGGAGTTTGAGTTTTTATGATGCTTCAAGTCAAAAAGTTTTAACTTTGGACAAAAATGTAAAGAGACCTTTTTTGTGTAAAATAAAATTACCTTTTTTGTTTACTTAAACTTTTTTTTTGTAAGATGAATCGTTCGCGACGACGAAATGGCTCCTACACACTTCTGGTCATGCGGAAACCGGCAGATTTTGTATTTTTAGTGAGTTTTAGATTATATTCTTCAAAATAAAAAAATAAAAAATCGCGCTCGAGAATGCCGGATTAACGTTTTTTTTTACAAGTTCGCGACCCTATAACTCGGCGGCGGCAAGGACTTATCGTCAGATTAGTTAAATTTAGTCTTAAAACACTAAAATCAACCCCCAATATCTTAATCTGACGCGCTCGAGTATTTCAGACTATCGATTTTTTTTTACTAATCTGATCGTCTATCCTAGGCGCGCGTCACTACATATAGAGCTAAATACTTTACAAGGTTGTTCTATTAGGTCTAAGGTATCTCTCATATCTCAAACTGCCACGCTCGAGTATTACCGAAAATTCCCCTATTCGCCTCCCTAACTATTATTTACCCTAAACTAATATAACAACCGGTTCCTACAATATTCAGAGTATTTTTGCAATATTTGTGTTCAAATCTATGTGAAAATAACTATACGTTAAATTTATAACATTGCTATTTCATATGTGTGTGTGTGTTTTCCGTTAATCCATTCATAAACTTTCTTTCACGGGTATTCTAATGAATGTTTGTTTCAAAATCTCCAAAACCGCAACCCAAAGAAAATAATAAATATCTTCTTCTTTACAGGAAATCCGAGAATGTCTGAGACTAGATCCTGAGCACAAGAAATGCTTCCCGTTCTACAAGAAGGTGAAGAAGATCGACAAGCTACTGCTGGAGTGTGAGGAGTTAAGTGAGGCGAGAGACTTCGCTGGCTGTGCCGCGGCCGCGAACAAGGTGTTGAAGGCTGAGGACGAGGTCACGCTGGTCGTGTTCGAGGCGCGGAAGTGGCTGTGCAGCTGTCTCACTAAGGTCAGTGCTGTGACGTCATCATCATTCAGTCGAAAGACGTGCAAGCTGCTGCTTATATTATGTCACAAAGTAAACCATACTTTATTAATTGGCGAAACCTTACTTCTTTATTTTGTCACAAAACATCTTATACAGGGGATCCCAGGGGATATTTGCACGCACACACACTCGTATATAATATAAAGGGATCGAGAGAGAGAGAGAGAGATAGTGTTAATTTAATACGCATTTCGTGTCGTTAAATAATTTTTAAGTAGGAAATTATGAATATGCCTTAAAAGATAAGCAATTGCTAGTTATTAAATATTGTCTATTTCGTCTGTAAAGTTTGGCCAATTAATTAAAGGTCCTGTACTATTGAAACGTTTGTGTACAGGACGAGCAGCACAGCGAGGCACTGGCCGCGTGTGGCAGCGCGCTGGAGCTGCAGCGCGACGCTCGCGTGCTGTGCGACCGCGCCGACGCGCTGCTGGGGCTGGACATGTTCGATGACGGTACGTGCTGATAACGCAGTGCCGAACACTTGTGTTTACAGTTTTCTACAATATATGGAAGAAACTTGAAGCTATAAGCTTTCGTATCGAGCTTATAAGTATCATCAAGCAATTTTATGGTGACCAAGCCAACAATATTCTGTGGGCGGGTGTGCTGTCGGAGCCATACTCATTGTAGCGCGGAGGGAGGCAGCGGAGGAGCTGCCCTGCTGTACGTGCACGTGCGTGTGGAGCGGGCACGTGTGCAGTCGTCAGTACGTCGCGGTCGGTACAGCCGATCGATTCTGTAAAAATCTCACCGTGAAAAGTTAGGTGAAGTGAGCTGTCAAGAGTATCAATCCCTAGCATAAGGATTACACTGACAGCTCACTCCACGCTCACTTCACCTAAGTTTTCACGGTGAGATGGTTACAGAATCGCATTGCAGGTCTGCCGCCCCACTATCCCAGCTTCTCTTTCATAATTATGATTTTTAAAAATTGAAATGTGTGTTCTGGTTGTCTTAGGTATTAAGCTTCGTCGGAATCTTTGTGACATTAAACTTTTAGTCAAATACTTGTTCACTCCAAGTACTTGCATATAAATGGAATTTGTTCTTGAATGCTAAGTAGAAACTTTCAGCCATTTTGTACTGACCCCAAATGGGCCCGTTCAGAAGATATGAATTAATTAAAAATGCATATTTAACTAATATTAATGAATGCCTAGTTATATTTCTCTTCTACAGCCATCCAGTCATTCAAAGAGGCGTTAGAATTAGAAGAAAGTTTGCAACGCGCGAAGGACGGACTCAGTCGCGCGCAGAAAATGCAGAAACAGTCTGAGCAGAGGGACTACTACAAAATATTAGGAGTTAAGAGGTGAGTTCACTCACTATATGATTTGTATTGACGAGTCCAATATATTTCACTAGGTGTCGAGGGTTTGACGATGGAGTCAGGAGATGGATAGTGGAACTCTTTAGGGGTACTTGTAAACCCCTCGAGTTTGCGAGTAGCCCCTAACCGTCATAACTTCGTTGTCTTTATTACTTAATGAAAAACATACTATAGTCGGACTTTTAATTAGCTGCAGTAAAATGACAGCTTATGTGTTACCACTTTTTAACGAAATTTAAATAGTGATGTGACAAAATAATCGATTCATTCAAGTAACATCCAGTAATGCATAATCACTGTTTTGTCATCACATCAGTGATAGGATTAGATTTATAAAAAGAAATAAAAATATTATTATTTTTGAGATTTATGGTGTTTTGCAAATAATCTTGTATAGTAAACGTTATTTTATTCCTAATGAAAACTTTATTTTTATTTTAAAAAATTATTTCTTAGATCGATATAGTAGGAGTTTTAGAGTAATAATTGAACAAAATTATCTCTAGTAGACTATGTATTTACGCTGATTTGAAACTACAACATATATTTGTATCCGATCAATACAAAGAATATTTGATTGTTTACGGTTAAATCAAAATTGGTCAATTCCGAATATCTAAAATTAATACAATTAAAACGATGTTTCACTGAGTTTTAATCACATCATTAACAGAGATAGTGTGGCAGCATTTTTTAACGAAATGACAGTAAGAAGTGTCATTTTACTGCAGCTAATTAAAAGTCGGACTATAGACTCAAAAGTTAACAATAAAAATATGTACTTTAAAAAAGTTTTGAGAGTAGTGGTGTTGAAATAATTTACACAAAGTAAAGTGCTTGTCTGGGTTCGAACCTATGACCTACAACTCCCTAAGTTGCGACCGTTACCACTGGGCCACCAAGGTCATCATCTTCGTTTATTTCAATAATAATGTAATGTTATACGAATAGGTCAGCAACTAAGCAGGAGGTGATCAAGGCGTACCGCAAGGCGGCGCAGAAGTGGCACCCCGACAACTTCCAGGGAGACGACAAGAAGCTCGCCGAGAAGAAGTTCATCGACATCGCCGCCGCTAAGGAGGTATGGCACTTGGAATTAGTACTAAATTGACCCATTGGAGATATGATGATTGTACGCACGGATATAGTACAGTCAACAGCAAAAGTAGATGATGAAAATCAGAAATTCAATACTAATGATCGGAGTTCGCGTCAGAACTGTGTGGCGTCGAAGTGAAGAACATTTACGTAACCACCAGACACACAGTTCTGACGCAAACTCCGTTCATTAGTATTGAATTTCTGATTTTCATCATCTATTTTTGCTGTTGACTGTACGACACAATTCAGAATGTACCATCAGGGAGATTCGTAAGACATAATATTTTAACTTGAGCAGGAATTATGAGGGTCAAGAACGTTTAAGTAGAGTGAAAGCTTTTTTTTACAAAAAAATGCAATCAACTTCCAAAAAAGACACTACAAAGTGAAAAATAATTATAAGTAATGTGTTTACATTTTCGTTGATTGCCACCGACTTTCGAAATTAGTGTTTTTTTTTTAAGTTGGTTGGGTAAAACTAGTATCGTTTGGCAAGAGAAGGGGGTTGGGGGTGAGAGGGAAGAGGGTGGTGAGTTGTCTCCATTCTCCTGGTACCATTCCCATGAAAAGGTAACGCACTATTCTTGAGAAAAACAAATGATTGTGACCTAACCTCAAAACACTTGTTGTCAAAACAGAGTTGCTTCTGCAACGTGTCCGGCGCTGCGGGAAGTGCAGCCCCTTCGTCCTTACGTAATAAAGGATAGGCACCCATGCTCACCTCCGCAGCTTCGGCTTGCTGCAGCCTCAGCCGCTACGGCTCGCACGGGTGCCTATACTTTGTCTCCCTCCGCGCCTCCAGTTTTTTATAAACACTCTAGGGGTATCAGTTAAAAGACTACGTGGAGTCGGGTGCCCCGATTCGGTTTTGAGACAGATTTGACCTATTTTAACCATAAAGTGACATAACGCAAATGGGCGTAGTTTTTTTTACGTTGCGTTTCATCAATTATTATAGACCACAGACAATATGCTGGACATACTGGTCCGGATTTGGTTGTCAATAGCCCATATTAACGTTTCGTTTTCCCTTTATATCTGGTTTGAGGTTATAAACAATTTTTATTAATTTCTCTAAAAATATGCATTACCTTGTATTATAAATTTATAAGTGATAACGCTATAATCAGAGATCCAACCCCTACCACCCTTTACCCCTCTCCTCCTGCCAAACGATACTAAAGTCAAGCTATCTGATAGCGAGGTTAGCAAAATGAAGGTCGAGTGTAGAGTACAGCACGTATGTGGCAGGTGCTGACGGACCCGGACAAGCGCGCCACGTTCGACGCGGGCGCGGACCCGCTGGACCCGGAGGCGCGCGGTGCGGGGCCCTTCAACAACCCCTTCCACCACTTCCAGCACGGCTCGCCCTTCCAGTTCAAGTTCCACTTCAACTAGCGCCCGACCGTGTGCTGTTGTATTGTTGGCGAAACTTTACAGACGACGGTTTCTTAAAATAATAATTTCCAGTAAACCGTTCATCACGGCATGAATGGCCCGAGTGTCACGCCAAAATATGACTTTATTACACATTTTTAACTTTTCATTGCTAACGACAAGATAGCTGTCATGTCTGTAAAGTGTCACCAAATAACTAGTGAAGACCTAATATACCCAGTATACGGAGATACTTGTTCAGTGTGCTGGCCAAAAGCAAGTTATTTTCAAGTGTCAAACAGCGATCACGCATGCATTGCTGTTTACATATTTATTTACGTCATATGCCATACTTCAGTTAATTCTTCTCTACTATACAAGTTTGCGTTGGACAATCAACTAAAATAATTCAACAAACTACTTGTAACTGTGATATTGTAATACAATAATATCAAACGTCTTGTTCAGATTAACGCTTGAAGTTCTGTCGTCCACCGAATTGTAAATATTGTATAATTACTTTGTAATGCGATTGTAGCTATCTAATAAATTGTGAGTTTTCATAGGAACAGGCTTTCCATCATTATAAGGTGTAAAGTTACTGTAACTTGACAAATCATGACAAGTTTCATCTTGCAGTGTTACACTTTACACGTTGTAATGACGACGAGGGTGCTCTACGAAATTAAGGTTTTTACGAGAAATAATATAAGGATTATATTAGTCCTTTAATAAGTTGGGAGCGACAGTTGTTATTCTTATACTTTGATCTCCAAAATTATTTGAATTTTGTTTAAAAAAAAATCCTGCTACTTATCTTGCTATATTATTAAACTGATAAATGATCACAATCGGTATACTATTATCAAAATGCTTAATAACTTTACGTAATAAATTGGAATGTTTTCGTACTAATAATTTAAAACACTTACAAGTACAAAAGGGCATTTGTTATATAAACCTTATGAGTCAATAACTTGTATATAATTTACACTTTCACAATCAATAATCAGCTAAGGTTTTCCTGTGCCTATGGGGAGTAGACCTTATTGATATGTTAGTAAGATTGAGTATCGCACACCCCGCCATGCGCCAAAATACGAAGTGTCCTTCCATGTACCGTCTATATTTTCAATATTAATTAAAGTGTATACTTGTGGTGTTACATTATATTAGCTTTATTATTGGAACGTTGAAGGCACTTGAAATATTAAGTAGTGCTGTAGCGACAAGATGATGTTATATTTCACCTCATTTTGTCGCTGGTACCTACACAAAGCGAACTTGTAAATAAAGATGGCACTTAGCTATGGTCAATTATCTACTACCAATGTCCAAAGTTGGTTCAGACAAGGACCAAATTGTTTGCCAGATGTTGACTCAAATATGAAGGAAATATTCAAACACTTGAAATGTAAGTTTTTTTTTTGCATTATGAGGTATTTTTGCAGTCGCTGAATAAATGAATATTTATTTGTTAATAAGTTATTTTGTTGTGATTTCTTAAACTTTGTAAATAGATTATAGTAGGAATATAAGATAGTGTAAAACGTTCATGTTTATTTATTTATTTTATCCAAACATTTGAATTCGTTCACAATTATCCGCGCTTTCATCAAACATTTAAAATTTGATTACTTAATATCAATAGTCAATAAACACGAAAATATTCGAGTTTATGGTAAGATTAAGATTACAATAAATATTAAATCCTAAGGTACAAGGTAAATAAATATTAGGGGTAAGGTACAAGGTTAATAAATCACAAGGGGTCGTTCGACTACCGATGCCGGAGTTGAACTTTTAGGACATATTTATAATGCCTGGGAGGACAAATGCGATGCGTTGGGCATCTTTTGCGATTTGTCCAAGGCATTCGATTGTGTTCATCATGAAACATTAATCAGGAAACTGCACCACTACGGAATCCGTAACGCCTCCCTGGATCTTCTTACTTCTTACTTAAGTGATAGGATTCAGAGGGTTGATGTTAACGGAAAAAGATCACCCGGATCTGTAGTAAGAATGGGGGTCCCCCAGGGCTCAATTCTTGGCCCATTTTTATTTATTATTTATATTAATGACTTGCCTTACCTCATAAAGGATAATCATGATATAGTGTTGTTTGCAGATGACACTTCACTTGTATTTAAACTTAAACGTCAGCAGCTGGTTACTGACAATGTAAATAGCGCCCTCGCAAAAGTAGTTGACTGGTTTAATGTTAATAACCTACTACTTAACGAAAAAAAAACCAAATGTATTAAGTTTACGATACCCCATGTTAGACAAGTCGAAACTAGTGTTCTCATAAAGGATGAAGAGTTAAAACCCGAAGATATCACAGTATTCTTAGGCATAACATTGGATGCCAAGCTTCAATGGGGCCCCCATATAGATAAAATGTCAAAAAAGCTTAGCTCTGCAGCATACGCCGTTAGGAAAATTCGTGATTTAACTGATTTAGAGACAGCCCGTTTGGTTTACTTTAGTTATTTTCATAGTGTGATGTCGTACGGTATTCTGTTGTGGGGAAATGCCGCCGATATTCAGACAATTTTTATTTTACAAAAAAGGGCAATTCGTTCCATTTATAAATTAAGTCCCAGACACTCCCTCAGAGACAAATTTAAAGAGATTAATATAATGACTGTGCCTTCTCAGTACATTTATGATAATCTTTTGTATGCACATAAAAATATTAATCTATTTAAAAAATACAGTGATATCCATAACATAAATACTAGGAACAAACACAAATTTGTTGTTCCTTCATCAAGGCTCAAAAAAATAGGTGGCTCGTTTAGAGGCCAATGTATACGTTTTTATAATAAACTTCCTAGTCACATTCAAGAACTAAGCCTAAATAAATTCAAATCTTTTATAAAGCGTAAACTATGCCAAAAAGCCTATTATACTGTAAATGACTTTATTGAGGACAAAAAGGCTTGGGATTGAGCTGCTCCAATAAGTTTAGACTGCGAATGTTGTTTTATTTTATTTTATTTTGCGATTTTACTTTTTTTTTTTTTTTTTTTCTTAATATCTATTTACATAAACAATGACATGAACATTTACTATTTACTGTGTAAAGTATTATATTATTTTATTTATTGTGAATGTGAGGACTATGTGGGTCATTGTTTCCGTTTTAATCATGGTCTGGCGGTTTGAGTAATTTATGCGGCCTACCCAAATGTCCTTTCTTTGGTATTGTTCGTCGAATCGTTGAGCTCCCTAAGTTTGAGTTGAGCAGCATGATTACTGACAAATGCGTGCACTGACTGGACAGGTCCACTCAAATTTGTGTGGTTCTTTCCTCAAAAGACCATTTCAGACACCAATCTACATGGTCCTCAAAATGATCTGACCAAAACTATTTCTGGATTTTTATATACACATTGACATTGATAAATTTTACATATACAGTGACATGAATATTTACTTTGTAAAGTATTATATTATTTTAATGACTGTGAATGTGAAGACTATGTGGGTTATTTTTTTTTTTTTTGCCTTTTCTTCTTTTTTTTTTATTTTCTCAGATAGTTTTAGTCATGGTCTGGCAGTTTGAGTAATTTATGCGACCCACCCAAATGTCCTTTCTTTGGTATTGTTCGTCGAATCGTTGAGCTCCTTAAGTTTGAGTTGAGCTGCATGATTACTGACAAATGCGTGCACTGACTGGACAGGTCCACTCAATCGGTGTGGTTCTTTCCTCAAAAGACCATTTCAGACACTAATCTACATGGTCTCCACATGATCTGACCAAGATTATGTCTGGACTTTAAAAGAGACTGTGACCTCTGAGTTTGTTTCGGCCTTTCTTCTCAGAGTAGTCAGTTAGGAAACGCCGACCTCATCTCGTTTTAAAAAATATGATTGACATGTAAAAGTGTTTGTACAAACCTACTTACAGAAATAAAATCATTTATCATTTATCAATAGACACAAAATATTCTATACTCTAAAATCGGAGCACGTTTCACGGCTCGTCGTCAGTCCATAAAATCTTTGGTTTCCGTCCCTCCCTGAGTTTCCTGGCGACCCTCTCGATCTCGTTGCTGAGCTTGTTCTTGTCCTCCTCCTTCTCACAAATGTACCGGTGGCGCAGCGCACAGTCCTGGCCGCGGAACACGAGCGCGTGCGCCTCGCTGCGCCACGCCAGGCAGCGCCCCTCGCCCGCGATGCTCGGCGATGTCGAGTTGTTGGCCACCGGCCGCGCCGAGTGCGACCAGATCCACAGCAGGCCCGGGTTCAGGCCGCCCGTCCAGAAGTCTCCTCCTAGACATGGCCAAATAGGAGATTGTTGCATCGAGCGCAAAGTGAGTTATTAAAGCACGAGTGTTATGTTGGTGCCTGAGCGCACGCGAGGGCATTAAATTAACACGAGTGCATTAATTACTCATTTTAGCAAGGTGCGTGATCTACTTTTCTTTCAACAACCAATCTACCTACCATGATAAAATATACCTACTCAAAATAAAAACTCAAGTTAATGAAAACAAAGTATCCCGCGACTTTTGCTGCAAAAGGTTATTAACAATTTCATTTGCAGCTGTTTTTATACTTTCTGGAGTTGAATCCATATCGCTATCGCTGTTTTTTCCATTTTTTAAAACTTCTTGCTAATTATGAAGTATCAAAATTTTACAATGGTGCAAAATGAGCGCCATTTATTTTATTTTCACCAAGTCGGTTTTATTCAGCCAGTATCTTTTTGATCTAACTAATGCATTAATTTTATTGTATATTAAACTTAATGGGAAACATTAAACCTCTGTGGTAAATTTATATCTAAATAAAAGATAAAGAACTGTGCATTAATGAAAAACTGTGCAACAATGAGATTTCATACATTTCTGCACTATTTTGATTCTAAGCAAAAAATACGTCCTTTGTGATCGATTTTGTAGTGTTTAATGATAACGGTACTACGTAGTTGAAAGAAAAGAATATTACACAACAGTTGGTAACCATTACTGACTTACCGACACAGACGAGAACCAATATTAATTAACAAATAATACGTAGTCTACAATATTGTTTCAATCTTATGAATTTATTTTGCGAACCCACATTTATTTTGTGAAGGCATCACTTCATAGTTTACTTAAAAATATCTATGTATAAAAAAGTTGGATTTAATTTAATGCCATTTATAGTTTTGATTGAAACTATTAGAAATATAATTCGACCTGGAACTTTATCTGTTCGTATAACTGCAAATATAATTGGATTAAAACATAAAATGCGACCAATACTTGCACGGTCAGCAACGATAGTCTTAATTATTGAGACACACACCTATCACACAAAACGCAGAAAAGTAGTGTATCGAATATTTTGTGCCAAGTTTAATGATTATAAATTATGTAAAAATATATAACTCGTTCGTTGCTGACCTTACTACAACTGGACTCTATGCGATATAATTATAACGTAGGTACGTAACAAGAACTCCAGTGATGATGGTTTAAATTTAAACTAGTTGCACCCGCGCTTGTTTGTTAAATATGCCTGACACCTGAGCTAACCTTCCCAACGAATGTAGCAGAGAACCGTGACTGACTGAGCAGATGAGCTACCCACAAGTAGTAACTGCTAGTAATTTTTCAAAATGGTTATAGACACGTCATTTAAGTTTGAAGCTATTGCAGTATTATGTATGTTATACAGGGTTATTTGAAAAACACCAGCAACCTCTTAAGAGGTCATTGTACTCATAATTATGAACAACTTTTACTATGGGACCAAACCTGAAATCGCGAAAAAAAATCAGCTGTTCCCTACATTTATCTTCGTCTATCTCGTCAAAATGTAGGGAACAGCTGATTTTTTTTTTTCAAATAACCATGTATACCTACATTTTTGGAATGCTACGTATTTGTTGAAAAAGTTAGTGAACAAATTACTTGTTTTTGTTCATTGTATGCATTGGGAAAAGTGATGATAGTTGCACAGTGTTGGCAACCTTGAGCGAAGCTTCAGCTAATCTGCCGGTCAACACGATGTTGGGAATAATTCTTCTAGCTATAAAGTGTAGCAGAGCGTACACAATGGATCCCGACACCACGTGCACCAAGGCTCTGATGTGCTTGAACAACCAGACACATTTAACAAGCGAGCACATTTTCGGTACATTTCCGTTGGTGTGTCCGCTACCACGATTGTAACGAACTTCACCGGGATTTTTATGAATGAATCCACGGTTTGTATTAAGGTCTCCTTTCGCAGCAGGAAATAGTACAAGATATAATTAATTTTTAAACAATTAGGTAGGTACAAAGTGCCGCGAGCAAGGATAGCTGAAGCATAGATTAATTATTTTTAAATATGTAAATATCTCGATGGGTTGAAACCCTTAATTTCTGTCTATGTCCATACTATCTAAGACCCAAGTGAACAACAATATCCAGTAGTGTCAAGCTCACCTTTAAGTTTGCTGTCGCTGAAGATGTGGGCGGTGAGCTGTTCCTTCTCCCGGTCGGAGTCCACCTCCAGCATGTTGCTCTTGAGGCGGCGGCACCCGTAGTTGGCGCCCTTCCAGTTGACGGCGTCGTTCGACACGTGGTAGCACGAGGAGCCCACGCGCGTGAAGTTCTCGGCGCACGGTTCTGGAAACATGTGACATTTACCTCACTGGACTTTCTCTTGAACGAATGGCGAAAGTGTTTTGTATCTGAATCATGATATATGTAGGATAATAAAACTTGTTTGCTTGAATGTGTTGCAATCATAAGTAATAGCCCGAGCTTTTTACTTTAGCCGTGTGAGTGTTTTGTCTGCATGACATTTTGCGGCTACTGCAGTGCTATTCTGTAAAAATCTCACGGTGATAACTTAGGTGAATTGAGCTGTAATTCTACCTGATGTTTGGGATCGCCCCAATTGATAGCTCACTTCACCTAAGTTATCACGTTGAAATTTTTACAGAATCGATCGGCAGATCGAATTTTATCCGATCGCCTGAATTGAACCTAGTAGTTTATACTCAACAAACACACTATTATGCGACCACTACACACGTCACTAAATATCAATAACTACCTATCTCACAAGTCACAATACCTACTGAGATAAATAGGTACATTTAAGTGCATCATGATCCGCAGAATGATGTGATATCGATATCGTATGATAAAACAAAAAATATGTTCTAAACTCATAACTTCAAGTAACGACACTACCAGCGCCTGTTGACCCCGTAGTCCCGCTGTAATTTACTTAGGTACTTGAAATTCCATAGTGCATTTTTTTGTTGCTTTATCGTAATTTGATATCGAAACCCATCACGTCTATGAGTTTCGCTATCTAATTTAATTTGACCCTGTGTCCTCACCCTCGTCAAAGACGGCTCCAGCCACCATCAGATGCACGTTCTCCTCCAGCTTCCGCAGCCGCTTCTCGAACATGTCGGCGCGCCACACCAGCTTCTCGATGGCGCCCAGTAGGTACAGGTCGGTCTCGGAGACCTGCTTCTGCGGCGGCTGGCGGTTCTCGTCCGCGCGGTCCACTGCATGGCTGTGCACAGGGATCGGCTGGTTCTGGACTGGAGCCGGCTAAGCAGAGTGGGGAACCAATGTAAGTCGGGCATTGTTATTGCTGGCCTGGGAGGAAAGCTAGGAACAGTTAAGTGATATACGCTGTAAAGTTCATTAACACTTGGAATAAAAAAATATTCTTATTCTCAGAAATAAATAAATCCTATCTTATTTATTAAAACTTTATGCACAAGTAAAAACTGTACAAATGCGGACTTAATGCCTTGGGCATATTCTACCAGTCTACCTTAGGGTGATGCGGAGACAATACACAGTAGGTGCAATAACAGAAAACAAATTATAAAAAAATAAACAAAAAAATATAAGATAAGAATAAATACATACATACAACAAAATATTTAAAAAAAAGTTATGAGAGATAAAAAATAAAATCTACAACAACTTAATTCTGAGACAAATATTGGACAAAATATTTAATTATGACACTAAAAACTCTTAGCTACTTATAATATAATATGAAATGCTGAAAAGCAGTTTATGTAAATTATTTTATGGTTATAGGCAGGTCTGTACCTATAACAAAGTTAATTGAGTTTTCTTGCTCACCGTAGGTACCTTTAATAATTATAGTGGCCGAACAAATGGATTGCTTTGAGGCAATATTATTGAATTCATCCTTGCGATTATCTTTTTAATATCTAACTGTGGTAGGTCTAGGTAATAGGTTGATCCTACTGGTGGAGACTAAATACCTAAGTAGGTATAGCATATGGTACTTGGACTCACATAGCTGGGGCTTGGCTTGAACTTATCCTTGTACGGGTTGGGTGGTCTGTTGACGATCTTGCCGGAGCTATGTTGTAGCGGGGAGGGCTGCCACTCGTCGTACGGCCGCGCGCCCGGCGGCAGCGGGTGGTTGGGGCGGCTGGGCCGGCCCGGCGGGGGGGGCGGGGGCGGGATCAGCTGCGGCGGGTCCAAGCGGTCCGTCACGTAGTAGCCTTGCGCCGGGGGTAGCGCCATTATACGACCTGGAAACGGTGGGTAAAACCCTTACAATAGAATGGACATCTCGATTTTGCATAAAATATGGTAGGTACTTATATGTATAGGTAAGTAAAGGTCGTCCGTCATCCAGTTCGTCGTCTCGCCACAATGTAGCTGTACAGGGTCTCACCTTGTCTCTCTCCGTGCTCGGGGGCGCTGAGTGCCCATTGCTGCAGCACGGACATCCACGGCCCGTCGTCATCATGTAGACCACACGTGTTTTGCTGTTCGCCACACCAATTCTCGTGAACCAGTGAGCTGTTCTGGTCCATTGTAGACGCAGATCCTGCCAGGAACAGCAGGGCTGCCGCGAGTGGAAGACGCCACATCTGGAACACGAGGGACAAATTAAGCGAGCGTGGTTATGTAAGTACGGTCCTTGAAACAAAGAGACTCGACTCTGCTAGGTCCCTGCCTCCCTGTCTCTAACCGCGCACAAGAGCTGCACTTTACAGAGGCCAGCAAATCAAGCTACCCCAATCTGTCAAATTTTCTCGATTGATTAAGAACCTTATGTCTGTGTAATAAAGTTGAAAATATATCAAAGAAATTTTATAGATTGGGGTAGGTTGATGTGCTGCCCTCTGTACATCGCTCTACTATAAACAATAATACCAGCCTTTTACCACTGCAGGGCAAAGGCCTCTTCTCATACAGAGAAGGCACACTTGCTCAAGAATGGTTGGCGATTTCAGATAAAAGTCACATTGGTACTTGCCCAGATTTTAATCCACAACCTCGTGCATGAGAGGCGAGGTTTTAACCACTGAGTCATCACGACATATCGCTACTATGACACTTCTTATTAATTCTCGCCATAGATAAAATACTAAATGTTCTCGCCACTTTCTTACGAAACCGAACTGCTAAAAATTACGCATGACAGAGTATTATATTATCTGTGGCATGACCTACCCACATCCTTTTCCCCGTTAACGTAATCGTTTCTTTCCAAACAGTGTGAGTCACATCGCACGCGGCTCTCGGGGCTTGTTATCTATTACGTGTGATGCTCGGTGCAGGGTCAGCCGGTTCACGCGGTAATTATTACGCAAGCGTCGGCAGGTGAAAGCGCAGCGCGGCGGACGCGGCCCGGCACCACCCGGCACGTACACACAAGTACATCGATCGCAGGGGATTTCCAATACAGCCAATCACGACCAGGATGTTAACACTACATAAGTAGGTAACTACCTATAACTAGGTATTAGTAGTTCCTCGCTGGAAGTGTGCAACCGTGTAGTTGGATTGAATTTGCGTGAACGAAGGGCATAAACCTGTAACTGGTTTGGATTACGACAGAAGGGAGGAAGGCCAACAAGAACCTGACCATGTGCCATCAATATTTACCTATCTACAAGGTGTAACAGAATTAACGCAAGACCTCATACACCCCAATTAGAGTACCTATTGAGTTAAAGCATAATACAATGACCAAAACTTTTTTTTTAAAGCAAATCGTGTTGACACTAGCATTACTTTGTGCATTTAAAATTCAGTCTTATTGCCTTGAGATAAAATTTAATTTTATTTGACTCAATCGACGGTTAGTATGAAAAAATACATAATTTAAAAAAAAATACCTACCCTAAAAGTTACTGAAATCGATTCAGTAGTCAATTTTAAACAAACTACTTTCAGGACTTGCGTTTATTCTGTTACACCCTGTATATCCTACCCTCGACTGAGTACAAAGTGATTTTCACTTTGATTCCTGAAATACTTAAGTATCTTATAAGCTTTGCACTTGTAGAGCACAGCGAGTGATAAAGATAAATGTGGCTCGGCTTTAGGAATTGAGATCAAAATCGTAAAATCCTTTATATTATGTATGGGAGGTAAGGTAAGTACTTAATGGGAGTTTAAATGAAATCATATGAGCTCTACCTATTAAAAATAACAACACGAGTTTTTTGTTTTGTTTGTAAACGTTTCGCCTCCTGCAGACTGATTTATTGATGAAATTATCTCGACACGAAAAATATAATAAAAGAGTTGTTTATTCCGTGAGTCTCAATGTAAATCCTACTATAATCCTACTAATATTATAAATGCGAAAGTTTGTGAGGATGGATGGATGGATGTTTGTTACTCTTTCACGCAAAAACTACTCAACGGATTTGGATGAAATTCGGCAAACAGACACTTTATAACCAAGATTAACACATAGGATGCTTTTTATCCCAATATTCCCACGGGATCGAAACTTACGCGGGTGAAACCGCGGGGCGCAGCTAGTAAAAAATACAGAAAATACGTTTAATTTGCGGTACCTACTTATTTTAACATGCAGATAAAGGACCTAAACACAAAAAATAACAAGTCCGGAATCTGTCCTAAAAGTGTTGACTTGTTTACTTTACTTATGTAATAAATACACTCCCTTATCCTCAAACCACGGCCTGTAGACGCTGATCGTACCGGGTCCGCCAGGGCGGGTGACGATCGAAAATATCAAACAAAAGCGCTATTTTATCTGCTACTCATACCTACACTGTAGTCCTGAAATTATTTTTAGTTAAGTTTGCTAAATCAAGCAAAAATATGCGAAATAGGTACTCTACAACTACATAGACATGAACTTTCTTTACGATATGCATACTTAATTAACAATCGCCACTCGCAGAAACGTCCAGAATTGGAAAGTTACATACCTTGTCTCCTAAAGCTGGTGAGCACTTTATTATTTGGCAAATAATATCACTTTTACTGTGTGGGTCGGCGACGCGACACGCAACAGTTCTGCCGGAGACTCTGAGAGCTATCCGAGAGTATTGATCGCTGGTCTGTTAGCCGCGCACTGTTGGTACCTACACGAGGAGAAACTGCCGCGTGTGTGCTGGCACCGAGAGGAGGTGGGGCATATTGTATGTATACAGACGTGACGTATGCTTATGTTTAGCCAGATCTCGCGGATGTGTCGACAATCGGCATTAATGCACGGTGTCGACGATCTTATTGCACTTGGCATTGACGATCTTCGAGAAACGGCAAGAATTTTAGATAGGTAGGTAAGTAGGTACGTGAGAGAGTGTGAGCATTCATACTTCTTAATGTCAATAAACCTATTAGGTAATACTTATCTAGGCTGCAGATCGCGAATTCGCGATGGTCTTCGCATGAGGAAAATGACTAACGTGTAATTAAGCACTGCAAATAAATTCTGAGAATATTTATTTAGATCACATTCACAGCATTTTCCCTCTTACTAACTTAACTTTGAATAATTAAATTTTACTTGATTGTCTTGGTCTAGTGATCGCAAGCGCTACAGCTGAGCATGAGGTTCGATTCCCGGGTCGGGCAAAGTATTGGTGAGTTTTCTCATCTGGAATTTATCTAACCAGTAGCCCGGAATCTAGATTAGTGCCCGGTAGATGGTAACAGGCTCGCCCTCATTAGATACCTACATGGAGAGATGTGGGTGTAGGTTATGCTTGAATTGAATAAACCCTGATATTATTAATTTCTCTAACATTTCAGTTTTATTATCGCATGCTCAGTAACCATAATGTTTTGACCCAAATAGGTAGGTACACACATTCACGAGTGTTGGTCATTATTTCTCAGAAAGTTACAAAATGAACGTAAACGGTAAAGGTATAAGTAAGATTCGATTTAAACCCTGCACAACGCAACTTCTTTACCTATTCCCAGTTGACGCCTGAATCTTGATTGATTAGAAGAATCAGGCTAACTACTATTGTTCTACTCATAGAAATTTTCACATACTACTGGATTATAAAGAAAAACCTCTTATTGATGGTCATCTCGAAAATGAGCTTACCAAAACTAGCTAACTAATTAATGTTTTTAAGTCTCGGTGTCAATTCAATTCGATTTCTAGGTATAATCCAGCATGAAACATTAACATTAACAACATTATTAGATTTCAATTTAAACATTATTAGATGCAATTCAATATAAATTAGAAAATATTAATTTATAAAAAAAAATATACTTAATACCATGCAAACAAAAAATAAAAACCTCATGTCAATACATTAATACGAGTAGCAATTTAAACGAAAATAATAATCAAAAAATAAAAGTCCTATGAACACGGAAAACAATAATAACACTTTATAGAAATAATTACCTACATGTCCGTTTTAAGAGCAACAAGTTATTATAAAATCATCTAATGAGTAGGGACATCTTTCCAACAGGAATGCCTTGACGTGAGCCTGTGTACAGTATGCTTTACAACTCAAGCGGTAACTTAAATATCTTAACTGCCTGACAGTCTCCAAAATGCGGGATGATTTTGTTTCAAAGGTTTTTTCTACGCGTTTCTTTCCCCTACCAGCCTGTCCTCGTCTGCAGTGCTATTCTGTAAAAATCTCACCGTGAAAACTTAGGTGAAGTGAGCTGTCACTCCAGCTGATGTTAGGGATTCCCACTATTGATAGCTCACTTCACCTAAGTTATCACGGTGAGATTTTTACAGATTCGACCGGCTGTTTCGTAGTTCGTATGAGTACTACTACGAAAAGGTTAGCTAGGTACTGTGAGAATACAAAGTTCTTTAAAATATGGTTGACAGGTTAAGAAATGCGGACAATAGTTCGTATCGATCTTTTTTGGAGAACGAATGCCCTATGCCAGTACCAGTATGGTAGCTGTTTTCCCAAAACTATATACTGTACCTTAGTTTGTCAATGAGAATCCAAATTGTCATGTCCGTGTGTATAATACAACTTAACATATTGCATCATATGGAGTGTAATGCTTGCTCCCACGCATCTCAATGAAGTTGAGTTGGGTGCGCAGTGTTGTGCAACATCAGCGAACAACTTTCATCACAAGGTCAGCTCCGCGTTGAGACATTCAAGACATCATAACATCATAACGCTTTAGATCCTGTACTTTTATTCGCTTGCACACGTTGTTATAGTAAGTAGGTACCTACCCAACGAGGTTTCTCCTCATAAAATGAAAGTTCCGAGATGTAGATTACGAGAAATTTATGTTTCCTAGAATTGTTTGTGTTTTTACACTTTTTTCCAATAAAATTATTGTTTTCAGTGTCTAATACCTACCTAACTGCCTGTAACGTTGCAGTTCCAACGGAGCAATGTGATATTTCCAATTTGCAAGGCTTTTGACCTCTACTTTTTTATATAAATGGCATCTTGCATGTCAACCTAGAAGATTATTGGCTACTTAACCGGGCTTGCACGGGCAAGCCTAGTTATGTAGCCGATAACCTTCTAGGTTGACACCCACAGGGGTGCCTCAATTAATTAAGGCCTCCAGCCAGGGCTTAAAATCTTAAAAAGTACTGCGTTTAAGTAAAGTAAGCGACTACACGCTGGGTGTACACCAACTGCGTAGGGGTACAGAGCTCGGCTTAGGCCTTCGGTGCGTGAGGGCAGTGAGGGACAGGTTCTGCCAGGGTCACGAGTTGTTCGAAAGAGTTACCTTGGCCCCTGGCACAGGCAACTGAAGGAACACGGGTCAGTGTCAGTTAGTCAGTGAAAGTCTGACACGCCTCCCGCTCCGCCCAGAGCGGGAGAAGTTATTTGATCATTTCCCATCCAAAAAAAAAAAGCTAGGGACAGGCTGGATCGGATTAATTTGACATCTACGCTTTTAACGCTACGCTTGTCTGCTATAGGTATTAAGACTAAGGAAATACTAAGGTAAAGTAGATATTGCGAGGCCCTTGTTCAGCAGCGAAAGTTGTCGCGAGAATTATTGGTTCTGCTCGAGCCTAAGGTATAGCAGAGCCGTGCGAATATAAAACTGTGCCCGGAGCAGAGCCCGATTCTAGCAGAAAGTGATTTTTTTGACATTGCGACTTTTGGGTTCCGTAGTCAACAAGGAACACTATATTATAGTTTTGCCATGTTCGTCTTCGCTTCTGTTCGCGGCTTAGGTCAGAGAGTCTTAGTACTAGAAAGCTATAATTTGGTATGGATATAGGTATCACGCCGACGAAGCGGTTAAATATTTGGATATTTTGTATCTAAAAAGATTACTTACAACCTGAAAACTAAGTATTGCTTTTCTCTAACTTATTTTTATTTCAAAATATTATAAAACAGTAATAAATTAATACTGGTTTGTTTACGTTTATTTTATACTATTCCGCCCCTGACTTCGTTCATTTAAAAATTCTTGTTCCCCCGACCCGCCCTGTGGCCGCATCGCATTGCCTGCCCGCGCTATTGGTTCGTTTTCGCGTACTTTCTTACTTTTATTTTTTCTCGGCTCCTGATGTTATCGGTGATTTTAAATAGTCTTCCTCAAGAATTGTGCTATCAAATGCAAAAATATTTTTTGGAATCCGACTAGTTGTTCCAGAGATTAGCGCATTCAAACAAACAAACTCTTCAGTTTTATTATTACGAGTACTATAGATTCAACCATCCCAATACTTTATTACTCCGTAGAGGATAGTGTCGCTCCATCGTATTATCTGCAAAAAAAAAAAAATAGAAAGATATTTCTTTTAAAGAAGGGCCTACTAAACCTATATTGCTACTTGATTATGTTGTTGATTGCTCTACGCAGGTGACCAAAATGAAACAACCCAAATAAACAAAACATTATTATAACAGTTCCTACATACTTATCTAAATAATATAAATATTGTAACTCAAAATGTTCTTATAATAGTTAGGGAGGCGAGGTAGCTAAATGGCGTAATTCAACGGCGCCGTCGAGACCTATCAAAATCGAAAGATAAAATGATTTCGAAAAGAAAAGCTCGTATGGTAAAAACCGTTTTAGCGGTGGGTTTGGCGTGTACGGTTTTTCAAAAATGTTAAAAAAAACAGTTACTTGGGCATTCTCGAGCGCATCAGATATTCATACTACGTATGCCCCAAGTGCCTCTGATAACAACGGTATACTAATCTGCCGGTTTGCGTGGTGGGGGTAGGCATATAAAGTAGTCAAAAATGCAAAAAAAAAAAAATTACTCGAGCGCGTCAGATTTTCGGAAGGGGTGTTAAGTAGGCCCCAAGGAAGCTCCCTTTAAAAAAACTGACGATTTCGGCGTGACGATAAGTTGCTATGAATTTTTGAAAATGCAAAAAAAAAAAGTTTTTTTGAAATACTCGAGCGCGTCAGATTTTCATAGGGGAGGTTTATCTCGGTATCCTGAAAGCATATTTCCTTAATCTGACAAAAATGTTGGTGGGTTCTCTTAATCTGATCGAAAAAGGTTTTTTGGTTTCTTTTTTTTCCTTTCTTTCTTTCTTTTTGACAATAAAGCGATAGATACAACCAACGTAAATGTAGATGAAATGTAGTACGAATTGTATTATTTATTGTATAAAAAAATGAAATGAAATACAAATTGTATTATAATTGTATTGTTATGTATGACCTTTACATTGTGACCGAGTGCGGGGCGGGGCTACAGGGGAGAAAGTTTCCAGCACATTCGAGAAATATACTGTCGGGTCTTTTCTCTCTCTTCAATCGTCGTTATACTGAGGGCACATAGGTCTAGGGTGTACCGAAAATTCCCTTCTACCGCTTCTTTCCCCACCATCAATGTTGCGAAATAAAGGAAAAATACTGGTAGGACGGCATATTTCCGCGAAGCGCTCAATCTGTATTACATGTTTATGGCAAATTCCTCTTTTTTGCTTCAATTCTTCACTTCGTTTTGCTTACGGTACGTCCAAAAAACAATTTGAGGATCAACAGGCTATTGAATAATATATATGAAACTGGACATGTTAATAATACTTTTGTATACAGATACGCGTAGCTTTTTCCGAGTCCACGAAAATTGTCGAGAAGCTTTAGAAAAAAAAAAAATTGTGAGATATAATAAAAGTCACATAATTTAATTATCGTTATTTCATATCAATTTTTTTAACACCCTCAGTTTTCAAGATATACTCAAAAAACCGGGAGTTTGAGTTTTTATGATGCTTCAAGTCAAAAAGTTTTAACTTTGGACAAAAATGTAAAGAGACCTTTTTTGTGTAAAATAAAATTACCTTTTTTGTTTATTTAAACTTTTTTTTTTGTAAGATGATTCGTTCGCGACTTATATGCCGCAACGCGTTTTTCGGAAGACGAAATGGCTCCTCCACACTTCCGGTCATGCGGAAACCGGCAGATTTTATATTTTTAGTGAGTTTTAGATTATATTCTTCAAAATAAAAAAAAATAAATCGCGCTCGAGAATGCCGGATTAACGTTTTTTTTTTACAAGTTCGCGACCCTATAACTCGGCGGCGTCAAGGACTTATCGTCAGATTAGTTAAATTTAGTCTTAAAACACTAAAATCAACCCCCAATATCTTAATCTGACGCGCTTGAGTATTTCAGACTATCGATTTTTTTTTACTAATCTGATCGTCTATCCTAGGCGCGCGTCACTACATATAGAGCTAAATACTTTACAAGGTTGTTCTATTAGGTCTAAGGTATCTCTCATATCTCAAACTGCCACGCTCGAGTATTACCGAAAATTCCCCTATTCGCCTCCCTAACTATAACGAAATTACTTGTACCTACACAAGATTCGATAACTAGTGTTGCGAGCATAAATCTTTACAAGTGGCAGCACAGTTTAAAGGGTTGCCTGTTATAAAATTTATAAAATTGCTAAAAAACAAAAAAATCGTAGGTCTTCTAATAATTATAAACTATTTACATTTAATTTCACAAATAATATCAATTACTTAATTTTACGTCTCAATGATTAATTTTTCACATTCGTTTCTTCATTGTAATAGTAAATACAAAACTTTTATCTGCTATAATAATCTCAACACTTAAAACATTAGTAAATTACTTGTATTATACACATATTATTTGGTAAATGGTAGATACGAACCTTACCACAGCCTTCACTTATGAATTTGTAGTTTAAAAACTATCTCTACTGATTATGACAGGGGTTAAGAGATTAGTCAAGACGAGTGTAGTAGTACCTATATAAGAAGCATAATTTCAATCTGATCTGGATAACTAGAGATTTTGGAAATTCGTTGCACGGAAGACGTACTGCAGATATAGGTACCTAAGGGATCGAACTACAATATTTGAACTTTCCTTGTAATTGCAGCCGTGCCTCATTCCTAGAAAATAGGAACTGTCTAAAATAATGTCTCATAACTGAGACACCATCCATCCAAACAATACTTTCTCTCACAACAGTTGGTACTGTCGGCTGTTGGCCATCCCTCTTCTCTTGAACACCGCAGGTCTGATGTGCCTAGTGCGCAGCTTCTTAGGGTCTATCGTGGCGTAAGCTGGTGGAAGACCATTGGAAGTTAGAGGAGAAGGTTCCTCCTCATACAGCACCGGGGCAGTTGGAGGTGTCATGTATCTTTGGTCCCTTTGAGAGTACTGGCCACCGGCTATGATAGATATTGGTTGCTGCTGGTACGTATTTAAATGATTTCCTATTTGTGGGTTAGGATGAGTAGCTGGTAGAGCATAGTTGGATGGAGCATGGAACAAAGCCGATTGACTTGAAGACTGTACAGGATAAGCTATAGGTGTTATGTGATGAATCGTCACAGGCTTACTTTTGAGCTTACTGTTAGCAGGAGGTTTGAGGTGTTTTGTACGTTTCGTGTTACTTGTGAGTAAGATGTGAGTTGGAAGGGGACGGTTTCTTGTTGATCTCGAATCATTTTCAAATATAATGGCATGACTGGGATGGCCGGGATGGCTCATGACCATGGTAGGATAGTTGGATGGTGAAGATGGTTCGCTTAAACCAGGGATGTAGTAATTTGTAGCCGGAACGGGATGGTTGGTGTATAAATAATTGTGTGATAAAGAATTGTTGTATACTGGTATTCCAACAGTGTTCAGAGCATCTGCGGGTTGATAACTGTTTGCTGGTAAGGTGCAATTTGCTGCGGAATGGGTTTTTATAGCAGACCCTGGTAATGGAACATCATTTTTAGCTTCAATGTTCTCGCCTTTGTGAAAAACATGTCCAGGTTGTAGATCATTATTATTTGCTGCAGTCTTGACTTGCAAAGAATATTTACTATCAGATGGGTTAACTGCATCTTGTCTAGACATATTTTTGCCATTTAAACCCCCGTTTACCGTAGAATCAATATCAGATATGTTATTTTTAAAACGATCATTTGTAGCCTTTTTATTGTTAGTTTCTTCACGTTGTTTATGAGTATGTTCTTTTGTATCACTAGTGTGTTGCCTGTTCCCTGTGTGTGGTAAGTCAGCACGCTGCGCCGGCTCCACGTCGGTCAGAAGTAGACGGTGAGGTTCATGTGCTCGGCCACGGCTGGGTTGGTCGCGTCCGTCACCTCCTCCCCTCTGTCCTGGAAATGTATTTCTGTTATACACACTTTACGAATATTCCTAGGTTAAGGAGGGGTTAGTAGGTAGGTACAGATGCGAAATTAGTCTTATTGACGTCAATAAAAAGGGGAAGGACGTAGTTGTGTTTGATGAGACCTATCTCTATAAGCTACAAATGTACAGTCGAAAGAAGACTACTTGTATGTGAATGGCGTGAGTGTATTGGAATTGTTAAAGTAGAGCGCACCTTGTGAAGTCCGTCGGGCGCGGCGTCGTCCCAGCTGAGCTTCTTGACGCGCGCGGGGATGGTGGCGGAGGGCCACGCCACGCCCGAGCGGCCCCCGCCGCGCGCCAGGTGGTCGCTCATGAGCGCCGCGCCGCCCGCCAGCGGCGCCACCCGCCCGCGCGCCGCGCGCGACTGACGCGCTGCTGCTGCGCCTGACGAACATGTGCAGCTACTTAGGTATCTGATCTACTACAAGTAGTTTTATGCCAAATAGACTTCAGATTTTACAGGTCAATAAAGCACGACAAGCTTACTTGTATTACCATGTCATTTGTTTTGTATAGTAAAATGATCCCCTCATATTCCTAATCCTACATCGAAGATCATGGATAAAAAAGAAAACTGTCTTTAGTTCTTAGATAGTTTTAAAATGAACAACGCATCCATACCTACACCTAAATGAAAAAACTTAGCTACTACTAGCCATAATCAAAGATGGCAACAAAGTGGGTTGCTAGCTATGACGCAGCCACAAGCGAAGTGAAGATCATATCGAATCCTATTAATGTACTCTATGCCCTAGTTTAGGTTTAAGAAATAAATGACAATTTTATTAATTGATTACAAAATACAGTAGACAAATAATAACTTACTATGATGTTGTCCTCCATGTGCCGCATCCTGCTGCAAATCTAAACTAGACGTAGAGTTAGCCAGGATAGTGCTGGCGCCTGCACTGACGCTCAGCAGGGAACCCGACGAGCCTGCAGGGCGCAGCCCCCCGGCGCCGGCGGACGAGGTCGCGCGCGGACTGGCGGGGGGCGCCCCCGGCCCGCGCGGGGTCGTGCGCGGGCTGGCGGACTGCGACGGGGGCGCGATGGGCTCCGCCGGGGGCTTCTCATGTGTTACATAGCCAGTGCCCGACCCGACCGCGCTGCGCTTCGACCGACGACGACTACGGGAAGATAAGGCATTGTTAGGGTTATGACGTAAACAAAATTAGGTATTCAACAAGATTACATATTTGGGGTATCTAATTTTTTTTTCATTATGGTGTTTAATAACACTGTAAGTATTAGAGTATTTGATTTAGATGGCATAAATGATAATCAGCAGTTGAAGGCAATGATAATTCTAAAAATATGTCGTTATGATCGCGGACAAGATTCAGCGTAAAATTATGTCCTTTGATCACGTCTATCCTATAAGAATTTGGAAGAATGTGTCTCACACTCTGTATATGTATCCAAGTAGCGCGCACACAAGAAGCGCGAGCACCGCCAGCGCGGCCGCGAACAGCGCCAGCACGCCGCCCGCGCCCGCCGCGGGCTCTGCGGCCTGCAGGAGCCGCTCGTTCAGGTGAACCGTCACAGGTACTGAAGTCTGAGAAAAGAAGTCAAATAGTTTTATAAATATTGTTGTGTATTGTGTAATGTTTTATTATTTTAGGTAATACCACTGACACTTGTCACCGAGAGAAAGAGAAGAGAACCAAGAATACTTCCTTGAGGCATCCCTGACCCATTGAGTCTACTAATGATATGTAGAACGTTACAACAACTTTATCCTTTAAACAAATCGTGTGCCCGATGGAACGAGAAAAACTTCGAATTTTCATCCCCTATTTAATCGTATCCCCTATTTAATTGCTTTATGGGAAACTTTTCAAAAACCTTTCTATAGTGCTCATCTTCGTGAGCGTTATACTATTGGAACTCTTGTACAAAATTTCATACTTCTAGAGTGAGCGGTTTAGGCTGTCCGTTGTCTGTCAGTGAATTTAAGAATTTTAAGTTGGTGCGAGATACTATAACTATCACTGAGATAGCTTTTCAGCCATTCTAAAGCAGGATCTTTGATATCTTAGGCAGTTCCGGATTAGACTCTAAGCAAATTAAGCAATTGCTTAATTGAGTGGAGACCGTGTATCAGCAAGCGTAGTGTAGGACGCCCCCCAGCTAGATGGACGGACGACCTATAGAAAGTGGCTGGAATGGACTGGATGAGAAAGGCGGAGGACAGGGTGTTGTCGTGCAGCCTGGGAGAGGCCTATGTCCAGCAGTGGACTGCGATAGGCTGAGTTGATTGATATTACTTACCCCTCATTTTGCGATTAACAAAATCGAAAGCTTTACTTATTCTAGGAAAATGATGATACGAGTAGCAATAATGCTTTGGTTACTTGTGGTGCCACAGTGGTAATGACTTAGTTGGAGATGAGTAGTGTATGTACCTGTCGGGGCGGTGCGCCGGAGTCGACGGCAGTAGCGACGACGTGCAGCACGGACGAGTTCAGCGAGCGCAGCGCGCCTCCGCGCAGGAACATGTCGCCCGTCGAGTTGATGTACAGCATGCTGCAACACAACCACGATCTTCACCATCATTCTCATACTATATGATAGCCTAAAATTCTATCGAGTGGTAAGAACAGTCGTGATGACCCAGTGATAAGGCCTCGCCTCTCATGCACGAGGTTGTGGCCCTGTGGGTTCAAATCTCGGCAAGTACCAATGTGTGTTATACTGTTATTCAATAAATATATTCTTTCTAAGTTTTTGGACATTACTGAAATCGGCGAAGGAAATCCATCGTGAACAAACCTGTAGTTACGTCTGAAATCGCCAAATTGCCGGCTTGAGCAAGCGTGGTGATCAATGCTCGTGACTTCTCTGTATGAGAAGAGGCCGGCCCTGCAGGGAATATAATAGGCTGGTATTTTTTTCAACGTGGTTACTATGGACTCACTCAGCTCCGGAGCCCCTCAGCGTGAGCGTGACGGTGTCGCGCTTGTCTCCGTCGAACACGTCGAGCTTGCCGACAGGCAGCAGCTCGGCGTCGTCGTGAGGGTCCTCGTCCACTCGGAACTCGTATTGCGGGTAGCGGAACCGCGGCTCCCACTCGTTCACGTTCAGCACCGTGATGTTTATTGATGCCGTGTCGTTCTGAAATCAAATGAGAAACATTACATATTATTAGTACCTACCTAATTATCAATTCTTGTTTTTGCTATGATGATAATAATATAAATAATAAACATGCTGTGTGTAGATCATAATATGTATAAGCTCTGCTCGCATAAAGAAATTAATTTTTCTGTTCTGTGGAAATTCAAGACGTGCTGACCCATTGAGACAAGCCAAGTAAAATAAGATGAGTTTTTTATCTTGGAAACATGGGCACAATAAAAGTAATGGTGACTCAGTAAGAAACAATAAACAGGTCAGCCATATTATTTTTACCAGTAGGTATGTAAAAAAATACTCAATTTGAAGCTCAAGCTGCACATTTCTTTTATTGACTTAACTCGTACTAATAAAACCAAATTCAACAAAACACATTGAACAACACACAACCACGTAGAACATTGCACAAACTACATACTTAGGTAATAGATGAAGACAATTAGGTATGATTATGCTCATTTAAAAATCTTTTTCAGTTAGTAATAGAGTGTTTTTTACCGAGACGCCGTCGGTGACCATGACCTGGTATTGGTACTGGTCGTTGGTCTCGTAGTCCAGCGGCCGGCGCAGCACCACTTCACCGGCGCTGTTGATTGCGAACTTGTCCAGGAACGAGCGGTCCGACACGTAGAACTGCAGGTTGTTCTGGAAACCATACAATGAAGGAGTTTATACCTAAAGTAGATAGAAGTAGATAGTACTACATTAATTTTGGCAAAAAGACACGTGAATGACAACCGGTTTCTGAATTGAAAATTTGAAGTTGAGAACTTTTCAAACTCAAGAAATTTTCAAATTTCGCGAGTTACATTGAAACAAGAGCATGTCGGACTCGTGCACCGAGGGTCCCGTACTATCATATGTTTTTAAAATTTCATCGGTGAGGCCTTTATTCGTCAGAGAATTTGAACCCTGTGGTGTAGAATATTGCAGATTTAGGTCAGCGCCATCTTTTGACCAATAGTGGAACTAATGTAATTTTTGTTGATGATTTCTGAAAAACTATAATATTTAGAGAGATCGTTTACTTCCAATTCTGAATTCAGAAACCGGGCGTAACTATGGTCACGCGAGCGCCTGTGATCTCGTGAGTGTCAGTTACATACGTATTGCATGTGCACGGGCGGCGGCGCCGTGTGCAGCGTGAGCAGCGTGGCGCCGGGCGCGGCGGCCTCGCTGACGGCGGCGGAGTACTGCCGGCGCCGGAACCGCACGCCGCCCGCCTGCCCCGCGCCGCGCCTGACGCTCAGCGTGGCCAGCGCGTACCGGTCCGGGTTGTCCACCTGCGTCGCCTGTAACCCACGGGCAAGCACGGCTCAAGCAAGACACACGTGTATACGGTCGGTTCAAAATCATGATTAGAAACGGGATTCTATAAAAAAAAACTGTAAATTCAAATTTTTAAACCTAGAATGGATGACTAACGCAGATTTGCACAGAGTCAGTAGCTGACTCCAAACTCGGATCTAGTCAGCGCTGACCCGTTACTGTCTTAATGTTAATTGATTTGAAGTCTATACAGAGCTGTCTTTTTTTTGGGAATGGCATATCGTAGGTCATCCCAGGAGGTTGTCATCAACCGGACCTGCCTGTGGATGCCTCAATAAAATCAGGCCTCCAGCCAGACCTTAAAAAAACTTAAAAGCTAAGCGACTACACGCTAAGGGTCGTGACGGCCTTGTGACGTACGAAGCTCGGCTTAGAGCGTCGCTGGGGGAGGGCTGCAAGGGACAGGCTGAATCGGAATTATTTAGGGACGAATTTAAAGCTACAGGCTCAGCGGCGCCACAGAGCGGTGCGGACTGTCTCGAGGAAGGGTCAGGGCGGGCGTCGTGTCAGTGTTGACTTAAATAGTCCCGCTTGATTGATTCCAAGTAAGTCCACTCCCCCCGCCCCCGCGTCCACGGTCCACGGTACGGCTGTTGGTCAGTGAACGACAACGAGAATTTAAGATTGTTTCAATTGTATCACGGAAATTAATATCTATGGGATATTAAATCCTAAAATTACTGTAATGAAAACAACAACAAAGCAGAACCTCTACTTTAATTCTGTCGTCTAACCATTTTCTTAACCAAAGTCTTTTAACAGCACTCAATCAATTTCCGTCAAGTCTTTTAACAGCAGATAGGAACATTTTCTCAATGAAGTCTGCTGTTTTCTTAATTTATTGAAATTCGTTACAACCGATCTATGAACACTATACATACAGTAGCAGTTAGATAACCAGTAGTTTACCTTCAGTACGATAGTGACAGGTTGACTGAGCTCTTCGATGAGTTGCTTGGTAGCAGCAACCTGTCCGGTGTCCTTGTCCACCACCAGGAGGCGCCCGTTGTCGCCGGTGGTGGAGTACGTGAGCGGCGCGTTGATGCCCACGTCCTGGTCCGCAGCGAAGATCGGGCCCGGCGATGTGGCCAGGATTGTACCCTAGAGTACAAGGAAAATGTTTATTTTCACATGACAACCGTAAAGAGAATAGATTTGGAATGTCTGTAAGATACATAAGTAATATGCCTTGTGAGTGTTTTTAGGAGCTTCACCAGTATCATTTATTATTTTTTTTAATTTAACTGTATTGACTTCGAACTTGACGAATTTATAATCCCATTTTATTAAACTCGACTCGTAATGTAATAGGTAATACGGGCTGGTGTCCGCAACTCTACGCCAATGCGCGTATTTTACGTATTTTTTTTTTATTTTGACTGGTATTGTATTGCCTATTTCAAATTATGTACTGAATTTCATCTTGACATGGTAAACTTATATTGATTTGACTAAATGTGTTATTAATATATATTCTAATATGTAATGAGGCTTTATTATTATAGCTATTATTATAGCATGCCTTAGTTAAGGCAGTTAGTATAATTTTAAACTTAACATCTGTAACTTGTACCTACTTTCTGTGTAATAAAGAACTATTCAATTCTAAGCATCTTCGCATGTATTAATAACGCTAGGATCTACGATTACCGTTTACACCTCAGGCGAGATATTGTTATTAATAACCCTAGGATCTACGATTACCGTTTACACCTCAGGCGAGATGTTTTTATTAATAACGCTAGGATCTACGATTACCGTTTACACCTCAGGCGAGATGTTGTTATTAATAACACTAGGATCTACTACGCGTTTACACCTCAGGCGAGATGTTTTTATTAATAACGCTGGGATCTACGATTACCGTTTACACCTCAGGCGAGATGTTTTTATCTACGATCATCAATATATACTTATGTTGTCTTTTAGAGTGCCTACTTATTGAGTAATATATTTCAAGAGTTCAATACAAGGCAATTCTCATTCCTGGTACTAGTAGGTAGTCATTTAGACAACAAATGTTTTTAGGCTTCCGTACAAGGAACCCTTACAGTTTCGCCATGTCCGTCTGTCCGTCCGTCCTTCTGCAGCTTAGCTCAAAGACTAGTAGTAGTAAAAAGCTATAATTTGACATATTAATCACGCCGACAAAGTGGTAAAATAAAATCAAGAAAAAAATCTGTAAGGGTAAGTACCTCCTGTACAACCTCCCCATGTGAGGTATCTTTGGATAGGTTTTTCAAAAATATTACGGGTTTGTGAAAACAATTTTCGTTTCAGGGATCCGTTTGTGAAAAATTAAGCTATAAGGTGCTAATATTGTTGTTACAGTCAAATGTGGGCTTGACTCTAACAAAAATTAGCACCTCCTGGCAGCTAAATGGTTGCTTTTGGGTATGTGGAAAAATTCACGGCAGTATTATATAATTATAACGAAATTAAAAGGAACACTATACCAGCTACGAGGTTTACGAGTAATAGTCGACCAAATTAAATTTGCATTTGCAATATATGGGAGGACATGATTTTCAACTATAATGTTAAGTTTGTTTTTGGGATAAATGCATTCCAACTATGAAACCCTGCATTATGCGTGGTCCGACACTCACTTGTTTAAGATTTTGTTACCTCTTTGGCATCATCTGGCAGCGTCGCAGTATAATGCTCGTGCGTGAACTTGGGGTTCTGGTCATCGGCATCGAGCACTTGCACCTGCAGCACCGTGTCGTTGTGCAGGGGCGGGGTGCCCGCGTCCTGTGCTCGCAGGGTCACGGTGAAGTTGCTCAGTGTCTCGTAGTCCAGAGGCTTCTTCACCACCAGCACGCTGTCCAACTCGTTCGGAAAGCCGAGGTACTCCTGGCGTTCGAAAAGATAGGCTGATTATGGACGTTGCACGTTTTGTAGGTACATTTATTTTTGAATTAAGGTTTTCATGGAAATTGGATTCAGTGTCGACATCTTTTATATGTTCGCGGGAGATTAAGGGTTCTGAAAATTTAACTGTAACTCAAGAAGAGACCGTCAACATTTGTAAGTTTATTGTCGGTAGTGATTGTGGTGGTGTGGAAGTGATGGTGAGGAGGACCGGACGTTATGGTGCAGCTTGAGAGAGACCTATATATATCCAGTCGGTCGATTCTGTAAAAATCTCACCGTGATTAGTTACGTGAAGTGAACTATCAATGGTGGAAATCCCTAACATCAGGTGGAGTGACAGCCCACTTCACATAAGTTTTCACAGTGAGATTTTTACAGAATTGTATTGAACGACGATAGGCTGAGCTGACTGACACAGCGGTCTCACATGGTTGGGTCCCGGCAGCACGGAGTAGTGTATGGTGGCGTGCGGGCCGGGCTGGTCGGCGTCCGAAGCGCGCGCGCCCACAGCCACTCGCGTGCCCACCGCCGTGAGCTCCGACAGGCGCGCGCGGTAGGGTGCGCCCAGCCACACCGGCGCGTTGTCGTTGACGTCCCACACGCGCACCGACACCGGGATTATGAAGCTCTGCAACATTACACCCAGTGGAAGTGCCACGCAGCTATCGCGCGTGTGTCACAATTATGCGGAGCTCCGCAACACCGGCTCAGTCGCGATTAGCTACTTGCTGCGATACGACGTCTCGAACGTAACGAAAAATATTAGAAACATGCCTTATTGTGCAGTTTTTACATGCAAAAATCATAGCCGGACAAAGAATGTACCTATCTTGCGGAGGTGTATCGTATCACAAATAAGTATAAAACTTGATTTATTTCATTTTAATTGTTTTTATTGATAAAAGCATATTTATTACTTTGTTGCGAACTAAAAACTACCTTATGTCCATTGTTCAAAGTCTAAATCAACTTGCTCGCTGTTTTGCATATCATCGTATACATTCTAGAAACTTCGACGCTACTCGATTAGGGATGTGACACATTCAAATAGTTCGGTATCGATAAAATAATAAAATGTGTATTTTTAAACTAATTTTACTGTACTTAAATAAATAAAAGTACGAGAAATGAGTATCAAATTATGCGTAAATGATACGAGGTCCAAAGTCGAATATAGTGAAACCTTATACCTTACCATGACATATTATGTACTCGTTGTCGTTCTTCTCGATTAATTGATATAAATGGTTCGGTTTTGAGTTCGGCTCCAGGTAGCTTTTGCAATTTGCAAGTCAGTATTAGGTTATATGGTGATCAAAATTTGATTCGCGGCCGTAACAAGGTTGTATTTATAGAATTATAATCATTAAAGTCATCAATACAACTCTTTAAAACCAGGTAATCCTAACATCATGAAATTGTCGTATTTAGGATTACCGGCTCTTAAAGAGTTGTATTGATGACTTTCATAATTATAATTCTGTAAACACATACTTGTTACGTCCGCGAACCAAACCTTGATCAACATACCTACATCCTAATACTTACTTGCAAGTTGCAAAAAACGTAAGCGTAAACGTTTGAATTTCGCAGGCTACCTGAAGCATTCCCCCTAACCATTTTACCTTTTATACTTATCTGACTTTGGTCCACTACATAATATGATAAAAGATTTTAATTATTCCATTGTACAAACATCGACATTAAATTATTTATCGATATCTTGTCCGCATCCCTTGCTGAGTAGAAAAATAGATAACAGGTGCATACGAATATGACATCTATTTCAATGGAGTTAGCGTGCTAAATAGAGTAAATTGGTTACAGCGCCCTCTAGCGTTGAGTAGCTGAACTTGTTGGTGATCGCTCGAATTTGATTGTTAAATGGAAAAACGGTCTTCATTGATTTTGACATGTAAAATAAAAACAACCATCAGGAGTTGTAATAAGACTTAATTTTGAACAACAATAAATAAACTTTTCGCCAAAGTTGCATTTATACTTTGTAACCAATTATATCACCGTTTTCTGTGTATTGCAATGTACATTTTAATTTGCAAATGTGTGAGTTTGGCGACACTGGTTCCCGTATTAAGGAAGTCTAAGGGCACTTCCACTGTTTTTTTCTATTCCGTGATTACACCAGTAGGCCAATTCTGCTAATTTAAAACGTTCAAAATCTAGTCGCAGTCTCATCTCGGCGACAAACAAATGTCAAAAACTTGTCAAAATGTAGGGAAATTTGAAGTATTTTTGACAGATTGAGACTGAGATCAGACTGTGACCGTTCTTAAAAATTACGAGAATTGCCCCCCAGCTGTTAGTTTTAAAATGAAAAGAAAATCTGTATCTCAAACTCTAAGCATTTATTCCGATTAAACCATTTACAAGCACTATATAGAATTGTCAGAGTACATTTTATTATAGGGTAGTCAGAAATATGAAGCTACGCTCATTTCAAAGTTAAAGTTAAAGCCATAAGCATTTATTTCAAATACTTAGGCACTTTTGAATGTCACAATTTAAAACAAAAAATGAAATTTGATTCTAGTCGCCCCATCCAAAAAGTTGTTTCGTATGTAGAAGAATGGACAAGAAATTCCACCGTTATTCTTTTTAAATGTTTTACAATATTTTACACCTTATAACGTGAAGATGATGCACCTAGAATAAAATTACTATACCAGAGCATAGTAGGTACTTGTGGAGAAGAACGGGCAAGGAACTCAATGGATAGTCTTTTAAATTATATTGGTAAATAAATATTTGTTACTAATGTATGTGAGAACGATTTAAAAAAAGTAGTACACGTACATGTTATAAGCGTCCAAAGTACAGCAAATAGAACCAAAGAAAAACAAATAGGCCGTGGAAGCAAAAGGAAGACCAGTCCTAACTAACAGCAGCCGTTCACAAAAAATCAAAGGAGATTGAGTTTATACAATGAAAAGATAGTCTTACAATCTTCAGCAGCTTCAACAGTAGGTATGTTCAATTGTTAATCAATTATTAGTTGTGGATGTGGAGCATGATTAGTATTAAGCCAAGCATTTTTATCAGCAATGTAATCCCCCAATTTAATATGCCTGCCTGCATTGTGTGCGTTTTATACAATATTTGAATTTCGACAGTTGAAGTAGGTATGTAAGAAGGTATTTTATTGTAACATTTAAAACAGTATCCCATGAAAGATGATTCTACTGTAGCCTGTTTGAAATCTGGTTTAACTAATTTACTACTATAATTATTATATATCCCCTTATATATCACCACTTTTACCAAAAAATATGTAAATGTATCAAATTCATATTGAAATCACGCTTCCGATAGGGAACCACAAATAGAGCACGTGATGCCTTGAAGTAGTCAGATTCTTATACTGTCGTTACACTAACCACAATGCTTTGCCTGCCGCAAAATCATACCAAACTCAATAACAAAGTAGGTTTCTATAACAGAGCAATTTAACGTTACTAACTGGGTCAGTGGTGCGTCTCCGATCGCAGCGCACGTTCACATACACGTTGGAGGGTCCCCGCTTTTCCTCGCGATCCAGCGCACGCAGCAGGGTCAAGTTCTTAGTGCCGGGCGCGATGCCCACGGCTGCACCCTTCTCCTGCAGCCGCAAGGTGATGTCACCCAGCTCCTCCGAAGGGTCGCCATTTACGCTTAAAGTACCTGTAACGTCACAACAAATTCTAGAGCATATAACTGGGTTATCTGATGCTAATAAATCAAATCGTAATAATTATTAATCAACTTAACGAGGCATTTGCTGCAATGCGATAGTTTATAACTTTATATGATAAATTGTTTAGCAATTTATTATATTATTACCTTGTTACGTAAAATATTCTTTTATTGCATCCTCTTTATAGCAATCTATTCTATGTATGGCCACAAAATCAGTTCATACAAGGAAATGAAAATCAGCAAGTTTTCGACTAATTTAATATTCGGCCCAGTTATTTACTTACTCTTCTGTTGATGCGATCTAAATGAGTGTGATGTCATAGGGACATCATCATTTAGCCATAAGAACTTACCAATAACACTTCCGACGGGCGTATCCTCGCTGATGAAGAAGCTCTCGACAGCACCGCCGTTCATCAGGTAGCAGCGACTGTCCTGGATGGCTGCAACACAAGCGATCGTCTGTCATAAGAACATCTCATCATAAGGCCTGAGTGGAAGTAACTGAGTAGTACCCCGTCGTAAATATGCCACATTGAGTTTTAGAAAAAGTTCGGATTTGTAGAGCGTCGCCTCTTTTAGTAATACTTGTGTGATAGTCTCATAGTCTCTTTCTAAAGGTCCATGTGTCATTTACGCTCGGGTACTGTACGTACTGGTTTACCTCCGAGCCTCTCTGTGTGCGCTGCACAAACAGAAAGTAAATCATGTTCATTAGTGATAATAAAATATGATCGGAACTCTTCAGGATAATACCCAAACGACAACATACGAGAGACTCATTAAACTATGCTCAACACATGATCATAACTACCTTTCTACAATGAACCTTCTACCATCAATAATGAAGATCTCATTAAACTGATAATGACTAAGTACTGATAGTGACTAAAATCTTGTTTCCTGAAATATCAAATATCAATCAATGGAAAATCCATTTATTCATATTCATATTTCATAAAGACCCAAATGTGGGTCAGTACAGTAAGGTCAATCAAGTTTTGTTGTAGATACATCGATATTGTAATATTTACAGGCTTTTCAGGTCACGACATTACCACGTCCACTTATCTATCCAGGACACGGGGCGGGGGCGGGGGGTAGGAGGTCATTTCCTCCTTGTAATGGAACGTTTACCTACTTTTATAGAAAACTGACTTGAATAAATGGTTATGCAAATGACTTTTTCCTTTGGAAACGGGCTTCCGGAATCGCATGTTTAAATATTCTGAACTCTTCGTTTGGGCTGCTTCTAGATTTGTGTCCCAGCGTCAGTGTTCCTTTTTGGAAATTGTCCTTTGAACGTGACCCCAAGCAGGTACTGCTATAAATACTAATGAAAACCTCTCATCAACTGCATGAACCTCATGAGCCTGCAGTAAGCATTGGTCAACAGAAACACGCGTTGAATTTAGTGTGCAGCGAAGCTTGATATACTTATGTTCATAATCACATCCAAACGCTCGCAAAGGATATTTCAGGATAGTTTCGTAACTTCCTTTCATATTTGTCATTTAAGCACAGTACTCAACAAGTTCAATAGACAGGTGTAGGCGAAAAAAGCGCGGATGGTACAAAAAGTAGGATATAGTATAGAGGCGCCGCGCGGCGGAGCATGACGCGTGGTGTATGCGCTGCGATGTGAGTCATTGCGCAGACCAAGACGGTGCGCCGGCGACTGCGGGTCACGATCGTATAGTTACTAGACTAGAAATCACTCACTGTATTATTTGCAACGTCTCACGTTAAATCAGCGGTCTTGTTTTACAACGCAGCTAATGTTTTGTCAGACTAAGCAGAGTCTTATTACGCGACCCTCACTGTATTTAAGCTATTCTTTCCTTCCTACAGAAGTATTTCTTTTTATTGTTTGTAGAACTATAATCTCGTTAGAATAACGATAACTGCCCACTTTCGCAAGCCATTATCATAATCAGTTATTTCCTGCGCGACCTATCACGAACGCAACCTGCGACCGCACGCACCCAAAGTGACCATAAACCACATCTTACTAGTGATGGGCGTTGAATGAACGAACTAGTTGATTCGACCGTCGACGTACTGTGAACGAATCGACGGTTCACCCATAAACGATAGACTAGTCGAATCCGTAGACGCCTCAGAGACGGCTAAACTGAAACTCGCAACGCGACGACCGACGACGCGCGACGGCTAAACGAGAACGTAGTCGAGTCCAGTCGGGTAATATAAATTCATTCGTCCGTTATATAGTGCAAACAAATTTGAACTCTAAATCTAGTAGTAAGGAGTTGATATTTGTACGGGTCGAATTATTGTTGTGCTACGTGAAGAAAAGGATGTCGTTATGATAGTTTCACGTGTGCGAAAGAGAAGGGCGATAAACTGGTCGAAGTATGCGAGACAAACCGGTTTCTAATTGTTTCTTATTTTGTACACCTTTGAAAAACTTGCCCTTTATAATGGCGGAGAAAACATCAATATGTTTACCCAAATTTAAAAAAAAAAATTATGAAATTTGGAACAGCTTATGTTCTTATATGCCCGAAGAGAGATTCCAGGGGTATTAAATAAAAATAAAAAAATAAATTAATGTAAATATGTACCTAAATAAAAAGAAAAATAAAAATACAAAAAAAAAAACAACTTGTAAATTCCTATTTAATCATTTAAAAAAATGTACAGAGGCCAGCACATCAAGCTACCCCAATCTGTCAGATTTTCCCAATTGAATATGAACCTTATTCCTGTCTGCTAAAGTTGAAAATCTATCAAAGAAATTTGACAGATTGGGGTAGGTTGACCTGCTGGCGTCTGTACATAAAATCAGTTGATCTTCTAAATATGCCAGAATAGTGAATAAAATTTTATAATTAACTCTATTCAATAATCAGCCAGTCCTAAGCCTGGAAAAGTATGAAAGGAAGTTCAACTTAATAGGTACTCAATACACGCGGGAGACTAGTCTACCGCCTGCGACGCTGCCGCCGTCGTAGCCTTCGTCGTAAAGTTTACCTAGTTAACGCGTAAACTGGTCGACGAATTCAACTAGTTGATCGACTAGTCGATGAACGAAATTGGACGGTCTAGTTTCGTTGACGCTAAATACGTCGACGACCCATCTCTACATCTTACCTCATCTCGGAACACCAACCTATTATACCGCAGTTTCATCGCAAACAATGACCGCCCAGTGAAAGTGAATCAGACTCGATACCATCCGGCGGACTAACAAGCGATTTTAAATTGTTAATTAAATTTTACATTACGTTAGCAAATAAAAGGGTGATGCTTGCTACATGGTTCTCTTGTAAACGTCACTTTGTTCACTGTTAAGATGGTGCAAACTACGCCCGCAAATCTATCCAATTATAAAGAAATTCAATCTTCGTCCTAACAATAATAATTTCAGCGAAATAATGTTGCGCAAAGAAAAGCATACACGGTCAGGGAAACTTATTTTTATGTTTTTCTTCTAAATCCTACCTACAGTCTACAGTCACGCAATCCGAAGCCGCAAGGGTCGACGCCCTGTGGGGGAGGGTTGTTTTGTACTTGTTGCACATTTAATTAAATTCCTATCGTGACATTCTTTCTCTGCATCAGCTCCAGCAGGCTCAAGTCAGGCTATTCTTGTACATGATTGATAATTTTTTACAGGAGTGTCTTCTTATAGCGAATTCCTTGAGCTTAATTAGCTAAAGCTCGCCACGTTCTTTGGCGTTGTAGCTTGTAAGCTCAGCAAGCACGGAGCGATGAGGCGTTGGGTAATTGAAAAGCGGTAATGATCTGTTACCGCATCTTACCCCTTTTTTGCAAATATAAAGGTATCATTGCTAAATCGGCAGAAAAATCAAAGTAAATATACTATATGAATCAGTGCAAGACCGCACAACGTGGAACGATGACTTGGTGTGTTTCGGGATGTTTGAGGGTTGCTCTGGAATTTGGATGCGGGAAGCACAGAAACGATATTTGTGATGATGCTTGGGGAGATACCTGTCCAGCAATGGACGTCTGTCAGCTGAATGATGATGATGATGAACCAGTGCAAATATATTAAACCGTCAACATCTTCCGTGCTCTCAAAATACCTTGCTCCAACAAAACTACAAGACATGCACAAATACTAGTGACTACTGAACAACTACAAAAGTGGTGGAGTGCGCACTGTTGGTCCGTCTGTGCTCACTCACCGCGGGACTTGATCGACAGCGCTATGGCGGCCACGGTGGCGGGCGACGCTGGCGCAGCGCTTGGTGCGCCTTCGCCCTCGCCCACGCGCCCCGATAGCCGCCCTGCACCACACACCAGGTTTAAAATGATTCTTAAATGATTGGAGGAAACGGTTCTTTCATAGTTGAACAACAATTTTTTTTTTAATAAACACCAACCAATATCAAAGCTTTTGAAGAAGGTTGTTGCCCTTTCTCAGAGGCTACAACTTGAACTTTTACATTACAATATACACAAATTGTACCGAAATATTGTACCCCATTGTAAATATTGTTTCCCACTTGCTCCTTGAAACTTGCTAAAAACGAAGTTGTACTGATTATCACGCACCTTGCCAATCTATGTTTTCAAAAGGGTGCTTTCCCAGCCCCATTCAAAAAATCTATTATTACACCTGTGTATAAGGGTGGAGACGCCATATTAAAAATTATCGACCTATTTCAGTTTAACTGCAATTTAAAAAATTTATAGAAAAAATTATAAATACTCGCCTCTTGCAGTATCTAAATAGATTTGATATTCTGTCACCTTGTCATTTTGGATTTAGGCAAAAAAAACGTCAACTGAAAATGCTACTGCAGCACTAAATTCTAGTCACCGAACAACTCGATAAAGGAAACAAATGTATGGCAGCCTTTCTGGATTTAAGGTAAGCCTCTGACACTGTCTCTACTCCCATTCTTTTACACAAGCTTGAAGCTATTGGAGTTCGGGGAATACCACTGGCACTTTTTAAGGATCATATTTCTGGTAGAACACAAAAAGTGAAAGTTGAACAAATTGTTGGGGAGGACGCAGATGTATCATACGATGTACCTACTCAAGGAAGTGTACTAGGACCTAGGTACTGTTTTTAAATTTACATTAATGACCTCTGCAACATGAGGATTAGTAATGCTAAAGTATTCTCATATGCCGATGATATAGATAGGTAGCTGTCATCTTCTCAGGAAAAACATAGGATGATCTTAAAAATAGTGCAGAAGATGGGTTGGCTCTTGATATAGCTTGGTTTAAAAAAAAATCTGCTCACCCTAAACATTAGCAAAACCAACTTCATACGTTTTAATATTTATAACCAGTTTCAAACCAGATAAAGATATTGTTTTAAGAATCCACACGTGCGACATTACTACAGATGGAACTTGCTGCAATTGCCCTATTATCCAACAAGTTACCTAAACAAAATATCTGGGAGTGATTATTGACCAGCGTCTTTTCTGGTATCCTTAACTGGAACAAGTAGTAGAGTACGAAAACTCATCTGGAACTGGATATTCAGAGCTTAGATAATTATGTTGTACCAAGGAGAATAAATGTAAATAAAAATAATGAGAAACAAAGAAAATTATTAAATTAAATGTATGTATCTTTGGTCCAGTCTGTTTTAGTATATTGCATAACTGCATGGGGTGGAGCAACGAAATCTAGTTTTCTAGAGTTAGAAGGCGCTCAAAGAGCGATACTTAAGGTGATATACTTCAAAAGAAGAAATTCTACTGAAAAGTTTTACGTATTATGTAATCTGCTGTCAGTGAGAAAATTGTACATCCTTCTTATCATCCTCAAAACACACAAAGAGATACCATATGATCCTAAAATAGTAGAAAAGAGAAATATATACTGCATAGTAAACGTTCCCAGAACTAAAACAGAATTTGCCAGCAGACAAAATAAAAAACGCTCAGCCTTTCTAAACAATAAAATTAATAAACTAATATATATTTATGATAAAAAAAGAATGCAAAAAAAAAGTTAATAATATGGCTACAAAATTTAAATTACGATGATGTAGAGCAACGCAACGACGAGCTTTTGCAACGTGTGACTTAACAATAAATTATATATAGAGTGATGTTATTAGCTTATTTAGTCACACATGTATCTACACTCAAAATCTGTCTTTCCCTCTCTCTGTCTCACACACACACATAAAAAACCCGCGGGTGCACACACACACCGTAAACAATTGATCGTATTTTATTTTTACCGACTTCACAAAAAGGAGGAGGTACTATGTTCGGATGTTTGTATGTTTTTTTTTTTTTTTTGTATGTTTGTTCATCGAATACTCCGCCAATTGTCGACGGATTTTCAAAATTGTTTTTTTGTTCGAAAGTAGATAGTTCTGAGGTGGTCCCATTGTCACCAAGTTAGGATCTGATGATGGGATCTTAGAGAAATCGAGGGCAACCCTCAAATTTTATAGGCTCACTTATTGTTTTTCGCATATTTTATGAAGTATCTTGTGTATTTGCGTATGGTTGTCACAATCTCAGGTAGCTGAGCTGATGATGGAAGGTACAACTCCTTAACAGTAAGAAGTTACTCGAACGGACAAGGACAGTTTTAGTAAATTGTTTTGATGTTTGATAGGGCATTTGCCACATTTGGTCTCATGATCATCAAGTCATGACCTGATGCTGCAGTCAGGATAGTCTGCAGAGTACCTAACTCCTCGACAACTAACAGCAGATATATCGTGTTTAGGCTCATTGAAAAGAGCTCGATGTGTGGATAAACATACTGTTAATGAGAAACACCGAAGTACCTACACAGAGACTTGATGCTGATGCCAGGAGCATCAGAAAAAGTACAAACCTTGAAATTACAGCACCGTAGTCGTGTTTGGGCTCATTTTAAACAGGACTAAATTTTAAGTTCAATGCAATGTTGACATAAGTCTGGCCTGATGCTGCCAGGATTATCAGCGGGATCCTGGAGAAATAGAAGGAACTCTTCAAATATTATAGGCACACCTATAGCGATTCGGGTATTATTTATACTAACTCGTGCATTTGCTTTCGGAAAGCAAAATTTTGTGAAGTAAAACTGATGATGAAGACCACAGATGGCTACCGGGACTACTAAATAATAAGTATTTCACAGTCGATTACTTTAATATTGTTGCTAAGCAATGTATGCTCGTCACAATGCGAATGGTGAAATGAAGCTGATGGTGAAGTACTAGGAGAACTCCTCAACAATTAACGTCCCTGTATCGGGAAAAGTAATATTTTGTAAAAGGCGATGAGCTTGATGCATTATAAACAGTCCCACTAAAAAGCGAGAAATAAAAACTTATTAACAAAAAAAAAAACCGACTTCCATAAAAAACACTACAAAGTGAAAAATAACTTTGATTTCGGAAGTCGGTGGCAATAAACTAAAATACAGATCCAAAGACACCGACTTCCGAAATCAAAGTTATTTTTCACTTTGTAGTGTTTTTTATGGAAGTCGGTTTTTTTTTTGTTAAAAAGTTTTTTCTTCTCTTTTTGTTATTTACCTACTTGTATGTTCATGATGTAAGGGAAGAGCGGAGCCTTCAACTACAGGCATTTTCTATGCCTAAATGGAGACTCCTCGACATAAATGTTTATGCCAAAATGATATGAAATAAACTTATTTTATTTTATTTATTGTAAACACTTTATTACTCTCTGTCTCTAGCGGCCAATTACCGTAATTCCCACGCTGTCCCCGTCCAAACTAAATAGTGAAACAAAACAATCTGTGATAAAGTTAGTAAAGTTAATGAAACGTTTTCATGGCAGGTGCGCAGAGGCAGAGACAAGTGGGGCACCGGAAGGCGGTCGCGCTATAAATCCCCCTCGTCACTTCCGGTGGGTTCGACCAACATGGCGGGTATGGCTCGGGTTCATATTCAGCGAATGTGAGTCGAACAGTCCTGGATCCGTACAACGGGGTGCCCCGCAGTCTTCCCTTCATCACCGACACTTTCGGTTTCATGGTAGCGGGCTACTGGGTACCTACAAACATGATCGCAGTCCTATGTGGTTCTTATTGATTCGATATCAAATGGTTCTCATCATCTGACCATTTTGACTACTTGCCATTCTGCTACAGCATCATTCATATTTTGATCACAACACACATTTAATAATAATAAGACACAAAAAACATTATAAATCTATTGTTAGTACATACAAAAAAAACAAGAACAAAACCACAGAAAGAACTACTACAAAGTGAAAAAATCATAAAGTGGCACCGCACAGGACCGCCAGTTTATACATTAGCTATAATGATCCATGGATGGGTTACTGGAAGATGTTACTTGTAATTACCTGTTACTGACACGATTGATTGATTGATGGCAATGATGGCTACGGTTCCATAAATTAAACTTTCTAAGCTTAGTTTCTTACCAATCTTGATTATTCTAAAGTGCTGTGAAATAATAACGTACTTAATTTATAAAGAATTTGTGCTTCTTCACGTATAATTATACCATTGCACATGTAGGTTTTAATTTACTATGGCATCCCCTTACAAATATGATGGCTTGGGGTTTCAAATATTAATATTGTACTTGCGGTAATTGCACGTCAGCCATGCTTGATCACGCAAACATGCTTGCACTGTATCACACAATTTGTTTGATTGTTTTTGAGCTGAAAATATACTTCAGCGGTAATAGAATAATTAAGTTACAAGAAGGCTCAAGTGCTTAGTATGAAACTTTGTAATCCGATGGAAAATCCCACAGGCGCACGGCCAAGCTATAACTCTTCATGGAAGTTTTCAATCGGTTTACATTCTTTACATAAATTTAATGATTTTGAGATCTTCTCGAGCGGATAAATAAGACATCAAATACCCTATAAATTCTAAAGATCTGTTGTTTCTCCGAGACCAGATGGGAAAGTATCTACTTGCAGTTAGTTTCCAATAATTTCAAGGACAATTTATTCGATAAACAACGGTTACGTGCGGCCGGGGAAAGGCGGACGCGATCACATCGAGATGACTATCTGTCGAATTACGAGCCGACGATAGTTGCCGATCTGATTCGTCATCTCCGTCATTACTGCATTACGCGCCTTATTACCAGATAATGGACACTTAAACGATTTATCTTTACTTTCATCTTAAATAATTATACGCCGTTGTCATTGTCAGCTCGTACTTACTTATGTATTGACTTGTTGTTTCCATTATTCTTGGTTATCGTAAGAGACTTACGTAACTGGATATATCTCTACACATTCTTATATTATAAACTTTCGAAATCTACAACTAAGAAATGTTCGCAAAAAACAACTTAACAATTTCGATTACCTTTTTATTAAACGGTTTTTATTAATACACGGTTTATTTAGTTTGCCCTGCTTGTTATTTATTTGGGTCTTTAGTGCTTACTTATTTGAAATTTTACCCCCTTCCTGTTGCCAGATTGATCTGATATTTGGTACACACCTTTATTTTTGATGACAATACCATTTATTTTATTAGTATCATTGTAAATCCAAGATGGCCGCCACTACAAAATGGCGGATTACTTACATATTTTTTCACAACCCCCTCAATATGGGTATCAAATGAAAGGGCTTGACAATACACCAACAATGAAAAATTTCAAATCTAAGATGGCCGCCGGCACAAAATGCCAGATTTCAAATTTGTTTCTATATTTCTAATTTCATATTTGTTTCAAAATGGGTAATGAGTATCAAATGGCTTTACAAGTAGAACACAGTGAATGGCGGATCATAGAATTTAAATAAAAACTTGAAAATAAAATACCTAAGTAAAAAAGGATTTTTAAGTTAAACGGTTTTAATGAAAAATAAGAGGGAGTTGATGTAGATAATTCTAGGGCATTGATCAGACAAAAAAATAAAATCGTGGGGCGTAGCGTAACCCGAGTAAATATGTACCTAAATAGCATTTATAATGATATGAGCGGTTGACTGTTGATAGAAATTTCACGCCAAATTTTACGCTCGTAAGAGGCTAGATTGATGAGAAAAGTGGTGTGATGACTGGTACCTAGAACCTACCGAATTATTTTTTAGCTTTTAGTATATTATCTACAACATTAGTCTCATAAAAACCTACTTAAAAAAAAAATAGTTATTTTTTTTTCTGATTGGCAGCAGATACTTAGCACTAACTTAACTCAGTTTCGGTTATGGATGTCTTCATTATTCCGTATTTTGTCACAATTTATTACGCAGGAGGACCACAGGAGGCATAAGAAGAGTTGAAAAAATGTCGTTATATCTTGGTAGATGTGTGCGTGGCAAGTGGCGGTGCACGGCGGAAGCACGCATGGCGGCGCGCGACCCCACGACCGCGCTCGTGCTGCTACGCGAGCACAGTCCACAAGTGCATTACATGCCACCGAACTGACCACCAATTCAAACAGTATCCATTTACAGAAATTACCTACTTTAAGAAAACCATTTTCCAAGTTTCAAACGAGAGCATTTTTCAATAAACAATTGTGCTTTCCTTCTAATATGCAGTAAGTGCCTAATCAATTTTGTAGTAATTACTAATAATAATTGTAGTGCTCTCTTTACTCGTAGTGACTTCAATCTGTAAGACTCAATAGTTTGTATAAACTTCTATTATTATTAATATTAATATCGGACACTGGGTGGGGAGTGGGGACAATCTTAGGTCTGAATTATTAATAATCACTGTTTTGAAAACTAACCATAAGCATTAATGTTACTAACACAAAAAAGTTAAAGTTTTATTTAATTTATTTAATTATTATTAGGTCGGGGCAAAAGTATTTTCGTATTTTTCATACAACTAAAAAATTTTTCTTTTAGGTTTAATTTTTTATTTATTTATATTAAATATGTGCCGTTTTGATCGATGACTTGTTGCCATCTTGTGGGCAATGCCATGATCCCATTGCTGTAGAAGTTTTGAGATTTTTTATCAAAAAAATCTGACAGGTAGTTTTCACAGTGTTCTTTTGAAGTTAACTTTATGCTTCCTAAAGAGTTCTGAAGTGACCGAAACAGGTGGAAATCTGATGGAGCAAGTTCAGGGCTATACGGAGGATGCATCAACACATCCCAGCCAAGCTCTCTCAATTTTTGCTGAGCGGCTATAGATGAGTGCGGTCTGGCGTTGTCGTGATGAAACACCACGCCCTTCCTATTCACCAGCTCCGGCCGGTTTTTCTCAATAGCTTCTTTTAACCTCATCAGTTGTTGACAGCAGAGGTCAGAATCGATAGTTTTACCCAGCGGCAAAAGCTCATAGTGGACGATTTCTTTTCAATCCCACCAAACACACAGTATCACTTTGTTCCGAGTCAGGCCGGGCTTTGCCACAGTCTGTGGGGCTTGTCCATGCTTCGACCACGATCTTTTTCGGACATTCTTATCGTAAGTGATCCATTTTTCATCACCCGTAATCAACCGTTTAGGAAATGGGTCGGAATTATTACGTTTCAACAAAGAATCGCAAATGGAAAAATGTTGCATTAAGTTTCTCTCAGTGAGATCATGTGGTACCCAAATATCAAGTTTTTTCTTGTACCCAGACTTTTGTAAAAGCCGTAAAACTGTTTTGTGATCAACATCCAGTTCTTCAGCAATATCATAACTACTAATATGTCGATCTTGCTGCACTTTTTCAAAAATGGCACTGATTTTATCCGTGACAGGGCGTCCAGAGCGAGCTTCATCCTTCACTCTAAAATTTCCTGACTTGAAACGCTTGAACCACATTTGTGCTACTCGTATTGATACCGCATTAGGTCCATAAACCGCACAAATTTTATTCGGCGTTCATCGCATTTTTACCTTTTTGTAATAAAATTTTAAAATGTAATGAATTTCTTCGTCACAGACGTTCATGTTGCTTGCTTGAAAAACAATTAAGAAATGGCGGGAACTAGTTTTTTTTTTATTTATTGCATCTTTAGAATGTCAACATTTAATAGTATTAAAACCAGCCAGTTACATTCAGTACTGCCAAAGAGGTTTGATTACTAACAATAGATTCAAAATACGAAAATATTTTTGCCCCGACCTATTATTATTATTTTTACGTCTTTTGATAGTTCTCGATACCCTGGGGTCCCGGACTGGAAGACGTACGAGGGGCCGAAGCCAACTCCCAACCGTTTTTAATGAGATGAGGTACAAAATCCTAGCCTCCACACTGATTAATTCTGATGTGCCATATTTCACCGAGGCTATGGATGCCTGGAGACTCGCTTGCCCGAATACAGATCCACCCGACAATCCATCTTCCCAGAGACGGCGAAATGAACCGCTCTGCAGAGTAGTACAGATCAATTTACTTGACTCGTATGTTACTACTGCGGAACGTTCGCGCCTGCTGGCTGTGGGTAGGTAGGAGTCGGGTGATCGGGTCTTTGCACTACCTTCGTCGAACATAGGCAAGTTCGACGACACTACTTTTCGTCTCGCTGCTTCTCCTTGCTGTTCTCCTCATCGGTGTCACTGTGGCGAAGATGTCAACAGCCTCGGACACCACGGCCTGTCTTGCAGCCGAAGTGCGGGTTGCTTAGCGCGGCACGCAAACTTTAATGAAGTCATCCGACGAGCTCTTGTCACCGTCGGCGTTCCAGCTGTATTAGAACCCAATGGCTTGGTACGCGATGATGGCAAGAGACCGGACGGTATGTCTTTATTACCATGGAAGGTGGGTAGGCCTTTAGTGTAGGACGCAACGTGTGTTGATACTATAATAATAATATTTTGTTTAGCAAATAGGAGAAATACAATGCATTGTTACCTAAAATATGGTATTACATTTTGTGCTTAATTTTTGAGAATAATGGCCCCGATGCTAGGAAAATTCTGTGTTATTTCATATTAGTTATATATCTTGAGAATCTCCACTCAAGCCGGCCAATAAAGGCAAGGATGAGGTGGGAGCTCTGTTTCTCGTCATTGTTTACTCCAGCCTGCCAATAAAGCCAAGCCAGAGGTGAGGAACAAGACTTCTCCCGGGAGATAGGGTTCGTGGGGTCCAACAGCTCGTCACATGCTGCCTTGCGGGTTTCTGTATCTCTCTTGGCCTGGCTCCTCACCCTAGACCTGTTCTGGCAAAGTAAACTCTTCCGGCACAGGCCTAGAGTTCGGAGCGCGCAAGCCCCACCACGACGTCAACGTAGAGATAAGGCGGTGAGGTTATTATTATTTATTAGCCTGTGATGTCCCAGTGCAGGGCAAAGACTTCCCTACTCTCTTTCCACTTCTCTCTGTTCAAAGCTGCTAAGGACCAATTCTTGTTGAAGGATTCCAGCTCATATACTTCTATAGCCGGTCTTATTTCTGTAGAGCCAGTGATGCAACTCTGGAGTGGTTTGTGTTTTCGAATTGCATCGTTGTCAGGCAATTCGTGACATGATTTACTTTAATATAACGTATTACAATAAATTTTCCCCGCTGTCTATTTGTAATCTGTGAGAATTCATAACCGCGATAGTTAACTGTCCGCAACAGAACCTATTACAAAAGATTCTCCGCTCTATATTTGAGTAATGAAATGTCAATTAATTGCGAATAGCCGTCACATTTACACCATGAACATGAATCTTCTTCGCGAAGAGCCAGAGAGTTTCTCCGGCGCACCGCATTTATTATGTAACGGTGATAACAATTCAAATTAAATTCAGAACAGTTTGACAAATTAATTTTGATTCGACATTAATTATTTCACCGTCGAGCAAAATCAATTTGAGTTTCGACTTTCAATGTTGGGCAAGAGAAAGAATGAATGCTTCAAGCTCTATTTAATTACGGGTACAAAATATGTAATGAGAAAAACGTAAAGGTACCTTACGTTTTACACCTTTACATTATTACATAAATTTGAAGGATTTCCTCAACCAATTGTTGGATAAGTACCGTATTCCTATAACCTCGAACATCTTCTTGAGTTGTGGACTTGTAATTAAATTAAAGACTTTAGAAACAAAAGGAAGAGTCTGTTTTGTTAGCCGCGGATTATTAACGACGATTTGGAGAACAATGAATTTCCGACAGCGCGTTATGTTATAATCTTGATTCACCAATATGTTTTCAAGTTCATATATTTGTAGGTATGTTATTTATGAGTACGTTCTCCAGAAATCTGCTAGTGTTATTGAAAGTGCAGCCTGCTTACTTTATCAAGTAAGCGTTAACTGGAGAGCTTATCCCGTAATCTACTAGAGCACCTGACAGCACATATTCATATGTGCAGGTGCTGCAGGTAACTTATGAAAATATTATGTACTCCATATGTAAAAATCCTTTTGCAATGTAAATAGATTTCCTACTCTGGCGTTGTCGACATGAAGAATGGTTATGCCTTGAGCCAAGAAAGATACGCGGAAATAAGTTGCTACTTTTTACCAACGGTTTTTACAATTGTAAAAAACGGTGTCTACAATTAGCTGCACGTCTCGTGCCTGTATCACGCCACACAAGAATGAACGTAAGTTTCAAAAACATTAGTATGTAGACCACGACACGTTGCTCCAATTTTACCTTAATATCCATATTTCATACCTTTCTTGCGTGCTTCTCGAGAATATATTACACGACTTAAATCTTAACTGTTATTTAATTTTCAAGTGTTAACATTCATTCATGTTCGCACGAACTTTCGTGAACCCTAGGAAGCAATAGACCTTGCGTGCCCTTACTGTATGCTCAAGAAAGTAGAACTTAGATCGATTACAATTTCATGTTGATTCGACGATATAAGATTCCAAGAACACTTTGTATCGTGTCTAGTTTAAAGTTTTATCTACATGCTTAAAGTCAACTTGCAAAACGATATAACAAAATCGACAGCTACAACTATAATTTGAATGTCCGTAGAGCAAACGATTCATTATGCGTTTGTAATGTTTCACCAAATTCCGAGCATAAAATGAGTTGCGATATTTCCCGTGGCCGGTGCTTGTCTTGTCACCGTTACCTCACTGGCTCAGGGTATGAAACAGAAGGAAGTTGCGACCCGGACTATGAACAATGGACCACCGAGACTGATCGGACGATCGCCTACTAGCCGCTAGCTGCGTTGTTGCAATGTTGTGACTTAGACGGCTAGATGGTTACTATGTGTTCAATAATACTGTACAGACTAGCCTTCAACAACAAGTTCTGTATTGAAGTAGATCACTAATTATGATAATATTTTGGCTGAAGAATGAAAAATAAAACCCATGCGTGAATCTCAAGCGGACCGAAGCGAGACTGCCTACGTACCTATGCCCTTATTTATTTATTTATTATTATTTATTTATATATACTTTATTGTACACCACAAAAATACAACGAGTAAAAATACATCAAACACTACAAAATACACAATGGGCGGCCATATCGGCTTAATGAGATAGGTATATCATTAGAAATGCTTAGTGTTGGGCAATGATATTAGTAGTATTAAGCTGAATGGTGCTGATCCATACGTCATGTTCGTGAACGGGCGCTGTCAGTAGGGGCTGGTCATCTCTTAGCCGCCACGGCTTATTTTAATTTATTAATTGTTCTTTTTAGTACGGACGCCTTTAACGTGCACGTCTTTCTGCATCGTTCTCACATGTATAATTTCAACATGAATGATGTAACCAAGATTTTTGTAACAATTTTATGATTTAAAAGTGTGTCCGTGGAGTTTCTTGCCCGTTCTTCTCCACAGGTACTTACGCTTTGGAATGGGCAACTAGCTTCATCATTCTGACTGACCGACCCTTGACAATTCAAAAGTGCCTATAATTGGTTTATTTGAAATAAATGCTTTGAGTTTGAATCCGGTTAATATCATTTGGCTAATAATCGATTAAAAGCAGTTAGCCATTAATAGCAATTATGGATGATAACCCTGCTGTTAATGTTATTTTAGTGATTGAAAATTTCCCTTCATGGTTTTCAGGCTTAGGACTGTCAGATTAGACTTCATTAAACTACATTCCATAATTACTATTGACACATCACAAAGCGATGTGTCAATAGTAATTATGGTTTTTATAGTATTGGACCTCTAAATTAACAAAACTGAATTTCCCGAAAAAAGTGTATTTATTTTATTATTGACACAAAAAGTGAAAATAAATAAAAAGAATAACAATACATTGAATCACACTGCGTACACGCACCCAATTTATGTTCACCACAGATTTTACAATAAAACAAAAAAAAGCATTTATTTTTTTAACAATACATTAATAGCAGGGTTATCATCCATTGCAAGGCTATTAATGGACACTTATGGATTATAGTTAATCGATAATAACTCATAGCATCCGGCTATTTACCCAACACTAGAAATGCTACATTATTATGGCCTATAATGAGTGAAGGCGTTGGTATATTTCATCGAGGGAACAATTAAGTAAAACCCTTTAATTTACGTAAATAAAGTGTTCGTTATCCGGTGTTGGCTCACAGCGGGACTCAGTTGTCGGTATTACAGTACAATTTAGCAGTTTCTGTAACTGTCATGCTTATGATTGGCGCAATCAATTGCAAATAATTGGTCTGATAAATCGCAGCTGTTGATTGCTCCACACTATCTCAACTGGATCAGTTTCGTGTCGCGTGTGTCGTGTTCAAGGTGCACGCTTGTCTCCTCGACCAGCTCAATTATACTCTTGGCGTTACTAGTGGGCATTTGATAGAACCATTTAAGTCACGTATAGTAGTTTTCTTTCATTTCTTTACACACTGTGAATAATTGTCAAAAGGGCAATTACCTTTGCCAAAATAACAACATTTAGATTGCCGGGCCACAAGAGGCATTGGATTTTCGAAAGGATGGTTTGCATGCAGGCGTGACGAAAATGTTTAGAGAGATATTTCATTTATTATATCATGGAGATTGATGGAAATACACACATCAAAAGTGTCTAGGGATCAAGCATTTTTATGCGGATTTCTTGAGATTGAGATGTGGCTTTGTAATAAATTTATGATTTTATAAATTTATATGGATCCTTTTTGGTGCATTTCATAATTTGAATCAGGAACTGTGAATCAAATTCGAGTAAAAGATGAAAATCAGCTGTCAATATTTTCCCTATAAAAACATACAACGCATTGAAGACATTATTAGTGCTACTGTTTCCCTACTACTGATTAAAACCAACGTTATTATGGAGCGGCGACGTCATTTAAGCAGGGAAGAAATGCTCAGAGCCGTGGGAATGATAGAAGCTGGTTCCCGGCAACGTACTGTGGCTTTAGCTCTGAATACAAGTCAGAGTGTTATCAGTCGACTTTGGACACGTTACCGAAGCACTGGTACCGTGGCTGAGCGCCATGGAGGACGGTATCGCTGCACCACACGGAGACAAGACCGATACATTCAAATCTTAACTCGAAGAGCTCCAACAATAACCGCCATGATGTTAGCCGTGAGGCTTCATCACTCTTCAGGGAACTTAATTAGCGACCAAACAGTCAGAAACCGCTTGCATGAAGTGAACCTTCATTCCCGAAGACCGCTACGGGTACCACCTATAGCAATGCACAATCGTAGGATTCGATATCAATGGGCTCTTGAACACAGAAATTGGGCAGAAGAACAATGGCGTTTCGTGTGCTTTTCTGATGAGTCTCGTTTTGGTATGAGACCGGATACAAGACGTATACGACACTGGAGAACCCCTGGACGCCAACAGCGATTAAAATCCTGCCAGGAAGTCCATCCTTATAGTGGTGGAACCATCATGGTATGGGCGGGTATTTGGATCGGCGGAAGAACTGAGTTGATTTGGATCAGAGGCAACCTCAACGCTCAAATTTATGCTGAGACGATTGTATCAGACGTCATCATTCCTCTACAAGTGCAAATCGGTCCCTTATTTCAGTTAATGCATGATAATGCACGACCGCACACCGCAAGAGTTGTAAGACAGACTCTCGCCGCAGCTAACATCAATGTCCTGCCCTGGCCTGCTCAGTCGCCAGACTTGAACCCGATTGAGCATGCATGGGATATGCTACAGAGAAGAGCTCTGCCGAATATGGAGGGTATCCAGTCGCAAGAAGACCTTTTTTTGTTGTTGCAACGAACATGGGCGGCCATTCCACAGCGTGATTTGGATGAACTCATTTTGAGTATGCCAAACCGATGTTCTTGTGTTGTTAGTGTTCGCGGTAGAAACACGGATTATTAATTGTTTAAATTACCCAATAAAATTTTAGAGAAAACTGTTATTTCAGTCTTTTTTTCGAACTTTTGTGTTAGTGGTTCAAATGTCAAAAATCCCTTTATTAGGAAAATGGCAAATTTCTTTATTAATGCAAAGGTGACTTGGTTTATCGTTACTGTGACAAACGAAAACACTTTATTTGATGAATCCTTAAAGAAAATTTTAATTAATATCAATCAGGAGAAAAGTTATTGCAAAAATATATGTTGATCCCTAGACACTTTTGATGTGTGTACATAGATGAGGTAAAACCTGATAAGCTCAAAGTAGCGCCGGCGCCGCGCCAGTGACTGAGAAGATGAGCGGAAATCTGTTGTCATGTCATGGTATGGGCATGTGAAAGGGGGTAAATACTGAGGTGACAGCTGACAAACTAATTGGAATAAAAGGATGATGACGATTTTAGTAATTTTAACATAATCTTCAATGAATATACATTGTAAACCTACTTTCGTGCAGAGCAGCACATATTAATTAACACCGGGCGCACTTCGCTAGCGGTCGGTGACCCATCCTATCCGCCACTTCGCCAGTGCCCGCCAGTCGCCAGTGTCGCACTGGCCTGTGGCACGCGACGTTACACCAAGCCGAGGAAACCATTCACTTGTACACTGATAACATAATCAGACATCAGTAGTAGGTAATACATGAAGACAGTGCTAGCTAAACAGATTGGTGCAACAAGAATACGAAATGGGGAGTGAGGGGCGAGGACGATGCAGGTCATCTTATACTATACAAGCAAATGGTACCCGCTCATTTCGGGGCATATGATTGTGATGGATTCACCCACAAGTATTTATGTTGGCAGTTGAAGCTGTAGTCAATAAGAGTGAAAAACTAGTTATATTTAGTAGGTTATTTAAACAAATAATGGCAATAAACATCTGACAAGAAAATCACTGCTACAAAGTTACTATGTAAAAATGTATCAAGAATGGTCCCGTAGCCGTAGTGGCCGGCCCGGGCGGTAGAAAGGTGCGGGGGTCGGTCAGCGAACCACCCCTCTGAATGAAACAACTACCCTTCACTTGTTTGATCGGGCCTACTTTGTACTGCGATTTTCTTTGTTTGACACAATTAATGTACCTACTTATCTACTTGTTTAAACTAAAACTTAGATTTGTTGGAATTGTTCCAGAATTTAATACCTTTAGGTTAGCTTTTCTTAGACTGATAAAAAATATAGACTGGGGGATTTTCAGTCACGATTCATATATTTAGAAAATATATTTTCCTGAAAAGCTTGTTTGAGGTTCGGATGGTAAAATGCGAAATGCAACGATTGGAATGAAGGTTGTAAGTGCCACTATCAACGAGAATTTCTTAACCTCAACTAATCGTAGAAATTTTCATTTCTAAGAGATCGCAGGCACTTGCTCTCTGTAAGTGCTTGCAATCTCTTAAAAATGAATTTCAAAATCGAAAACAACTACTTACATGATTTTTTACTGTAATCTAAGGACTTCGCTTTCATAAAGAAACTTACGTTGCAATCAGACACTTAATCCACGAGTTAGACTAGAATGTGATTGCGAAAGTATTCAGCGAGGTATCAAACGACTCGAGTTTCCTAAGGCAGGATAATTTGGCCGCGGTGAGCGTACGCTAAAGAATGGATGCAGTGCGAACGTACCGTGCAATGTTGTGCAATAACAACGAGCATATTGTATTCTGAACCAAAAACAACGCTTGCTAGGCATCAAAAAAGCCTGATATATTGTTACCGGTTTGAGAAGGAACATTCCCTGACCTGTCTTATCATAATCCATGCAGTTTGTGACATGGGCTTTGAGTAATTATGTAGAACTAATGAGTTTACGGCACCAAAGTGTCATGTTCTGACTTTCCGCCCAATTACAAAAAGCATTGAAATGAAATCGGCGCCAATAATAACGGCTAATGCAACAACAGCTCGGCAGCAAACGGTCGAGTTAGCGTACAATGGAACAGTTAAGCCGTAATGTGCGACCGCCACGCCGCGCCGCCGCCACGCCACTGCCACTTCGCCGCCACGTGGCCTACGCTCTCCTGTCCAATGTTGTGCTGCGCTTGCGAAACGACGCGGACGGCCTGCGCACGCGCCGATACTTTTGTTATAGCTATCAATGTTCCAAATTGTACGATCATTGGAATTATTTCAATATTGTTAGGCAAGTACTTACATTTAGAACAATAATGTCAATTGTTCCAAAATTATTGCAAATGTGCAAAATTGTGAAAAAAAATAGCGCAGCTATGGAATGAGTTCCATTTACACGGTGCAAGCCTGTGGCAGTCCACCAACTCGAAGCAACAATTTGACTGGCACGGTCTAAGCAAGACGTAGGTACGCACGGCTACACATCATGCTATTACATAACCAGTATAAGCTGACTTTTGACTGTACGAAAAACCTATACAATGAAAGGTCAGCTAAAACTGAAAATGTATAGCTTGATGTGTAGCCGTGTGTACCTACAATTTTGCACGATACGGGCAAATTAGTTAACGTTCATAAAAACGCATTCAATACTGGCATCAATGATATTATAAAGGAAAGATATGCTACGTTCATACTGAGCGACGTTTTGTGTTATTGGGATAGTGGTTTTCAACTACGACTGCGACAGATAATACGGAACGTATGACATAGAAAGAGATAGCTATCTGTAGTGTGTTGCGCTTGAAGTATGTCGTCTAAACGAAATTACGACAATTGTCTGAATTTGACTGCAACAATTTGCGCGCGCTAGTGCCCTATCTACCTCTTTATTGTATATAATATCATTGACTGGCATGAAATTCGAACACCACTGAATAATGTTAGAAAAGCACCCTCAGAAAACGTTTAATAAAGTTGAATAGGTATCTATTGTTCTAGTGTTTGTGGTCGGTAGTGTTCTAGTGTTTGTGAACGGTAGTGTAGGGTCAGGTGCATGCCTACCGCTATCTGCCTGCAAATAGGAAGCTTAGAGCTGCAGGAAGTCCGAGAAAATAATTTCACGCAGCTGTGAACCACAATATCATTTTGTTTTTCAATTCAAAACTCATCGGATGTTATGGTTACGATTGTTGAATATGAAGTCACTAAGTAGATATATACCCGTTATACTTAGTAAGTACTAGCTTCTGTCCGCGACTTGACCCGCGTAGATGTCGCAAATTATCCCACGGGAACGTGCTACCGGGACAAAAAGTAGGTACCCTATGTTCTTTCCCAGAATGCCATCATCTCCTTGCCAAATGTTTAGGCGTGAAAAGGTATAGGTATACTTATATTGGATTACAGGGGTTTTCATTTTTTTGGCAGAACCCCAATTCCTTATAACATCAACTATCTGCCAGTGAGTCCCGTCAAAATCGGTCCAACCGTTTCGTAGATTAGCCGGAACATTAAAAAAAAAAACTTTTTTTATAAATATGACCGTATATACTTTCATATGCATTCAGTAAAAAGCGAGCATATGCAAGTAGTATATGTATAGGAGACACGTGTCTCGAGACGAGTTCCTCTAGTACAAACCTTGTGCAGCGATGTCTGGCGCCAGCACGAGCAGCGCGAGGCACAGCTGGAGCGCGCGCATGCTGCCCTACCGCTGCGGCCGCATGCCCGCGGCGCGCGCGCCACTCCGCCGCACCACGGTCACTGCAACTGCAACAACAGAGGGGCAATTCTCGTAATTTTTAAGAACGTTCACAGTCTGAGGGGCAATTCTCGTAATTTTTAAGAACGTTCACAGTCTGATCTCAGTCTCAATCTGTCAAAAATACTTCAAATTTCCCTACATTTTGACAAGTTTTTGACATTTGTTTGTCGCCGAGATGAGACTGCGACTAGATTTTGAACGTTTTAAATTAGCAGAATTGGCCTACAGTACAAGTCACTAACTGCGGAGCTGCGAGGAGCCTATTATCATCATCATCAATAGCCCTAATTCCATTGGCAACATTTTTGTCCACCCTGAGGAGGATGACTCACACTTCCAGTTATAGTCCTTAAACGCCGTCCGTGTAAAGCCTTACTCGCTCCACCCACTGTCACCACCATCCTTTGCCAGTCGCTATAATTTACAAAGAATTGTCTAAGTATGTAGTAAATGAACTGCTGAAAACGTGCATGGGGTAGTACCGGACAGATAATGGATATGATTAGGCCTACAGTGGATAATGGAAGTCCAGAATTTTAATTCATGCCATTAAAATGAAAATGGTGTTGGTGCCTTTTACCTACCTACACTCGTACTATGCTTACGTTTGGTGATTACATCGGTTTTTGTTCATTTTTTGCTCATCAATTATATAATTATCATTCTAATCCAGTATTGATTCATGTCAGTATACAGGGTTATTTGTAAAACACCAGCGACTTCTTAAGAGACCAAACCACAAACCAAACCTCAAATCGCGAAAAAAAAATCAGCTGTTCCCTACATTTATCTTCCTCTATCTCGTCAAAATGTAGGGAACAGCTGATTTTTTTTCGCAATTTCAGGTTTGGTCCCATAGTAAAAGTTGTTCATAATGATGAGTAAAATGACCTCTTAAGAGGTTGCTGGTGTTTTTCAAATAACCCTGTATAATGTTAAAAAAAAAAAACAGAAAAAAGCAAAATAATAAGTAATTTGAAATTAACAAAGTAAATTTTAATAAATCTACCTGGCGACGATTGAGACAATGCACAATTACTGACAAGTGACAAGATCTAGGTAATAGGTAATTTGTGGTGACTTTCGCGTTGACGTCCGAGCTTACGCGTGACAATACACAGCCTTTCTATAAAATGACTAGCTTCGCACGAGTACATATTGGTAATTAACAAAAAATGTCAAAATTATAAATTTTAACACACTCTCGGCAGACTTTCCATGCTTCGAACACTCGATCAAGTCTGCTTTTGACAAAACAAACAATCAAAATCATCCGTTTGGGAGCTATGATGCCGCAACCACCCACAGATCAATGACTTTATTCTCATTGCCACAGATGGATACACACACAGACACATAGATCCACACGTCAAACTTATAACACCCCTCTTTTTGAGTCAGGGCTTAATTTAAAAAAATCGGTCAAGTGCGAGTCGGACTCACGCACCGAGGGTTCCGTACAAAGTAGGTATGTAACTACAAATTTACGGTTTTTGGATTTTTTCCTTTAGGTACTATGTGCTACATGAGTTTGCTTCTTGCCAAATTTCATGATTCTAAACTCGAAATTGAAAACTTGCGCCAAATCGAAATAGGTTGCAGTAACTGCTACATAATCATTATAAATTGTCATGTACAGAGGCCAGCACATGAAGCTACACCAATCTGTCAGATTTTCCCAATTGAATATGAACCTTATTCCTTTGTGTTAAAGTTGAAAATCTATCAAAGAAATTTGACAGACTGGAGTAGGTTGACCTGCTGGCGTCTGTACAAAATTCTTGAAAAAAGTTAAAATAATAGAAGTAATTCACAATTGCGGCGATACTCTAAAACGTATTTGATCCCTAGACACTTTTGATATGTGTAGATAAGTTGTTTCTTATTTATAAGGTAATCATGAGAGTGTATCATGCCAAATGATGATTACCTAATATGTGATTTTGAATAGTTAGGTAAGTAGTTAGAATAAATAGCATTTGTTTTTATATTTACGGGGACAAATCGTACTCAGTTTGTAATTTTGAGCTTAGTGTGAAAAGCTTTAATGAACCAGTAAGAACAAATCGTTTATCTGTGATTTCAAAAGTTTAGTGTAAGTAGTTATTATTTAGTAAAAAATCGTGTAATAAAATTAATCTGTGATTTACAACCCGTTACCTTCAACACAAACAGGAAATAATTTGCAAAAAAAAAAAATGTACACAGGCCAGCACATGAAGCTACACCAATCTGTCAGATTTTCCCAATTGAATATGAACCTTATTCCTTTGTGCTAAAGTTGAAAATCTATCAAAGAAATTTGACAGATTGGGGTAGGTCTAGGTTGATCTGCTGGCGTCTGTACTTTTATTCTAAGGTGCCAACCACAGAACAGATAAATTTTATCGTTCTGTGGTGGCAACCCTAGTGGGGCAGAAACCAACAAGATTCCACTGCAAAGTTTAGACATTCCACTTTGCCCCACCAGTGAGGCGGCTCGGTAGGGCAAAGTGGAATGATTCGACCCGTCATGTTATCAAATTACTCCCTTTTCATTTACTTACATGATACCTACTGGCACTATAACCCACTTTTTTCGGTCCTTCCTTTTTAACATTTACCTAATTCGTCAGTCTTTTACCATTCCTATGCATTTCATCCTTCCTCATTACATACCAATAAAGATCCAAATGATCCTCTTTCTACTGGTCGGGTGTTGTTGTCACTGGCGGGTTTTCCAAACTGTCTCTGATTGGGTTCATCGTATTTCGTTAGTGTTTTGCCTACAATGAAGCCCTAACAACATCAGGCACGTAGGTGCCTACCTACTTATAATAAAATATTAATGTAGAGTTCGCAAGCCGAACCTCTCGGGGCTGAATTTAGAAAGCGGAAAAAACATCAGCATCAGTGCAGCCATCGCTGACCATGATTTCGCTTTCTTCAACCGTTGCCACATTTACATGTACCTACGCATTGTTTTGGAGCGCTCTTATATACGGTTACGTATTACTAAAATCAAGTGTAGCATTCCTTTCGAGCACAGCTGAACAAATAATAAGGTTTAATAAATATTTATTTTCAAAAAAGTGCTGCACATATTGGACCAGGCAGCGGAGATGCAAAGCGCACACAAAAACAACGACAACGACATAGTCTGTTACAATTTAGGGAAAACTCATAAAGAACAAAAGAATTGAACCTACCGTCCTAGTTAGGTCACATGGTAACTAATTAAAGTTGTCAGCCCAGGTTCCCACAGGAGTACAAAAAATCCAATAAAATATTCAACATGATAATGCAGAAACAATACTAAACTAAATTTGTTAGATTACGACCGATCTTTCAACAGCAATTCCGATGAATTCGGTGAAAGCTACTGGAACAAAACTTTGATTTTTATCATGATTGATTAGGACTTGGTCTGGACCATAAACGATTGGTATGATTTGGTGATCAGCTCATAGACAGTGTATCAAGTAGAAACTAATTTAGATTAGTTACATCCGTAGAATGAACTAAGATCAAAAGAAAAAGTTATTGGTTCACATCAATGTTAAAACAGTCAATTCGCGATGCTCGTTAAATCTAAATGGCGATTTAATATCGGCTTGTCTGAGCAATGTTGGAGAGCTGCTGAGACACGATAGCGACGTATTATCGGATTGGCATAATAAGACATTATTCAATCTGTCGCCGGCGCATGCGCAGCCATGGGAACTGGGAGCACGGGGTCATTGTCTGTTATGTATCTATCGTTACGGGATGTGCGCGAGCTGTGTCACTGGGCCACATGATTTGTGTAGCAGTATTGAATGCTACTAGTTCGTAAGTATTATAATTTCGTAGCTCTAACATAACAGTATTGAATGCTACTAGTTCGTATTATAATATCGTAGCTCTAACATAACAGTACTGAATGCTACTAGTTCGTATTATAATATCGTAGCTCTAACATAACAGTACTGAATGCTACTAGTTGGTATTATAATATCGTAGCTCTAACATAACAGTATTGAATGCTACTATAGTTCGTATTATAATATCGTAGCTCTAACATAACAGTACTGAATGCAACTAGTTCGTATTATAATATCGTAGCTCTAACATAACAGTACTGAATGCTACTAGTTCGTATTATAATATCGTAGCTCTAACATAACAGTACTGAATGCTACTAGTTCGTATTATAATATCGTAGCTCTAACATAACAGTATTGAATGCTACTAGTTCGTATTATAATATCGTAGCTCTAACATAACAGTACTGAATGCTACTAGTTCGTATTATAATATTGTAGCTATAACATAACAGTATTGAATGCTACTAGTTCGTATTATAATATCGTAGCTCTAACATAACAGTATTGAATGCTACTAGTTCGTATTATAATATCGTAGCTCTGACATAACAGGCTCCCTCTATGAAACTTTTACTGAGACTCGTTAACAGGCTGGTTAATGATTTCAGACTTAAATACTCCAGCGGTTAGCAACCTGCTAAGCTCAATCCTTAGCCCTAGCTAACTAAGAAGCTATAACCAAGCTATGAAACAACTGGACCCTGAAATTTTTTTTTGCAGCACTGCCAGGTGGAATTTACAATCAGGATGTCCTCTAACCACCGATCTTTGTGTGAGACAATATGATTACCAAGTGATGTATGTCAAGGGTTCCGGGATCAAATTACGCGTAAAGTGTAGCACAAACGAAGGATAATAAAACCTGTTGGCACACATGAGTGCGCATGCGCAGGCGATCGGCGATCGAGTGCCGAAGGGCGTCACGGACTTACAACTTCATCAAATATACTTTGAGCAGCAGAGGCACGCTGAACACAAGAGCAGAGCAAACAACTTCCAATTAGAACGTACATAATTATGAACTAATTACCTAACCTACATGTTTCAGATTAGTGCTGAGTAATCATAAATTAGAGATTTATGTTTTCAAAAATGATTAATATAAACTAAAAAAAAGTTGGCCAACACTTTTAGGTTTGAGGCTAAAATAATAGGAGCGAAGGAGGATTTTTCACATGACTCTCGAAATCCTGAAAAATTCCGAAACGAACGGAATTCTTGTTAAATATGACCCAGTCTATCCCACTGCAAGTATTTTGAGAGGAAGTTAGTTTCAATTTACGACGTGGTGTTTGACATTAACATGTGCTCGTCAGTTAACGTAACAGTGTTTCCGCGCGAGCTGCCAGGCGGCGGCGCGGCAGCGATGCGCAACGCGCCGCCACAACCTACGGATGATTCTAGTTGTTAACTTAAGAACAGGGTAACAGCAGCGGCACAGCACCAATATAGTACACCACTGTACTATCATCCATTCTGTCACGGCAATCTTCTATAGTCATGTGTGTCTGTCTCTATCAGAGGCGAATCTGGTGCTTTGACGGCAAATACGTAGTCTCCCATTCTGTTTTCATTCAACACGTAAAAGTGAACGTAGTTATACAACAGTGTCCCTGACGAAATATGATATTTTTGGATGTGGTGTTGCATATAATGCACATCCGCCATCCATGTGGTCGGACGAGAAAGTGCACCGAATGTGTGTGTGTGTTTCATACAAGCCCAAGTTGTACTTGTGAAGAAATTACAGTTTTAGTTCGATTGTTTGTTTCTCCTCTAAAATAACCCCAAATAAAAGGTATGCCTGCTGCCATAACCACGGACAACTGAATGAGGACCATCTAGTCTGATGTAAATGACTGTTCCCCTGGTGATAAATAATTCAGTGTAACAGATCATGATGTGTTTAGAGATGCGCATGTGTGGCGAGAGTTAAAACTGGGCCTGCCCGTTGTTCAGCGCCGGCGCAGCGTCACGGTGCCGCAGCTTTTTACTACTACACCGCCCACTACTACCAGACAGCGACAATACTGTGTTTAATGTGCGATAAGAGCTTCGGGCGCAGTGTACCTTACAGTACTTATTGCATGCTAACTCATTTTTAACCAACTACCAAAAAGGAGGAGGTTATATTCGTCAAATCAATTCCTCGGGCCTATATCTGTATAGTCTGTCGACATAGCTTGTATGCAGTGAAGACAGATTGAAAAAATGCAATAAGTGTTTGAGTATTGTAGACTTGGAATACGTATAGGTATGGTGTTACGATGAAGTTAATCGGCAGGCAGCCCAGAAATAATGGGAATGTCATTAGGTAGGTACACTTAAGTGTCAAGTGCATAAGAACATCTTAATTTCGGTCAAGCCCGGCTAATGACGGGGCAGCGGGATTGTCCGAAAGGGTTACCGCTACCCCGGAACACAAAGGGCTAAGGAAGGAACACGGGTGGGTTTTAGTCAGTAAGAGTCTGACACTCCCTTCTGCTCCACCCAGAGCGGGAGGGGTCATTCGATGATTTCCCATCCTGAAAAAAAAAAAAAAAAAAGCCCGGCTAATGAGACACAATTGATTTTCTATTCCTACCAACTGTGCATACGCTCCGGGTCAAATTAGTAAAGACGACTGGAAACACCCGAAATAGTATCTAGGTATACCTACCTAATTATGACCAGCAGGGTAATTGCGTAACACACTATCAGTAGCAATGGGATTCATTTTGACAGTTCAACAATACTCATTGCGTTATTTGCGTTGTTGAGCAGAGAAATGTTTCCAACATATGGAGCAATGGATTAGAAATATGCTTCAAAATTATTCAAATTGAGAGTAATAGTGTGTTACGCAATTAGGGTGCAGACAGGACAATGCAAGCAATAATAACTCCTATTTTGGCGATCATTAAAATAATAATGATTTATCAATGGTTGCAAGGTGCGAGCATACCTACTGCATAGCGATATATTGTGGAAGCATGGATGCGCTGCGCTCGCGCTCCCCCCGTCACCACTCGACCGCGTCTCCTGTGACGCCGCGCGCCGCAACGGACTCCAAGGGTGGAACCCTTGGAAGTTGGCGCACATTAACACTGTTACTTTATCTCGTTATTAAATCTAATCTACTTGCAAGATACATTTGCTAGTTCCGCTACGGGCCGCAGTGTTGCGTCTTCACACAATAGCTCTTGTTTGCAATACATACATTCTGCTGTCACGTCGTAAGTATACCAGGCATGATTTAACTGACCCTCAGCACAACACATCGGTGAAATTAAACAGACTCTTCAAAAATGTATCTACTTATAATTTATTGATTTTATTTAATTTGAAAATTAATAAATTGTATTCACCTACCCGTTCCTTGAAAACTGAAAAGTTTTCCGATTTCCAATTTCCGAACTTTCAAAATTCAATGAGTCACTTTTTAAATTTCACATACACTATCACAGAGTTCCTTTTTCAAAATAGAATATACACATCGAGAACGCAAGAGGTTGCGTTACGCGTGAGTTCGCAGGTCGTTGGCGTATCTGCGCGGGTGACGCCTGTGAGCCCGTCAGTAGACTGGTGGACTGGGGCCCACGCTGCGGCCGCGGCGCGGCCAGCGAGGGCGGACGACGTGGGGGTGGGAACCCGCCATGGCCCGATGCCCTCGCGAGCTTGCTGTGTATAAATGCGCAACATCGTGCCTTTTCTGCGGTGCTCGCATACTAGAATATGTTTGTCATGTGATTGGTACTAGCAAAGCAGGTATAAGTACCTAAGTTTAAACGCTAACGTTAATACGACTGCGATCCGGAAACTATAAGTAGGTGTTTTAGAAATTAATTGATAAATTATACTTACCTACGTATTTATTTTGTAAATGTACTGGCATGTGCACTTAGACTAATGATTGATTGCATGAAAATATTCAGCTTCTTACAAAACATTATCATCCTACACCATACACTGACTGCCCCATTTATCGCAAGCTTTTCGCCAATGCGACTGCAGTCTTCGGTTCGATTTCCAGGTTGTGCAGTTTTATTGAGTCTTGCCATCATCCAGAATTCATACTGTGGAGTCTAGTTTTATGCCCGGTTAAATAGCGATAAGCTCTACGTTAGTCCGCCTACCTACCAAATATATGTATGTCGTTATATATGTATGTCGTTATATATGTATGTCGTTATATATGTATGTCGTTATATATGTATGTCGTTATATATGTATGTCGTTATATATGTATGTCGTTATATATGTATGTCGTTATATATGTCTGTCGTTATATATGTATGTCGTTATATATGTATGTCGTTATATATGTATGTCGTTATATATGTATGTCGCCGTCAAACAAGCCTTTCAGCCTAGCGTTCTTTCAGCCTAGCGTTCTTTCAGCCTAGCGTTCTTTCAGCCTAGCGTTCTTTCAGCCTAGCGTTCTTTCAGCCTAGCGTTCTTTCAGCCTAGCGTTCTTTCAGCCTAGCGTTCTTTCAGCCTAGCGTTCTTTCAGCCTAGCGTTCTTTCAGCCTAGCGTTCTTTCAGCCTAGCGTTCTTTCAGCCTAGCGTTCTTTCAGCCTAGCGTTCTTTCAGCCTAGCGTTCTTTCAGCCTAGCGTTCTTTCAGCCTAGCGTTCTTTCAGCCTAGCGTTCTTTCAGCCTAGCGTTCTTTCAGCCTAGCGTTCTTTCAGCCTAGCGTTCTTTCAGCCTAGCGTTCTTTCAGCCTAGCGTTCTTTCAGCCTAGCGTTCTTTCAGCCTAGCGTTCTTTCAGCCTAGCGTTCTTTCAGCCTAGCGTTCTTTCAGCCTAGCGTTCTTTCAGCCTAGCGTTCTTACTAAACGGCGCCGTTCAACGAGCCGTCCTATAATATTCAGCCGATGCGTCTAATACTACATTTAGTGAACTGGCTGGCTGATGCTTAGGCCATTTATATAATAGGGAGAACATGTGACGAAAAAATTAAACTATGTAAATTAATTTTAACAACTTATTATTTTTAATAAACCCAAAAAAAACCGGTCGAGTGTGAGTTGGACTCGCGCACCGAGGGCTCCGTACAAATGTGTAGGTGTGTAAATAGTTTTAAAATTATACGGTTTTCGGATTTATTCCTTTTCTTGTGCTACATGGCATTACTTCTTGCCAAATTTCATGATTCTAGGTCAACTGGAAGTACCTACCTTATAGGTTTTGGAAAATAAATTTGTTGACTTAGAAGTACGATTTTTCACTGCTTCAAAGAATTGCTATTATAGCATGGAGACGGACTGCAGATATCGAATCTTATTTTTATTCTGCATAAAAGAACCATCAGAGCAATATAAGGCCTCCGCAGGCGCGATTCAAAGTCAAAGTCAAAGTCAAATCATTTATTTCAAATAGGCACTTAAAAGGCACTTTTGAACGTCAAAATTTAAAATGAAAAAATAGAATTGATTCTAGTCGCCCATTCCAAAATGTAGTTTTCGTGTGGAGAAGAATGGGCAAGAAACTCCACCGTTACTCTTTTAAAATGTTTTACAAGTTTTTGTATACATTATTTATATAATTATATGTGAAGACGATGCACCTAAAATAAAATTTAGTCTACCAAAAATGGTAAAAGAATTAAAAATATAACAGACTGGTAAATCAATTATGTGATAGATACATGGTGTCCACATATTTACAAAGATTGAAAAAATTTTACTAGTATTTTAAAAAGTGTGTGAGTTACATTTGTCAAAGAATGTAAAAAACAATGTAAAAAAAAAAAATGTGTATGTATAAATTAAATTAGCAACCAGTTTGATTTTGTCTAGACTCTAGATTGTCCTATGGAGCAGGACCAGCATGTTTCCAAACATTGTTATCTTGGATATAATCCTCCAATTTATAATATCCTTGTTTACAAAGTGTACTTTTTATATGAGTTTTAAATTTTCTTTCATTTAATTGTAATATATCAAAAGGTATTTTGTTGTAGCATTTAACACAGTACCCCATAAAAGATGTTTGCACTTTAGATAATCTGAAAAAAGGTTGATCTAATTTATCTTTATTTCTAGTATTAAAATTATGTCTATCACTTATTTTATTAAAAAGATGTTGATTTTTTCTTACATACATAATATTTTCATAAATGTATTGGCAAGGTACCGTCATAATATTAACCTTTTTAAATAGTTCCCTAAGAGATTCACGACGACGTAGATTGTAAATGGCTCTGACAGCTCTCTTTTGCAAAATAAAAATGGATTCAATATCAGCAGCCCGACCCCACAGTAAAATGCCATATGACATAATACTGTGGAAGTAACTAAAATAGACCAAACGCGCGGTTTCTACATCTGTTAACTGTCTTATCTTTCTAACAGCATAAGCGGCCGAGCTTAGCCGCCCCGCAATAGATGTTATATGAGGCCCCCATTGTAATTTCTCGTCTAGCGTGATTCCTAGGAAAACTGTCTGATCAATAAACTCTAGTTTTTGGCCATTCAATATGATGTCACATTCGCTGCTTCTAACATTAGGCAATTTAAATTTAATGCATTTGGTTTTTTTTTCATTAAGTACTAAATTATTTACCGTAAACCAATCTTGGACCTGAAGAATAGAGTTATTCACGTCGTCAAGATTTTGTGACCGTCGGTCTATTTTAAAGATCAATGATGTATCATCTGCAAATAACACCATCTTTGGTTGATTTTGAAGTAATTGGGGTAAATCGTTAATATAAACTAAAAAGAGGAATGGACCCAATATCGAACCTTGAGGAACGGAACGGATTCTCTAACGGAACTGTTTAAAAATATTAATATTATGACGGTTCCTTGTCAATACATTGAAAACATCATGTACGTCAGGAAAAATTTTAATCTTTTCATTAAAAGAGGTGACATATGCACATATAAAGAAACACATGGAGTTCATATAGAATTAGTAACAACAACTTAAAAACTATGTTAGTGAAGACTTACAAACTAACATAACAACAACTAAAAATGACGTGGCAAAACACATGTCGGCACGTGCCTCTGCTGCACCCAGTGCCTCATAAAAGGGCTGTCCACCTTGTCACCCAATGTCTTCAGCATGCTGTTGGGGCTTCCACGCAACCTACCCATATCTAATTGACGCCGCCCTCTTTCTCATTATGGCATGAAAATCATCAACACGGGCTTCCGCGAACATCTGCGAAACGCTACAGAAGCGCGGAAGCCCCAGCAACATCCTAAATCCATTATTGTACTGAACGCGTAGGACGTTGTAAGCCCTCTGCGTAGGTATACTTCACCCACAAGCTGCACGTGTAGAAGGTTTGGCAGTAGGCTTTAAAAAGATACACATCCCTACTACAACGTGTAAACCTTCACATCCCTATTACAACGTGTAAACCTGTGGGCTAACATATAGCACCGAACCGCCAATGCCCTGCGCTCCCTGTCCAAATCTGCATCATCACATAAATCCTCCGTGACCACATGTCCCAGGTACATCACCTGAGCAACACGCTGCAACGGTGTTCCGCTAATAGTCACTGGAGGAACGTTATCTAACGAAGCCGTCCTGTATGGAAAACCACCATTTGCGATTTCCTGACGTTTTAAGTAAGCCCATACGTCGACGTATAGAATTCACATACTTACAACTAGCAATTTTCGGAGTACACTGATTGATGGGCTCAGCAGCACCATATCGTCTGCATAGCTCATTAACCATGACACCATCTATTGAACAGCCGACATTGATTCTACTGAGTCCATCAATCAGGTCATTCGTGTACAGGTCAAACATAGCAGGCGATGTCAACCCACCCTGTCTCACTCCATACTCCAACAAGTACGGCTCGGAAGACACATTATTCCACCTAACGCGATTTATTTGCGAGCTGCACCAGACCTTCAACAAGTTAACTAACTCTGTAGGCAAATCTAAACTATGCAGTTTAGACCATAGCTTCTCATTGAATACGAGGTCAAAAGCCTTAGAAAGGTCAAGAAAGGCAGCATAAACCGGCGTATTTCTGTCCGTATAATACCTGACAGCCTGCTTACGCGCCAGGAGAGCACTCTTCGTTAACAGTTTGCTTCTGAATCCAAACTGTGCATCATTTATGCTCGGTTTCTATAAACAAAAACGAATCGTTTTGCTTACCAATCGTAGCATTTTTTTATTGCCAAACTGGGCATATACATAGATACGTAAGCTAATTTTACCTGTGATAGCTACTTCCATATGAGAGGGTTTACTATGCAAATCTATTAGGTTTTTGGTTCATTATTGGTAAAGATACAAGAGTCTTAATTTTAACCTGTAGCGGTCCGTAAATTATAGGAATTGGCCTTTAATATTAAGTGGCTATTAAGCTGCCGCTCAAGCAGACCGTCAAGTACTTTCCCAACTATCGTAGCTAAGGAGATAAGCCTGTGATTGTTTTTGTCGGAGACATCACTGGTTTTATTTTTAATCACGGGTACCTACTACCACACTTTCTACTAACTCCGCTGGAAGATAGGTATGACGGACGCAAAAAGTAAAAAGCATCGCAAGTATGCGGTATATATGAGGTCCAGCGTACAGCAAGTGCTCAACATCCAATCCGTCATGCCCCGGAGACTTCCCCTTCGATAAATTAGTCACTACTTGCTTAATGCCATGAGCATTCAATCCCCAAGGAGCCTCCGACTCAGACAGAACTACCTCTGCCGCACCCCGCTCCTGAGTCAACGCGGACCGTATTCTAAAATGCTCTCTAAAAATATTCGCTATACACTTTGCGTCCGTCGCCCCATCCACACTCACAGGAAGGCCCGGTTTTGGATTCAACTTATTACTAGTTTGCTTCCAAAACTTTACAAGAATGTTCTGAGAATAATTTTGTGCTATATTATCCAATTTTATCTGATCTTTATGTTTTTGACAATATTTTTATCTACTTTTAAACCTGTTCTTACTACCTTTCATGTTCACGTAACTGAGTCCTTACCTGGCATACCTTTTAATTTCCATTGTTGAAATTTATCCCGGGCCTCCCTGTGTGCATGCTTCATCATATTTATTCCTGCCACACACTTAGCTACCCTTCCCGACCAAACTCGGCTCCCGAGCACGCATTGCCGCGTCCTGTAGCGTAGTGCCCTGATTGTTACCCGATACAGCTCGTCAATAACCGACCTATGCTCCATACAAGAACACTTCCTATCACAACACTCATTCAAATTCAGAAGGAAAGTCTATCTCTCTCAATAAAGCTGAGCATGTCTTAGTGTGTGTACGTATTTGAAATAGACTTCTCTTTGATTCACGTACAATACGACATACGGACTTCATTGCTTATAGGACTAGAAATAGGGACGAATTAGCTCAACCAGGTTTCAGACTGGCTAAAGTAGACTCATCCTTCATGGGGTACTGTTCAAAATCTACACTTCTACACTAATAATATTATAAAGAGAAAATATTTGTTTATTTGTTTGAAATGAATAGGCTCCGAAACTGATGGACCGATTTGAAAAAATATTTTTGTGTTGGATAGTCCATTTATCGAGGATGCTATATAATATCACGCTAAAACTAATAGGAGCATCGCACCAATGAAAACTGTTGCAAAAACGGGAAAAAATATTCCTTCTACGAGCTTCCGTTGCGTGCACTGCGTAAACGGTTGTTTCCCCGTAACCTTTCGTATGCCGGAACGTACATCTACGCTCAAAATAAGTTGGTGTTAGTCTGCCGGAGCGTACATCTACGCGTAATTACATGACATCGAAAAATTAATTTTGTGTGTGTAACCGAGAGTCATCCGGCATACGAAAGGTTAAAAGTTCTAAAAAAAGTCCGCGACAGCATATGTCTATGTTTTAAGGTTGACTCACCATAACCTTTTTTATGATAATCATCTAAACATTATGGGACTAACCCGGAGGTATACCCTGTCCATTGAAAAAAAACTTTTAAATCGATTTACAAATGCCGGAGATATCATGTAACAAACATACAGTCGAATTGAGAACCTTTTTGAAATCAGGTTAAAAAAACAACCGACTTCCAAAAAAACACTACAAAGTGAAAAATAACTTTATTTTCGGAAGTTTGTGTCGTTGGTTCCGCATTTCCTTTTATTGACACCGAGTTCCGAAATAAAGTTATTTTTCACTTTGTAGTGTTTTTTGGAAGTCGGTTGTTTTTTTTTTTTTGTAAATCAGTTTTTTATTTTTTCATGGGGGTTTCCCTCATCAGATTCCAATTTGGTGACAATGGGACCACCTCGAGAGCATACACTTTCAAATAAAAAAAGAAGTTTGAAAATCGGTCCACAATAATTGGCGGAGTAATCGCGTAACGAACACACAAAAAAAAAAATACCGTCGAATTGAGAACCTCCTCCTTTTTTGAAGTCGGTTAAAAAGGCACCACATGGGCCCAGCTTATACATAACAGCTATAGATTTATTATTCACAAAAGAATCGTCAAAACAAATTATAAAAAATTTATTGTCCTCAACTGTACAAACCCGGGGGTTTTTTGAGATAAATGTTTTGTTACAGTAATTACCGGTTGTAAGCAATAAGTTGACATGATGTATTGGAATTATATTGGTCATCAGGCCAGGCTCCATACATTGGAATGGGCAGTTAGGTAAATGTTTCGGCAGTTCATATGTTAGGTTGCAATTGTGATCAACCACCCGCGAGCTGTGCGGTGTCGCGGTAGCGGCCGGCGAGCGCTACTTCCAAGTTAGATTTCTCACTAACTAATTCCGATTTAACTGCCCGTTATGGCATTTTATTGCTAAATATTTGTTTTCATACGCATTTTATTGTTTATTATGACTCATTTTTAGGGTTCCGTACCAAAATGGTAAAAAGGAACCCTTATGGTGCGACTCAGTCTCTCCATCTCTCTGCCTGTCAGTCTGTCACAGCTGGTTATCTCGATAACAAGGCACTAACGTTTCTGCACTTTAATATATGAGTTTGCTTTTTGTACACTGCGTAGTCTGCGTAGTTAGAAATAAATATTCTAATTTTCCCGTGAATGCCATCCAGCTATCAAACAGATACGTCAACGTCAAATTGTCAAAATTTTTAACGGGAAACAGTGTGACCATTTGTGGCAGATTTCTGCCATTTTAGCAGATTTCGCTCCTAAATTTTATCTTTAGCAGATCATGCTGACGATTTACAAAAGTGGCAGGTTTTGGCAGATTTAAAAGATTTCAAGAAAATCCACACTAATTCATTGGAGTTTTCAATGAATTCATCTTTTTTTATTCAAACAAATCAAAAACAAGGAATAAGTTCTTAATTTTTGGGTAACAAAGGAGGGGATTAAACAAATTTAATTGAATTTGTTGTGTACTTTGTAAGGCATATTTTTGGCGCCAAGTGTGGCAGATTTTGGCAGATTTTTTGCCCAGTTTGTGGCAGATTCGCCATTTATAAGATGGTCACACTGACGGGAAAATAAACAGCTTTGCTTGAAAATGTCATTCGCCTCGTATGCATTTTGTTTTTCTTTTGTAAAAAATTAGTAACAAGTGATGTCGAATAAATTCATCATTCCTCTATGTCCCAAATTTTCTTTAGTTTTACTTCATGTATAGATGGATAGTTGATAATCAACGGGGGTCGAATTTGGACTTGCTATAGAAATGGCCGAAACGAGTACAATGAACTCCGTTAATAAAGTGGAGCAGATCGAGAAGGAGGAAGACATGGAGGGCATCAAGACGGAGGTGGAGGTGCTGGTGAAGCGTGAGCAGCTGGAGTGCGTGGCGTGCACGACGCGCAGCCTAGAGTGCGTGGACATCTATTGCACCACGACGCGCGTGTCCGGCGCCAAGCTCAGCACCTTCCTGCACAAGTTCACGCAGATGGACCTGGCCGGCCACACCGCCTGCAAGTTCATGTGCAAGAGCTGCTACGACCTCATCAACGTACTCGAGCAGGCTGAGATAGAGTACATCAAGTTGAAGGAGACTTTCGAAGCCATCCTCAGCAAGAACCCTCTGTTTGATTCTCAAACAGTCCAGCCCATCCGGTTGTCAGATGTGAAGGCAGAGTTTGATGCTGATGATGATGATGACGACTATGTGTGTGACAATGTGGATGATGACGACTCAGATGACGAACCACTGGCCACTCAGAGCAAACGAAAGAGATACAAAGTTGAGAAGAAAAAGAAAAAAATATCCACAAACAAACGTAAAGTAAGAAGTAAAACCAACAGTGACAGGTAACTTGATTCTAATATCGTTGCACAGTAATGTTATGTAAATAAATTGTACCTTTAAAGTTAATTCAAAATTTAGCCTTTAAAAGCAAGTTGTGAGGTTATTGAGCTGACACAAAAGTTAATAAGACAATAGGTATGTACTGGGCCTCTGCCTGTATTGGGCAAGAGATAATATAATAAGTTATTAAAACTATTAGTGATGGCTATACAGGGTTATTGGAAAAACACCAACAACCACTTAAGAGGTCATAGTACTCATCATTATGAACAACTTTTCCTATGGGACCAAATCTGAAATCGCAAAAAAAAAATCTGCTGTTCCCTACATTTATGTTCGTATAACTCATCAAAATGTAGGGAATAGCTGATTTTTTTTTTTGCGATTTCAGGTTTGGTCCCATAGTAAAAGTTGTCCATAATGATAGTACAATGACCTCTTAAGAGGTTGTTGGTGTTTTTCCAATAACCCTGTATAACTATCTCTCATTCTAAAAGAAATGAGTGATAAATATTTTAGAAAATAGTATAAAAACAAATGAGTCAGAAAGTTTTATTTGGTTGTTTAAGTTGGAAATGTGATGAGTGTGGAGCAAAGGGTACGACAGGAGGGGCCATTGGCTTGACGGCTCACAAGCTGGCTGTGCACACAATGGACGACCCTTCTGAGTTGCTGCCAGAAGTCAAAATCGAAAACTCTGCTGAAGGGTATGTACACTTCTATATTATTAACTTGTAGGTGTGTGGCTGAGTGTGTACAGTGGATGTAGATGATGCTATAATCTGCTGGGAGTTTGACAAATGTCATGACTCACTCAGATGAGCCACTGATCATAGTCTCTATATTATATTCACAATCATGTTTGCAAACTTCATTAAAACTAGTTGGCTGATATTACAAAATATTAATTACTATATTTGGTTTCTATTTTAATCCTTCACCATGTACCTTGTTTTCAGATCACAAAGTCCCCTATACAACAATGGCTTCGGTAACTGTCTAAAAGTTGAGAGAGAAAACTTTGAGGAAGACGATGACAGTTTGGGTGTTGACGACCTTAGCAATGACATGCAATCCAACAAGCCAAAATTAGGCAGACCATTAAAGAGTAAGTTAATACCGGCACAGCCCAGGAAGAAGAAGATCAAAGTGGTGCATCAGTGTGACCAGTGCGACGCTAAATATACTTCTTTATGTGAGTGGTAACATTAGTTTTGGTAAATTGATACTTGCATATGAAACTAATACTCTGAACAAGTTTTTGTCAGTACTAGTCTATTAATTAATTAATCTATCACAAAACATTATGGTGTGTCTGAATAGATTTTGAGTTATTGGAGTGTTAAAAAGTAACATGAAATGGTTTGGTATTAAAACAGATGTTCTGGTGCTGCGCCTTTATATCAGTAAGAGTAGTTTTCGTAGTTCAAGTGCTACCACTGTTGGATGTTGGTTTATTTAGATGACATCAGACATCAATTAATTTGGCAATATTCCAGCTCGCTTGGAGCTGCACAAACAGAAGCACGACGGCTCCAAACCGCCCTACATCTGTGAGGTGTGCGGCGCGCACTACAAGCACAAACGAGCCTGCGACATACATATCGCACTACATAAAGGTACAGCTATTTGGTTTAAAGATATTATTTTATTCTTATAAAGATCACAAATAGTTCTCTTAAAATATGAGATTATAAATAGATCATACACTTATTCTATTACATCATGACTCTGTGAGTCGACAATATATTATATAAGTAGGGTTGGGCTCTTGCGACGTTATGACGATAGGTCATGGTGGGACGTTAACACATTTACCGTAGGTAGTACATGTACCTTTTCTCTATGAATAATAAAAGTCAGGAAGCATTATAATAGCATTAAAAATTAATAATAATAATTTTTTTTAAATAATAATAATAATTTATTTTTCCCATAAAGTACAAAATAATATAGTATAGAGGTGTTACAAATATTGGAGGTACTAGGACTTGTGGGAGTCAGGAATCCAAACTAGGATACCCTGTGCACTAGGATACCCTATGCGTAATTGTGAACAAAATCAATGAGAAATTCTGCTCCAAACTTCAATACATTGACCAGGGATACAGTTTGTATGAAAATTCTTGTTTGTTTGGTTAATAAACTTAAAACTTGGTAAGAATACTTATTTAAGTAAATTATGAAGTTTGATCTTTTTTGTTTTTCTAAACTACCGCCTAAAGGGGTATTGGGGGATGTCAAAAGTTGTATGGAAGAATTTTAACGCGCAGTTCGATTAACTCGAAATTCAGTATTTATACATAAGACCAAAATTAAAGAATTACATGTATCAGAGGTTTTGCGAAAATGTACCCCTTTTTTTTTTTTTTTTTTTGTGGATGGGAAATCATCCAATGACCCCTCGAGTGTCAGACTCTTACTGACTAAAACCCACCCGTGTTCCTTCCTTAGCCCTTTGTGTTCCGGGGTAGCGGTAACCCTTTCGGACTATCCCGCTGCCCCGGCAGGCTTCGGCCCTTTCGGGCCCCTTCCTAATGCTGACATCTCTTTGAGGCGCGCGTGGAACACGTACGCGCCGTCCGGCACGGGCCTGGTCCTGATCGGACGGGGAGTTACCCATTACTCTCCGCCCGCAGGCCCGCGCCTACGGTGGCCGGGAGTCGTCTCGCGGCTCCCGACTCCCGGGGCGTCTCCCGCGGCGGCTGGGACCAGGGTGAAAAGGGGTAGTTAATTTTCCATTTTACTGCGTGGCTTGATTAACTGGAAAATTGGTATAAATAATCTTTGAGTCAAGTTATGGTAAACATCCCAAACGTGTTTTCAAAATTTCACCCCAATAAGGATAAAAACTGTGAAAGTGAAAAGGCGGGATACAGTTAATATGAAAAATCTTATTTCTTTGGTTAAGAAACTTGAAACATTTCAACATTTGCCTCAGTAAATAAAAAAGATTTCGCTTATAGTTTTCAAAAAATCCCTCACAGAGAATTTAGGAGGTGATGAAAGTTAATAGGTAAGAAAAAAAAATTAACCTGCTATCGGATTGACTCGAAACTCGGTACTAATACTTACTTAAAATAAAAAAAGTATGTGTTAATACTTAAACTATAGTTATAACTTCGGAAACATAATGCGACTATTTTTGACCTTGGTGACTATTTCTTGACTATTTTTTGGCGTTCTCAAAATTGATTTTGATGAAGTTTTCGAAGGTGAGGGTTGTGTGGTGAAGGACACAAATCGTGTCGCCTTTGCACTTACAGGCTTCGATAAGAGCAGCACGCCCGGCTAAGTGCTGCGCGTCTCATTGCCAAATAGCGGCGCACTTGTTGTCGCGCTTGAACCTGCCGCCCCCTACAGTTGGCGCCCGGCGACTGGGTCCCGGCTAGCCCCCCTAGATCCGGGGCTGAGGATTACCGGCTCTATTGTAATTATTATTCGCCTAATTGGTCGAACTTAAGCATCCTATAGGTTCATAACGACAACTTCCCAAAACGTTCACCCTCCCAAAACGTCCACTTCCCAAAATGGTAATTCTCTAAATGTCTATTTCCTATTTCGTCTACTTTCCCAAAACGACCAGTTCCCAAATAGTCCGTTTCTCAAAACTACTACTCCCAAAACGTCTAGTTCACAAAATTTAATTAGCAACTTTTTTTTATACCAATGCAATGTTTGGAATGATTTAGTACGCATATTTACATTTGGTCAAATTTATTTATTACTTATGGAACTAGTTAGAGTAGGTTAATTATTAAAAAAACAAATACTTAGTTTAGGTTAGGTTAAAACAGTGACCTCCTACGCACGAGCCGAGCGAGCGAAGCGAGCGGTGCCGCGGCAGCGGCCGGCGAGTGCCAGAAACGACTAGAATATATATAAAAAAAAAACCTATTTAGAAAGTGGACGTTTTGAGAGTTGATGTTATGGGAAGTGGACTTTTTGGGAATTGTAGATTTGTGGTCGTTTTGGGAAAGTTGACGAAATAGGAAATAGACATTTAGGGAATTACCATTTTGGGAAGTGGACGTTTTGGGAGGGTGAACGTTTTGGGAAGTTGTCGTTATGAACCTAAAGGTTAAGCATATCCAGCAAAATGCACCTAGCTTCTGACGTTTCATAAGTGCCCATGTAGGCTTATGTGAAGTAAAATATTTTGATTTTGAATGTGGGTATAAGATGGCGTAGCGTGGGTGTCAGCCGCCCGGGGCGGAAGAAAATTTTGCCGCCCGTTTATGTATTTCAGTTTAAAAGACTAGGTATGATATACAGTAATTCTAAAGAACAGGCATCATTATTGTGTATTGTACAGGTTACAAATAAAAAAGTCATAAGTATATAATACTTGTAATGTGTTTTACAATATAATAATCACATTTATTACAAAAATTCTTACATGTGTGCCACTTACATTGATATTGCAGAACACTTATGATTAAACCTTGACGATCATCAAGATTAAGTTATTAGCTAATTTAATATAAAACGCAAATCGAATTCTAATTAGAACTACGACGATACTAGTACAGTTTATATAATACTGGCGTTCAAATATTTACAAGATATTATTATTTATTTTGCCGCCCCTAAAAGTGCCGCCCGGGGCGGGCTGCTCCTGCCGTCCTTACTACGTCACGCCACATGATGTATACCTGCCTAACCCTTCGGGGAAGACAGGCGTGATGTTGCGAATGTATGTAGTCTTTGTCAAAGTAATACCAAACTATAATTTCAGGTATAAGTGACTGGAAATGTGAAGAGTGCAATAAGTTATTCCCATCTAAGAATGCTCTACAGAGGCATAACAACATACATACGGGCAAGCTGAACTATCAGGTATGTTGTGTTACTGTTTGTTCATAACAACATACATACGGGCAAGCTGAACTATAGGTATGTTGTGTTACTGTGTGTTCTTGGTAATCTTGCGTGACAGGAAACTTCTTTATTTGATTTTATGATTACACTCATTCAATCTGAACGAAGTTTTCAATTAGCTACAGTTTAAGGAATAAATATGCTAAGAACCCTAAGAATTGCACCTTATTAATTTTCCGTATTTGAAAATGTGACATGCGCGCGATATGAATGGAAATATATAATAACATGTGGTTGGAAAACTGCTCATCATTTTCGTTTCGTCACTCTTCCTCGAAAGTTTGATGAGTGCTTGTTCCCGTTGCAGTGCGACCTGTGCGGCAAGTCGTTCATCCACACGTCGTCGTTCAAGATGCACAAGCTGTCGCACTCGGGCGTGAAGCCGCACGCGTGCGACGTGTGCGGGCTGGCGCTCATGACGCGCTCGCACCTCAAGCGGCACAAGCGCGTGCACTCCGGCGAGAAGCGCCACGAGTGTGCCGTGTGCGGGAAGAGGTTCTCCGAGAGGTACGCGCCTTCCGAACGAATGTCCATTACTGCTGTAGTGTTCTAAACTTGATTCCATTTAATGTTATTTACACTTATGATTAAAGAAATTCATTTCTCGATATATGTATAGGCAAACCGCTTAATTGAGCCATCGCCATATAGGGGCGCGGGGTAGGACGAAACGTGTTTGCTACTCGCTGATACCAAAAGCAACATGTCTGCTAAGAACTTAAATTACTTCTATTTATAAGTAATCACTTATTGCAAAGTGAAGGCAAAAGCATATTGCATCGCATTCGGCTGCTTAAATATAAACAAGGATCCGAACCTCACGTTTTTTACACTTCCAAAGAACATCGACAAGTAAAAAAATGCACGTCTAAATATATGTATGTATAAGTAATTGGTAACTATACCTAAATATTATGGAATAAGATTTTAACCATTTGACCGCCACGGTCGTGTATAACCGACAAATGAAAACGTGCCCAACGCGTCACCGTCGGCTAGTGCCGACAAGAAAACATCATGTTTTAAGTAAAACAAAGCAAAATAAATAAACTAAATTCAGTTTTCTGTGTTTATACTTAAAACATGGTGTTTTCTTGTCGACATTAGCCAACGGTGGCGTGTTGGGCACGTTTTCATTTGTCGGCTATACCCAACCATGGCGGTCAAAGGGTTAATAAAGTAGACAACAGGGTACTCGTACATATTTTTTTATTTACCCAATACTTAAGTGCCTAGCCTAGGTTTATTTGAAACGTTATTTATTCACAAAAGTAGAGTAGTACGTAACTGGTAATTAAATATTGAGATTAATTATTATTTAAAAGAAGATAACCCTATCGTAGTCAGAAGAGATAAGAGTTACGAGATAGAGAGACAGCTTGTAGGTGAATATAATTGTAGACAATTAGCGCTGTGCGACCTTCTTTCAGGTGGCACAACAAGTCGCTATTTATTTGAATGATTTAGGTGAATGTAACCTAACCCGGCCGGTGCCCGCAGGTACAACCTGGCCGCGCACAGCAAGTCGCACGACGCAGGCGGCGCACCGCCGGCACGCGAGCTGCCGCGCCGCCTGTTCCGCTGCACCTTCTGCCCCGAGCGCTTCGAGCGCCGGTGAGTATGACTGTTCCGCTGCACCTTCTGCCCCGAGCGCTTCGAGCGCCGGTGAGTATGACTGTTCCGCTGCACCTTCTGCCCCGAGCGCTTCGAGCGCCGGTGAGTATGACTGTTCCGCTGCACCTTCTGCCCCGAGCGCTTCGAGCGCCGGTGAGTATGACTGTTCCGCTGCACCTTCTGCCCCGAGCGCTTCGAGCGCCGGTGAGTATGACTGTTCCGCTGCACCTTCTGCCCCGAGCGCTTCGAGCGCCGGTGAGTATGACTGTTCCGCTGCACCTTCTGCCCCGAGCGCTTCGAGCGCCGGTGAGTATGACGGAATGAAGTCGTAGTCGTAAGTAGAAGAAGAGCCGGAAGTCATGGGAAGAGGCCTTTGAACAGCGGTGGGATGATGCCGGCTAACAGTAAATTAATTACATGCGTGCTAAATTTGAACGATTTAATGGCGTTGACATATGAGATTTTTGGGTAGCATAATAAAAATTTGCATAATCAATTTAGGGTGTCGTACGTTGACATTCTAGATCCTAGAATGACAACGTACGACATCCTAAATCTCAGACACCTTTAGACAGCTCGGTAGTGTGTCTCTACTGAGCTGTCGTAGGTTCGTGTGCGCTTCCGAAGTATACGGTTAAATAAATAAAGAGTCCCCGCCTTGTCCCCGCAGGTACATGCTGGAGCGGCACATGTCGGTGGAGCACGGCCGCACACTGGAGCGTGCGCCGCCCACGCCGCGCAACACCATGAGCAAGCTGCTGAAGGCGCAGGCACAGCGCCGCGACCTGCCCGCGCCCGGTACGTACACGCCGCGCAACACCATGAGCAAGCTGCTGAAGGCGCAGGCACAGCGCCGCGACCTGCCCGCGCCCGGTACGTACACGCCGCGCAACACCATGAGCAAGCTGCTGAAGGCGCAGGCACAGCGCCGCGACCTGCCCGCGCCCGGTACGTACACGCCGCGCAACACCATGAGCAAGCTGCTGAAGGCGCAGGCACAGCGCCGCGACCTGCCCGCGCCCGGTACGTACACGCCGCGGTACTGCGTTACACTGTCTTTAGCTACGGTCACCCTGGAATGGGAACACCCTTAGACTACGTTGAAGACAAGGTAGTTTGGCAATAATTCCTTCTGCTTATGTCCCTGGCACCTCATTAACGACATAACTACGTAAATGTGTAGGTGGGGCATTTCACGTGAAGCGGACAACGAAAAACAAGTGAGGTCGTGAAATTTGTTTATATTCCGGTCAGTTATAGGTACTTCTAGTAAACATAATTTTTTTTTTTCGTGTGAGGCTTATTTGCCGAGATATGGCCTTCTGAAAAATTGACAAAGTTTAAGGACAGTAATTTTTGACCCATGTTTTTGGAATCAGTGAACTAATAATAAAATTTGAATAAACTGGTTTTAAATAGTAAAAATGATGCTCTTTCAATGTTTTGAGTAGAATTTAAATTTTTATATTTTTTTGTATGAAATACCGGAAGTATAAATTTCAAATCAGATTTTCAGACACTTCGACACTTTTTTTTAAATATTTTAACTTTAAAGCGTCAAGGTTATTAACTGCTCTCAAATTACGATGTTTATTTTGTACATACTTCTTTGACATAATCTTTTTATTATTTGACATTATAGACAATTTTAATTTTTCAACTCTTTTTAGTGGTTGTAATGGCAATCATATCACTTGGTTTTAATAGGTTTTTATATTTTATTTATCCTATTGATATATTCTTATTTTGTAAATGTGAGGACTTTTTAGGCGTTGTAGAGTTTAGATCTGTAGACCATTTTTTATTTTACCAAGTACCTGGTACTTGTCGACATGCATATGCTGTCCTGCCATACTGTAATTCGCAAATATTGTAAAAACCAATTATTTTTAAAAAGTAACCGTAGAGTTTTTTGCCGGTTCTTCTCCATAGGAAACGCAAAGATATAGATACATCTAGATAGCGGAAGAGCAACTACTTCGCGTGCCAAAAATCGCACTAACTTATACGCGCGCGGATAACACCCTCTTCCAGCCCCCCTAATGGCTTGTGCAAATGACGGATTTTTGTCCGCGGACTTTTTTGTCCGCTAAAATAGATAGCTTACAATTGTATCGAGAAACGCAAACGAGGGATTAAAAGTACCGCGTACAAAAAGTCCCCCGAATAACCGAGGACATGTGGGGAGCGGACCGGACAAAAGTACGGGGGAGTCCGCGAATAAAATAGAACTCGTGTGACTAGGCGAAGCAACGCACATGGTGGACTTTAGTCCGCGTTGTGCGCTCGAGAGTGATGTCCGTATGCCCGTATTTCCGGGGAACAAATGATTGCACACCGTGTGCGTTGAGTTCGCGGTAAAACCGCGGCGGACTTTTTATTCGCGGAGCGTACTTTTTTCTCCGCCGCGGAGAAAAGTCCGTCGTCTGCGCAGGCCATAAATGGGTCCAGGGGCGACGGACTCGGGGACGTCCGTCGCCCCCCACACATCAGGCCCCGACGTGGCGGCGCGTAGTGTTCCACGCGCGCCCCTCGCCCACGTCGCGGGGGAGTCGAACACCTCACTCCCCGCTGACCCGAGGAGGCACCAGTCGGGGGTTGCGGAAGGATCGTACGTTCCCGCGTCCCCCGGCGTAGGTGTGAGGAGCGAGTGTGCCGCGCCAGCGCCCGCCGAGCGCCACATCCCGTCTATTGTTGCTGAATCATTTGGGTTAAGATGAATGCTTCAGGTAGCCCGCGAAATTCGAAGTACATACATGTGATTGACTTCTGTACTCTCTGTATTTTGTGACTTAGCTAACATAATGCCGGATACACATTGGTTAAACGTCAGATGAAATGGTAACACATATTAGTCATCTTAATTTATGCAATGTAACACTAAAACTAGGTGAATTTTAGAATTTGTTTCAACGTGTTACGTTTCACGAATCAGTACGCGACATAATAATTTTGAATAATACTATATCTACCATCATTGCTTGTTTAGATGTCGACACGAAAGACGACCGAAGTTCAGACTCACGCACCACGCCAATCACACCTCAGAAACTAATTGCGCAATTATGTAAGTATGCATAGGTACTCTGTCACAACCACAATCCTTACATTCTATAAAAAAAACAAAATCAAATCAAATCATTTAGTATTTTGCAAGGGTACTTGGTACAGTCACCAAAAGAGATAAGTAACCAGCAGTGCTATTCTGTAAAAATCTCACCGTGAAAACTAAGGTGAAGTGACCTGTCATTCCACCTGATGTTAGACGTTGCCTCCATTGATAGTTCACTTCACGCTCACTTCAGCTATGTTATCACGGTGAGATTTTTACAGAATCGATGGACTGCGTCGTCGGATATAGTTGAAGTTAGTAAGAAAACGATAGATATTTTCGAATTAAATTTAATTTGATAAATGAACTGTTTGTTTTCTATTAACTAAATTCAATTTTATTCGAAAACATCCATCGGTCTCTTTTTAAATGTCAACTATATCCGACGACCCTGGTTACTTAGTTCCTTTGGTGACCGTACATAGATGTTTTTAATAAAGTCACTTTTAATCATGTGGTTCTCCATTGATTGCAGCATCTTCAAGTTCCATAGCACAGGGCGCGTGGGGCAGCTCGTACACGGCCGAGTTCCTGCGCCACGAGTACCACTGACGCGCTGCCGGCCGCACATCGCGACCAGCCTGCGGGCTGTGGGGGCGATACATTCAGGAGTCGAACACGTTCAACCCAAAAACTTGAGCTGAGCAACCAGAAACAAAACATTATAAAACAACAACAGCGTGTAGTGAAAGTTCGATGCCTGGTGTTCGACTACGATATCTTATTGGAATAACGCCATGCAATGGTCACTGACTATTGTGATTATAGAAGAGAGCCACGGTATTCAGGACTGCTGTCGTGTACTAATACGAAATAGAGAACCTATAGTATAATTATCAATCATGTAAATATTATCAATTATTGAACGACTCTCATGTATGAGAGAGAGAAAGGGTTAATTTTATGCTGACTGATGGAATCTCTATTAATTATGTGTTCTAAAAAAATAAGATATTTAAATAATTCAATAGAACAAATCCATGTTAATAAACTAATTCTACCAGTTAACAACTCTTGTCTTGCATAAAATATATCCAAATGTAAATATTAATTATAGAAAAGCTATAATAAGGAAATTAGGTTAGATAAATATATTTACTTTCGCAGATATTGTAAAAATATAATAAAAACCTACTGTTTAGGTATAATGTAATATAGTGTTATTGATATAATAATATTTTTATACTAAACTCATCCGTGGATTAAGTTTATATTAGCAAGGCCGTACATTGTACGATCACCTGATTTATGTTATTTCTTTAATTAGCATTTGTATTATATTTAATGAATATACAGTTAATTAAATGCATGTCTTTAATTGTTTTTCGCGTGTGTGACCCGTGATCCCTCCCGTAGTCCCCATACATAACATATTATTGTACAATTGGATCAGTGGTGAAATTTCATGAGGTCATGGCCTTAAGAAACTACGATAATTTAATTCTTGTCTATTTTGAAAATATTTTCGTGATTTTTTTTCATCCTGTGATTGTTTGTATAAATTCTTTAATAATCTTGAATAAAACCTTTGACTGTAATAAGACTTAAGTAAAATTATTTTAATTCGACAGCATTGTCTTTCTCAGAGAGACGGTACCTCCCAGGAACTACCTACGGCAGAGACTACCATTTTAATTCGGCAGCATTCCGCAGCATTGTATTTTTCGGAATGACCACAGGTAAAGAAAATAGGGCAAGAGTCCTGTGAACCCTGTGGTAACTTAAAAAAACAATTTTCCAACTAAAAATGAACATTACAGAAAAAAGTGTATCACTGGTGCCTGTACTAATGAATGAAAATCATTGTATCACAGACACCAGCGCCTTCCAAGATAGGTCACATAAAAAAAAAAAAATTCGAACGTGCTATACAAGGTGTAACATAATTAACGCAAGACCTCATACACCCGAATTAGAGTATTGAGTTAAAAGCATGATACAATGACCAAGACTTATTTTTTTTAAAGCTTGCTATTTTTAATAAGAAAATCGTGTTGACACTAGCATTCCTTTATGTATTTAAAATTATTGCCTTGAAATAAGGTCTAGTTTTATTTGTGTCAATCGGCGGTTAGTATGAAAACATACATAATTTTTGAATAAAATACATAAACTAAAAGTTACTGGAATCGATTCAGTAGTCAATTATGAAAAAAACTGCAGTATTCTGTAAAAATCTCACCGTCAAATTTTTGGTGAAGTGAGCTGTCACTCCACCTGATGTTAGGGATTCCCACTATTGATAACTCACTTCACCCAAGTTATCACGGTGAGATTTTTACGGAATCGACCGGCTGTTTTCAGGATTTGCGTTTATTCTGTTACATCTTGTATAGTCGTAGATAGTATAATTATAGTGAATTCGTAATAAGTATATGACAATAAAAATAAAACAGTAAAATTAAAATAAATAAATAATATAGGTACTTAGCTGTAATTCAGAAGGATCCATAACTTATTTCCTTTATTATCCATATTTTTATATAAATAGGGTAGTTTACTGAGAAAATAAGGTCATCATTTCATAAACCTAATAGCGGGCGTTAGCTGTTAGCCACTATACCAGCGGATCTCCATGTGTCCCCGATTTTAGGTGCTTTCTTTTAGTTTTAAGACCGCGAAATTAAAATTTTCTTACGGTTTTTGCAATTTGTAGGTCAGTGTCAGGTTGTATTTTGATCAAAACTTGATTCGCGACTAAGAGGGCACGCCGCGATAGCGGCGGTAAGACCCCTCTTTGAGGAGTGGCTAGAGAGGCGCCACGGCGCCCTCACCTACCGCCTGACGCAGGTCCTCACCGGACACGGGTGTTTCGGGAGGTTCCTGCACACCATCGGGCGGGAGGAAACGCCCGGGTGTCACCACTGCGAGGGTCGCCCGGAGGACACGGTGGAGCATACGGTGGCGGTATGCCCCAATTGGGCGGAGCACCGCCGTGTTCTCGCAGAGGCGATCGGCAGCGGCGGCGACCTCTCGCGCCCGGCCCTGGTTCAAGCCATGGTCCGGGGCGAGAGGGAGTGGGAGGCAGTCACCTCCTTCTGCGAAGCAGTCATGCTAGCGAAGGAGGTGGCGGGACGGCTGAGGGAGAGGGCCTCACGTCCCAGCCGCCGCGGGAGACGCCCCGGGCGTCGGGAGCCGCGAGACGACTCCCGGCCACCGTAGGCGCGGGCCTGCGGGCGGAGAGTAATGGGTAACTCTCCGTGCGATCAGGACCAGGCCCGTGCCGGACGGCGCGTACGTGTTCCACGCGCGCCTCAAAGAGATGTCAGCATAAGGAAGGGGCCCGCAAGGGCCGAAGCCTGCCGGGGCAGCGGGATTGTCCGAAAGGGTTACCGCTACCCCGGAACACAAAGGGCTAAGGAAGGAACACGGGTGGGTTTTAGTCAGTAAGAGTCTGACACTCCCTTCTGCTCCACCCAGAGCGGGAGGGGTCATTGGATGATTTCCCATCCACAAAAAAAAAAAAAAATTCGCGACTAAGACAGGTAGGTACCTACGTATTTACAGAATTAGAATCATTAAATCTTTCTAGGTTAGATTTGTACCTTAACTCTTAAGCACTTTTCCCGAGATTTGTTCATATGGTACATATCTAACTTAGGAAGATGTATTAGTGATTATAATTCTGTAAATACCTACCTGTTATAGTCGCGAATTAGATTTTGATCAAGATACAACCTGACACTGACCTGCAAATTCAAAAAACGTTAAAAAAATTGAATTTCGCGGTCTACCCTACCACTGCGCATTTACCTTATCTCTGTCATACGATAACAATATCATTCTGCAAAAAATGCGATTGATTTAGTTAGATCAAAGATCATCTCGGCAAAAATCTGGTTAAGTTAAAGGCACCTATTATCACTGGTTTGTTTCATTTTCATAACTTCCGATCAGGCAAATCGAAGTCAAAAGTCAAAGCCTACACAAAAATAATTATGTCAAATAAAATCTTTGACCTTGACATATTACAAAAAGTAGCAGAATAAACTGACAGTTGACAGAATGACAGCTGACTCAGCTGACTGATCAGATGATCAAATCAATTCCACAGAGCACTGGTATTACTGGTAATCAAATCGATTGACAGGATTTTCAAAATTATCGTGAATATTTTTAAATTCAATAAATTAACCTACAAGACTACAAGCATATTAATAATGGCTCAAAAAAACGGTGATGATGAAGTACTAATCCGTGCTGCAAAGAGAGAGGACATGTTGGCAGTGTCTGAAATGATTCAGGTCTTTTTTTCACTAATTTTATGCAGATTTTAAACAAAACTTATGTTTTTTTTAAAAAATACTTATGTATCATTCGGTTTTCTAAGTTATAATACATTACATTTTCTAACAGGAGCTTGCTGATTTTGAAAACATGCCTAAAGGACCTAAAATGTCTGTTAAAGGTATGCTAATAATGTAGTGCTGATCAAATACAAGCTAAGGTTAGCTGCGATGCTGCATAAGATAAATCTGACTGACTACTCTTCTATGAAATTTCAGAGCTACAACGCGACGGTTTCGAGATGCAGCCTCCTTTATTTCGGTGTAAGGTGGCTGAGGTGACAGGGCCCGGCACGCAGCTGGTGGTGGGCTACGCGCTGTACTTCCCCACGTACTCCACGTGGGAGGGCCGCTCCATGATGCTGGAGGACCTGTATGTACGCACCAGTCAGAGGCGCAAGGGAGTGGGCAAGAGACTATTCAAAGCAGTTGCTAAGGTAAACTCAATAGTAGTGCATTCTTATTTTGGCTACAATACCAAATGCCCTGTTTACATAGATAAAGAATATTGATTCATTGAAGTGACCAAATAACATGATTATATAATTTTTTTAGGAAGCTTCCTGTAGTGGTTGTAGCCGCCTTGACTTTCATGTACTAGACTGGAACCCAGCACGTACTTTCTATGAGAACAAAGGTGCGGTGAACCTTACTAACAAAGAGCAGTGGTGTTACTATCGGCTCGGTGGCGACGCGCTGAAGAAGCTCTCTTTGGAAGCTGAGGAGTGATGGGGAGGGACAGAAACACAGTGCTGTGTGCTCACTTATATATTTAATAAAATTATACTATACAACAGACTCCACTTTGTACATATCTTTTTAGTTTAAGTATATTATATTTAATTAAAATCTTGAGACTTGTTATCAAAAAATAAAAATAAGTAAGAAAGTTTTTATTTATTCATTGCGTTTCCATTTAATTTTCAGTTTACGTCAAGTTTTGATAATAAGCCTAAAGTTCTTCCGTATGCCATACATACTGTGATAAAATTTGTGCTGGACCATAGGAAATAAACTGCTTTAATATTAATTTGAATATTTATTTTATAACTAAATATGTACAACTATAATAAATGCCATTTATTCAAACTTATTTAGACTAACTCACATTATTGTTTCAGGTTGCCCCCCATGCTCACTGTTGTTTATTTACTCAAAAAAATACATAATACATTGCTTGTTCATATTACTATCAGATCAGTAGGTACCTTAATTGCGTAACCCACTATCAACCGGAATCTGAATCATTTTGAAGCAAATAGCTAAGCCATTGCTTCATAAGTTCGAAAAATTTGTTTACTCAACAAGTAAATAACGTAATGAATGTTGTTGAACTGTCAAAATGAAACCGTTCCCGTTGATGTGTTACGCAATCGCCCCGCAGTAGCTGTATGTTGTAGGTTGGACAGCAAATTAAACAATGTAATGGGCCTGTCACACACTCGACGAGTGGCATGGGAAGTAGCGAGTCAAGGAGGCAGAGACGTAGTGTGGCAACATCACTCGTTATGCCGCACGTCATGCTCCTCGTTGTGCTCGTGCCCACCGCTCCCTATGTTTTCGGTTTTTTGCGCGCGAGTCAAAGGACCGGCAATACGAGCGCGTGTGGCTGGCCACATAATCGCGCGGTCGCACTCCGCAGCAAGACGCACGCGGCGTACACAGTTTTGGCATTTGAATATGTGTGATGAATAGATGTGAATGTGATCCACCATCTCCTTCGGCGAGGATGATGAACTTAGTTAAAAAAATATTAGTACTGCTGTCCGTTAGGTGCAACGCAGACGACAGACTATCCGTGACGCACTTTTTAGTCTGTGAAAATAGAACCTATGCAATTATATGCAGTAACGCACACGACGCGCAAAAAGTCCGGCGCACAAAAAATCCGTGTAATTCGGGCAGACCGCGCCACGCCGCGCCGCGCCGCTCCGCACAAAAAGTCTGAAAAAAATGGAACGTTTGCTTCAACGCGCGCTAACGCAGACGGCGCACACTTTAGTCGGCAATCTGCATTTGCTAGGGGTGGACGTAACGCACGCGATCTATTATCATAGCGCGATTTATTATCAAAATAATACTTCGCGATGTCTGCACGATTTCCATAGCGTCTACATCCCTACAGCTTTGCCGACAGAATGATCGAAGATGTGCGTCGTGTGCATTGAGTCTGTGAAAAATCCGCGGCCGACTTTTTGCGCGCCATGCAGACTTTTTGTGCGCCGCAGACTCGATCGCACAAAAAGTGTGCCGTCTGCGCTGCACCTTGGTCTGTGCACTTGTTTTTCTGCACGTTTTAGAAAAAAATAGGTACGCAATTAATTGTAATAAATCCTTTTAAATAAACCACTTATACTGAGGATGAACCCTATTTCTTATAATGATTCAACTGATAACCGTTTTAAACATATGAAATTCAATGGAATTTACTGGGTTTTTTAACATTCATTTTCAAAAACTATTTTCCCTTCTAGTAAATTCATTTCAATTTGTAATACAATACGCGTGTGAGGCGTGCAATTTTGAATGTTCAAAATTTTTAATTAGTTAGGTATACTAAAAATGCATAGCGCGCACGCTGCCACAGCTTCATCGTCCATTGCAAAGGCGAATGACAAGTGAGGAGCGTCGCGATTAATTGCGCGAATAGAGCAGTGTGTGGGCAGAGAGGGCAACATCGCGGCAAATAGCGGCAGCGCGAAGAGCAATGCGATGAGCAGCGCAAGGAGCATTGTGTGGCGGCCGCATATGAAGTCAAGTCAGCAAGTTACTTGGAAGTGGAACATCACACTTACATTAAGTTTTATGCATTTTTTAACATAATTATAATACTTTTTTAAGAAAAGAACGTAAGTAGGCACTTTTGTAACACAATTCTTTAGATTGGTTAGGAATAATGAAAGACGGTTCTAACTCTAAGAAATGTTCTTTCGTTATTCACACTCTAGTGTAGTGTATGTGAAAAAATCTATACACCTTAGATATAAATACATTACTGTAGGTACTTATAAATAGTAGGTACCTATTCATTTTACGCTACTGCATCATCAAAAAATATTTTAAGACAAAAAAAAAAGACGCTCGTCTTTATCCTGCTACAAGTATTTACCTACCTGCAATCAAGTGAATGATGCGTTAATGTGTTAGTATTGTTCAGGTGGCATAATGTGAATACTGTTTAACTTAGTTGAATAATTACATATCTACGTGGCTTTATTTACACAGTAGGACAACTTGTAAGACCACTCTCAGACAAGCGATGTGCAGCGACAAACACCTCGAATACAATGTTGAATACACACAGAAACGGACGAATTGCGCTGGCTGGACGGTTCGCCGGTCTGAAAGCTATCTTATTCGATTCTCTTAAAACATTTCTAATAATAATAGAGAATCATTAGACTAGTTATAATGAGATTATAATTGTCATGGAACGTTAAAATATTTAAATAATTAATACTTGCGTTACCATTGTGTCAGTCATTATGGCAAGGTGCCCTCAGAGCGACTAGGTACAGCCTACGATGCATCGCTACCTCATCATAATAATACAACACTAATCCTAAAACGTTACAACTAAATACTTATGTACATTCGATCGATCGGAACACAAAATTACAATCTACACATTTTGTCGATTATCAGTTAACTAATGGAAGTTGAAATAGCTATTAGATTCCATAAATACTAATAGACTCGGAGCTGGCGTGCTCGTGTTGCGTCACTTAAATAAATTGTCGCAAATCGTGAACGCCCACGCTCCTGAAGTGTTGACTCACGGCAAGGAACTGCACTTTAAGATTCGCTGTCATCACATTTGCGAATCGAAGCGTTTGTTCATTAGTCCATTGCTTGTCCACTGTGCCACCGCATCGTGCAGGCGCGCGTCGCGCGTGCTGTGCCTGTCCGTGGCGTGTCGGAGGCGCGGCGTGCTCAGCGAGCGTGCGGGCGCCGCTATTTTGCGTCCGGCGCCGCTACGTGACGTGCAGGCGTCGCTACGTTACGTGCGGGCGCCGCTACGTGGCATGGTCAGCGCGCGTGCGGGCGCCACTACGTTGCGTGCGGGCGCCGCTACGTTGCGTGCGGGCGACGCTACGTTGCGTGCGGGTGCCGCTACGTTTCGTGCGGGTGCCGCTACGTGGCGTGCGGGCGCCGCTACGTGGACGCCATGAGCTTGGCGTGCGCCGTGACGTTGCGCTGGTGCAGGAAGCCGCTGCCCTCCTCCTCCTCGCCGTTGCCCAATCCGTACTGGAAACAAGAAATAGTTGCATTTGATTCTATCACAGTAAGTAGGTACCTACCTACAGCCACGGGCTGGCGATGAAGTTATCACATTAAGTGAAATCACGTGTCCTACATTTCGTTCTTTGAACATACACACTATCTATACAAGCTTTTTATGTTAAGTTGCTTCGTTTACATGTTTGCCATTACTCTGTTTGCTTTACATTTTTCAAGCACTTCCTGACACCTGATTGAGCTGAAACTTAGCATACTTTCCTATATATAACTACGATGAAAACGCAATAAATACTTAAGGTAGCGTGGAAGACTGACGATGGAGCCCGAAGCTTGCATAGGCACTCCCCAAATCATTTACAAAATTAAATTGTTTTTTTATACTTTTCGCTTACAACCAAGTTATTTTTCTTACTGTCAACCAGCCTATTGGGCGCTTTTACTGTTTGTTTTTTTTTTCAAGTTAGTACCTACGTAAGAGAAATGTACAAACGCCAGCATATCAAGCTAAGTACCTACCTGAAACTGTAAAATTTTCCCAATCAACTTTGACCTTATGCTTTTGTTGAAAATTTATTAAATAAAAACAGATTATAGTAGCTTGATGTGCTGGCGTCTGTAAGTGGGTAAATAAAATAAGCTTTGCCATTGCCGGCACAGCAAGGGCACTGGCAATGGCTTGTACTGCCAATTGCACTTACCACTTTTCCATTATGAACTCGGTAGTAGCTACTAACCTGTAACGCGTGCAGATAGTGTTGCTGCGAGTGGTAGTGCGGAGTGGAGTGCGGCGGGTATGAGTCGTATGCGGTCGCGTTGCTGGGCTCGCTCTTGATGTTGAACAGCGACGGGTTGGTCAGGAAGGGCGCGCCGGGCAGCCCCAGCGGGTACTGCGCGTGCTGCCCGCCCTGCGCGTGCGCGTGCTGCGCCGCGTGCGCGTGCGCGTGCCCGTGCCCGTGCGGCGACGTGTCCGGCGTCACGTGCGCCTCACGACTTTTAGACGCGCCGTGACTAGACATTGACTGCGTCAACGGCAGTGGCACCTCTGGGAGACTCTGTTTGCTGTCTGTAATGACAAGTTGTTTCATTCAATAGTGTGCTAGGGTTGCCTAGTTCAAGAAGTCGAACTGAAGAATAATTCGATATTATTTTAGACAGAAGTGGGTAAATGTATGTGATTCGTACCGTCCATCCCTGGAGAGCTGTGCTCATCTTTCTTGTTGCCGTCTTGTGGCGGCTTCGTTCCGTTGCCAGATTTCTTTGGCTTACGTTTCCGCGTCTGGATACCGTCCTTCCTCATTGCTAGAGGCCTGTTAAAATTGGATAATTTATTTTTTTCGTAAAAACTAACATACATTATCGATCTACCGTACGAAACTTTAATAATACGTATCCTACCTGCCAACGCCTAGAAAGTATACAAAAGAGGTTTGTTAGTAGGCTCTCGGCAATAGCTGCTGTTGAACGCACAATGAAGCACTATGATGATAGACTGATTCATTTCTAAATGAAATCGTTACAATGGCGTAGAGAGTTCATAAGTTTAACTTTCTTATTTAAAGTTGTAAATGAAGGCGTGGATTGCCCAGGTTTGGTGAGTCCATGAATGTACCTAGACCGTCCGCCAGAGTTCAAAATACTAAATACTCAATACTCATTATAAACCTCCCCCTCCCCTCCCTCCCTCTCTCCTCTATTATAAACCTGTCTCGATCAAATCCAGTCGAAACAAGCACGGATACAATGCGCCCCTTTCCTATATCTTCAGATGATGCAATGACTTGTTCCACAGTATGTTTTCGGTAGTAAATCTATACCAAAATTATTAAGAGGAAAGATTTGTATGTATGTTTGTAACGAATTGGCTCAAAAAGTATTGCACCGATTTTAAACATTCTTTCACCATTTGAATGCTACATTATCACTGATTAATATAGGCTATTTTAATTGCAAGAAAAAAAAATAAAATGTTTAAAAAATAAATGTCCACCCGTGCGAAGCCGGGGCGGGTCGCTAGTTGTGTATATTTAAGAAAAGTATTTTTTATTATATTTAAATCGTTAAAAGGGGCTTGTGGCTAAGTAATAACATGCGCACGGGTCGATCGATCAGGGTAAGCTGCGCTTGCAGCGGTTGGTCTGTGAATCACACATTCCATTCCATTCCACCATCTTTACAAACCGAGATCCCTTCGTGCCTCGGAAAGCACTCTAAGCCGTTTGTCCCGGCTGTCATTAGTGGATCTTTGACAGTCGTTACGGGTCGTTAGAAGCCCGAAAATCTGACAACCAGTCTTACCAAGGGGTATAGTATTACCCAGTTACTGGGTTGTGGAGGTCAGATAGGCAGTCGCTCCATGTAAAACACTGGTATTCAGCTGCATCCGGTTAGACTGGAAGCCGACCCCAATTTAGTTGGGAAAAGGCTAGGCAGATGATGAATATAAAAAACAGCATTTTTAATCTATAACATAGTACCTATTCAGTCTTTTTTAATTTGTTTTAGTGTTTAATTACCTATTTATTGTATGACTAGCTGCGCCCCGCGGTTTCACCCGCGTAAGTTTTGATCCCGTGGGAATATCGGGATAAAAAGTATCCTATGTGTTATTCTGATGTATAAGCTATATTACTGTAAAGTTTCATCAAAATCCGTTCAGTAGTTTTCGCGTGAAAGAGTAACAAACATCCATACATCCATACATACAAACTTTCGCATTTATAATATTAGTAGGATGTACAGAGGCCAGCACATCAAGCTACCCCAATCTGTCAGATTTTCCGAACTGAATATGAACCTTATTCCTTTGTACTAAAGTTGAAAATCTATCAAAGAAATTTGACAGATTGGGGTAGGTTGACCTGCTGGCGTCTGTACTAGTACGCTAATAGATGTGCCGTGCTTTCCTATAATTTAAATTCATGCGAGATCAATATAATGTAAACGACTCTGGGTTAATGCTGTGTACTTATGTGTTTAGTTGGTAAGCCTTTATTAAATAAATAAATAAAAAAACATAGTAGGTAATTTTCCGTAATTGGTGGTAGGTAGCTACCTGCCTCTATACTACGCAGGTACTCTGCTTGCCGACTTACGAGCATACTACACCAGTACCTACATTGTAAGGATATTGCTACGCAAGAGTTTTTGTTTTGGTAGTTATTATTTTCTTTAAGTCGTTTAATCGTAGAGATAAACGTTATTTATGCGAGAGAACCAAACAGAAACAGCAAGATGTATCTATTAATTCGGTCAATGTAAAGTTGCATTGCGTGTTACAGCAGTGAGTGGTACGTACCGGTTGATCCCGTGCAGCTTGTAGTAGAGGCCGCACGCGTTGCAGACGGGCTCGCCGTCGTTGTTGCGCCGCCACAGCGTGGTGTTGCGCGAACCGCAGTTGGTGCAGCACTGCCCGTGGCGCCGCGCAGCCGACTGTGGGGGGGGGGCGGTGTCATGTGGTGCACGAGTGCTACCCGCTGCAGTGTGGGCAGCATTCGTGCAACTATTACAGTAACCACCACCAAGAAAGTGGCCCTAGCTACAAACTGACTGAGGACCAGGTCTCTATCTCAGGGAACTAAAAGAAGCGTTTATGAGATCATTTATTTCCGTCATCAATGAAATATATTTAACAACAATTGTTTATTTGTGAGTAGGATCTAGAGGTTGACAGGATCCACATACCTATGCTCTCTAATCTCTATTCAGAGAAGTCTCATAAGGGAGTTTATGATTGAGGCTGGATACAGACAGCGTTAGTATGAGCACTTTAAGTATGAGCACATTAGTATGAGCACTTTAGGAGGCGTATCAACTGAAGTAGTTATCAAGGTGATGCCACTCAAGGCCTTGTAAAGTAGTTTCATTTCCCTAACATGTGACTGTCGAACGTTCAACTAATTTATAACCCTCATTAGGTTAGTTAGATAGCATGAATGTAAGTGATGTGGAACCTACGTTACTACTGATAACTAAACAGTTTTGTTGTTGAATACTCTTGTCCTGATCATTGTAGAATTGAAGGTCTAGTAAACGTGTCAACTTTTAGATAGTAGGCTATCTATGTAAAAGTTAACTCGTTATGGTACCTAACACATGCCAAACAAGAAAGTGAATAAGTAAAAGAAGCGTGCTTAACAACTAAATTACCTACTTATGGAGAGCACCAAAACCAAAGAAATAGAACCATCAAAACCCAAGCACCTCACATGCACACCATCGTTACAGAATCCACCACCAGTGACCTCAGAGCAGCCACAGGAGACGACAGTACTCGTCCAGTGAGCCAGTGTCCAGTGAGTGCACTGTGACACCGCACACCGCCATCTTGGCCGCATCACATAAAATTACGCGCATGCGCTACAAGTTGCATTGTCCGAGGAGTGCGTGCGCAGGCGGGGCCGCCACTCATTGGACGAGACCTGTCCTATCTGTGCGCGTGCGTGCGACGCGCCGAGATATCTAGCCGACACTCTTGTTGCCGATCGATAAAGTCCAATATGCGCGGCGTTGTTAACAGTGAGGCGCGGCTCCCTGTGTGCGCTAACAGCGAGGTGCGGCTCCCTGTGTGCACTATCAGCGACCTATCTGCTGGTGAGCGAGCCAACTGATTGCCGCGACGTCTCTTTACCGCTTGTCGTCACCGTGTAAGACCGGCTGCGCTCGCGCACCGCCGCTGTGCTCACTAACATGCAATTACCGATCGATTAGTTATCTCGGCGCGATACGTTTATCTAATTCCTTCGTCAATAATGGAAGGTTGCGGTGATCGATTCGGGAGGTGATATTATTGGGTAGGTATAATTTGTATCGGTGCAAGCGGAGTGCTACAAGGCGGCGCACTCGAAGTAGGGAGCGGTAGCGTGTAGTTTCCTAACACTCGCCAAAGCCCGAAAAGTAAGGATATCTACAGGAACCGCGTGCGTGCGACGTCGCGGGGGCGACGCAGGGCGGTAGGATGCATGCACTAGTCTACACGCCACCGACTCACCTTCTTCATGCCCCTGGCCATGCCCTCCACACTCATCCATCTCTGCACGGTGCCCTCCTTATAGAAGCGGGTGAGTAGGTCTGCGTCGGCACCTGTTCGCAAACAGAGCGCGTTACTATCGGTCGGGGGAGACTCACCAGCCGCTTGCTCGGCTTCACGAGCGGGCGGTTGACGCCGTTGATCTTGTGGTAGAGCCCGCACGCGTTGCACAGGTAGTGGCCCGTGGCGTCGCGGCGCCACAGCGGCGTGTTGTTGGCGCCGCAGTTGACGCACTCGCGCCCCTCCTCGTACATCTCCAGCACGCCATCTGTTCGCACGCTCATGTCAGTGGGGCTTAGCTGGCGCCTGCTCGGGGACAGGACGGTGGCAAAATAGACCTTAGCACTACATAAAGCTTGGCAACGGACACAACAAAAGCAGAGTTAGTAGAACAATGAGGTGAGGACACGAGCTGCGAATGATGACGAAAGCTGTGAATTTATTATTATCCTTTAGGTACAGGAAAAGACAATGATAGCCGTTTTATCAAACGCTATCAGCTCTCATAGCCGGGGTCACACACACGCATGGCCTTAGCGGGAGCGTCAACAATGTGGACGGCGCGGCTTCCGAGAAGGTGGAACAATAACACTAGCGATAGTGAGCGATATGGAGCCGCCATACCTATGCGAACACAGGGCATATAGTAGTTGTAAATGTGTCTAAAATGAATCTATTATCTGTTATTCGTGCTATTATGAGTACCTAAGAGGAAGTTTGAAAGTGGCACCGGTAACTGAAAAGTTGTGTGGAACTCGGTTGTAAATATGGTATGGGGCTAGTTTACGGAAAAATGAGGAAAATTTCGTGAGGATAGTTTTGAGAATGGATGAGAATGGCTAAGACTAGGGGAAGACCAAAGAAACGATGGATGGACTGTGTGAATGATGATATGGTTAGAAAGGGGGGTGACTACCGAGGTAACGACTAATAGAGAATATGGAAGAATAAGACATGTTTCGTCGACCACTAATAAATTAAGATAAGGGCCGGAGAATGATGGTGATGATCTATTATTCGTGGGTATTTCAACGAAGAACTATATATATGTATTATCTCTCCTATCCACTCCTAGGCTAGCTCGTCGCTAGTCCAGCCACTCCGGCGCACGTTATTATTCCCCGAGTAGGTACAGTTATTAGGCGGCTCCGCGCGGCTGCGAATATCGGCGTAATCACTATCCGGTGATAAGGTGCGCCTCGCATCTGTGCGCTAACCCCGATACATTCGCTTACCGCTCACTAATTGAATGCACGTAATTGCCCGAAAAACTAGCGTCGTGGTTATTTATATGAATCCAATTCAAGTTAATTGTTCCGGTGCGGATGCCGAACTGGTTAGTATTGAAAAATGGCATTCAAAAGCCTTACAAATATCTTAAGAAAGTATGATCAGTAATTAATTTGTCTGCTAGGTTAAATCGTCTTCCATTTTTTTACTTATTAATGTGAATGTTGCATTATAATATCTATACCTAGTCACTTATTTTTGTAAGTTGTGGTTACTCAACAGTTTGTTCAGCTGTAGAAGCTATTGTATACAGTTAACTAACAGTAGTCGGTGCCTACGCTAGACAAATCCAGTGATTGACGTCACTCGCGCAAGCCTGAGGGCCAGTTCACTGCCAAGTGGCTCACTACTATAATAACTTAAAAATAATAATAATATGAATATACAAACAGGATAGAAAACTAACATAAAAATCCATTTTGGCCTACCGAACAATAAATAATATTCATTGTTTGGGGTTAATTACGATAAAATTATGAGGATAATAAGAACATGGGGAACTATCTGAATGAAGTCACGTCTCCTTTGAATAGTGTCGACATTTAATTACTGCCCATGCTGATAGCGATTATACAATTTTCTTATGTATTTTGGATGCTGAAGGTTTGGTAGACAAGTATATATGTGTCATATATATGTAGGGGTGTGTGGAGGACCGAAATAAAGATCTTCTTCTTCTTGGAACTTCTTTTTTTATTTAAAAAAACTTCTTACAAAAAAATAAACGTCTTCACATCTTAGTAACTCACTCGCCATCTCTCTCTCACTCAGTTACTCTCCCATTCACTCATCGCTGCGTTCATATCCTATCAGTACATTTTTATTTTTTTAAGTTATGATGCATTCAAATTAACATCCTACATACATATATACTGAAAACACATTCAGGAAAAACTATTTTCTGTAACTAGTTTCCTAATTTATCTTCTTTCTTTTATGTATGGTGTTGATATAGTTCATTGTTAGTAGCTACCACGTTTCGTTGAGGTTTCCAGTTAAAACCAAACCATTAGCCAGATCTGTCACTAACTCAAATAAAATAAAAGGAGGTATAGTCTCAGAAAACAATTTGGAATCGACTAACAACAAGCAATGCCTAAGTAATTAAATAGATGGCTTAAAAATCTTAAAATCTCTGCTAACTCCAAGAAAAGCGTTTCCGATGTGTCAACTACCTCCGCTACAGGTCGACTGTCGAATAGTATGGTAACTTGCGATGACTAAAGCCGTTAAATATATTGAAACTTATGCTTGCCGCGAGCTCGCGAGCTCGTGAAGTCGTGAATCAGCTCGCTATCGCTCCTCTGACGTCAACACTCATGTTATTGTCTTCTGCGATGAACAATACTGATCGCACTCACCAAATATGCTCTTTGTAATCATCGTCTTTACCTACATAACGTTTATTAGGTTGAAAAAATATATACAGTGTGTGAGGTTAAACGAGGGACTTACGTTAAGGGAGTGTAGTACTCATGAAAATAAATAAATTTTAATATGGGGCGGAATCCAAAATCTGAAAATAAAAACAGTTGTTCCCTACATTTTGTCCAGTTATACGAATATAAATGTATAGAGCGGCTGGCTTTTTTTTCTCGTTTCTAAAATAAAAAACCAGCCGCTCTATACATTCCTTTCTGAAATTGAGAAATTTTAACCAGCCGCTCTATAAATTAACAACTTTTACTAAGAGACCAACACTGATGTTGGTCTCTTAGCAAAAGTTGTTAATTTTCATGGGTAGGTACTACACTCCTTTAAAGTATGTCCCTCGTTTAACCTAACACACTGTACTGTGTGTAGGTCTCTTTCAGTTTAATAGTTATGGCTCTATGTAAGTAGGTACATCTTAAATATTGTAAAAATTAAGCTTCTCATTTTAAATCATAAATAGCCACATGTCTGATGTCTGACAATAAGAGCGAGTAATATACCTACTTAGTGTTTGCTGGTGCTGTAGGCAAGAGCTAACAATTTCCTCAATAGTAGCTATTTCAAAATCAAAATATAAATATTTTATTTCACTTAAACCTACATGGACACTTATGAAACGTCAGCAGAAGCTAGGTACACGGTTTCAATTGGTCGTTTCCTATGGAGAAGAACCGGCAAGAAACTCCATGGTTACACTTGAGCGGCTCTGTTGATATCTATACCTAGGTAACTATTCCCCTATAGGTTGCGATCATATAATTAGGTAATAACCCTGTTTTAGCCCACTGTCACGCGTCGTCGAGGTAATCAATTTACCAACTATAAATTCATTAGGGAAAAATTATTAAATATTTAATCACAAGATTTCACGGTGAGGATGTGTTTACATTAGATATCACGGACACATGCTATGATTAGTTATTCTAAATTGTAGCGATTTGCTATTTCGTTGGAACTTTTATCAATTTCTCTTACTCACTGATTCTGTGAAGCTGTCTTAGTTAATTTCGCTACGATTTATCATAACGTGTGCTTCAGGAATGGTTAATTATATGGTGTCTTAATATTTAAAGCAGTACCTAAATACCTATATAAAGTAAACATAAACAAATATTAACAGAACTAAAAATCTCTGATAATCTGTAATAAAAAGCTTTCGGTAAATAGAGTTTACGTAGAAGTTGTCGATGGATATTTATGAAGAGGCAGACCGAGGAAAACTAGATGGCTTGTAAGATGAGGGTTTAGCTAAGAGACATAACGTTGATGGCGACTGATTACAGACTTTAAAAGTGTGCCGTTAATAAAAGCAGTGAAGACTTAGAGCCTGTGGACAACGATGTTTCTACAAGTCAAGTTAATGGAATATAAATATGTACGATTCATATTGACTTTCTATTAGGTAGCAATTTTTCCACAGATTTCGATTTCTGTTCTTCAGTCTAAGCCTTGTGTTCACCAACATTATAAATCGACTCATTAAATGTATAACAGTTCTACATTTAAAATTTCCTTAGCAAATTTGACATAAACCAACTGTTTAAATAATATAAAAATAATAATAATGTATTTAATAAAAAAGTTTACAAAAAAAGTAAAAAAAGTTTAAATGTTAACCACATAATAATAGGTAGTGCCTAAAAATTAACCTAACCAATTTTTTTTTTAATAAAAAAGGTGTAAGAAATGTTGGTTTGGAACACCTAACTGGTGGTTTGAATGTTGGTGAACTCAGGCCTAAGTAGTTTAGTAGTAAAGTGTTGTTACCGTAAGCAGTGGGCCTCTGCAGCGCGTCGTAGGGCGCGCACCACGACCCCATCACCATGTTCTGCGAGTACAGCCCCCCCGCCACCCCGCCCACGCCGCTCACCCCGCCGCCGCCTGCTGCACAACACAACACGTTACACAACACGACAACAACACAACTTTCAGTACACTATACAAGGAAGAAGGAAAACTGACACAGCAATCAGAAGGGACAGTTTAAACCTGCATGATAGAGCAACTATGAATACCACATTTCAAAAACCCATTGAAGAACTGGCGAAGAGCAGTCAATCAACAAGATTCAGATGAGATAACTAGATGTATTGAACATTGGAACGTTACGACTTATTTTAAAATGGTAAGAAGAAGCAGTGTTGCTTGGAACATCAATAAAAGTCAACAAAACAACATTAAAAAATCACGTGGATTTGTGTACTAATAAATAGTTCTAGTTTGTTTGTCTCAAGTCCCATTTAAGTAAAGTTGACCAGTCAATACCCACTGACTACCAGCCATTAGTAAAATTAAGATTTTTTTAAAGAAGATATTAATACAGATACGGTGAGATATCACGGACCTGCAAGCAGCGCCATGTTTTGCAACCAATTCGCGGGTAGTTGCATCGCGTCCATTGTCAATTGATCAGAGCCGTGTCGGTGCTCGAAGATAGCACTTGATTACTTAGTAATGTGATAGTTTATGGTGCGAGGTTGGTGTCGCGACCCGCGCGGTCAGAGGTCACGCTAGGACTGACCGTGACTGCGCGCGCGCTGTCCTGCCGGCCGCCGCGCACGCGCTTATCGCTGCTGATTCATGACAGCCTTCTGCTGCTACGGCGGCAGTGCAATTCAGAAACTGAGTCTCAATTATCATAACAAAGTACGTGGACTACTTTAGACGTAACTGAATTCTGGGGCTTAGGTACAGGTTATAAATTCAAATAAATATCTAGACAATTCACCAAAACGCGGTAACGCAGCTGCTTAACACACGAACATTCTCATGATATTTTCCGGTAGGTAGTCAAATGAAACAAGCTGATGATCTACGGTCACGTATACATTGAAGATAGGCTAATAAGATCTGCAGTACATAATTATTAAGGAATTCCTTCTCTGTATGAAACGAGGTTTAGGATTATTACGTGACGATTTTAATTAGTTTTATGACAAGGATTGCAACTGATAACATGCTGCCTTCGGTAATAATGTGGTCATTCTTGCAAATAAAATTGAAATTCTATGAGTTAACGACTGATTATGTTTTTCCTTGCTTTATGTAAATACTAGCTTCTGCCTGCGAGTTCATCTGCATGACATTTCTTGTTCCCCCGACCCACCCCGTCGCATCGCATCGCCTGCCCGCGCTATTACTTAGTATTCGCTTAGCGTGCTTTATGTTTTTTTTTTTTCTTTTTGCTCGGCTTATGAGGGTCCGTCCTAACGTGATGTACAGACGCCAGCAGGTCAACCTACCCCAATCTGTCAAATTTCTTTGATAGATTTTCAACTTTAGCACAAAGGATTTAGGTTCACATTCAATTGGGAAAATCTGACAGATTGGGGTAGCTTGATGTGCTGGCCTCTGTATATGAATAGCCAAAAATATTTTTTGAAATCCGACCGGTAGTTCAGAAATTAGCGCGTTCAAACAAAAAAACAAACTCTTCAGCTTTATTATTAGTATAGTCAGAATATAATAGATGGATAGACATAGTTGTAGATATTGTAACTGTGTACAATTCTCGCTCTCGCTCATCACTCACAGACGACTTCTCCCGATCAAACAAAAACAAGTCGTTTATCCTGCTTAAGGGAAAAATCATATCGACTGGGAATTGGCTCACGATACTGAATCACTCTGCGGTTACAGCCTTCGCGTAAATACTGATAGTGACCGACGCACGAGCTACTTCCAACAGCCCCCGCCTGGACGCGCGTGATCGCACATCATCGACGAAATGGTAACACCCGTCAGATTTACTAATAAATAAGACTGCTATATAAGTTTAAAATAGCTATACTATGTAGGTACAACTAGAACGCTCGATTATTTATATTATAATGCACAGAACCCCGGCCGGGCAACGATAACATACCCACAATTATGTTAAATATATTAGTGATAACAAAACTATCTGACAATGAGCCGTTATCAAGTACTTTGTAATTAACATTTTATCTCTGCTCGTATTTAGTTTATTAATTCGTTACGTTATTCTAATACGGATGTTTGAGCAAAGTCCTGTTGGTTTTAGGCCAATGTCTTAGTATTTTATTACGAAAAAAGAACTGCTATTGGATGAATTCTTAAAACTGGTTAGTGGTTAATGTTGACCCACAAATATTCGTCATTGCAAAGCAAATCGTTCCATTGGCAGCTCAGTGCAGCGGGGGTCATTCATTCAGTGACCCGGTTCGGTGCCAGCTGGTGCACGTACTGTCCCGGTCCCAGCCTGCCTGGCTCAGGGCGACGTGCTCCGCAAGTCCTCCTAATAGTTCCGCAGTCGGGTAAATCCCATCTCAGTTCAATCATGACATTATCCTCCCGCCCGCGTCAATCGCCGCTAGTTAGGAATTATTCACGTTATTAATAGAATTTCAATTATTGTTAACTTGCCGATAGGGATAATTCTTGGTAATTTTGTTGTTCAGTTTTTTCCTATAACGTTTTATATGAATTGGAACTTCGTGGACAATTTATTGTGCTGTGTCATCTGAACAAGATAACCACAGTGCTAAGATATTGTTTACTCTTTTTTCGCTTAAAACTTTCTTCTTGGTAGTCCCATTCATAATGTGCCGCATTTCATTCATGAGAACGGTTGCGGTTGAAATCTTTTTTGTTCTATTAGCTCAGTCAGCACTAATAGAATTATGTGACTGAATCCAATTCCCGTTTCATAAATACAAACAATTTACCTCATACCTTGCGACACCTACAAACACACTGTACTCGTTCATTCAGATCGTTTGTTGTTTACAAAAAAAAACATTTATTATACAACAAACCATGAAGTTATTGAGGATTCATAGTATTTTATACGAATCATTTTTATAGCAATACGTATTGCTACATGAACATTCAAATTAAAAATAGCTGTAGCATCATAGCTATCATATCGGTGTCTGCGTGATACTGTATCAGTGAGGAGACAAAGGCGGTGATTGGAGCGTTGTCGTGCGAATTCCTCTCTTATCTGTGTTCGATGCTCTAACTAACGACTGATTCATCATAGTTTACGTGTTATTTATAACCCGTGTGCTTATCGACACATCACGCTATTTGTATCTATGCACTAATTGCATTATTGTAGATACAAAGTTACTAGGTACCACTACAGATGGGAGTGTTATGTAGAAATAAGCATAATTTATCAATCGTTTCACACGTTTCTGATTTATTTTCTGTTTCTGGTTTTTACTCAGCCATCTTAATTCCTACTGTAAGTTTATATTGTAATAATTTAAATGTCATCATTTGTCTCGTCTCGTCGTTGTTCTCTATTCTTGCAAACCCGCTGCTCCCACTGCTCCTTCTTACATGACTTCTCAAATTCAATATTTATGCTCTGCCTATGCTGAAAATCTTCGGTGCACCAACAATCGACTTCTACGATGTCTTTCTCACCGTTCTGGCTTAATTCATTCTTCTTTCTTTGTCCAGTCTCGTGAACATATCCGTCAGAAGTTTACCGTAACATCCCAGCGCTGACTTGCTGGATTCGTTTTCTCCTCTACCGATCATTTTTCTCCTGACTTTTCTTTTTGTTTATATGTATTAGTATTTATTCTTGTATTTTATAGTCATTTCCTAGCTATTAATTATCCCTGTATTTTGCTCCTGCCATGTTTTGTCTCTGATCGACTGGTAGAAAATGCCTCAGGCATTAAGTCCGGCTTTGTACAGTATTTTTTTACTTGTTTTAATAAATAACATAAAGTTTTAATAGATAATAAATAAATACATCATTAAGCCTGTATTCGGATGACACTGGCACCAGTAGAGATATACCTCGTGTGAAAACCAAAGGCATAGTTATAGACTCACCGTTGGTGTCGTGGTGCGTGGGACATAGGTGCTTGCTTAGGGTGGGTGGTTGTTTGTTGTACTCACCATAGGTTTCGTGGTGCGTGGGGTGGTGGTGGTGCCACACGTTCTGGTGGGGCGCGAAGTGCGCGGCGTACTGCTGCAAGCGGCCGCCGCCCGCCACGTAGCCCAGCCCGTAGCCGTCGGCGCAGTCGCCGCCGCCGCCGTTGTAGCCCGCGCCTACGCCGCCACCGCCGCCGAACATCTCGCACGCACGCTGCTAAGCCGCTCAGCCGCTGCGCATTACACGTGCACCTGGCGAAACAAAATAACTTTAGTAAAACTTAAAAATGTCAAATAAATTTGAGTCTTTGTGCGCTAGTAGTAGAGCTCTATATAGAGGAGCTCATCTGGGACTCACTACTACAGTTACCACAATACTGTTGTATTGAACAGCTCATCTGGGAGTCGTTACCACAATACTATTTGACAGTGGTACTTGTTGACAGGCCTATCCTGTCCTCCCATACTTACCTACTGTACTTTGAAAACATTGTAAAAGCCAATTATTTTTAAAACAGTAACCATGGAGTTTCTTGCAGGTTCTTCTCCATAGGAAACGACCAATTTGAACCGTGCACCTAGCTTCTGACGTTTCAAAAGTGCCCTTGTAGGCTTATGTGAAATAAAATATTTTGATTCTGATTGATTTTGATTTATATTTTTAATGTAACTCGAATTTGACGAATTTATAATCCCATTTTATTAAACTTGACATTATGTATTGTATTGCCTATTTCAAATGATTAGTTATGTTACTCAGCAAGTATAGGATCATTTTAAACTTATCATCTGTAACTTGTACTTACTTTCTGTGCAATTAAAGAACTATTTATTTATTTATCCATTTATTTCGGGCATCAAGGCTCATATTATAAACACATACAATACAATATTAATATAATTTAAAAATACTGAATATATACAACATTATAATTACACTAAAAAACTAACTAACTACACGAAGTGTCTGCGTCGTGTTTCGCTGCCTGGTGTCATGTAGACGGCCACAAAACCGGCGGTACACAACACCCTGCGGCCAGAACTCTTCCTTGAGGAACTTCTCGAGATGATGTGTCGGAACACGCACCACGAACGACTTGAAGTTCATGTTGTGACGCGACTCCAACTTCTCGACCCTCAAAGTCCAGTTGGTCTTCACACGCATGTACTCCACGATCTCGTCAACCTTCGTGGAGTGGTGCAGTCTGGACACGTACAGCTGCGTCGTCGGGATTGCCGAACGCAGCAACATGTTGGGTCCTGCCAGCGCGGTGCCGCACTGGTTCCGACAAGGAAGCTTCTTCTTCTCCACCTTGTTGAAACCATCCTTGTTGCACGTGTTCTTGTCTGAACCCTGCCTTTTCAAAACCTTGTTGGGTTTCGAGCGGCTCCGTCTATCCCCTTTTGTTTTTTCCGCTAGGTATACTATTCTATTCTATAGCTTTCCTAATATTAACTTAAATCTAGCAGAACACCATCGATTCCACCTCCTAAGACAGTTCGGCTGGAGTTCATTCTAAACCTAAACATTGAGTTTACACGAAGCGCGTTCTTCAGAGAATATAATTGAGGTAAACGCTCAATTAACTTGTATCTCACTTGTTGTGCGAAACCGCGAAGAAAACAATTAATTAACTAATAGGTACGAGTATGGAACAACATGAGTCTGACGTCAACTTATCACATCGCGCGCGAACTGACGCAGATCTATGTACTTGTTGAGCTTACAATAATGATAGCTGAGGACTTATCATGAGGTAAACAGAGGCTGTAACAAGGTTCTGTCGGCCATCCACTTATTCTCATACGTGTTATGAATTAGATCTCGATATTATGCTAGTGGAGACTGGATCCTTTAGGAATTTTACGAAAAAAACTCAATTTCAGGTTTCCGCATTTAGGTATTAAGTATATATCTTTTCCATTCAAGCGTATACTTTTCTCGCTCCACATAAAGCCGTTATCAGATCCCTAAGTGTATTGGTTGGAAAAGTTTATTTTAAGTTTAAAAGATACCTATAGATCGATTAAAAGTTTGAGTGGACTGCTAGAGCCTGAAACATTATTGTTAACATTTTTAAAAATGAAATAGAAAATCAACTTTTAATCGTAAGAATATAAATTTCTCACTTTCTATAAAAAAATGTATCTTGCATTAATGTTAGGAAGATATTTTTTTAGCAGGAATGGGTATTTTATGATAGTCTAATCGCAAAAAAAAAAAAACAAGAAGAGCTTGTCGAAAAAAAAGTTATACATTTTTAAAGATGTCCCCGAAGAATTTCCCCAAAAATTATAAGAAAAATATTCTAATCTCCTATCTATCAAAAATCGCGGAACGTACCATGGGATATCCCATGTAAGTCCCACGATTTTCCGATACCCCTAGTAGGCGGACTCATTTTTTTAAAATAAAGTACCCTACAGGTTTTGATTAATTTGCAAATATCAAAATATGCCGCATAAATGGCCGTACATTTTATTGCGTTGACTTAGAAGCTTGATTTTTTTTTTGACAGACCTACGTATTTGGTATTAGGGTCTTGACAGACAGACAGACAGACGGACAGTGAAGTGATCCTATAGGGGTTCCGTTGTTACCTTCGGTAGTACGGAACCCTAAAAATGACATGACAAAGTGATTTTAATGTTAAATTGCAAAAAAAAAAACATTTCTTTGCAAGGCGCTCGAGTCGATAATACATAATAAGATAGTAGCTTATTCGCTTTTATTTGATTTAGGTAACTGCTAGTACCTACTTACCAGCCTAGTTTTAACCGCTTTGATAAGAAAAACTTTGCCTCAATAAACATGTATATTGGATGTATTTAAGGATGTAATAGAGTGGTAACAAATTGGTATTGGACAGAATAGATAAATCGGATATCAGCATAGCTTCGTGGAAACTAGTGGAGGGCGGGGGAGGGCACACATACATGCCTGTTATGTGCCCACTGATGACACACAGGCCTCTTCTCCGTGAGATGGAGGCGGCAATGGACAACGGTGTGTTAATTATAATTATCTTTAAAAAAAACATAATATAATCCGGTCTGAGTTGGTGTACCTAGGCCCGTTTTCTAGCGATACAACGTGGTTACGATATGAATTTCAAGCCTGTTTTTTGAAACCTTTAGCTCAATGCAATGGTTTTTTTATTTCTTAATTTCAACGTGGAGAAATGTTCATGCATACTGCACTACCACGGGGAGATAGATAGATGCAGATGTGGGACTCTTACCCACTAAAACTCCACGGTGTCCTCCTCCGCCGCTTATGGCGGGAACACGGGCACGCGTTAACACTCATCCGTGAACCCGCCGCGGCTGTCCGTCACCGGACACTCCTCTGGGGAGTACTCCCCATCACCGGCGCACCAGAACACATAGCACGCCCTGGCCACCCCAGGGACCACACCAGCACATAGGCGCCAGACAACCCCGTGTCTGGGCACCCTTGATCTCCTTGCGGCGAGTCAGGTCGTTGGCCCCGCCGCCTGCCAAATTTCGGCCGCAGAGGATAGGGAGAGTGGCCAACGTAATACCAACACTCCTCCTCCCCTGCGGCCCCACCGCGTCCGCCATCAGATGATGGCGACCCCGTCAAGGCCGCGGTTATGTAGGGAGAGCGGCGCACCGCAATACCGGCACTCCTCTCCCGCCGCGGCCCCCAACCCTCAGCCGCGATGCCTCCCATACGACATCGCAGCCCGCCTCAGTTGCGATGTCGCCCAAGCGGCACCGCAACCTACTTGTTGGCCGCTACGTCGTCGGCTTACAGGCAAAAGCCCTGACGAGCGGCCCCTCCTAGGGTTCCTTTTCGCTTCACCCTGGGTGACAAAGCCACGGCTACTGAGCCCCCCCACCTCGACAATGCGGGAACCCACTAGGGGGGTCAATGCAATGGTGGAGTATTTTTATGAAGAATCTTGAAAGAAGGGCTAGAGAGATATTTGAGTGGTGAAGTATTTGTAAAACATCGGTGTTCCAACAAGTGTCACGTTATCGAGTGTTTCGTGAGTCGATACATTTGATACATCGGCGCACGATTGCCGCCCCTATCGCACCCGCGCCGGCGCAACACTGATACGACACGTAGTTACTCACACTTACCAACACCTGTCATAAACACTCGCATCATGCCATTACACATCTTATTACAATGCACAATGGGTGCTAGTGCAGCGGCACATACAACGTTGTTAGTTGGTGTTGCCACAGTGACTTCGTCACCTAATATCGTTTTATTGAAACACTATCGTTGCGACAAAACTGTGTCAGTAATGACAATGGTTTTAATGAACTATTGCATACAAATTAACGTGAATGCATGAAACACAGGTGGCGCGAGCCCGCATGAGAACACGCGGAAAATATGGAGCCGGGCCCTAATTACTACATAAAGATAAAAAATAGGTCTGGAAATACCTGTGAAATGATTGTATTTTATGAACCTAATCTTATTTAGGTATAGTTACAAGGAAATGGAACCTGCGGTTCAAAATATCAAATATTTGTATCAAAAATAATAATAGCAGGTGCCAATTCAGAATTTCAGATAACCTTGTTCTGATATTATGTTAATTTAAATACATACGTACTTCGTTAATAAAAAAAATAATACCAAAGCAACATAGAAAACCAATGGGCCCAGAGACTGGAGCAGTAAGAATAAATTCTCCTCACTTAGGTCATAATGTAAAAATATAATGGTCTGTTTCAGGCGTTCCCGTAGCTCGCATTATTAGAACGCGTTCGTCCTACGCGGGGCCAGCGAGCGTCGGTAACATAAAGTGCACTACATACGGCCATTTTTAGCGTGTTCGCTAATATCATAAGCACTGGGTTGTGATGCGTTTTGCATGTTAAGGGCGAGGCGGCCGCGCCGTCTGTCGCGCACTTTAATGTGACGCGGCACCTTCGCACAGAAGGTCATCTGCATTCATTGTGGGATAGCATAGGTACTCGGGTATGTCTACAGAATTACAAAGAATTATAAATAGCCGCACAAACCAACACGTCTACGTCAACCTCACCTCACTTCCAGTTTGTCATTCACAGCGCCGTTTTTTGCAGCTGTGGCTCTCGTAGCAGTGGTTTCAGTATAGGTAATCATCCACTCGCAAAGAAGAAGAACAAGCAGTAGTTTGCATAGCAGCGGTTTTCGCATTGCAGTTTTTAAACTAGAGCTGGACGAAGGTCTGCCCTGGTGGTGGTGACTATTTCTCATCACTTCTTAAATGACTGCCCTGATTGAGCACCACACCTTGCAGACTTATTGGTGAACAGTGGTCGCAGGTTTTGTTGTGGTTCAGCAGTCAATTTGCCTTTAACTTCACCTACAGATGGAGGTGTCGGTGGCGGGGGACTCCCCTCTTGTCAGGTATCTAACTTTATTCTCTTTCGGGACAGGTATACTTACGTCTAGTAATTTTGTTCAACTGGAGTAATAATATAAGGTACTAGCACTTCGCCCGCAATTTCGTCTGCGTGTATTCGTGCCAAATTTCAAGTTTATTAACTCAAGCAATAAGATTTTTCATACAAACCAAATTCCCCCTTTTCACCCCCTTAAAGGTCGAATTTCCAAAAACCCCTTCTTAGTGCTCCCCTACGTATTAAAAGGAAGTCGTATGCAAAATTTCACGTTCCTAGTCCTTGCAGTTTCGGCTGTGCGTTGATATGTCAGTCAGTCAGTCAGTTTCTCCTTTTATATATATAGATTTGAATTTCAGGAGTTGGCCTTCTGTGTCATTTTCCTCTACATGTATTTGTATCGCTGGCGGTGGCCGCGACGCGGGCGCATCTCGGGTGCATCATATTTTACCAGTTTATGCCTTTCGGGCCTCGTAACAAGCTCTATCGGATTGTGCTGGACTGTTTTGAAGACGCCAATGTCCAACATGAAGTCTTTAGCTAACCTTACTTTACACGGTTTAAGATTTCTTTCGAAAGAACGTAAATAGAGTAAGATTAGCTGCAGCGCCAGAGGATCAAATGCTGCTCATATTTGGGTTGCATAATTGCATTGCATCACTGTCCTCTAGTGCATCCATGCTGTGAACCTACGTCGACCTGTCTTGACTCGCGGGCTACTGTAAGTATATGTCGCAGATGATTGTAGAATCCGCCACGCTGTTTTACAAAACCGCTAGTTGTTTTACAAAACAGCTCCGTTATGTAAAACAGCTGAACAACGTTCAGCTGGATTGTCATTGCGTTACGTTTTACAAAACTGCTACCGACGTTTGGATGTATTGCAGAATGGCTTATTTGCACTCATAATGAGCGTCTTTCATAAAACTCTGATAATTTTTAATTAATATTGTTCGTTTTCACTTGAGTTAAGGTAATTTTTACTCGTATTAGTCGTTTTATTTATTTCTGTTTCGGTCGCCATTATTGTATGCACGAACGACAAAATGTAAAACTAAAATCTACAATCTGATGTTTCGTTTCACGCTGTTTTCACAAAATCGCTAATCGTTGACCCGCTGCATTGATAAATGCAACACGTTCATGTAATTCTGCGTGTTCAAGTTCAGTAATTATTTAAAACCGCTAAACATTGTTCAGTTGTTTTACATAACTGAGTTGATTTGTAAAACAAATCAAATACATATAATATATATAGCTCCTGTGTGTGTGTGTGTGTGTGTGTGTTTGATTTTGATTACGATTGCAGTATGTGCAGTGCAGTGCGTGCACTGTGATGATAATTGACAATGTTAATTATATATATCTGTACGCCTCTGGGCAAAACATAGAGAATCTATCTATTTCTAACACCTCACACTCCGTTGTAATCTGACCTATGTTTACAAATAAATAATTCTGATTCTGATTCTGTGCAGTGACGTCAGAATCTCTCGCGGGTCCTCTGTAGCACTCAATATGAAGGTTTATTATTTAGATCAGTTCATTTTACTTTAGGTACATGCAACACATTTAACAGCTGGTTCGTCTACACTGCACATCTGAGTTTCACATAAAAATTATTTAGGTGAAACTCTTATCTTCGTACCATTTAATGTTAATGAAACTTCACTAGTTGAAGATGAATGACCCTGTTTTGTACAAAATTGAGAGCCATATATTTTTCAACATGGAATCCCGAGCTCGTCTCATATTGCCCCTCTCGTCTTCATTATGACAAATTGCGGGTAATTAACGCGCGTGTGATTTGCGGCGCGGGGCCCACGTGTCGGCTCGGGTTGCATTAGCCGCGCCGGCGCAGATTTATGTGCGGTCGGGCGGTAGCGGCGGAGAGGGATCCACTCCTGCGCAATTTATAGCGGTCGCCAGCAATTAGGCGCACCATACACACGACCACTCCACTGTAACTCAGTGCTGCTAAGTATACTATTTGCGTCAGATTACGTGTTCGAGTGCATTCCAACACACTTTACAACGAGCAGAACTCTCTATGTAGGTACTTATCTACATCGAGTTCGTAACAAACACTGAATGCCAGTATACTTCGCAGGAATATTTCACAGTAGGTGCTGGATGTATAGATAGGTTTTTATTTTGATCAGCAGTGGAATAGCATACTCGTGTTAAACAAGTAAAGGGTTTCGCAAAGTATTGGGAATCGCGGGTGTTAAACAATATTTATGACTCAATCGGGCCATGAAGTTGTAGCTGGCATGTAGCGGGCGGCTTCGGGCCCTTCACGGACGTAAACTGTGCGTACACGACGCGGCGCCAGCGCCGGCTGCCGCTGCCTGAGGGCTCACGCCCACGGTTCGCGCAGCACTCCTAGCGACTTAGTGGCCACGTGTGCCATAAAATAACAGTACTCTTAGTTATTCTAAGACACTACACAGGCACTGTAAGTCCAACAGGTAGTTGAAGCTCTACATTTCGTGTTTCGACGCTCACCGAATTTGAACGGGGAAGTAAGGTAATAGTTCAGTATAAAAGAGTTGTACTCGTGTGTGCGTGCTCTGAAGACGAATGTTGGCATCAGCTGCATAGTAGGTGAAGAACATACAGGTGGTGAGTGTATAAATCACGAGCACGCGCCCTGCGCCGGCGCCGCTGGGCACATTCCCGGCGTGCCGCGCCCGCGCCGCATGTGTCGCGCTCGGTCCTAACAAGCTTCTCTTTATCGTCATTATTCAACACGTCTTACAGATATGAAGGAATGCGGGGCTTGCTAACACCTCGGTCTTAAACAGCACTCTTTCAAAGTTCTTCACACATCAAATTTGCCTAATTAAAGGTAATACCTGGCATGGAGAAATCAATAAAACAGTTAAAACTTATCTGTTATGGTATATGTTGGAATCCAAAAAAGATCTGTAATGAAGACAATACATTTTCGATGACTAACTTATAAAACAAAAAGCAATGTTTCTGAAACGTTCATTACATTAATAATGTCCTCAACACATGTTAGCAATTAAATATCCATAAATAGTGTAGGAATATCCGCTGCAGTAACTTGTAAAACATAAGGAACATCAGCATCACTCGGTGACACGATAATGATACGTTTTCCGCGGAGACCTTCTCTATGTGTGATAAGTGGCCGACACGTTAATGACGACCTTCTCGCGAACTTGTACTGACTACTCGCACTCAGCAGTGGAGGCACGACCAACACTAGGAGCAGCATAACTGCAGGTATTTGAAAAAAATAAAATGTATCCAATAAAAGATTATGACATATTTGGCGGATAGCAGATATACCTTGCAACTGTTTATAAACAAACCAATAAAATGTTTGACGCTGGGTGTGCGGATCGTTATCAGCCGCTCCTGTATTCATTAGCTCGTCATTATGCTGAACATCGTCCTGCGATGTTCGTCATAGATACGACCAGCCTCCGCTAGAGCCATTGCCCTTGAACTACGCTACGAATGTTCCGCGCTAAACTAATTATTTTGCTGCCCGCACCCTGATATCGACCTTATTCCGCGGCGTTGAGGTTGGCATCGCCACGAGCGCGGCGTGAACGTGGTTGGTCGGTTCGGCGGCTGATTTACGCGATACATTAGCGTCCGTCCGGACGGACAGCCGCGCGCTATATTCGCGTCGATTTATAGCCGACTCTGAAAAATTATGCATCGAATTTATATTGCATTTTCTCGCGGCCCGGCTCGCGGCCGGAGGGCGGCGCCGGCGCAGGCGGGGCGGGGCCGCGCCCAGCTCCTTGGTTGTATAGTAAATGTCCCGTTGTCTAGTCCTCGTCCGTCGTCCACACTAAATCAGTTTAGCGATCATTAAATGTAGTTTAGTTCCGACAGAGCAGTTTATTATTGCATTCACTTTAGTAAGAATAGTGGTGTCGTTACTAAAAACGAATGTCTTACACTAGTTCGCTTTTACGAGGTATTCCACCTAATGCACCAATCGCATGCAAATTAGTTCTTTAACATCTATCTTTCGCTCGAAATAAAATAATGTGTAGATGTAGGTACTGTCTTCGTCAGTCGATTGTACTTGAAACGAGAGACGAGTTGTTTTTGTAAGCAGAGATAAGAGAAGTGCTCACTTGCTATCCGACGGCACTCATACAGACTTAATGACAACTCTTGATCTCGGGGCCAAAGGTTTATATTAAAATACATTTTAAAAAAATCGACGGGTTGCACTCCGGGAGTGCCGGCAGAAGTGAAAACTTAAATATTAATGTTCTGCATTTTTGATATTTTGGAATGGTTAGAGAATAATTTTGTACGAATTGCTTTCGTTATCAGTATAAAAGTATTATTATTTATGTGGTAGGATACAATATTTATTCATTGCGCTATCGTACACAAACATGACAATTATCGAACATTCGCGCAAGCGCCTTGCGCCGCCTGCCCTCTCTCCATCCGTCTTACGAATTCTCGATCAGGTCACGTGTCCTGACGCGAGTTTAGAGATTTTTACCCATTCCAAAAAAAATACGCAGCGCCGCTAAAGAAGTTTTCACTTCAACATTCGCGCAAGCGCCTTGCGCCGCCTGCCCTCTCTCCATCCGTCTTACGAATTCTCGATCAGGTCACGTGTCCTGACGCGAGTTTAGAGATTTTTACCCATTCCAAAAAAAATACGCAGCGCCGCTAAAGAAGTTTTCACTTCAACATTCGCGCAAGCGCCTTGCGCCGCCTGCCCTCTCTCCATCCGTCTTACGAATTCTCGATCAGGTCACGTGTCCTGACGCGAGTTTAGAGATTTTTACCCATTCCAAAAAAAATACGCAGCGCCGCTAAAGAAGTTTTCACTTCAAAAATCTTGCAAGAGATATTTTTAAACACACTAGGTATCTATAAATAAATTATTTTGTCGTAAGTAGTCTCATTGAATTCCACAATATAATTAATATCATTGGATATTATCTCTTATGGGATAGGATTTTCAGTTTTAATCTTATTCCCACTATTCATTAAGATATTTCTGGTTATGTCCTATTAATATTCTCAAAATGTTGTGAGTCAGACTCCCAGCAACACAAGTGCTATGAACTATTCCACATCTGTACTTTAGCTACTCACGCTTGTATAAAGCACCTGCATCTATGTATAGACAAGCTGGGAAGGCTGCGCTGTACATTAAGAATGGACGCAAAGGTCGCGCACTAGAGCTGATAACAGAAGTATTTCGGAGATGGGCTGCATCCATGCAGAGCAATAGATCAGCTGCAACACAGCAGCCACACATCAAGTAGTGCGTGTGGCAGTAAACAACACGGTGCAGCTTGTAGCGTGGGTGTGTTGTTTTTTTTTGTTTCGGACTATCCTGAATATTACGACGCATATTTAGAAATAAAGAAAGAAGATCCCTGTGAGAAAAGATGCAATCATTTTAAATTAAAGATGCAGGTAATACTACTACCTATTACTTACCTATTTGAAAACTTCAAGTGATTACTCATTAAGTACATAAATAACGGTATACGACTATTTAACAGCTTATGCAATATCTTTTTTAAACAATTGCATCTTTCTTGAAAGGGATCTTGTTTCTTTCACTAAGACGCAGATGTTACCAAAAACTCAAGATATTAGATGAGCAACTGCTGATAACTTAGCTGACGAGGTCCTGTAACTAAGATGTTACGGTATTGTTGAATTAAATATCATTGAGGTTGGCAAGTCGCCCAGCACAGCACAATCAAATTGTAAAGCTTTTCAAGGTGTAATATAATGTTATAATTTGTCAATGAGCCAGAGGCGAGCGCCAGATGCTACGATACCGTTATTTGCATCTCAGATGATGCGATACAGAAGTCGGCCGGCTATCGAAATCCGTGTAGTGTAGTGCAACATTGCGGAGATCAGTTAGAGATCTGCTTGATGTCCGACCTAGCCCAACAGCCGCTCGCTGCACGCTTATAGAACCACTTGAGTCGTCTGGCGCCAGCGCGCGCCGCGCCGCCGCCGCCACGCTCCCGCCACGCCGCCGCCACGCAGCCGCGCCGCACCATCGCACTCGATAATCAATCAATGTTCATTACGTGGCTATTAGCTGCCCCCCCCCCCTCCCCAGCCTCCCCTCTATTACACGTTACATCTGGTTTGTTTATTTGTGTGACTGTGAATGCATTCGTCTATTTTCGTTTGATGTATCGCTAAGTAATTTATAGAGTAATGCGTTATTGTTTTGATCTCTATGTATCTCGGCCGCGGAACAGACGCAGCACCACTCTGCCGCAACCTTGAGGATTGAGTTAACAGATATTCATAGAAAATGTAGTATGATCATTAACATACATAATCTTACTATAACGATCAATATCTACATAAGATCAGATAAAGCTCATAAAAGTTACAAAATTGATAGTGAAGGTTGAACGAGAATATGTCTTGAATTTAATGAGCATTTGATTACGTGCCAAGCAGCCTTGTAAAAAACAAACAAAATGGAACTAGGTAAGTAGTACCAATTATCTATACTAATATTATAAAAAGGAAAGGTTTGTATGTATGTTTATAACGAATTGGCTCAAAAAGTACTGGACCAATTTTAAAAATTCTTTCACCATTTGAATGCTACATTATCACTGATTAATATAGGCTTTTTAATTGCAGAAAAAAATTAAATGTTTAAAAAATAAATATTCACCCGTGCGAAGCCGGTACAGGCCGCTAGTCAAAACATAAATTAATACAAAATCTGCAATTTTAAAATTAGTCCTTTTTTATGCGAAACTGCCGATCACAAGCACGTTCATATAACTGTGTTTGAAGAAGAAGACAAGTGTACAAAAAGAGCGCCATCACCATAACAATATATCACGGCGGAGCTCTGAGCAGCCTGGCAGTGTCACGGGGCCTCGGGTTCCCACCGACATGTGGGCTCAAGTGGCCGCAAGTGGCCGCACCTGCACACACTCAGCCCATACCCATGCGTTTTACATCGACCACAAAAAATGCATCGAGTGTAACATGTGCAAAATACTGCAAGTTTGAGTAACGGTTCTACGAGTCGACGGCGACGGTGCGTACGAGACTTCACACGAGGCTGGTGCCGGAGATTAACTGAATAAATGTCGCTACAGCCTGTCAATGAAACGAAGCGAACGAACGAAACGTGGGGTATTACAGGTAGGACTTATATATTGCACAAAAGAAATGTATGCGAATATTACTTCAAATAAAACCTACAGATAGCTGCAAACCCCACTTTATAAAGGAAAAAATGTTAACTCTGCCATACATAAATATTAGAAATAGCCACTTTTGTTAAAAATAACTTAAAACTGTAAATAAATTGCCTGAAAATATACGGTCCACGAAAACAACATGTGTATTTAAAGCTAGGTTAATCACATTGCTCTTAAAAAAATGTTACTACAGTATCCAAGAATTTATGGAATATAAATGTTAGAGTCCAAATATATAATTATCTGTGTGTTAAATATAATCTTTTACCTATGTATAAAGCTACACTTAAGTTTAATTGATATAATATTTAATTCTGAAAGTTCCTAATTTACGTGATATTATTATTAGTTTTAAGCTATGTCGCTGCGCCCTAACAGGGTCATGTACTCACTAGTTTAAGCCTAGCGTGTAACTATGGTTGTGTACAGTCAGCAAAGGAGATACGTATGCAGGGTAATCGAATATAGTTGAAGTTTAGTAAGATACCGATTGATGTTTTCGAATAAAATTTAATTTAATTAATAGAAAACAAACAGTTAATTTATCTCCTTTGCTGCCTGTACATTGTGCATTAAAATATATAAATAGATGTTGTTAGTTTATGTCTGTAAAGTTAACAGGCGGCGCTCTTACAACCTTACAATTAAATAATAATGATTTAGTAACATGAGTCAAAATCAAAAGTCCTAAGCAAGTTTAGCTGGGAAGAAGAAGTGGCGCAACAAACTCTTGGACTTGGAAAAACTTGTGGACAGACTTACTCCACAGCTTAGGTACTTACTGAAAATGAAAAACTTTTAAAAAACTTAACAAAGTCTTTACACATTTGCTTAAAACTGTTCGGGAATAATAAACGTGAACGTGATGACATGTTATGTGTTATGAAGACTTTAGCTGAAACACGTCGCTTACTCGATACGGAGTGGAAAACTGAGCTGCTCCCGTACAGGTATAACGGAGAAGATTGCGTGCTACCCTTTCGATGAAACAAGCGTTGTTTGTTTGAGTATTCTACTGTTGAAACTTGGGTATTATTTAGTTTTATTCCACATGCGTAGAGTAGCTATTACCTGTGAGTTAGAAGTAACTACTTTAGGTCCGCTCCCGGATCTAGGCTGAGATATCAAGCTCACTGCCGCAGAGGCGCCCGCTAGGTACGTACGACTGTTACCACTAGTACTACGTACGACTTTTACTCACTAAGTATCACACCTATTATCACCGAAGGCTTAGGCAGAGGTGCAGGTATGCGATAGGACCAACCACACTTCACCAGATTATAGGCATAATACATAATAAAATAATATTCTTTTACTATTTGCAAACTCCTAAAACGTAGGCAAAGTAACTGTTGGTTCTGCTACAAGTACGACCGCTAAGACCGCTACGACCACTACGACCGCTACGAGTGCTACGACCACTACGACCGCTACGAGTGCTATGACCACTACGACCGCTACGAGTGCTACGAGGTGTGAGCGGATTGGTCGGGTTGCCGAATTGTTCGACAGTCGGCCAATAAACTACCGTATTTATAATTTTACGGGCATTTTTAAAAGGTCAAGAATGTTTTCACAACTTAAAGGTCGATGGTGAAATTAACAATCGTCGACGTCGTCGCGACATAAGGTCTCATGACATGTTTTCAAATTATAGGAGTTGGAACACCAAATAATTAGGACAACATTATCTATTGACACCCGCTTATCTGCACATCGGGGCCTCGTGATACACCCATTAATAGTTGATGGCAAAAAGTGCGGCGGCGCGTGCGCAGCGGTGCTGTCATTAGCGACATCTGTCGGTGACGGAGTTACGACAGGGCCGGGGGGAGGCAGGACGCTGAGGGGAGCATCCCTCAGGTCGAGATTAGATAACGCGCTGAAATATAGGCGAGCGGCGCGGCCGCATGCGGGCCACGGCGCGGCCGCATGCAGGCCCTGGTGCGGCCCCGGCGCGGCGTCGGCGCGGTGTGCCTAATCCCTCCTGATGGGGTGACATACACCGTTCCACATCAACATACGGCTTCATTTAATTGACGATCGATGTCGTTATTGATTTTATCGCGACTTTGTTTTAATGGGTGAAAGCGTAATGATAGCGCCGGAGAACCTTAGATAGGCAAGAGACACTTCTCTTTTTATAAAAAGGTTTTTTTCTATGACTACCTGACCTACCTATCCACTTAGCCACTAACAGCTTTATGGTTCACCTCACTGCTGGACATTTCGGACATTAGCTACATGAATTGTTTTGTACAAGGGCCCTTGACTAGTATTTTTGTACGCCCTATTCTGTCCACGTAGTACTTACCACCCTCAAGCCCCAATCTTGAGCTAGAACAGGCTCTGAAGGGCCATTAGAATCAGGTCATTTATGGGTATTGGACAAAACGCGATAAAATTGATACAATGTAAGTAGGTACGTGTCTCTATGATGAGACTTGAGACAAAACAGGAGTCTGCAGAAGTTCATAGCAGTCTTAGAAGGATACTTGAAAAAAGCCTATATTAATCAGTGATAATGTACCATTCAAATGGTGAAAGAATTTTTAAAATCGGTCTAGTACTTTTTGAGCCAATTCGTTACAAACATACATACAAATCTTTCCTCTTTATAATATTAGTATAGATATAAAAAAATGTCAGCGTGGTTAAAAAAATAAAATAAGACAATAAGAGGATCACAATAATTATGTCAATCAGAGTAACAGTATGTCAATCAGTTAGTGAATCATCATTTAAAAAATCGTCAATCGTGTAATAAGTTTTCGTAATTAAAAATTCGTTTAGCGTCCTTTTAAATTTGAATGTAGTCATATTTTTATAATATTAGGTACTCTATTATATATGAGTGGGGCAATACAAAAAAAAAAACATTTTTTCAATAGTGCGGTTTTACATTTTACTTGAAATAATTGATTGATGTAGTACCTCATTGGATTTTTCTTGACCTCTGAGATGGGTTACATTTCACAAACAAAGCCGTTTTCATTATATATAAACAGGGAAAAGTTGATTTTTTTAACGATTGAAAATAGGGAACACTGCTGTCAATTGTCTTAAGACCACAGATTGACCTGAGGGGTAATTCTAGTAATTTTTAAGAACGTTCACAGTCTAATCTCAGTCTCAATCTGTCAAAAATACCTCAAATTTCCCTACATTTTGACAAGTTTTTGACATTTGTTTGTCGCCGAGATGAGACTGCGACTAGATTTTGAACGTTTTAAATTAGCAGAATTGGCCTACTGATGCATCGCTTCTGCTATACCAGCTCCCTATCTGTGGACTGCCCCCAGAAAATAATGCCATACCGCAAAACAGAGGCAACCTATCCATGGTACGCTGTTAAAATAGCCTGACTGTTAACTTTCTTTGAGAGTTGAAAAAGAGCATATGCGGATTTGCTAAGTTTCTTACATAGTTCTTCAACATGAGGTTTCCATGTAAGTTGGCTATCAATGATAATGCCTAAGAACTTAGCCTTAGTAACTTCTTCAATATCACAGTCCTTCTAGGAAATGCCAACATTTGGGTTTTCACGGCGTTGATAAAAACCAGTCAAGTGCGAGTCGGACTCGCGCACCGAGGGTTCCGTACAAAGTAGGTATGTAACTACAAATTTAAGGTTTTCGGAATTTTCCCTTTATATGTGCTATAAAACATTGCTTCATGCCAAATTTCAAGATTCTAGGTCGACTGGAAGTACCCTTTAGGTTTTGATTCCCTTGCGAGTAGTTGCGAGTTTGAAAATGTGTGGCTTAAATTGTTGTTTCTTTTGATTGCGTTGACATAAAAGTTTGATTTTGTTACAGCTTAAAGGTATTACAGGCCTGAGTATTTGATATGAATTTTAATTTAATACCTCTACGCGTTTATGAGGAAAGGGGTAGTAAGTTTAAAATTTTCAAAAATATTTTTTATTATAGGTATGATGTAACTAAAAATTTACGGTTTTCGCAATTTTTCCTTTATCTGTACTATAAGACGTTACTTTGTACCAAATTTCAAGATACCCTGTAGGTTTTGATTCCCGTGCGAGTTTCGAAAATTTGCGGCATAAACGGCTGTGTCTTTTGATTGCTTTGGCTTAGAAGTTTGATTTTTTCACACCTCCAAGGGACAGTAGACCTGAGTATTAGGTATAAATTTCAGTTTGATACCTCCACGCGTTCCTGAGAAAAACAGTCTTGACAGACAGGACAGACGGACGAAAAGACGGACGGACGGACGGACGGACGGACGGACAACGAAGTGATCCTATAAGGGTTCCGTTTTTTCCTTTTGAGGTACGAAACTCTAAAAATGCATGATTTTTGCTTTGCTCAACCTTATAATCAAATTATTATTATCTAAACAATGTATAATGTCACTTAAGCAAGTATTAATGTCATTCTTATAATTATTTGAATTAGTATACTCTATTATCTACTACTGTCACCTCTGTGTGTTTAGTACTGTCATCTGCAATAAGAACCATTTTATTGGTTGTTGCTTTCGGGAGATCATTTATATAATACCTATATCAAAAAAAGTGGCGGACCCAATACACTACCTTGTGGGACGCCATATTTTAAATTTATGTCTTGGTTTTGATAAATATATGGTTTCTAATATAATCCTAGGACATATCCTAGAAATTTCCATGCATTGAAATTACTCAGGTGTGATTTTATTAACTTTAAGATGTTCCCTCTTATACCGTAACTATTTATGATAAATTGTTTAATTTCTGTAATTAGGTTTGTACAAACACTTTTACACGTCAATAATTTAATTTGTGCAATAGAATCTTATGCTCTACATAGTCAAAAGCCTTGGTCATGTCAGTGTAAATTGCACAGAATGGATTTCAAAAGAAAACTTTTTCGTGATCCGACACCGAGACTGGTTTCTGTCAAAACGTCGACTAATTTGGAGAACGCTGAGTCGGCGTCGAGTTGTGATCAAGGTGTCTCCAACACTACAATACTTTTTCCCAGCGGTTGGTTTATGGCCGATCATCACAACACAGTGTCCCGGTGTGTTCACACGACGTGGCGGCGGCGGCACGCGGCGGTCGCACATAAAAACGTCGTCGCGTCGTCTATTATTTTATAGGTACTACGAGTAATAACTTAAATAGGTAATTGTGAGATTTATTCGTGACAAACAGCTTGATTTAGAGCGTTCCCATCGCCCGGTAGTGTGCTGATGCCTGTGACCAGAGGACTCGGACTCACGAAGTACGCGGGTTCACATTCATGTGAAAACGTGACGTAAGCACGTCGGACACATTACACAAGCTCGTAAGCTCAATCAGTTGATGGTTAGGAACGGTTCAGCACGGTCAGTGACATAACTCTATATAGGTATTGTAGTTGATATCATATTACCTATATCGGCTGGTTCTGTCTAGTACCGCGGTTACTGCGGTGTAATTATGCCTTCGTCTCTCCAAATTCCTTCCACTGTTTGAGAGAACCAGAAACATTAACTTCAACTGTATTAATCAACTTTAAAAAAATATAATAACATAGTCTAACATCTTGATAAGTAGCTACCACAGGTATGAAGTAGCTACCTAGAGTGCATCAGGCCACTCGGCACCGTCACACACAGGCGTCATAAAGTCAGCGTCAGGTACAATCATGCTGACGTTAATGGTACCTAACACTTATAAAGTTTAGTTACAATGCAAGCGAGTTTAATTTCCATACAAAAATCTGGGGTTTCATGTTCAAAGTGCTTACAGTAAAAACTAAAAACTAAGTAACAATTAAAACATTTACATAAAAACATGCTGGACGCGATTAACGACGGTGTTGTGTGCGCTCGACATTCAAGCTTACAATCATCACGAGACCAAAATAAAACATACAACTACTAAAAGCATCCCAAACGAGCAAAAGGAAAAAATGTTAGCGAGGAGGGACCCCGGGACCCGCGCGACCCGCGCCTCCCTCCGGGAAATAGAGCCTCCGCCCCACCCAGCCGTGCCCCGCCCCCGAGCGGCGCGGGCGCGGGGCGGGGTGGCCGCGCGTGACCGCCGGCCGGGATACATGGCCCGCGCCGGCCATCTCCGGCACCACCGTCCATCGGCTACACGCTAATACCTACTCGAAAACAAAAGTATCACATTATTGATTTATTATGTTCGCGATTATACATACATCATTGCGACGGCATAACGCTGAAAATTATGATAACGCGCTAGATATTGTTGAGTACCGCTGTGTCGATATCTTGACGAGTTGCGTCGGACGGTGATTACACCGAGCACGGATTACAAACATGTTTTGAGTCTGTACTTAATTAACTGTAACAAACGCAGATTTCCGCAGACAATTCCACGTAGGTCATCTGAGCCATAATTGAAACAGTGTAGCTCGTAGCGTCGTGCGACGTTCAAGTGAATATTATGACAGTCTGTGTCTGCACAGTCGTGTAGCCACGCATGTAGTACTGTCGGTGGTGGCGTGAGGTGAGGGTGAGGGACCGGTCCGTGCAGTGTGCCGCGTGCTGTGGTCAGTGACTGACCCGCGGCCAATGGCGGCCGCGGCTGAGCCCCGCGTTACGCAACCACCATCCAGCTTGCCTGCGATTGGACTCCACGCGATGTTCTAATCACGAGAGCACGGCACAGTATGATCGAGCAGCGCCACGTTCTATTTCAATAGCTTTTCATCTATACTATACCTACTGAATTTTTATCGACGCGAGATGAAGATAAGTTATGTCTGCAGCAATTTGGTAGAAGTATACCCATTGGAAATCAAAACCGGCTGCAGACCGGATGCAATTCGGATGGAAATGGCTTTATTCAAAGTAAACGATAGTACGGAATTTCGAACACGAGACAGACTTATCTTCACAGTTTAACGAACTTGTCCTTCGATAAGGCGTATAAAAACAAAGACATTGTTCCACGACTCACGAGGCACCGCACCGCGCGCATATGATTATGCGCATATTAACAAGCAGTAGTTCAGTTTGAGTGGCTCACTGAGCGGCGGGACACTCCTACCACACGATGACACCCAGAACAGAATTACAGAAAAACATGGCGGTCACATGTTTGTTTCGAGCGAATTCTCACTTTAGTCGTTTGTAAGAACGCCGCCGGATGTTCCATACTGTTACACCTTCGAGTATAGTATAATCGGCGGTGTTCCACCAAACGACTAAACTAACAAAATCCTTATCAATATGAATTCAATTTTCTCTGTCCCTCGTCAATACCTACTCCTTGTAGTCTAATTATTCCGATCTGTCACTCGATTTGTCCCCTTACGAGGACAAAAAAAGTTTGATTCGTCTCCTTAGCAATGAGGGGACAATTCGATCTTTATTCTTTCCGATCTGTCCCCCTATTAGTGATAGGGAGACAGATGAAACTTTTTATTCCTGTTTGTCCCACATAGAATTTATCATAATACCTACCTACATAATTCTTAAAAGTATAAGCAACATTACATTAAATATTATAGGGGTCTTACCACAAAAACTTATACACTTGTTCAACGTATGTCAAGTGTCACTGTTACATCAAAGTCTATATAAATAACTAGCGGCCTGTCCCGGCTTCGCACGGGTGGACATTTATTTTTTAAACATTTTATTTTTTTCTTGCAATTAAAATAGCCTATATTAATTACTGATAATGTAACATTCAAAAATGAAAGAATTTTAAAATCGGTCTAGTACTTTTTGAGCCAATTCGTTACAAACATACATACAAATCTTTCCTCTTTATAATATTAGTATAGATTATGTCGTGTTTAAAATGTGTTTAGCCTATACAAAAAATAAATAAATAAAAAAACACAGATAAACACTGTTTTGTGGTAAAGTACTGGTTTGGGTTTATAATAATCTATATCTGGGGGCACGGTAGTGCCCCCGCCAAGACTAGCCAAGCGAAGCGCAAGGGCACTACCTACCTTTTCTCGAAGCATTTCGTCGTATTTTTGAACTTTCTTAACTTGGGTTTGGATTATACCAGATAAACAAAATTTTCGGGATATGATGTCAGTGGTTGACTTATTGATATCTAAAATACCCCGATTTCTTCACTGATTCACTGACTCACTGATGATCATCAATATTCTAAGGTTCTTCCTGAAGTCCTAGAAAGCTGAAATTTGGTATGTAAGCTAGTAATAGTACACAAACAACAAAAAAATCTTAAAACTTGAAACTTTTACCCCCCAACCCCTTAAACTAGGGAGTGACAGTTTGTATGAGACTTCCGTAAATTTTGATGCTAGAGGTCTGAAAATTTATATAGGGGGTCCTTGTTATAAATAATAAGATATCACATTAACACAAGAAAAAACGAACAACAGAAAAAATACTCGTATAAATATCATAAGCAACTTACAAAAAGAAATGAAATCCCACAAAAACATTTCATGTCAAATGTTGCCAAGACGAGACCATGTAGCTCGCACTGTCAAAAAGTAATCAGATCTCATGTAGAGCCAAGCTTCTAACTCTACACGCCCTAACTCTACAAGGCCTAACTTTGCAAACTACACCTTAGTCAAAATATATGGCTTGGCCATTTCGCTACATTCACATGAGCGTAAGGTGAAAAACTCTCATACTGTTATACAATGGTTCTTGTAGTAACGCAACGGCCAAGCCATATATTTTAACTAAGGTGTAGTTTGCGAAGTTAGGCCTTGTAGAGTTATGGCGTGTAGAGTTAGAAGCTTGGCTCAACATGAGATCTGATTACTTTTTGACAGTGCGAGCTACATGGTCTCGTTTTGGTAATATTTAACATGAAATGTTTTTGTGGGATTCTGTATTTAGATAAATTCTTTTTTTTTTGTTTTTCTTTCAATCAGCCACAGTCTCATAAGTCACAGCAGGTATTGTAGCTACAACAATCAGTCTTCTGATTTGACTTAATTCTACTTAGGGCCCCGTGAGTAAGAGAGAGAGAACTGAAATTAGTTTGCTTGTTTAGAAATCTACTGTTTATTTGCACCGAGTGATTCCCGGAAGAGCTGGCGTTTTTGTAAACAATAATGGAGTGCAAGTAATTCTCAACCATATTTTATGAATCTTTAACTTGTTATTCGCAAAATAAGTTTTAATATTAACTATGGTACTGACATACGAGTACAGAGCACTAACAGAAATTTTATTATGTTTGATAACTCTTATGAAAACTTGTATTTATTTACTTTCATCATCATCTGCCTAGCCTTTTCCCAACTATGTTAGGGTCGGCTTCCAGTCGAACTGGATGCAGCTGAATACCAGTGTTTTACATGGAGCGACTGCCTATCGGACCTCCACAACCCAGTTACTGGGTAATATGATAGGTACCCCTTGGTAAGACTGGTTGTCAGATTTTCGGGCTTCTGACTACCCGTAACGACTGTCAAAGATCCACGAATTACAGCGGGACCAACGGCTTAACGTGCTTTCCGAGGCACGGAGGGATCTCGGCATGTAAAGATGGTCACCCATCCACAGACCAACTGCGTCAAGCGTAGCTTAACCTGATCGATCGACCTGTGCGGCTGTTATTATTTAGCCACGGGCCCATTTGTTTACTATATTCCTGAATAGTACACCCACATACATACATTAATTACCAAGAAGAAGAAAAGAAGAAGAAGGAAGAAGAAGAATTATGAGAAGCTGCAGTTTTATCTAAACACGTACCTAATATTTTCTTATCAATTAGGAATATTTTCCTCATGTAAAAGTTATCATGTTCTTAGTTTTTTTTTAATATCTGTAACTACGTAAGTTGTATGAAGTCAAATCAGAAGACTGATTGTTAGGACACCTACAATAACTACTGTGATGTATGGGACTGTGGCTGATTGATAGAAAAACAAAAACAATATTTGTAATTTATTTAAATACCTACAGATTATTATAAACCCAAACCACTAGTCTTTTATTTAATGTAATGTAGCTTATAATGTGTGGCATTATTATATAGAGTTTAAAGAATTAATATAGGTATTATATTCTATGGGGGACAAACAGGAATAAAAAGTTTCATCTGTGGTAGGGGGACAGATAGGAATGAATAAAATTCGAACTGTCCCCCATTACTAACAGGGGGACATATCAAACTTTTATTTCCGATCTGCAGGCGTAGCATGAGCACCGTTTTGTCGACGGAAGAGTAGACAAAGATGATATTCCATGTAGACAGTACGACGGCAGCAAAGTAGAAAGAGTCAACTGCACTTTTTACGAAATACATACTTTTTTACATAATTCGACTCAAAATTCTGTTTTGTCATAGGATTTTTATTAGTTTTTTTTACTGATAATAAATCACGTATATGAAGACAACTACAACAATTGTTCTCAGTGTCGAAGTACCGTGTTTTGGAACAAAAAAATATTGTAGTTATATCATGATTTTGTAGATAACCGTATATACTTTGTGGCCGTCGTGTAGAAAGTTTAAAATCTCCTTACAACTGTCAGTCGTCAGCGTCATTTTGACAGTTGGGATAGAAAACTTTCTTCTGAAATAGTCTACTTAAAAAAAGACCTAGACAAAGATCGTTAGAAATGAAAGACAAAATGACAGATTGTGTGGAGAAACGAAATGTCACTTTGTATAGAAAGAGCTGTGTCTATTCTACGTAGAAATAGAATGCGTCATGCTAAGCCTGCTGTCCCTCTAAGGGGACAAAGCAGGGTGACAGATAATTCGTTAGCACTGGAGTGTTATACACATCATAGATTCATACTTGTTGCCTCATCTTCGTCCACTGCATACCTCTCATATTACTCAGACGTCTCTTATTTAGTATTGTGTTAGCAGATGAAAGGAATTATTTGACGGATTGTGGTGCCACCAAACACGTGTGACTGGATATAGGAATAAAACCTCTCCCTTAGATGTTTTTTGTGCAGCAAATAAAGGCTACAATCAAGGGACTTGTGTTAGTGAATCATTCAGTCTTGAGTCAGTAGGAACTCCGTTGATAAAGATACCAAAGTTTTATTTAAAACACCTAATAGGTGAAGCCAACGGTTATATATGACAGTTTTACTAATTGTCATATTTCACCAATGGCTTTCTAAATAAAGTTGTTTATGCAAAATATGTTGGATATGAACCTAGCATGCAAAGCATTTCATCTAACACACGGCACTGAGCGAAGCACCAATCTGTGAGGCTCGACCATGCACGATGTGTCGGCGCGGGCGCACAATGCGCGCGTCGCACTATCGCGACACGTTGTGCGACACGTTGTCCGACAATCGCGACATCTGTCGCTCATACATTAGTATTTATGTGCGAACGACTTCCCCCTCCACCCCACCACACATTCATTAACGATGCCTACATTACATGAACTTCAGCCTGCTGTGGGACTCGCGAGCTTCGAAATACTGCTTACTTGATTACTTTAATTGATGCGCGGCGGTTAATAGGCACTAGGGCATAAAGTTATAAAACGATAAGAGCCCGCGCCACCGCTCACTCCAGCTCACGTACTGAGTGATAGCTTTCCCTTCTTACGGGAACTTTAACCAGTTTAGTGTACTCCTATAATGGGTGTTCACTTGTTCAGTTAAATGTTAACCAGTGTTATTTCGAACCATTAATGGCAGGCTGTAAACCGAGAGCATATGTTATAAAATTCTTATCCCGCGCGTGCGGAGCGGAGCGGAGCAGAGGAGCGGCGGAGCGGAGCGGAGCAGAGAAGCGGCGGAGCGGAGCTATCTCAGCTCCGGAACTTTAATATGATATTTATAGTGAAGTATTAGAAGCTTCACGTATTAGTGGTGGCTGGAGGAGCGGCCGACGGAGCCGATAACTCGTATTTTATTATTCATATTGTGATAAGAGTGGATAGTGGAGAGAGGACAGATATCCGAATGTGAGGCGATGGGTCTGTCGCATAGTGCGCCGGGACAGTTTCCCATGCGCGCGAGTGGCGCCTACCCGCGCCCCCGCACCGCGCCCCCGCGCCCCCGCGCCGGGACCTCTCTCTGGCGCCGCCGCTCTTAAGCCGCGACAAGTTTCGTTTTTTTGTGGCTCTCGATGTAGAGGTAATTAATTAGAGCGCGGGCTCTCTGTGAGAAAGCGACGCGGCCACTCGGCGACATCGACACCACTCGACAGATTTGCGAGCGACACTCGCGCCTGCTTGCGGCCGCACTGCGCACTGCTCACCTACGTTACGTACTACACACTACGTCCGCGCGCATAAGTCTTAACAACGGCAGTTTGCTTGCCTCTGAGGCTTTTCTGAACTTTAAGTAAAGTAATTAGGTCAAGAGCTGAGGGCTTTTTATTTGCACATAATCAATCGATCTCATTAATTAACATCGTACTCACTTTATGCCTTTGACAAAATGTTGTCGATGGAAATACATTTATTAGCTAGAGTGCTTATTTATGTCCCGTCGGTCAGGCTGTAATGTTAGCTAAAAGCTTTATTATCACTCATCAGACGTCCTCGTCTGGAATGCTATTGTTACAAAGGTTTCGGGTATTTGCTTCCACCTTGCGTGTGTCACGGCGGCGCGGCGGCGGGGCCCCACTGTGCTCTGTGCACCTCTGCCATTGCGCAACCATCCCTTACTAATGACTCACTTCTACTCAAGATGTAAGATAAGCCTCCGAAATGAACCCGACGCGTTACGCTGACCACACGGAGCCTTCCAAGCCGTGCTTATTAATAATTCAAAATTATGAGGTGTGCGTGTGTGAGTGTGGGGCGCTCGTGTTTGGGGCACGCGGCGCCGGCGCGAGCGAGCGGGACGGACGACGTCTGTTTGTTGGCTATTAATAACAGAGAAACAAGGCGATCTGAGTGGATTAACACATTAACAGGTCCCGCGTCGCAGGAATAAAAGCATTCCCGCCGTGTGTCGGTAAGAAAAAAATAGTGTGAGAGCGACGCAGGCGCAGCAATTAGTAGCCGATGTAGCGCCGCGACCCGCAGTATTGTCTTTACAATCATCGCCTCAAAAATAATAATTGTTTTCATACCTGCTTACTCATCAACTTATAATTATTTTATTATGACATCATTTTTTATGCGCTTCTTCAAAACTACATAATATCTTAGGTAGGTATTGCTTAAGCTGACACTATCTCAGACTAATTAGACATTCTAAGTACATTATTTATAAACGAATCTTAAGGCTGGAATAAATACTACGTCCTCGTAGTATGTATGCAATGGTAATACTAAGCCCTCGTAATATGTCATCATCCGCCCAGCCTTGTCTATTTTAGTTATTTTCTGCGTTATGTCCTACGGTATTCTGCTGTGGGGCAAAGCCGCTGATATACAAAATATATTTATTTGTCCTTCAAAAACGAGCTGTTCAAAGAATTTACCAGCTAGGTGCTAGAGTTTCTCTAAGAGATTTTTTTTTAAATATTGGTAGTTTCACGGTTGCATCACAATTCATCTTCGCCAACATTTTTAAATATGTTAGGCAAAATATACATTTATACACTAAAAACAGTGATATTCATAATGTTAACACTAGAAGTAAGGACAATACTACGTGCTCCCTTTCACCGGCTTCATAAGGTTCATAACTCATTTGTTGGGCTTGGTATAACCTTTTATAACAAGCTACCCTCTTCATTACTAGATTTGCCTTTTAATGCGTTTAAAGCTCAAGGAAAATCCAATTTTTGTTCAAAGGCATACTATGCCATCAACGACTAAGTATTTAAACGATAAGAATAGTTGGTCGACCTGATTAACTCAAGACAGGTTATATGAGTTCATATAATTGTTTATTTTATTTAAATTTCAATGTTTTTAACGACTTAATTGCAATATGTGGTTAGCTACCGACCTCGACGATTGATCATATTATTCTTGCCTGAGCAACCGGCAGCAAGTTCGTCATGCTCCCTTAGATGTCACTGCTTGCGGTAGCGTCGGGGGTCGGGTTGCCTCCTTCCCTCAAATATGGCGAGGGGGGTGATGGCTGATCTTTGCGTTATGCTCGTGAACGGGTGCTGCTTGTGGTGACTGCTCGTCTTGCTGACCCGAGTTTTACTGTTTTTATTAGTAATAACTTGTTTATTTATTTTACCATGGTCCTAGTTTATCATTTGTCACTTCAAGTGAACCCATAGCGTGAACCCAGCATTGCATAAATATGTAAGCTGTCACGCCCTTTATGCCTGGAGGCTTTTATTTAGGTAGTAAGTTTTTATTTATTATTTTTTTGCTTGAGTACGTATAGTTTTTATTGTATTTGTTGGTATATTGGCGTGGCTAGCTGACAATGGAAAATAATTATTAATAATTAAATTTAATGTTCTGTGTCTTGTAATGTTAATTACTTTACATAACCTAGTACCTATTGCATACAATCAAGTATTTTCTAACTGAACAGACAGCTGTATTGCTGGGTAGTTTGTTGCGCCACTTCTTCTCCCCAGCGAAAGCACTAAGAAGTGGTTCACCACTTCTTTTGTAATTTTGACGTTCGAAAAGTGCTGATTCTCAGCCTAATTTGAATAAAAAAATTTTGACTTGATTTGTTTTAAACGTTTAATAACTTTTTGTGCTTCTAATGATGCACTTTTTTAATTAATTGAGCCTCTTTTTAGCTTTCTGTAATTTTATGGGGTGCATAATAGTAAATATGTATTTAATCTTAACCTTTAATAATTTTCATCATTATGCACTGCAGTATTGCTCATCCCCCATAGTAAATAGTGTGACAATTTATAGCCTTTATACTGACCACACTTATAGGAAATAATTATGGAAAATTTAACAGAATCTATCCGGTAATATTTGCGTGATACTGGAATATACATTCATACTTCAAACAGACAAAGGAGAATGCACCGCAGTACCACAAATAATATAATACCGGTTCTACGGTACTATGGGTTTCTGCCTTTCTGCCCTGAAGCCCAATAGCCATAAGATATATACCAATAGAAAGAGCTTATCAAGTAGAATCTTAACTTCTTATATGCCCTTTTCCAATAATTAGTCAGTTCGGAGTTATTACTGGCCTAAACAGGTGACCACTTGGGCATCGAGGTTAAGAATTTTTTGCCTCCCAATAACCATACATTAACTGAAAAAACTTTTTAAGAGAGCCTTTGCTACAAACACGACTTTTGCTAATTTTTTGTCAGTTCGAAGTCAATGACCTAAATAGATGACTTCTTGGGCAACGAAGTTTCGGAATGTTCTTGGCGTCCAATAGCCATAAGTCACCAATGAAAAGAGCTTGTCAATGGGAACTGTGTGTCTTATTGCTTCGGGGCAGGTTCGCCCAATCTCCTTTCTTTATTTTCGACATTAGAATGGTTTCCAAACTTCGTAACAATTACTTTTTTCAAAAATATTCATTTTACACTTTTGACTTCGCTACGATATTATTATTTATTTATATAATCATTATGTGTACATATGTAAGTACCTTTAGATTGTTGTAAGAGTTAGTCTTAAAACAATGTTTAATAACAAATCAAGATTGTGTCACATTACGATTCCCATTGATTGACAAAAATGATCATAGAGCCCTCCAAGTGACTGTTTACTAAAGCTAGGTACTTAGGTAGGCACTAGAAACTACTTGTTACAATTTAGTAAACGATCAGTCCGAATTGTAAACCACAATTGGGTTTTATTTTAACATAATTCTGGGAAATCACCACGATGTTCTGGTCCAACCGACGGCCATTGTTCTCAAATCAAACGTATCACATGGCGTTCGTGAGTGTTTGCTAGCTATGAGGACAACGCCACAAGATATGGCTAAGTCCGTCACTGTGGTTGCGGTCGCGCGGCCGGATTTAAACCGGGTATCGTGAGATATGCGCGCGCGCATAGCGCATTGCCTTTGTCCACCACACGCGCTATCTGTGCCTACTGTCATCATAGTTGTTTTGATCATCACGTTCGAAACTTGAAATAATTACTATTAGGCGCAGATATTCAGTAAACAAAGCGATTACATAATTAACCAATCTACAGAATTGCTAAGAAAGAAGTCACGACTGAGTGTTATACGAGACATTAAAGAAGTCACGACTGAGTGTTATTGTTACGAGACATTAAAGAAGTCACGACTGAGTGTTATTGTTACGAGACATTAAAGAAGTCACGACTGAGTGTTATTGTTACGAGACATTAAAGAAGTCACGACTGAGTGTTATTGTTACGAGACATTAAAGAAGTCACGACTGAGTGTTATTGTTACGAGACATTAAAGAAGTCACGACTGAGTGTTATTGTTACGAGACATTAAAGAAGTCACGACTGAGTGTTATTGTTACGAGACATTAAAGAAGTCACGACTGAGTGTTATTGTTACGAGACATTAAAGAAGTCACGACTGAGTGTTATTGTTACGAGACATTAAAAAAAGTTAACCTTTGTTTGCGGGGACATCGTCAAGCACGGTTTTCAACAAAAATCTGTCGCAGATTTTATGGACAATTGGTTAAAAAATAAATTGTGTGTAAACACCGTATTTGATAATTTATAAAGCTATTTATTCCAATAACATAAGAAGTCCACTGGGTGGTAGCCAGTGCTCACTGTGCAGTATGAAGTAGGCTCTATAACGCAATTGATCCCAAAGATGTAGTTAATTCCTATACAACATTGTTAGCTTGCATCTGGTAACCCTACTTTATAAATCGACTAACATTCGTATGTCATACTGACATTCATTGTCAACAAAGACAACTGATAGCCGAGCCTCTTGTTCGAGACGCCAAGCGATAGGATGATTGTACTCTGTGCGCCAAGTAGTGAACACGTTCAAAAGGTTTCAGTATCAGCGTAACAAATCGTTGTAATATAAATCTAAATCTTAGCAAGTGAGTACAGGATTTATTTGTTTTGGAGATATACGAGTGTTTTTACAGATATTGTGGAAAAGGAAATAAATATGTATGTGTTTAAATAATGTGTTTAGTTTTTTTATTGAGAACCCTTTTCATTTCTGAGCTGTAGCTAACAGTTCAGAAGTGGGATCGGAAGAAAATTCTCATAATTTTCTTTTTTTTCACGTCCACAACGATCATATTATAACAATGAGTGTTTAAACATAATCGTTACCGGTATGATTCGAAAGGTTTTTACGGATTAAAAACATGCATACTCTATTTTCTTTTCCTGACTATGATTTTACATCGTTAACTTTTACTATGGATTTCGACGAGTTCGGGTGGAGTGCCTGTTTTTAATGTATCATTTATAAGAAATTACTAGAAATCCCATGCAGATATTGCGACCGGAGTCGGAGGCCGCCAAAGACACAAGAGCTTTCTTATCTTTTGTTTACATCCACACAGATGGTCAGGAACTGTGGAGACCTTTACCCTTTGTTTATAGATATTATCTAAACAGACAGGTAAGTGTGTACTTTACGGAATTAAACTTATGGTTCAGTTATAAAGTGATAGTCTGAGTAGAAACTGTGTTTAGTAAACTTTTGAATAAGTATGACTCAAAGACGTACAAAATGTCATGGAGAGGAGGGATTTGTATGAATGTTTGTGACGAATTGACTCAAGAAGTACTGGACCGATTTGAAAGGTTCTTTCACCATTTGAATGCTGCATTGTCACTGGTTGATATAGGTTTTTTTTTTAATTGCAAGAAAAAAATAAGATGTTTAAAAAAATAAATGTCCACCCGTGCGAAGCCGGGACGGGCCGCTAGTTCACTGATAAAGGAAAGGCGGAATACATACGTGTCTGTATTTTAACAATTTGTGAACGCGTTGATCTAAGAATGGGGACGATTAATACTAATTATCATGCTAAACGGATTTGAGAAATGCAAAGAACAAAATAACGACAAAATAATATTATGTTGATGACGAGTGGTTGCTTGTACGTGATACTGTTGTACGTAATAGATTTATTTACTGTTGTTTATTGATCAGTTTTATAGAAGCATTACATTGTGACATTGACTTATTTCAGACACATATTCTTATTGGATACAACCGAGGGGAAGGGTTGTTATTCAATATGGATAAGGATGATGAGCCCAGGTTTGAGGGCGGAGGTGAGCCCAGGTTTGAGGGCGGAGGTGAGCCCAGGTTTGAGGGCGGAGGTGAGCCCAGGTTTGAGGGCGGAGGTGAGCCCAGGTTTGAGGGCGGAGGTGAGCCCAGGTTTGAGGGCGGAGGTGAGCCCAGGTTTGAGGGCGGAGGTGAGCCCAGGTTTGAGGGCGGAGGTGAGCCCAGGTTTGAGGGCGGAGGTGAGCCCAGGTTTGAGGGCGGAGGTGAGCCCAGGTTTGAGGGCAGGAGTCAGCCCAGGTTTGAGGGCAGGAGTGATCCCAGGTTTGAGGGTATGTGTTCACAGGTTCGAGGGTGGGTGTGAGTCCAGGCTAGAGAGCAAAGGAAGGGATATGGACAGCCAGGAGAAGGATTGGATTACTACCGGAGAGGCGGCTCCAGGCGGACGGAGCAAAACAGCGACAGCTCGAATAACCGTGAGTCAACCCGAGCTTATAAACCTAGACGGAACAGGAATAGGGAATCTAAAAAAAATATATATTAGATATTTTTTTGTCGATCATATGTAACGCCTATCATTGAATAGTAATGTTTTGTTGGATTTTGATCCCCTAAGTAAAGAGCAAACTACGTTGGAATGGATCACTACAATGATATTATTGTATATAATATCATTGGATCACTAAAGTAAAAGAATGTACGGAAATACACATACGGTTGGTTTGAAAAGGAAATAATTCACTACACTCTTCCTAAACTTTCGGAGGTAGCACAAAACCCGGTACCAAGGCTTACCTTCTCCTCTTTATGCTTGGGGCGAATGGAAGAAAAAGCTAATTGAATTATTTTCTTGTCACGAGGACTACGCCGAACTTTTGACGGAAATGTTGGCTAAGCGTGTTAAGTACGGCGAATCATTTTGCACTATTATTATGCGAAATTGAATTTATTGGATTCAAAATTACGGTAAACAAGCAGTCGATTGTGTCTTACACGGAATGATCGTGCTATTAGAGTAGGTTTGTTGAATGTTCGTCATGTGACAGATTAGGTCATCAAGCTTCTAGATAACTGTTATAGAAACAAGTTTAAAAATGATTATTTTTAAAACGAAACCCAGGCGAAAGATACAGATAAACAGGTATCAGAGTCGACAATTGAAAGGTCTAACAATAAATACATTTTAGACGTTAAAATTAATGGTAAACCAGTAAAATGCCACATAGATTTGGGAAGCCTGTGTACGCTTATTGCAATAAGCAAAGCTGTGTTGAGAAGTATAGGTCCAAACCTGACTATTCCATTAGGCGTCGTAACCGCCGAAGTTGAAGTTCAGGGTATAAAAAAAAGTTATAGACATTTACATAATTGAAGATCACGTACCCAGCTCTATTGGGGCACTCGTTTACTGAAGTATCCAATGTTATAATTACTATAACCCCAACTAAATTGATATTTGAAAAAAATAATTCTACGAAAATACACCTGCTATGTGTTGATAGTGTTTTGATTCCGTCGTCTTCATTGCAGTAATACCAGTCAAATCTGAGCCATCTTTTAGTGGTAATGTTTACGTACGAGCTTCCCATAAGGAGTTAGATGAAAAGCAATATTATTCTTTATCGGGCGAATATAATATCAAGGAAGGAAACAGTCGGTATATTTGTTTATAATGTGTTTGGAAGCGAATAAACATTGCTATAAATTATTTATTGACTCGTTCTGTTAAAAGCGAATACTTAGACTCTACAGAAGTTCTTAATTGCTGTCAAATGTTTTTCGATTCCGTGGATTCCAATGATCAAATTAAGTGCGGCGAAAAACTCAAGGACGAGGAACGCTTATGGTTACAACAGTTATTTAATTAAATATCAAGACCGTTTTTCTAAAAGCCTAAAAGATCTCGGGTTTACTAAAGTAACAGGAATGGTTATTGAACTGGAAGACGCCGAACCAGTCGTGTATAGACCATATCGTTTGTCTCATACAGAAAAAACATTAGTAAATGACATGGTTCAAGAGATGATAGATAGTGGTATTGTGAGGGAGTCTTCTTCGCTTTATGTTAGCCCCATCGTTTTAGTCCCGAAGAAGACGAGAGAAAAGCGCTTAGTAAGGAGTCCTGTCATAAAACAGTCATTGTTACCCCAGACGGGCAATTTGAGTATAACCGCATACCATTTAGTCTTGTTAATGCGTCCTTCGTCTTTCAAAGGACGATTAACAGAATTCTTTATGATGCTAAAATCAAATATTCAATCGTCTACACGGACGATATTCTAGTCCCTTATCGATGATTATGATCCCTGAGGGTTTGAATAGATTAGAGAAAGTTTTACAACTCCTAAAGCAAGTAGTTATAACACTCAAGCTCAATAAACGTAAGTTCTTCCTAGATACTATCGATTTTTTTAGGTTTTATTAAAGATTATGCCTTAATAACTTCCTCGTTGACAAACCTATTGAAAAAGGAGGTAGGGGCTAAGTCAAGAAAAATCTTGCAATTTGGTTAAAACATTGTTTACGCAACGACCATTATTGGCTTTATAAGACCCTAAAACTGTAACACAAGTGCACACCGACGCATGCAAAGATGATCTTGCGATTCTTTAGGCGTATTTCATCTGGTTTCGTACTTTAGCTGTATAACTTGCCCCGATGAACGCAATTTGCATTCGAATGAGCTTGAAACCCTGGCAGTGATAGCATCTTTAAGTGGGTTCAGGGTATATCTGCTGGAGATACCATTCACAATTTATAGTGACTGTAGCGCTAAAAGATTGACATTCGTAAAACGCGATCTGATCCCGCGAGTTGCACCTTGTTTGGTGGTTCTAAATACAAGAGTTCGATTGTACTATCAAATACCAACCCGGCTCCCGAATGACGCATGTAGATGCGCTGAGCCGCGGACCGGTTGCGGCCCCCGAAGCCTATATATTAGACATGTATTAGACAACTACTGAAAGTCCCGATCAGGATTGGATTGCCACCGTGCAAGACACGGATGATGAGCGAACAGTGGGTTAAAAATATATTAGAGGATTAAACTGCGGATTTGGTAATGGATATTTATAAAAATTATAAAACCAAGAACGGCCATATATATCGCATGGTAGGAGACGAGATTAGGTGGTTTCACCCTTTGGAACCAAGGGTGTACGTTGGCAGATATTGAAACGTCACCATGACGACCTAGGACATTACGGATTTAATAAAACTTTAAAGCAGCATTCTTGGTTTCCTAAAATGCGTCGTTTCGTAAAGAAAATACGTACAGTCGTGTTTAGAATATGCCCATCATAAGGCCTCTGGTGGCAAACGAGAAGGCGGACTGCACCTGATCGAAAAAGTAAGTTTCCCTTTCCATACGGTACACGTCTACCTCTTAGGTCATTTTATTAAGAGCAAGAGGGGTAACTGCTATTTACTGGTCTTGGTAGACAGTTTCACGAAAGTTGTTAATATAAATGTTGTCAAAATACTAAGTCCCTCACTAGTATACGCGTAATAAAAGAACACATAAGTTATTTCGGGGTCCCCCACACGGCTAATATCCGATAAAGGATCTATGTCCACTAGTAAAACGTTCAATGAATTTACTACACCATACGGAATAAAACATATTATTATCGCCGTAGCAACGCAACACCTAGAGCAACGGTCAAGTTGAACAGTTTAATAGGAATCTTAGACGCCCTTTCGACTTGTAGTCATAAAAAAGATGACAAATCCTGGGATGACTATATTATGAATATTCAAGTAGGTATCAATACGACAGTACATAAGACTGCCCAAAAAAGCCCTTCCGAATAATTATTTAGGTTTAATATAACTAGTAGATCAAAAGGTATTTTGAATCCCGTTATGTCCGATACTACTAATTTTATTGACTCGGAAGATTTGAACAGCATAAGAGATAAGGCAAGTTGTAGTTTATAGACTATAATTAAAAGACGTAGAAAGGTTTAGTAGGCATAGGAAATCAGCCAAAACGTATAAGATAGGAGACTTAGTGCGCGTTGAGAGGCAAGTTCCTCATGATGGCCAATCCAAAGTTAGTGGTTAAATTCCAAGGCCCATATCTTATAAAGAAAGTGCTTCCCAATAATAGGTATATCGTTGAAGACACCCCAATGACACGCAAACACGGCCGTCGATAAACTGAAGCCGTGGTAGCTCTAAACAAAATACAGCTTTGGCGTTAATTTACTTGGAAAGTAGTGATGATGAGAATAACGATAATAATTCTGGGAACAGAATGAAGTAGAGATTCAAATCAAATTATTTGTATTGTTTATTAATTATGATGTTGGTATTTTAAGAATGTGAATTATTGAGTTAGTAAGTTTAAGGAATAGTGAGTAAAATTATGTATTACTTTCAAAATTATATTTTAATCATAAAATATTATAAATGATATAAGATTATTATTAAGGATAATAAACTGAAAATGAATAGTGCCTATATATCTTTTTGTTTGTTGAATTGATAATAATGTATTGTATTATGTATATTTAATTTTTTTTCTTTTGTTTTTCTCTTTTGTTATCAATTTATACGAGATTGTAAGCGCGAGGACGCACTTTGAACAGGATGGCCGAGCTGTTAGCTTGCATCTGGTAACCCTACTTTATAAATCGACTAACATTCGTATGTCATACTGACATTCACTGTCAACAAAGACAACTGATAGCCGAGCCTCTTGTTCGAGACGCCAAGCGATAGGATGATTGTACTCTGTGCGCCAAGTAGTGAACACGTTCAAAAGGTTTCAGTATCAGCGTAACAAATCGTTGTAATATAAATCTAAATCTTAGCAAGTGAGTACAGGATTTATTTGTTTTGGAGATATACGAGTGTTTTTACAGATATTGTGGAAAAGGAAATAAATATGTATGTGTTTAAATAATGTGTTTAGTTTTTTTATTGAGAACCCTTTTCATTTCTGAGCTGTAGCTAACAACATGTATCATAATAGGGTAAATTAATCTTTGTCTTTGTTTAGGGAAATTTCTCAAGCGAAACATACAAATGTTTGATGTAACAATTCTGAACCACGGGTTAAGGTAAACTTTACATGTTTTCCGCTAATTGTTTACATTGATCAGAACTTCAATGTAAGTATTCCCGTCGTTTGAATCACCCTTTATCTGCCCAAGTAGGTACTCAATCTGCCTTTCATAGAATTCAATATTTCATGAGGAAAACTTCGTCACATACAATATTTTGTTTATTTCATTTGTTATCCTTATAACAGTTAGTACGTAAATTATTGTAAGTACGGTCAAAAAAGGAGATAAGTAACCAGAGTCGTCGGATATAGTTGCAGTATAGTAAGAAAACGATGGATGTTTTCAAATATAATTTAATTTAGCTAATATAAAACAAACAGTTAATTTATCAAATTAAATTTCATTTGAAAACATCCATCGGCTTTTACAAATCTTCAACTATATTATCCAACGACCCTGGTTACTTAACTCTTTTGGTGACTGTACCTACTTAATTTTGGTAAGGATGATTAAATAGATATTCTTTATTAATATCATTTGAAGAATAAGGGCATACGATAGCGCCATTTTTGGCGTATGGTGTATACGTCAAAAATGCCGCTAACTATTGTCAAACCAAAAAACCGTTGTTTTAAATTACAATTACAAAATTATGGCCTTGACTTAGACTTACTTAAATAACGAATACGTAATCGTTATTATTTGACGTACCGGCCCTTAATGAATCATAATTATAACAAATAATACATTAGTAAAAATTTAAAGCAGCTCTGTGTCACATAGATATTACTAAATATTGCCAAATGATTTAAACAAGACTACCTACCTAAAGTATACGATTTTGATGAAGAATTATCTAGCTGACATCAACTTGAGACAAAAGTACTTGCCAACTTTCAACTGACTTAGTTTAAGCATCGCTTGTCGGTCATTGCTTCATTGAAAATACTTTGTACATAATTTAGTACCTATAGTAATTTTATTCTAGGTAATCGTCTTCAGATATAATTCTGTACAAAATATTGGAAAACATTTTAATAGAGTAACTAAGGAGTTTCATGACCCATTCTTCTCCATATGGAACTACCTTTTGGAAGGTCAAAGGGAAGGAAAAGCACCTTCAATCAATTAAAAAGAGCCTTGTAATGTCCTACTTGAAATAAATGATTTGACTTTGACTTAGACCTCTTACACATGAACTCGGCGACACTCGGTGTGCTCCGAGCCTGGTCTGTGCGTTAGTCGCGACTGCAGTCATTTGATTAAGTTTGGAAATTTATCGACGGGTTTAATTGCGGCGGCGGCGGAAGTGAAGGCGCGGGCGAGCGCGGGGCGCGGGCGCGGTGCGCGGGGCGGGGGCGGGCGCGGAACACGGAAAGGCTTTTGAGGCGGCGCGACACAGGCACCGCGCCGGCAGGCGAGCGACACACCGGCCGCGAGCGACAGAACATGCCGGGAACCGTTACGGGTTTATGATACCATTCGTACCTAGTTATAGATTCTGATATCATCACTCATTAAGTCATTGCTGTTGATGTTTAGGTAAAATAATAAAAAAAAAATTGTTTAAGTTTACTTTAACAACATAACATACAGTGCAAATATCTAAATCATTTTTTTATTTTTATTTATGTCTCGTGATATAAATTGCTTTGATTTAAAACCTCGCAGGTATTCAAGATGCATAAACTGGAATGTCCAAAAGTGACAATTGATTGATGAAGTATACCGACTCATTGCATCAGTCTGTCACGTAGTCCAGTTTGATGTCATGTGCGTGGAATGTTGCACGCGCTCCCGGTGTGTCCCGTGGCGAGTGTGTCACATAGCGCCGGCGCCCGCGCACCCCCCGCACCTCCCCCCCGGCGTCGGCGACACACGAAATTGATATTGCTCCTAAATTAGGAGCCGGGATGGTCACCGATGGGACACGCAGATAGCGCTAATGTACTTGTAGTACAAATGTGTCGGCTCTCACACTCTCACACGAGCGAGCGCGGCCTGCGCGGCGACGAGCGCGCCGCGTCAGTGCGCTAGTGGTTGCTCCTGCGCACTCAGGCCTCGCACCAACACTGTTAGACTAAGGGAATGATGACACTTGAAATTCGCAGTAATTTCTTGACAATTCATATTCTTGGAGATTTTTCATTAAATTGTGATGATATACATCCTTGCCTTACTGATTTACTCACGCGCATGCTTCAGCATCAAGTTAGGTAAAATAATAAACTATCATAATATTGGTATTTGGTTTTTCTTAATCCTTAAGGAATCATATATGTGAACTTGAACATTTTCTCCTTCATCATAATTATACCGTTTTACGACTACTTACAACATTATCAGCTATAAAATCTACACATATGCGGTTAGTGAGAAGAACAATACATATTGTGTGGTTCTCTGTTATAAATAATGAGCGGTGTGGTCTGCATCGCTCACTGGCGCGAGCTCGTGAGGAGTGACCTGCTGACGTCACACACCCGCGGCTACACGCTCCATGGATCGAATTCCGATCGGAATTCACTTTTAAGACGACCGACTTTATTTTTGCAAAAATTTAATTGTAATCAAATAACAAAATATATTTAAATGACATCGATAAATATTTATTAATAATGTGCGGCACGGTAGCAGTACCTAGCGTAACTACCTAACTTCTTTCGAACGCACACAAACAAGACATGACACGCACTAGTGTCTATAGATTAATGATCTCATTTTTGTAATGAAAACTTATTTTCTCTTATGAAAATTCTGAAACATTGGGGTTTCCAACTAGTAGTTGACATCAACGTCTATCAATGGATTATTGGTTTTATGGCGGGCACTATAAAAAAAAAGCAAACAATAGTTGCTTTAACCAGTCTTGAATACTCGTGATCATATCAGCATAGAATCATAAATAATAATAATACTCGTGATCATATCAGCATAGAATCATAAATAATAATAATACTCGTGATCATATCAGCATTGAATCATAAATAAAAATTGCCATACACAGCTGCACTGCTGCTAGGCTACGCCGTTCGTAGACATTCGTAGCACCATCGTAGCCGCGTAGAAGCTTTCTACGGCGGGTTAGGTAAGTACAGTGGCCTCCAGAAGTTAATTGACATTTTTCCGCTTCAACTCTGACACACGACATTATTTATTTTTATTGATTTAGTTTTTATTTATCTATTTATTTCAGGCATCAAGGCCTATATCACGGAACAGAAAAAACAGGCCTATATAAACACATACAATACAATATTAATATAACTTAAAAATACTATAAATACATACACCACTATAATTACACTAAAAAACTAACTAACACACACGAAGTGTCTGCGTCGTGTTTCGCTGACTGGTATGGTGTTTTATTATGATAAAACATTCTGGTGATCCAAATGTTTGAACTGCTAATATAACGATATTATTGATTAATGACATGTTTATTTAAATAATCAGTAATCCCTTAGGAGCACCTGATTATTTTTTTAAAATTTTAAATGAGAATCGGAAAATGTCAATTAACTTTTAGAGGCCACTGTATGTAGTAACATATTTATAGCTTACTGATAAGTACTATAGTTTTTTTAAAGTTTGTATTTTTTATATTTATTAAAGACAATACAGATAAGATTCCATTATTACGGTTTTTATTTTTGATTGCTAAATGGGCTTGCTCTTGACCTCGATCACGCCTTATGAAGTCGATGGATGATGTTTATGATGGAACGAGCGTGCTCAGAAGATGCCTGTTCACTCTTGTTTTGAAGGCAGTTGGTTTAAATGTGGAAGCGAACACAGACGCTGGCAGAGAGTTCTACACTCTGACTGTGCGCACAATAAACGTGTAGGAGAAGGCTGAGTACGATTGGTCGGGATATCCAAGTGTGGATGGTACGCTGCAGTACGTCTGGTGGTCCGGTAGTAAAAGGGCTATGGTGGGATCAGGTCGTGGAGCTCCTCACAGACAGACACACAGACAGACAGTGGGACAGTCTGTAGAACACCGACAGGCAAGCAACAATACGCTGATCAGCTAAGCTGTGAAGCGTAGCCACCAACGTCTCGTCGCCTGTAAGCCTTTTAGCTCTTCGTTCCACCGAGTCAATTTGTTTATTTTTAGTGATGATGACAATGATGACTGATGAGTTAGAGCTTTCTATAATATTATATCAAGGTAGTCCACTTTTTGTTTCCAAATACTCGTAACTGTGGATTAAGTTTTAATTTTAAGCAGAGCGATTAGAATACATAAGAAAACGGTGTTGCTCTTAAAGAGAACCTCATTGGAGTAGATACGAGATCTGTATAACACAGCGGACGTGTGTGTTGTGTGTGCACCGCTCACCCGTGTGTAGCGTGTGTATAACACAGCGGACACGTGAGTGTTGTGTGTGCACCGCTCACCCGTGTGTAGCGTGTGTATGTCGCACATTCACCGCACTTAACATTCCCCAAATATTTGTGGCTCTTACTGTAACACCAACACGGCATTCCACACATACAACCGCTCGACTGAGTTTAAGAATCGAAATATTTTCTCATTACTACAAATGTTAGTTCTCTTTATTTCTTTTTTAGCTTCTGCCCGCGTTTTCGTCCGCGTGAAACTTTTTGTTCCCCCTACTCACACCGTCGCATCGCATCGCCTGCCTGCGCTATTACATTGTTTTCGCTCAGCGAAAACTTCTGGCTTTTTTTTCTTTCAAACATCTCGCTTGGACCCCTAGGAGTTGAGCAAACTCCTAGGAGTCCTAGCGTGATATTTGATAGCCTATAGCCTTGTAGGGAAGCTCACAAAAGGAATATTTTTTCCAGTTTTTGCAATATTTTTCATTGATGCTCCGCTTTTATTGGTCGTATCGTGATATTGTAATATCTTTCATACTTAGCCTTTCTTGATAAATGGACTATCCAACATAAAAATATTTTTTCAATTCGAACCAGAAGTTCCTGAGATTAGCGCGTTCAACCAAACAAACTCTTCAGTTTTATAATATGATAAGTACTAGTAGCGCCCCTCGGTTTCACCCGCATAAGTGTTGATCCCGAGGGATTATCGGGATAAAAAGTATTCTATGTGTTATTCTGATGTATAAGCTATATTACTGTAAAGTTTCATCAAAATCCGTTCAGTAGTTTTTGTAGTTGTATGCTCCCTTGGCAAACAATCTACTATTACTTCACTATTAATTACACTTTTCCCGAATGCCAGAAGTGAGTGTAGTGATAATATAGTAGGTACATACTAATTCTAAGGCGTAGTGACACTGACGAAATGTAATTCGTTTTTATATAAAAGGCCTTTACGTAGGCACACGTTCTGCATAACATATTCTGAAGTATGCGTTAGGCATACAGGTCACTTAAAGTATATCTCACTTTAATGTTGAGTTATTTTTAAAATATATGTCTGCTATGGAGAAGTTCATATTCGTACATGTGTAGTGTATCTCGCGGCCGACTGCTCGCATGACGGCTATCAACGTTAATAGTGTTATCATTATCACGTAGATAAGATTAGATGGATGCGATTAGATCGCGGTTGGCTGTCGCGGAGTAAATAACTCGCAGAAATAAGACAAATTGACATAGGTATACATAATATTAAGCATGTGACCGTCATGTTTGTACTACGAGTTTTCAGAATTGTGATTAAAGTTGAATGTTTGCAAAAGAAGGTGAGAAGTGAGATATAAAATAATATTGTAATTAAATATTAAAGTTCATGTTTTTGCTTCAATTGTAATAAATAAATATTGAAAATAATTATTATTGAGTTGTATGGTTAAGGTTTTTATACACTAATACATATGTACCGCTTAGTATGAAAGTTTCCCGGCGCGGCGTGGCGCATGCAGTTGTGGTCATTTTCCATATAATAATAATAATAATAATAATAATAATAATTTATTTCTAAGTATATGGTACATTGAGATCTTAAATTAAACATTGATTCACATATACTACCATTGCTGGTGTAGAAAAATTAAATAAGGTAAGTGCATGCAAATCATAGACATTACAATAAAAGTGATATTCAATTAATATAATTATTTTGAATTTATATATTTAATTTGATACAATAATATTGATTTGGATTAATTGATTAGGATTATTTGTAATGTTAAAATATTATTTTGTCAACCATAAAATACAGAACAAGACAAGACAAAAAAAAAAATAATAATAATAAAAAATTGCATGTCAAAAATATAAATTCTAGTGTCAAAATATTAATTTTATTGTCAAAATACTAATAGCATAGAATAATAATTTCAATGTCAAAAAGTATGATTTAAAAATTCATTAACGGAATAAAAACATATGTCTAAGAGCCAAGTAAACATTTTACATTTGAATTTATTAATTGGTAACATTCTCAAGCCAGATGGTAATTTATTATAAATTTTTACTGTCATACAACTGGCATTTCTACTGTATAGTTGCAATCTCTGAGGAGGTACTAGCAATTTCCCAGCATTTTTTTTACTCAATCTTTGGGAGACTTGTTCATTTAATAGGAATAAATGTGGGTATTTTTTTACAAATAAACAAACCTCAAAAATATACAGGCACGGGAGTGGAAGAATTTTTAATTCTTTAAATAATGGCCTGCAATGGTCTAAATATTCTGCTCCGCTCATGGCTCTGATACATTTTTTTTGTACTTTGAATGCTCTGTCCACATCCACTGAATTACCCCATATCACTAGGCCGTAACGCAATACTGATGAAACATACCCATGATATGCATTGAGGACAGTTTGTTTACTAGACACCAGTCTTAACTTGCGAAGGGCATATACAAACTTATCAAGCTTGTTACATACTCTTTCTACATGTTCCTTCCAGTTCAGTTTATTGTCAATTATTATACCTAAAAATAAAGCCGATGGTTCTATCCGATATGACATGCACGAACGCCTTTATTAATTGTATTTTTTTGGAATTTGTATGTGTTAGTATTTTAATGAGGACTATGTTCTGCAGTAGTGAATGTATACTGACAAGTGAGATAGGTCCGTGTTACGTTATCAGTCAGCCATTGTGGTAGGACCATTCGTTAATTAAAAAAATGTAAAGAAAATGTATTTCTTATTATTATTTAATCTTATATTAATACTTTTTAGTCAGTAATACCAAAGAGTTTATTGACAGTTGTGCGGGTGCAGAGAGAGAGGCTGTGGAGAGATGTCAAGATAAAAATAGAATAGAATAGACATCGAAGATTGCAAAATAGATTTTTGGTTGTAAATATTTTAATGAATAAATATTATTAGAACGAGAATCGACAGGTGTTATATAACGCTTAAAATTTCGTTTCTTTGATTCAGGTATGTTATAGTTTATAAATACTTTCATCGTTTTAGTTTATATTTTATTTATTAATTCAATTGTAAATATTATATTCTTTGATTACAGCAAAACATTTTGGTTTTATTGTTACACCTACGATACGAGAACAAATATCTTATAAAACGAAATTTTTTGTTAAAAAAATATGTCCAAAATGGCGAAACTTCGCTTTGAGTTCACTTGCCTGGAAGTGATTGAAAAACGAATGTTATGTCTTTAAGCGCAATGGTCACATCTGATAATAAAGTATACGCAATACCAGAAGAGTTACAACCAGCTTCTTTTCATGTGGAAATAATAAAAACGGCTATGTATCGTAAAATAAATAATAGTTCTAAGAAAGGCACCAGACAAGAAGTTTGGATAATAATGACAGAAGAACTTATATGGATGAAGATGATAATTTGCAATTTGGGGATCAGTTTCTGGAAGAGATAAATCATGAACAATTTGCTGATGCACATCAAACTGAACCTGGTACATTGAAGAGATTATTGGAGAAATTAAGAGAAAATTCACAGGAACATAAACGACAGAACTTAAAACACATTGCAGAATAGTTTGTAATTGAAAAAAAAAATACAAGCAAAACTTCGAATGCAAACCAGTGGATGAATATTTTTGAAAAATAATGTATACGCTTTGATGTGACAACAGATGAAAATAAAATATAAATACTCAGATTATTCATGGGTAAGTCTTGAATGGATTGGTACGGCTCAATGACTATAAAATTAACAATGATCTCGGAATGGTCAATATGGAAAAATAAATTCCGTGAAACGTTTGCAAACAAGGGATGGATTCCAGTTACTTGTGTATCATTGTTTAAATACAAGGATGGTTCATTGTTGGATTGTTTATGCTATGAGACAAGAGCAACTCTTATTAGATATGAAAGAATCAAATTAAGAAGGTAGCTTGATAGATCTTATTGCGGCTGGTTTACCGGAATTTGTTCTTAATAAAATTGATAGGGAAATGTTAACACGGCACATTGGATTTATTTAATGAAGTAAGCAAGTACTTACGAACAGATTGTAAAAACTTTTTTACAAAAAAACAACCGACTTCCAAAAAAACACTACAAAGTGAAAAATAACCTTAATTTCGGAAGTCGGTGTCGTTGGTTTCGCATTTTCTTTTATTGACACCGACTTCCGAAATTAAAGTAATCTTTCACTTTATAGTGTTTTTTTGGAAGTCGCTTGTTTTTTGTAAAAAAGTTTTTATACTTTTTAGTGGGTTAATTTGCAACTTATCTAAGTTACAATAGCCTAATGTCAACTGCTCATCACCTTTTTACAAAATATTGCTTTTCCCGATACAGGAACGTTAATTGTTGAGGAGTTCTCCTTGTAAGAAAGTACCCAAATCGGTATAGGTGTACCTATAAAATTTGAAGGTTTCCTTCGATTTCCTGGGGATTCCCTCATCAGGTTCCGATTTGGTGACAATGGGACCACCTCGGGAGCATACCCTTCGTCGAATTGAGAACCTCCTCCTTTTTTGAAGTCGGTTAAAAACATACATAAAGTCGAACATATAAACTCCTCCTTTTTGGAAGTCGGTTAAAAAAAAAAGAGCTTTGCGGATAAGAAAAAAAATTGTATCAAGGAACCAAAGGTAAAAATGAAGAACTAAATCCATGTAAAATTTGGGAAAAGCGAATTAAAGGTACACGGTATCACTCTGAGGCTACTTGTTGGTTTAGAATAAAAGAAGATGATAAAGTGAAGAAAAGTTTCATCAATTAAAACAATTCAGTCATAGAAGTTGAGTTAAATTAAACTGACCAAAAACACTAACTGTAACACCAATAATAAATGTCAAACTTCTGCTGAATGGAACAGTAGGAATAGATGGAGCTTATGATTCAGGCTCAAATGTTTCTTTGATGAATTCAAAATTATTGAATATAAAAGGAAGAGGTAACAATATGAACGAAGCACATTTAGTAACGCATAATGGTGTTATTAAAAGAAGCGGTTTGGAAACTTTACATGTTAAAATATTTGATCTGGAAATAAGTGTTACCTAATGTGTAAAAGAAAGAAAAATATTTATTGCAACTCGTATAGGAGGATCACAAACTACACTAAACACAGTCTAAAATGTAATACGAAATTATATAAAAAATAAAAAAGTAACAAAAAGAAAAATGAAACAGAAAGTCCTATACGAGGCCAAAAGACATGATGCTGCTGATGTACAGTCAGCAAAGGGGTAAGCATGCTGGGTCGTCGAATATGGTTGAAGTTTACTAAGGCACCGATTGATGTTTTCGAATGAAATTTAATTTGATAAATGAAGTGTTTGTTTTATAATAATTTAATTAAATTTTATTCGAAAACATCAATCGGTTTTTTACTAAACTTCAACTATATTCGACCACCCTGCATACTTATCTCTTTTGCTAACTGTACCTTATTGATGACAAGAATTTCAAGTACGATAGGATTGGACTTTATAAAAAGTTCAAACTAATTCAAGGTGAAGATTTAAAAATAACTCGTAGACAGAGTTTAAATAATGTGTAAGACATTTCTACGGATAAAAAAGCAATGGCACTATACAAGAATACAAAATAAATTTTAATGAGCATGTAAAAGAAGATTTTTAAATAAAAATAAATCATTTGAATCAATTTCAAAAGAACTGATTTGCAAATATGATTCTATTTTTACGAAATATAAATATGATGTGGGCACTGTTAATGGATATTTATGAAGCGAGATAGACATATTATTGGTGGACAAATATTGTAGTAAGAGACCTTATAGATACACTGTTGAGGATAAAAAAGAAATAGAAGAACAAATAGAAAAATTACTTGATAGCAAATTAATGGAAGAATCATACAGTCCATTTGCTGCACCTGTTACATTAGCATTCAAAAAAGAGGATACCAAAAAATCTAGACTATGTATAGACTTCAGAGACTTGAATAAAATAGTAGTACAACAAGCTCAACCATTTCCGTTGATTGATGATCTATATAAATAAAAAGAGAAGTCCTGACTGACTGACTGACTGACTCATCAACGCCCAATCCAGCACATTTAAGTCAAATGTGCTGTGGCTACTTTCAAGCCCGCTTAGTCGAATCTGTTGAAAAACAGTTCACCTAAATAATGAAGTGATGGCTATCAAACTTAGATTATTATCAAAATGTCAGCGGGATCGTGTCCTCGGCGGCGGTCAGCAGAACTAGACGTTACTAGTCATGAATGATTAATGTTGCGAGCTGTCAGCGTCAGCACACGGGTAGCTCGCGACACGGCGACGACCGTGTAGGTGCGCGCGGTGCCCACGACACCCCCCTGACACCCCCCACACCCCCGCGATATTAGGAAGCAAACAAACGTCTATAACGAGCGTCAACGTCACATATTAGCCGACACATGTCACAACATTCACAGAACCCGCTGATAGTACGCTGTAGTAGTATCATGCATTTGTGTTTACGATATGTGATCGATATAAGAATTTTTATCACGGTGAGATTTTTACAGAATCGATCGGCAGTACAGTATCAGGTAGCAAGTTCACCTCACTATTACTTGTCACTACATTTTGGATATCTGCATCTTGTCCACAGAACACACAACACGGAGCAACAGTCTCAAGCGCGGTGTGGTGCGCAGTCAGTCGGCGCCGACCACTCACACTCTCCGACTGTGTAAGTGCACTTTGCTCCACTCACTGTCTACCCGTATGTTCTGCGTCACAACATGTCAGAAGGTACTCTGCAAGTACCTAAACAGTAACATTTCAACATATTCATTGTGAAAGTTGCTTTCTGAATGTCTAGATAATGATCGCCTGGGGGATTGTCATTAGTGTTAGTTTGTTGTTAGTGTTACTGAAAGGTCGCCCTTATCCCATTAGCTCACTCTAATTCTGTGCGCTAGCGAAGAAGTTTCTGACATTACACTTTCTTGACAACAGACCCTCGCCTCGCGAAGCGCATGTCGCACACTAATATAATAATGTCACGGTAGGGCTTGAGGTACTGACATCAGGGTGTGGGAGCTGAGCTGGTAACTTGAATAGAACTGTGTCAGTTCACTGGTGTGGAACACTACCCAAGCGATTAACAGGTATTAGGACCTATTTTTCTATCTTCAGATTACTTTTATTTGAAGATTAAAAATTGCGATTTGACAGGTTTTGCATAGAAAATCTGTCAAACCGCCATATTTTTTCTTCATTTAAAGGTTACCTGACGATGCAAATATCGGCCCTAAGAGATTCTTACTATTGAACTAAGGGCTAATGTTTCAAACGACCGATATTTTGTATTCGTGGAGTAAAATTGACGGCTGACAGTTTTTGTATGGAAGAACTACAAATGTATGCATTACTCCCGGCCATGTGTAAGAGGAACATGACAGATCAACGACAAATATCCAAACAGACAGACTATCACATACATAATGTTGGTTGGGATTAACATTATTTCACAAGATCCAGGTGTTTTGTCAGTAAATAACATATTCAATGATAGAATTAGCATTAATGTGATGAATATTAAATAGTTTAAGAATATTGATTTTAGAAACTGTATTGTAAGCGGTTACTTAAGTCCAACAGATATTTTTTTCACACGAAAACGTCGATATTAGCCGCGTCCTGTGTTCAAGGACCACAGCTGAATAACTAGTATCTTAACAACAACTTTGTTGTGCTCTTGTTTATACTTATAATACTATTTAAATGGTATATTTATTATGATTATGTATAAACATTAGATAAATATTGAGTATTGAGACTTTAGTAAGGCTGTTTGTTGGAGGCAGCATGTGCCGAATGGTCTACACTGCAGAAGGCTGCATGAGACGCGTCGTATTGTGCTCGCGACTCTCAGCAGTGAGGGAACGACGAAGAAGATTGTGACTTTCAAACTAAATTCGGTTGAGTGACGAGAGAAAATAAAGCATATTCGATCGCAGTTCAAAGTACACTTTGTGAACAAGCATACTATAAATTGAATGCTTGGACCATGCTGGTCCTGATCCATAGGACAATCTACAGTCTAGATAAAACCAAACTGGTTGCTAAATTAATTGTAAATTTATTCTTTTTGATATTGATTTACTTTCTTAACTCAGACCCTGACTTATTACATGTTAATTTTTTTCAAATGAAAATCGTCTACTTTTACAATGTTTGTAAATATGTGAGCACCATTTATCTATCACATAATTAATTTATATGTCATGGTTTCATTTTTAAATATTTTACCTTTTGTGGTATAGTAATTCTGTTTTAGGTGCATCGTCTTCACATTATTAGTTTAAAAAACATTTTTAAAGAGTAACGGTGGAGTTTCTTGCCCATTCTTCTCCGTACGAACACTACCTTTTGGAAGGCGCGATTAGAATCAATTCTATTTTATTGTAATTTTTGACATTCAAAAGTGCCTTTTATGTGCCAATTTGAAACAAATACTTTGACCTTGAAATATATTTCTGTGCTTACTTTGATCGCGTAGTATTTCGGAAGAAAGGCTAGCCGTCCCACTAACATGTCGGAGTGACGAAGAAAGGCTAGCCGTCCCACTAACATGTCGGGGGTGACGAAGAAAGGCTAGCCGTACCACTAACATGTCGCGGGTGACGAAGAAAGGCTAGCCGTCCCACTAACATGTCGGAGTGACGAAGAAAGGCTAGCCGTCCCACTAACATGTCGGAGTGACGAAGAAAGGCTAGCCGTCCCACTAACATGTCGGAGTGACGAAGAAAGGCTAGCCGTCCCACTAACATGTCGGAGTGACGAAGAAAGGCTAGCCGTCCCACTAACATGTCGGATTGACGAAGAAAGGCTAGCCGTCCCACTAACATGTTGGAGTGACGAAGAAAGGCTAGCCGTCCCACTAACATGTCGGAGTGACGAAGAAAGGCTAGCCGTCCCACTAACATGTCGGAGTGACGAAGAAAGGCTAGCCGTCCCACTAACATGTCGGAGTGACGAAGAAAGGCTAGCCGTCCCACTAACATGTCGGAGTGACGAAGAAAGGCTAGCCGTCCCACTAACATGTCGGAGTGACGAAGAAAGGTTAGCCGTCCCACTAACATGTCGGAGTGACGAAGAAAGGCTAGCCGTCCCACTAACATGCCGGAGTGACGAAGAAAGGCTAGCCGTCCCACTAACATGTCGGAGTGACGAAGAAAGGCTAGCCGTCCCACTAACATGTCGGAGTGACGAAGAAAGGCTAGCCGTCCCACTAACATGTCGGAGTGACGAAGAAAGGCTAGCCGTCCCACTAACATGTCGGAGTGACGAAGAAAAGCTAGACATGTCGGAGTGACGAAGAAAGGCTAGCCGTCCCACTAACATGTCGGAGTGACGAAGAAAGGCTAGCCGTCCCACTAACATGTCGGAGTGACGAAGAAAGGCTAGCCGTCCCACTAACATGTCGGATTGACGAAGAAAGGCTAGCCGTCCCACTAACATGTTGGAGTGACGAAGAAAGGCTAGCCGTCCCACTAACATGTCGGAGTGACGAAGAAAAGCTAGCCGTCCCACTAACATATCGGAGTGACGAAGAAAGGCTAGCCGTCCCACTAACATGTCGGAGTGACGAAGAAAGGCTAGCCGTCCCACTAACATGTCGGAGTGACGAAGAAAGGCTAGCCGTCCCACTAACATGTCGGAGTGACGAAGAAAGGCTAGCCGTCCCACTAACATGTCGGAGTGACGAAGAAAGGCTAGCCGTCCCACTAACATGTCGGAGTGACGAAGAAAGGCTAGCCGTCCCACTAACATGTCGGAGTGACGAAGAAAGGCTAGCCGTCCCACTAACATGTTGGAGTGACGAAGAAAGGCTAGCCGTCACACTAACAAAGTTCAAATAAAACGCGCGCAATCGTTAGCTGTGTTTAAGAGACTGGTGAAGGAACATTACTTGTTGTTGTGATCTTGTTTTCGTAACGCAATAATCTGTAGTCGTCATTTATTTTCGTTGTTTGTATGTATATTTAGTATGTATTTATTTATGTATCTATTATATAGCTTATATGTATATATATATATTATATTATCTATGTATTTATTATAGTATCTTTATTATGTTGCACCACTGACAACCCCATTTTTAAATATCCACGTAATCACTGTCCATTCCAAGGTTACCTGGAAGAGATCGCAGAAAGCGATAAGGCCGCCCATTGTATGTTTTGTAGTAATAATTGTTTTTTTTTTTGTTATGTATTTTCTGGTGTACAATAAAGTATATATAAATAAATAAATAAATAACAAGTTGGAGTGACGAAGAAAGGCTAGCCGTCCCACTAACATGTCGGAGTGACGAAGAAAGGCTAGCCGTCCCACTAACATGTCGGGGGTGACGAAGAAAGGCTAGCCGTACCACTAACATGTCGCGGGTGACGAAGAAAGGCTAGCCGTCCCACTAACATGTCGGAGTGACGGAGAAAGGCTAGCCGTCCCACTAACATGTCGGAGTGACGAAGAAAGGCTAGCCGTCCCACTAACATGTTGGAGTGACGAAGAAAGGCTAGCCGTCCCACTAACATGTCGGAGTGACGAAGAAAGGCTAGCCGTCCCACTAACATGTCGCGGGTGACGAAGAAAGGCTAGCCGTCCCACTAACATGTCGGAGTGACGAAGAAAGGCTAGCCGTCCCACTAACATGTCGGAGTGACGAAGAAAGGCTAGCCGTCCCACTAACATGTCGCGGGTGACGAAGAATGAAAATAATATCGCAGGCTCGAGTTAGTATAGGGTGGGACAACTAGAAAGAGTGGAGTGTACCTAAACATATTAATGTTCACACATTGACTTAGCTCTAGACGAGTAACGTCATCCTACTGACATTCTTCAGACACATTATTGTAACTAAACCCACGTTAGTAAGACGGTGGAATCCAAAGTATCTATTTATTATTTCTTTTATTTTCCTTTTAGTATAGCTTTCAATCAACAAGATATTAATTATTTTTATAAATTCTTATGAGCGTGAGCAAAACTTTACAGAAGCCTATGATGATAAATAATTAATAAAAAAAGTAATTCTTACTCATTTGCAGCCGTTTGAGATAATAGTATAGAATGCTGATGTTTGTGCTCCTAATGCGATTTATTTATCGTAAGTCTCGATGTCTATCCTACCCACAGTTTAACTAAAGATGGGTAACTCTCGAAAGCAAGTTATTTAATTACGTTAATTTAGATGTCATTCATCTGCAAAGACAAGAGCGATTGATCGTAACGTAATGATAAGTGATGTGATTTATTTGCTAATGAAACTGCCGGGAGTAACTATGTACTACAGATGAGGTCAACTTGATAATAAATTTATACCTCATGTCAAAAATGTGTCTGACAGACACACGGTGCGTGAGTGACTGACAGAGTTTAGAGCGAAAAACACAACGACGTAGTTCTGAGTGCTCCTGGCGCTGACGGCCCAATCCAAAAACACAACGACGTAGTTCTGAGTGCTCCTGGCGCTGACGGCCCAATCCAAAAACACAAAGACGTAGTGCTCCTGGCGCTGACGGCCCAATCCAAAAACAATGGGGCTATAGCTCTTTTATGTTAAAGTTTAAAATAAATACAATTACGATACGATACTTTCTAACTGTTTCTACATGCTCTAAAATCTAAATAAAGAAAAACTTTTACTTTCAAGAACCTAAAGTATGCTAATTAAATGATTAATTAAAATCGATCAAGACGATCGCGGCGGCGCGGGGGGCGGGGGGTGGTAGGGCCCGGCGTGGTTCTGGTCAAGTAATAAACATTAATCACATTATTATACAACAAGTTGGCGTGCTATCGCATGATAATTATCAGGTGGCAATCATCTCACGAGATACGCAGATTATTATCATCAAATAACAATAATCTCAGAACGTATAGATTTGTGGAATTTATAATCATTTAAAAGTATGCGTAGAATAACTTATGAGTGGTTTATCCGATAATAATTTATTATACCTGCCTAGTGAGATTTGCTCCTAACATACGTAACACCCACAACACAAACTTGACTACTCTGAAAGATTCATATTTCATTACTAATTTAACCCGCGGCTTTGTCCGTATCATGTTCTTTGAGATGACTATAAACATGGCTATTTAAAAAATATAATAATTACGATAGAATTTCGCCGTTCAAAAACAGTCTCTGCTTAATCAAACTGAATCGGATTGACTTTTAATGTCTAAAAATCATTGCAATTTTCATGATAAATATCAGTTGCTAACAAACTGAATTCATTATTAAAGACTAAACTGTTCGGTAAACTAGAATTAAACTTGTCTGATTATTTTTACCTGTCAACATGGAACATGCAGAAGTGATTGTTATTGTGACGTCAACTGACGCTCAAACTCCTGAGTAGGTAGAATGCATATTCTACAAATTTACTTTTAATGATGACAAACTGGAAATATTTGATGAAATTTGTTTTATATTTCTTCTATGTTAGTCAAAATGAAAGAGAAACAAATATTAATAACGGAGAACAAGAAATAATAAAATTCGAACAGTGACGTATTGCAGCAGGTTCGTTGAAAAGACATCAACGCGCGCGAGCGGCTGCGGTCATGATCGTCGCATTGAGCTAATGATTCACTATTGTATATACAGCTTGAAATTGCGTTTAGAACTAACGGTTAATTTATCTAATATATAAAATTCTCGTGTCACAGTGTTAGTTACCATACTCCTTCGAAACGACTTGACCGATTTTTATGAAATTTTATATGCATATTCAGTAGATCTGAGAATCGGCTACTATTTTTTTTTTGCAAAACGACGTTTGCGGGGTCAGCTAGTATTCCTATATTATTCGTCAAATTTTAAGTTAAGAACCACACCAGTTAAAATCGTCATGACGTGTCCAGTGCTCCTGGACACTACGACGTGTTAGTGCAAAATAACAGACCTTTGTTGTGACGAAGCTGTCTTGGTACCTCCTCAATAAGAGGTTGTCTATGCTAAGATTCTTTTCCGGTGGTATCTTAATCAGTTGGAACCTATGAAGCAGGACGACGATGGCGCGACTGCCTGCTGGCTTCACTGAATACTCTGATGGTAGTCTGCGGGAGCCATGTCCGCAACTATATATGTTCAGTGCTATCAACGGCTTTATCGATAATGTTCCGCCGATTAACTCGTTTGGTAATTACAACAGTTACGACATCCTTACGTTAATGATTATAACTTCTGAAAGCTTTCATGTAAATATGTAACTTGATATTCTAGTTTCACCTGTACGATGTTAATTGCGTAAGTAATCAATAGCTTCATAAAATCGTCTTAAAATAGTACCAAACGGTCACAATGAAAACTGACTTCACTAACTATTCATCCGCAAGCAAACACATATTTGAAATACCTTTGCGATTAGTTTTTTGTTAGTCAGTGCGAGAGAATGTTACCCGTAATTTAGGGTACTTCTAAAGGCAAACTGTTCACAGCTCACGAAGGTAAAAGGTTTGTTGGGAACATATAGACGCACGCACATATAGCACGAGCCAAGCGGCGACGTTGCGCAAACGTGACGCGGGCCCCGCGGCCCCGCCCCGGGCCCCGCGGGGTGCGCGTCGTCGTGTATTGTCCACGGCGCACTTATTGAGCTATCTGACAAGCGGAACACGGCTAATTGTTTGTGTGACAGAGACCATCTTACCCCTTAACCACGAGTGTGACAGAGACGCAACACAACCCTATTAATCCCCCTATAAATAACCCGGCTCCTAATGCCGAGGCGCCATGCTTTTTTAAGTAGAGTGCGACCGAGCCGACGCGATACTTGCGTCCAGTATGGGCTCCACTCGGGAGCCGATAACGCAACGATAAGTGGATTAAACAATGAATGTCGGTGACTAGGTGTACCTAGGTATGTGTGGCGGGCCAGTGCTATTGTCCGCCGGTTATCTGCTGTGGGCCGACAGCATTCGAATCAATTCAATATTAATGGACCGTTTTAGATGTGTGCTCTACTGTGAGTACGTAGGTAAGCATATCTCAAGTGAAATTAGTTTTGAATCAATATCTAAACTAATATTATAAAGACACGGACGACACGGTTGGTGCAGTGGCTGAGCGATTGACTGCTGCGCTGCGTGTCGCGAGTTCGATTCCCGCACGGAACAAATATTTGTATTGCCTACAGGTAGTTGTTCCAGGTTTGGCTGTTTGTGTTTGCGAGTTTAAATGTTTGTAAACGCACCCACGATACAGGAGTAATTCATAGTGTGGGGCCACGTTTTTTTTTTTTTTAAAAGAAAAGATTTAATTTTTTGTATGTTTGTTTGTTACGCTTCCACGCTAAAACGATTGAATGGACTGAGATGAAATTTGGCACATAGGTGGACCATGACCTGGATTAGGACATAGGATACTATAGGACGATGACGAGTCTTCTCGTCGCGTACTCCACATACTAAGGTCCTCAACCAGTGCGTCCTGCCAGTTGTGACTTACGGAGCCGAAACGTGGACACTCACGGTACGGCTGGTTCATAAATTCAAGGTCGCTCAGCGAGCTATGGAACGGACTATGCTTGGAGTCTCTCTCAAGGATCGAATCCGCAACGTCGTGATCCAGCACAGAACCAAAGTTGTCGACATAGCTCACAAAATAAGCAAGCTGAAGTGGCAATGGGCCGGCCATATTAGCCGTAGAACCGATGAATGATGATGATCGGTAAACGTAAGGTGGGACGCCCTCAGGCTAGGTGGAGTGACGATCTTCGCTGGATGGTAGCAGCTGGATGAGAGTTGCCGAAAATCGAGTTCAATAGCGTGCAATAGGAGAGGCATATGTCCAGCAGTGGACTGCTGTAGGCTGATGGTGATGATACTATAGGAATTTTCCCTCAATATTCTTATGGGCTCGAGACTTATGCGTGTGAAACCGTGCGGCGCAGCTGGTTTTTCTACAAAGTTGAGCCGTATTGGGCAGTAAAAATGTTTCTTTTAAATTCGCTTTTAAGAATGTTAAGCGTACAGTAAAGCAATCGCGAGCCGGTCTGTCCAGATACTCATCTACAAGTGCTCATCGCGCGCAAAACGAGCTCCTCACGTTTATATACCTACTCACGGCATTACGAGCATCGCAGTTATCATTTTACGAGGAGTTTATTGGCTCGAGAAGATAGCCGCTAGATAAAACAGCTGTACGTTAAACAAACGCGAAATCCACGATGGCGCGATGGCGGCGACAAATTAGCCGATATTTAATTTTGTCTTCAGCGGTCATTTGTCAACACCGAGTCATTTATCAAGACGGCTGGGTCGCGGTAGAGGGCTGGGCGACTAAGTGCGAAATGTTCCCGGCCGTTCCACAGTTTTTTGTTTGGTGACGAGAGCTTAATCCGATGACGAGGGACGGCAAAAAAGGCGACTAATGGTTCGCGCTGATGTATCAATGACAGTGGCGCCCCCCGCGCCCCGCCCCGCATACCAACAAACAAACAAACACTCATCATGTCCCGTGCGGTGTTGATACTCGTAATGGACACCGCGCCGGTGAGGGCGCCACTGACGGTTGCACTACTTCGTATACAGTGTCGGTCACACCTGACGCCTTGGTGGAAATTCCTCCAGGAGGATATGGGATGGAATTAATATTGGCCGACGTCTGCTTTGAGAATTCGATGCCTCGTCTACATAATTATTGATTAGCACAATCCACTGATATCTTAAATCCGCTATTAAATATCTTAGACAGTACATAACTGTGCAGTCACTGACAGCAAGGATCTGAGGGGCAATTCTCGTAATTTTTAAGAACGTTCACAGTCTGATCTCAGTCTCAATCTGTCAAAAGTACCTCAAATTTCCATACATTTTGACAAGTTTTTGTAATTTTTTTGTCGCCGAGATGAAACTGTGACTAGATTTTGAACTGGATTCTTCATATGGGGTTGCTATCGACCGAACCGGTCGGTTCCAATGTGATGTTGGTGCTAACGGTAATTTCCTATTTAATTTATTGGCACGGAGATTGATGCAATTGAAGTGACTCTTCCTAGGAGGCCAATGGGCTGGTCGAGTGTGCGAACAGGGTTAACGCAAGGTACACGTATATGAACAGACCATAATCTATACTAATATTATAAAGAGGTAAAGTTTGTATGTTTGTAGGTATGTAGGGGGTAATCTCTGAAACTACTGGTTCGAACTGAAAAAATCTTTTTGTGTTAGATAGTCCATTTATCAAGGAAGGCTATAGGCTATATAACATCACGCTACGACCAAGAGTAGCGGAGTTCACGCGGACGAAGTCCCGGGCAGAAGCTAGTAAAGTATGAAGTAAAACGTAATTTTTCCTAAGTTTCGCATAGTGCAAGGCACGTTATATTATTATAGTCTGTATATAAGTTGACAGAATGAATGGTATAACTTTAGAATAGTGCCGCAGGAGGGGGGAGTTGGTACTTGAGGGGGAGGGAGGGGGGATTGACCCCTACCCCCTGGCACCACTCCCATGAAAAGGTAACTCACCGTTTCCGAGAAAAACGATTTTTTGTAACCTACCCTCAACACTCAAAAATTGCTTAAAAGGGCACGAGAAGGGGGTAGGGAGTGGGAAGGGGGAAGTGGGGCGTTGCCCCCTTTCCCCTGGTACCATTCCCATGAAAAGGTAACGCACCATTCTTATGAAAAATTGATTATTGTAACTTAACCTCAAAACACTTGTTGTCAAAACAAAGTTGTTTCTGCAACGTCTCCGGCGCTGCGGGAAGTGCAGCCCCTTCGCCCTTACGTAACAAAGGATAGGCATCCATGCTCACCTACGCAGCTTCGGCTTGCTGCAGCCTCAACCGCTACGGCTCGCACGGGTGCCTATGCTTTGTTACAGCGGGCGGGGGCTGCTCTCCCTCCGCGCCTCCGGTTTTTTATAAACACTCTAGGGGTAACAGCTAAAAGACTACGTGGAGTCGGGGTGCCCCGATTCGGTTTTGGGACAGGTTCGACCTATTTTAACCATATATTGACATGACGCAAATGGCGTAGTTTTTTTTTTTACGTTCCATTTCACCGATTATTATAGACCACAGACAATATACTGGACATACTGTACAGATTTGGTTGTCAATCGCCCATAATAACGTTTCGTTTTCCCTTTTTATCTGATTGAGGTTAGAAACAATTTTTATTAATTTCTCGAAAAATATGCATTACCTTGTAATAAGAGTGGTAGCGTTATAATCGGGGACCCAACACAAAGGGCTAAGGAAGGAACACGGGTGGGTTTTAGTCAGTAAGAGTCTGACACTCCCTTCTGCTCCACCCAGAGCGGGAGGGGTCATTGGATGATTTCCCATCCACAAAAAAAAAAAAAAAAAAGCCCTACCAGCTTTGACCCTTTTTAGCCCGCAACTCCTGCGGCACTATACTAAAGTCAAGCCGAATGAATCATTGAGAGCACCATTAGGACTCGCTGACGTGTCAGTACCATAGTCGATTGAAACTGGAACGCTATTAACGTTATCTGTTAGTGATCAGTAGCCATCGTCCGGTGTCGCGCGGAGACGTCCGGCGCCGTGCGGGTCGCCGGAACGCCCGGAACTATGCGGATATCGTAAATTTGTCCAATGTCCGAGAGTCCCAATGTTTCGCATTTTTTCTGCACGGTTACCTGCGCGTGCGGCGCCGGCGACACGTCACAGCGACTCGACGCGTTTATTGCCGTCTGTAAGTAGGTCAGAAGGGTTGCAGGTAGCCGGCGCAGGCGCAGGCTACCGCTCCACCGCGATGACGTCATGACGTGTCGCTGATAACAGCCCGCTGCTGATTACGCACCAATTAAAACAAGTATCGATCGGGGATCTGTAGTAACCAGCTAACTAACTTTAATAAATACTAAATGCAAGCGACTACGGGTGGACCGCAACTATTGGTTCCCTAAAACATTACTTTCTCTGCTAACTGTATAATCTCAATATTATTAGCGATAATCTAGTCTAGGTAGGTATGTGTTCGATGGCTGATCGTATAAAGCGTTCTATGAATATCTATTCCCGTCAACATGCCTGCAGACTGTTGTGTGTTTGGAGGCTTTCAGAAGCTGCTAGATCATATGTGGTGGTTAGTGCGAGGTCAATGGTGCGGCGGGAATGCTAACAGTACCTAAGGCGCGTTAGTGCGCGTGCCTGGCAGCGCTCCCAGCGCAGGCGCACATGAGTCGGGCAACGCAAGAAACGCATCGCACAACACACGGTGATTGCGCTGGACTGCTGGTGCCGCCAGTAGTGTTGTTGTGCGCGACACAAGTCCGTTGCAGAGGAGGAGTGCTAACAAAGCGCTTGATAGGTACATACTCGTATAACTAACGTTTTGTAATTCTTAGAAAATTAAAATAATATTTAAGCATCATCACATCACTTAATAATAACAACACCAGCCCACTACTGCCCCCTGCAGCGCAGCGCCTGTTCTCATACACAGAAGGATGAGCATTGATCAGCACGCTCGCTCAAGACGGGTTGGCGATTTCAGACTTACATGTAAGTATTAACTATACCTAAGTCCAGGTTTTCTCAAGATGTTTTTCCTTCACCGATGTCAGTTCTGGTCAAAATAAACTCAGAAAGTACATATGAATTGCGAAATTCACATTGGTACTTAGCATGAGAGGCGAAGCTTTAACCACTAGGCCATTTTTTATTTGAATATTTTGCATATTCTAAAGTAAAATGTATCGAAACTACTTATTAAAAAAACCATCTCGTATACCTACATCTTACATAAGCAAATAAATAATTTCTAACAACATTATTCTGTTTCCATAATCAGGTACCTAAGTGAAGTTTCTAGTTATAATTAAATATATATTATGTTGGTATTGACGTATTTATGTAAATACAGTCAACCCTTTCATACCTTCGTCAGACTGCCAGAGTTACAATAATACGTAAACGTGCCTTCTGTTCTGTCCACTTCTGAACCCAACTTCTGCATTAATCACCATGTTTTATTTTCAAACACGCCTAACGTTTCGCTTAGAAATTGGAAGTCAATATTGAGCTTTACCAAACTATTAGTTATTGAACTATCTGTAGTAACGTTACTTCGTATAGACACAGTGCAGTTATATGTAATGCGCTACGCGATAATGTTCTCGGCTACTGAAACTTTCACATGCAACTGTATTGCTCTGCGGACACCATCGTATCAGATAACGCGGAGACTGCGAGGAATGTGGAGCGTCGGCGCCGCACAATAGCCTGCGCCTGCGCCGGCGCCGCTCACCGACATTGTCGCTTGTAAGTACAATCGATGGTACTTCTTCGTTACAGTTAGGCACGGTCATATTCACAAATAATATTGTAAACTTGGTCATTGATAGCAAATTCATGCAGGAAAACTACTAACAAATTTCACACCCGGTAACAAAGACACAGATTTGTTTCTTTCGACTTTGGGCCTTTTAGATATTAGTACCTACTTGCCTGTTTTTTAGCAAATGAAAATTGTTCAAATTGTAATTTGACGTGTTGTACCGATGAACGCAATTTCTGTTTCAAGATTCTAATGGTTGGAAGAATAGAATCACGGCAAGGAATCGTTAAACATAGTCATGTGTGAGGAGGCCTTGTGGATGTTTTTCAATTATATTTTACGAACTTTGAAGTTCATCAATGACAATCAAAATTGACCTGATTTTAGTTTTAATCACCTACAGTTTTACCACAAAACAAAATAACAATATCCACATATCGGCAATATCGTAAGCATGTATTGTGTGTGTGTGTAGTACATAAGTAGCCGAGCTGTCAGCTATTAGCGAGTAACAGAGCGGAACAGTTTTTACTTGAAGATCGCGGAGCTACAATTAATTAGCTGATTTACTGCCACTTGCTGCCGGCCGCTGTGAACGCACTCGCATTATATTCTGACAGGAGGTACTGGTACTAAGAACTGGCAGGTAGAATGTACTTATCACACATTTATGTTGTGTTACATACTTGAATGTTTACAAGTCGTAATAGAGGCCGGTTGTTACGTACGCCAGTGTTATTATTGATTACGTAAAACTAAACGAGGTTTGATATTATAGAGATGTGCTTTGTTGTGTAGGTAACGTGTTTGAAATAGTTTGGCTTAATTTAACGGAGCACTTTTAGAAAATACAGATAGATAAACTGAAAATGCGGATCATTTTGAAGTAAGGTCTACCTTATAATTATTGCACAATGACACTTATTATTGGCCATTGGCACAAAAGTCAAAATGAAAGTTCCTTCTTTTCTTTATCTATGTCCCTAAGAAAGCTAAAGGGTGTCTTAACAGGTAAACAATACTAATAAAGGTCTTTTTAAGGAGGATTACAAGTTTTAGTTTCCGACGGCTGCGGCTGGCAGTTGCCATGTAAACCTACAAGTTTTGTTTGTTATTGTAGAGTATTTTAACATCTGTGTTACTGTGTTGTAAAACACGACGCTATACAAAGCCTTACCTGATTACCTCAAGACGTTTAAAATTTCTCCAGTTTGGCAAATACAAAGGGCCACCAGGACAGGCAAGTGGGTCAGTACCAATGACTATACAACCTCTAGTGGTGTTATTCTCTTTGGTCAGTACCGACTGGCCTGTCCTTCCCTTTGTGTTTCCTTTCTTTGTGTCGATGTCGTTCGATGCAGTGCACGGCAACACAACCACCATCACAGCCTAGTTGTTCTCATAATGCTGATGAGAACATGAACAGTAACAACAAAGTGCAGTACATATCCGTCGTGAAGCCGGAATGCTGATGTCAAAAAGCTATCTGAAGTCTTCCCGTACGTCGACTAGCTAATAATGATGATACTCAGAAAGAACCTGATCACCGAACTTGACTGTTCAGAAACCAATGTCTATGGTTAACATAAAGTATGCAACACTCACTTGTGAGAGCAGGCCGGTGGCTCCGGGCTGCCGGCGGTGATGATGACGCTGTGCTGTCAGACCGTCAGCTGCAATGTATCACTGTCACTGGCACGAGCTGATGGAACACTGGGATCACTGATGCGAGCGATAGCACGAGCACGTCGACGCGTGTAGTCCTGCCGGCGAGCGCGCGCCCACTGGCGCGAGAGGCGGCGCCAGCCTCCGCCCCGCCAGCGAGGGGCGGGGCTCGCCCCACACGTGAGGAAATGCGCTTTTCCATAAATTGCAGCGCTCATGATGTAGTCGCACGTGACGCGTCATATGACGCGGGGCGCGGGCGGGGGCGCAGGCGGGGGCGCGAGGGCGCGGGCCTCGGGTGCTGGTCAGAAGGGGGGCGCGGTGGGCGGCCGCTATCGCGAGTAATGGGCGCCGCGCGGAGATTTATAGAGGGGTTAGTTTTCGGGCCCTAATGGAATTAGTGCTGCGTTTTTGTTTATACTCACGGCGTCGCAATCAATCGTGCGAGTGTTCGCTGGCCCCCTGCGCCCCGCCTGCCTGCCCCCTGTGCTCCGGCCGGCGCTAATTAATCGCCGGCACCAACGCCAGTTGATCAGCGGCTGAGCGGCGTCTCCTGGTGCTCTACCTACCGGTGCTCTACAACGCGGCACCGAGCCAGCAAGCTCCACCCATTCACTCCGATCAGTTTTAGCAAAAAACTGCTGCGTACTTAACAGTTGATTATCGTTTCGTTTAGTAGACCCGAGTGACTGCAACGTCAGCTCATCTTCATCAAACTCAGGAAAACAATAAAATTGTGAGATAGATATGAACTTGTGCCATATTCATCGCCACGATAGAAATACAAGAAGATGTGAGACCAGTTGCAGAGACTACTTACCTATGGGTTGTGTTCAGCTGTGGCTTCGACTGGTTAACGAGACAGTGCACAGTGAGAAGAGCATTGAAACTGACAATACATGCCAGGTCAGTACGTACTTGGCATGTTCTGGCAGCTCTATGGTTTTTATAATAGCATTCATTTTAGATTTAAGATTTCTTAGTACTGGCTAATCCCATCTACCTAGCTTTTTCCCAACTATGTTGGGGTCGGCTTCCAGTCTAACCGGATGCAGCTGAATTCCAGTATGTTACAAGGAGCGACTGCTTATCTGACCTTCGCAGAATAGTTACTGAGTAACATAATACTCCTTGGTCAGACTGGTTGTACACTTATTTTCGACTACCTGTAGGTACTAATAATAACTACAACACCCTACAGAAAGCTGCAAACCTGAACACATGCAGTGTTGTCCGGAAATTCCTGCAGAACGACAATGATGCACAAATATCATACCCACAAACATCACTCACCACCGCAACACAAAATCAAAACATTATATCACCACGCCATATATCATCAACTATCACTTAGGTTAGTACTTTCAGGGGAAGCACTTGGCTTTGGCCCGTGTTACCTTAAAAAACCGGCAGATCAGTGTCGAGATACAAAAATGTATAGGTACAAAATAATAATAATTATTGAGTGTGCAAGTCACCTCCTGCCATTTTATCCGTGTATATATTACCTAAACATTGATCAGGCAGGAGTCATAGCTCTTCCATAGTTTTTGGTAACCAGTCCACTTTAGCCACCCAAACCATAGTCTTTAGTAACATTACCATAGTCTATTTTTTATTTTTCCATATCTTGCAACAGTCCTACACCAACCGAGGGTTATCCTTGGGTGCACTTTCATAGTTCATACAGGGATAATCGTCGGTTGGCGTCGCATTTAATTAGAATTTCGTAAGGGGCCTCTGCGAGTTGGCTTCGGCCCCTCGTACGCCTTCCAAAGGACCGGGACCCCATGGTCCCGAGATATTTAAAGTCATAAAAATAATAATAATAAATACTTAATTTAGACCATGTCCATATTATTAAATACCTATTATACATTGTATGTAACTAAGAAACAGAGTATTTACGCTTCCAAACACCGTCAAAGGTGCCGGCCTCTGTAAGTTCGCTGATGCAGTCATCAGCTCCGTCAGTGGTCACGACTTACGGTCATTGCGGCACCAGGACGAGGCCACTAACTGTGACTGACTGACGGCCCGACGGACCTGGCGCGCTACCAAACGACATAAAGCTTACTGTGATGATTAAAAACTAGGTACCTATACATACAAAACATAACTGGCATGATGTGGGTGTGTTCTGTAGGGACACCTCTGCCACCGTCCGGGACGGCTGGCGTGATGGCGATGATATGTCACGAAGGGTCTTTATTACGTTACCACTATGTAAAATTGAATTTAAAGCTGTATCAAGATTAGTACGGGTAGAACTAATTACTTACGCATTCAAAAGCTGCCGCCTACAGAACAGTCTGACAGAATGATTGGAATATTACCTATACATTTATTCAGGATATGGCTAAGCCATTGCTTTATATGTTCGAAAAATGTATCTGCTAAACAACGTAAATAATGCAATGAATGTTGTTGAACTGTCAAAATACCTATTGTTAGTGTGTTAGGCAATTATCTCGTTGTAGTTGCCACCACATCACACATCACACATCACGGTATAGTAACCCGACGGTGGTGTAGTACGTTCCCACGAGCGCGGCAGCAGGCCAGCGCTATCAGAGCGGTGCCGTCGCCGGCGGCGGCGGCCGCACAACACAGAGTGAGCCGCACAATACACACACTACATCAGTCATCATAAATAATCGTTACTACACTATTGTACACACTGTTCGCTATTATCGGCTTCATTGAACTCAAGTGCTTGTCGTTTCCCGAAAACAGTAGACAACGAGAGCAGTGGCTCCTTACTGATTACGGAATCGTGAGAAACTTTTTCAAAAGTTAGGATTTGTTCCCGAGAGTTGTTGGTACGTTGCCACATCTCACACACAAGTAGCCAGTCCCTAAACAACTATCAGTAGGTACTTAGGTCATAAAAATATTTTTCCGGCGAGACTCGACCCCGTGAAGTATGGCGACAACTACTAACTACGCCACTACGACACCGTGCTTTCAAATTGACGAGACTTTATAGTAGAAAGTTTCTTATTGATGCTCTATTTGAACTAGTAGCTGTGCTAAACACTGAACTGGTAGCTACACTGTGTATATTAAAGTACTATTGAATAGCTGTGCTAAACACTGTGTATATTCCTAGAAGAGCTTGTTAGATATATTACAAAGTTTCAGAAAAGTAAAATTAATTAAATAGGTATGCATTATACGCATTGCTTTTTTGACACCGTCACGTAGCATTCCGTAGCATGTCGTAGCTTCGCGTAGCGATACGTAGCGTCACGTAGCCGTTTAAAAAAAATAACTTCAGACCTTGATCCATAATTACGAATATGATGTTAGTAATACACACTTATAAAGTATGTTAGTAAGTATCACATGTAGTTAATACAATATTTTTTATAAATTTAGGTCTCTGTTGCACTCACCTGATGCACCGGGCACATCACATATACCCAACGCGCCATAATGGTGCAACATGGCTTCTCACCGATGACCTTCAGAATGCCGTTGACTCTCCCGCGCACTCTGCGCCTCATGGACGCCATTCTTTTTCGCAGCATGGTATTACACACATCAGTACATGCTTCTGCAAATATTCCTGAGGCACTGCAGCAAATGTTATTGGCATTATTACCTATATTAAACTCTGAGGCCGTTATATGCCCTTTGCGTATATCGAACCCTCGGAGTGCACGTGTATAGAGATTGGCAAAAAGCCTTAAAAATAGTCACTTTAACTTCTGGTGTACAACGTGCAAACCTGCGGGCCAACATATTGCATCGGACAGCCAACCACCTTCGATCTCTTTCCATGTCGGCATCATCTTTTAAGTCGTCAGTAACTATGTGCCCTAAGTCTTAAAGTGCAACATCCTTTCAAGGGCCACACCGTTTGAACGAGTTTGAACATTGTCATGTGTTGCATGATAAATGGCTACAATATTTCTAGAACACATTCCTATAATTTAATCATGAATTGTCTACATCAACTGTTAGATAGTGCTCCAATGTAAAGAAGTAATTGTATTGAGATAAAGGAGTCATTAGTGCAGCACAATGGAGAAACAATTGGAGCTATTCCGGCGAGTGAAGGAATACGCGGTAACTGAGTAATCTGCGTGGGACGTGGACGGAACGCCGTGACGTCATCATAGGTAACTATTCAATTATTGCGAAGATCAAGAAGTCATATGTAGCAACTTAAATAAATAAAAATAACCTATTTACATAAGTATACAATGTACTTTAATTGCTCGACTTTAAATAATCGATATGTTTTATATCTGTGGAGGCTTGTTATTAGAAACTGGATAATATGTTGTTGTTACCTACTATTTGTAATTAGTCTGTAAGCCTTCTTAATACTAATAAATAAATAAATAATGAGAATTATCAAAATATAAATAAAATCTTACATATGTACGTCAATAATACTGTTAAGAACATTTTACAATTTAACATTGGTGGTTGATGATACCGACTAGAGTTTGATCGAAATTGGACGTTTGTTTTCGAGCGAAATCCGGCTCGAATTCTATTTTCGCCTAAAAGACGAAAACGAATAAACAGTTTATTTTATTGCTGATAGGTTTTTGTTTGTTATATAAAGGATCATACTGTAATCATTGAATCGAAAAAAAGTTGGAGTTAAGAAAATGCAAAATATTGTGTAACGTTAATTCATTTGTCTGCGACTATTTCTATTAATTATCTCAGTAATTTAAATTCAGGCAGGAATCTCTCCGAGGTAGGACCGTCAGACTTCCGCAACACATTAAGGGTCGTTATCGTACAATGATCTTATCAGTCGCCCTCTGATAAGATCTGTTAGTCACCTGTTACGACGCCCCTGATCTCCCTGTGGCGCCCGTCGCTTTCGATATTGTTGGGGCACAAGTTGCAGGCAATTCAAACAACCATTTGTAGCAATTAACTGCGTCATTGTTAGTTACGTAGGTTAGTACGTATTGAGAACAACGGGGAACACACAGTTTCATTAGTATACAGTCTAGTGACGTGGGCGGCCTACCTACATCTGGTTCCGGATACTGATCGTAAAAAGTCACATTGTCAAAACTGGGTGCGCCAAAGTTCACCTAAATTTTCAACTCCGATAAATCCGAAAATGTTCTTCCTAACATTTTTCATCCTAACGATCCCAATTCCTAACTACTCTGTCTCTAATGTTCATAATTTCGAAGCATTCAACTTCATAATGTCAGTAGCAATAAACATTTAATATACTTTTATTTGTTTTCCTATATTTTCTCAACATAACCATCTTTTACACTATTATTCAAAGTCATATATTTTTTGTTTAGATTTATTTTTATTCATAATAATCAGTATTATATACATTAATTTTGCGTAACTTTTACAGTTTTAGTTATTTTCACATTACATGTATAACATATAAGAATACGAGTAATAGTACCATGGTACAAGTAGTTAAATACATGTTTTCATATACCTACACATTTCAATTAAATTAGTTTAATATTAGCGACTATAGCTTTCAAATAATCACTTTTATTGGTGTATTTTGCTTTAAAATTCAATATAAATATTTAATTCTATCATATTTGTCAGTAGAATACGGAATTTCGATGCACAAAATATCGATAAATGATAATACGATGCTACAAAAATACGATGCACGTTACTGCGAAAGACTATATCTGCGAAGCCACTACACTTCGATGCACGTTACCGCGATAGATCTTCACTGCAATACTACTTAACTTCGATGCACGTTACCGCGATAGATCTTCACTGCAATACTACTTGACTTCGATGCACGTTACCGTGAAAGATTTTCATTGCGATACTAGTTGGCTTCGATGCACGAACGCAATAGGTGACGTAGGATGCAAGAGCGAACGAAGGGCACCCCGAGGATATGTTTGGTTAGGTAACATTAAACCCTTTATACAGAAATAGCAGCCCCGCCAAGCGGGGCTCCGTCGACATAGGATGCAAGAGCGAGCGAATGAGAATACAAATACCTTTACCGTGCATCGAAGTCAAGTAGTATCGCAGTGAAAATCTTTCGCGGTAATGTGCATCGAAGTGAAGTAGTATCGCAGTGAAGATCTATCACGGTAATGTGCATCGAAGTGTAGTGGCTTCGCAGAGACGGTCTTTCACAGTAACGTGCATCGCAATTTTGTAGCTTCGTATTAGCATTTATAGATATTTTGTGCGTCGAAATTCCGTACTCTACTCCATATTTGTCGTTGTATTTTAGGAGAAGCCAGAGTCCCGCTCCAGTCATTCAGTCAAGTTTCAGAAACGAATCGGTCCTATTCATAATTATTGTTTTAGGTTAGGTTAGAACTGTGACCACAACGCACGAGCCGAGCGAAGCGAGCGTGCCGCGGCAGCGGCCGGCGAAGTGCCAGAACCGAATCGACCCTATAGTTATTGGTTTAGGTACGGTTAAAACTGCGGTATAAACTCCCAGGCCATAAACATAACCGTAATTTATGAGTCGTGTTTTATGAATTTCATTCATTTAAGACAAAAATCAGTGAAACGACCTTTAATCATTCTAAACGTACGTTATGTAAAGCATACCCCCAAATAATAATCATACCCTCAAAATTAAAACTATAAATATCATCTTATAAACAAATGTTTATAAGATGATATTTATAGTTTTAATTCATATATTTTTTTATTACACTTGGTAAATACCAAGTGTAATAAAAAAATATATATGGGTACATATACGGAAACATGAGTGTTATGAACATCGCCGGTAGCACTACAAATAGTATGAATGAAAACTTTAGGATAAAAAATTTTAGGAAGAGTGATCATTCGGATTACAAATCATTAGGAAGAACAATTTCGGGTAAAGAACTTTAGGTGAGCCAATATGGACCCGTCAAAACTAATAGCTAATAATTATGTGGAGCACCACACCACCAAAAATCCTTAACCAGCTGGTAGCGCCGGTGCACAGTTGCACTGGACGCAGGGACAAGTCGCACATTGATAAGAAGAGTGACACTAAACAAAAAAGCGATATTTTTAGTTGAAGCATTTAAAGTTTTACCAAACAGTAATGGCTAAAAAAATAAAAAAAAATGACAGAAAGAATAAAAAATTGGTACCATGTCATGATACCGATGTAAAAATATAGCTTATTATTTTTTTAAAACTAAATATAGCATATGTATGATTATTTTATTTAAATTATAGCTTTTTTGGTTAGTGTCACTCTTCTTATCAATGTGCGAAGTATTGCCACTCAGGAGTAGGTATTTTAATTTACCAGTATTTTCACGCATCGTAAGGTCGATAGCACAACACATTGTGGAATGGTGTAGAAGCATTTACATAAACATGCTGCAAGCGATGCCAAAGGAATAGTTGTCATTTGTTTCTACCGCACTAGGTGATTACTCGCCAATAATATCGAATGGTGTGTTTCAACTACCACGTCACGTACGTACGTACAATACGTACGTTCATACAAACGTGTGTACGATATATTCGGTCCTTACCTACATGTAATTGTCGATTTTTGATACTATTATTGTGAAGATCGATATCTTTCATTTTACTAAGAATTCCAAATTCAAATTAATTTTATAATATAATAGCATGACACCGTGTTTATCAAAACCAGTTGTTCATTTGTTTTCTTTCTATTCGATTTTTTCTAATATCGCTGTTTCAGTAAGCATGGGAAAATCGAAATTGCACGCTTTTTTCGAACACGAGTTCCATCGCAACACCAACGCAGCACAGACAGCACGCACTACTAACGACGTGTATGGACATGGTGCCGCATGTGAACGCACGAGCCGTTTTTGGGTTTAATCGCTTCCGTTCTGGAAATTTTGATAGCAACAATGGCTGACCGGAGACGAAATCCGATAACGATTAATTGAAAGCCATAGTGGAAGCAGACTCATCTCGAACCACGTTGGAACTTACAGCAGCCTTCAACGTAAGTGATAAATCGATACTGGTTCATTTACTTCAAATTGGAAAGATAAAAAAGCTCGTAAAGCGGGTACCGTATGAACTCTGAACGACGACAACAAAATAGCGTAGAAGCACCGCACAACGGACCGTCTCAAAACTATAGGAGTTACAACTGGAAACCCTCCGTCATCCACCATATTCACCAGACCTTGTTCCAACTAATTTCCTTTTTTTACAGGGTGAAAAACTTAATTGGAAACTTCATATTGACCATGTATGCAAAAAGCTGGGACAATTTTCATACGCACTTCACAGATTAGGAAAAATTGCAAATCAGGCTACTTTACTAACAGCCTACTACGGTTACGTTAGCTCTATCCTCAGATATGGCGTAATATTCTGGGGCAACAGTACAGACAAAGAGCGCGCTTTCATTGCTCAAAAACGTTGCATTAGGGCCATAATTAATTTATGTGAAACTGACTCTTGTAAGCCATTTTTTAAAAAGATAAATGTACTTACACTGCCGTGTGTCTACATTTTTGAGGTCGCAGTGTTTGTAAGAAACAATATCGACATGTATAATTACTACACGCGTATACGACGCAAAGACAAATTGCGTACATTAGCTAGTAAGACTCATCTTATGCATGAAAGTATCTTTTGTATGGCTACACGCATCTTTAATAATATTCCGGAGCCAATCAGAATAATTACAGAAATGAAAACATTTAAAAAGAGTCTCCATGATCTGTTAGTAGATAAGTGCTACTACTCTATAAAAGACTTGTTATTGGACAAATCACTGCTCCAATATAATCCCCCTCAGTCATTATGTGTTCAGTAGCCTGTTTTGATCTGTACCTTTTGTTTGGTTTTATATTTTTATTTATGTGAAATATTAATAATTTGTTAAATAATTTACCTATATTCCTACATGACTAGGTATTGTATGCCCAAAGGGCGGGACATAGCTGATCTATTTAATTATTTAAGACCTGTATTATGTACAAACCTATGATCCACAATAAAGATATTGAATTGAATTGAATTGAAAATTTTCAAATCCAATGAGGCGATGAAAAACGCCTCTATAGAGTTCATCGATTCCCGTCCCCAGGACTTTTATAGCAGAGCCCTCAACGAACTTCCGAACTTCCATTAAAATGTTAAAACCGCATCTTCATTGATGGCCAATACTTCGAAAATTAAAATAAATTATTTTCTTTAAACAAAAATATATTTGAATTTTTAATGTAAAACGGCAATTTCATAGGTAAAGACCTAATACAATGCTTAGTAAATAAAGCACAGAGAAATTTATTAAAAACTAGCTTCTACCCGCGACTTCGTCCGCTCGAAATTTCACCCTCCCCCCATTCACCTTCTTAGGGGTAGAATTTCGAAAAACCCTTTCTTAGTGGATACCTACTCTTCACAAAGAACACACCCTCCAAATGTCATGTCTCTACATGACATTTGGAGGGTGTGTTCTTTGTGTGTGAAGTAGTATCGCAGTGAAGATCTATCACGGTAATGTGCATCGAAGTGTAGTGGCTTCGCAGAGACGGTCTTTCACAGTAACGTGCATCGCAATTTTGTAGCTTCGTATTAGCATTTATAGATATTTTGTGCGTCGAAATTCCGTACTCTACTCCATATTTGTCGTTGTATTTTAGGAGAAGCCCGAGTCCCGCTCCAGTCATTCAGTCAAGTTTCAGAAACGAATCGGTCCTATTCATAATTATTGTTTTAGGTTAGGTTAGAACTGTGACCACAACGCACGAGCCGAGCGAAGCGAGCGTGCCGCGGCAGCGGCCGGCGAAGTGCCAGAACCGAATCGACCCTATAGTTATTGGTTTAGGTACGGTTAAAACTGCGGTATAAACTCCCAGGCCATAAACATAACCGTAATTTATGAGTCGTGTTTTATGAATTTCATTCATTTAAGACAAAAATCAGTGAAACGACCTTTAATCATTCTAAACGTACGTTATGTAAAGCATACCCCCAAATAATAATCATACCCTCAAAATTAAAACTATAAATATCATCTTATAAACAAATGTTTATAAGATGATATTTATAGTTTTAATTCATATATTTTTTTATTACACTTGGTAAATACCAAGTGTAATAAAAAAATATATATGGGTACATATACGGAAACATGAGTGTTATGAACATCGCCGGTAGCACTACAAATAGTATGAATGAAAACTTTAGGATAAAAAATTTTAGGAAGAGTGATCATTCGGATTACAAATCATTAGGAAGAACAATTTCGGGTAAAGAACTTTAGGTGAGCCAATATGGACCCGTCAAAACTAATAGCTAATAATTATGTGGAGCACCACACCACCAAAAATCCTTAACCAGCTGGTAGCGCCGGTGCACAGTTGCACTGGACGCAGGGACAAGTCGCACATTGATAAGAAGAGTGACACTAAACAAAAAAGCGATATTTTTAGTTGAAGCATTTAAAGTTTTACCAAACAGTAATGGCTAAAAAAATAAAAAAAAATGACAGAAAGAATAAAAAATTGGTACCATGTCATGATACCGATGTAAAAATATAGCTTATTATTTTTTTAAAACTAAATATAGCATATGTATGATTATTTTATTTAAATTATAGCTTTTTTGGTTAGTGTCACTCTTCTTATCAATGTGCGAAGTATTGCCACTCAGGAGTAGGTATTTTAATTTACCAGTATTTTCACGCATCGTAAGGTCGATAGCACAACACATTGTGGAATGGTGTAGAAGCATTTACATAAACATGCTGCAAGCGATGCCAAAGGAATAGTTGTCATTTGTTTCTACCGCACTAGGTGATTACTCGCCAATAATATCGAATGGTGTGTTTCAACTACCACGTCACGTACGTACGTACAATACGTACGTTCATACAAACGTGTGTACGATATATTCGGTCCTTACCTACATGTAATTGTCGATTTTTGATACTATTATTGTGAAGATCGATATCTTTCATTTTACTAAGAATTCCAAATTCAAATTAATTTTATAATATAATAGCATGACACCGTGTTTATCAAAACCAGTTGTTCATTTGTTTTCTTTCTATTCGATTTTTTCTAATATCGCTGTTTCAGTAAGCATGGGAAAATCGAAATTGCACGCTTTTTTCGAACACGAGTTCCATCGCAACACCAACGCAGCACAGACAGCACGCACTACTAACGACGTGTATGGACATGGTGCCGCATGTGAACGCACGAGCCGTTTTTGGGTTTAATCGCTTCCGTTCTGGAAATTTTGATAGCAACAATGGCTGACCGGAGACGAAATCCGATAACGATTAATTGAAAGCCATAGTGGAAGCAGACTCATCTCGAACCACGTTGGAACTTACAGCAGCCTTCAACGTAAGTGATAAATCGATACTGGTTCATTTACTTCAAATTGGAAAGATAAAAAAGCTCGTAAAGCGGGTACCGTATGAACTCTGAACGACGACAACAAAATAGCGTAGAAGCACCGCACAACGGACCGTCTCAAAACTATAGGAGTTACAACTGGAAACCCTCCGTCATCCACCATATTCACCAGACCTTGTTCCAACTAATTTCCTTTTTTTACAGGGTGAAAAACTTAATTGGAAACTTCATATTGACCATGTATGCAAAAAGCTGGGACAATTTTCATACGCACTTCACAGATTAGGAAAAATTGCAAATCAGGCTACTTTACTAACAGCCTACTACGGTTACGTTAGCTCTATCCTCAGATATGGCGTAATATTCTGGGGCAACAGTACAGACAAAGAGCGCGCTTTCATTGCTCAAAAACGTTGCATTAGGGCCATAATTAATTTATGTGAAACTGACTCTTGTAAGCCATTTTTTAAAAAGATAAATGTACTTACACTGCCGTGTGTCTACATTTTTGAGGTCGCAGTGTTTGTAAGAAACAATATCGACATGTATAATTACTACACGCGTATACGACGCAAAGACAAATTGCGTACATTAGCTAGTAAGACTCATCTTATGCATGAAAGTATCTTTTGTATGGCTACACGCATCTTTAATAATATTCCGGAGCCAATCAGAATAATTACAGAAATGAAAACATTTAAAAAGAGTCTCCATGATCTGTTAGTAGATAAGTGCTACTACTCTATAAAAGACTTGTTATTGGACAAATCACTGCTCCAATATAATCCCCCTCAGTCATTATGTGTTCAGTAGCCTGTTTTGATCTGTACCTTTTGTTTGGTTTTATATTTTTATTTATGTGAAATATTAATAATTTGTTAAATAATTTACCTATATTCCTACATGACTAGGTATTGTATGCCCAAAGGGCGGGACATAGCTGATCTATTTAATTATTTAAGACCTGTATTATGTACAAACCTATGATCCACAATAAAGATATTGAATTGAATTGAATTGAAAATTTTCAAATCCAATGAGGCGATGAAAAACGCCTCTATAGAGTTCATCGATTCCCGTCCCCAGGACTTTTATAGCAGAGCCCTCAACGAACTTCCGAACTTCCATTAAAATGTTAAAACCGCATCTTCATTGATGGCCAATACTTCGAAAATTAAAATAAATTATTTTCTTTAAACAAAAATATATTTGAATTTTTAATGTAAAACGGCAATTTCATAGGTAAAGACCTAATACAATGCTTAGTAAATAAAGCACAGAGAAATTTATTAAAAACTAGCTTCTACCCGCGACTTCGTCCGCTCGAAATTTCACCCTCCCCCCATTCACCTTCTTAGGGGTAGAATTTCGAAAAACCCTTTCTTAGTGGATACCTACTCTTCACAAAGAACACACCCTCCAAATGTCATGTCTCTACATGACATTTGGAGGGTGTGTTCTTTGTGAAGAGTAGGTATCCACTAAGAAAGGGTTTTTACGCACAACCTAAACCGCTGGTGCTAGAGAGCACCAGCGGTTTAGGTTGTGCGTTGATATATCAGTCAGACAGGACTTTGAATTTTATTAGTGGGGCATACTGAAAGCTTTTGGATCTGTCCACTTACAATAAAAGTATGAAAAAACAATTATGGAATTCGAAAATGGAACTCTTTGGGAACATGTTAATTTTTACCCGACTACGACGAAGCAAAAAAGAGAGTTATGATTTTGACCGGTATGTATGTATGTATGTTCATCTGTTCCCTTATAACTTCTAAACTCCTTGTCATGATTTGACAAGTGAGGTATAGGTAGAAGCGTCTTGATCATCCGCTGGTTATAGGCTATGTGACATCACATTAAATTGAACATGGCGCCCTCTAGCGGACATAAAGTCAAAACATAAAAAAAAACAATTATAAATGATAAATGATAAATGATAAATGGGTATCAAATGAAAGGGCTTAATTAGCACATTTCAAAAATATATTTAAATTGTTAGCTGTTGCTCATGGCTTTGCTTGCATACACCCGATAATTAGGAATAATTTCTATAAAATCACGCCTCAGATTTGAGCCAAACATATTTATAAATATAATTATGTACCTATATGTTTTTTTTTTTTCATCAAGGCGTTGCTGGCCTTCCTTGAGGAGCTGGGGTGGATCGAATAATCGATTTTCCCACCCGTAGCCGTACGCAAAATACGCGCATTGACGTGGAGTTGCGGACACCAGACCGTATTACTTGTAAGTTTGGTATATTACCAAACTATCTATCTATCTATTATTGTTTGGTTTATTGTTTGGTTTTTTTTATTACCTAGGTGTACATGTAAAACAATAAAACCTAAAAAAAAGAAAAAATTAAGCGGCTCTTTTTTTTTTTTTTTTTGTGGATGGGAAATCATCCAATGACCCCTCCCGCTCTGGGTGGAGCAGAAGGGAGTGTCAGACTCTTACTGACTAAAACCCACCCGTGTTCCTTCCTTAGCCCTTTGTGTTCCGGGGTAGCGGTAACCCTTTCAGACAATCCCGCTAAACCAAAAAAGAAAAAATTAAGCGGCTCTGACTTTAACACGACATTATAACCCCAAATAATTTAAATAAAAAATAAGTTCAAAAACTAAAACCCGACTACTGAAAAATCACACTCTAAAAAGAATCTGAATATTGTTTTTTTTTTTTTACTTATGGGTTAATAATTAAATTATTTTTATAGTTTACCGTCAAAGACGTGGACATTGAATACTTACACTATGAAACCTAAGCAATATCTGGTTTCATTTTATAAAATTAATTGTTTAGCTGTAGGTTTCGTTGTTTTTTATTAAGCACAAAAAATAAACATTTAATCTGTTTGTTTATGAAATTCTAGTCAGTTAAGTATATCTCGTTATAATAATAATTGGGTTGGACATTAAGACATTAGTAAATATACAATTATTTTGAATGTGACCCATAGACTAGCTGCCCCCACAGACGTTCTTTAAATGTTAATAGTTCATACAAATCAGTTTTGTCCGGATTTCAAAACATTCCGAGAAACTTTTCCAATTTTTCTCCTCTTAAAAACCTAATTCAGACTATGACTAAGATTGTTAAAATTAAAGCTAATTGCTAATTGGATTTGAATAGGCACACAAATAGTTTATAACCAGTAGGCCAATTCTGCTAATTTAAAACGTTCAAAATCTAGTCTCAGTCTCATCTCGGCGACAAACAAATGTCAAAAACTTGTCAAAATGTAGGGAAATTTGACGTATTTTTGACAGATTGAGACTGAGATCAGACTGTGATCGTTCTTAAAAATTACGAGAATTGCCCCTCTGGATTTATACTTACAAAGTACCCTAACTTTTAATTCCGGTAGTAAATTATCGTGTGATGTTTTCCGACATAAATTAGGCCGTTTCTTAAGAATTTACTCAAGCGTGGTTAAATAGTAGTAAAACTATCAGGTTACTTACTAATATACAGAGTGTAACATAATAGTTTTACTACTATTTAATTAGTACTTATTTCAAGCCGGAAACGGTTGATAAGCCAAGTCCTGACAGGCTTGATATCGGTTTTTTCACTCGTATTCTATGTATGTTTGTATATATTGTGGGATGCATTATACCCTCGAAGTATCCTAATGGTTAGATGGATTGAAATTGGAAAGAAAAAAATCTAAAATTTGGCTAGATGGATTGAAATTGGAAAGGGCTCGAGGAGATGATTCCAAAAATTTAACACACTAAGAGGTTTAAAATGAACAAAAATAAAAAAGAACCGACTGTAACTAAAAAGTTCAATACAAGATCACTTTGCATGCATTCTGATGCAGGTGGTGGTATCGAATTGAGATTGAACTGCCAACAATTTCATCAGGCTGCTTAAAAATCAATCTTGTTCTAAACTAATCTCTATTACGTTTTTAATCGACTTAGGTATTGTATGATCAAAATTAAAGAAACTTATAAGATTCCAACTAACTAACCACCTTTTTAAAAGTCGATTAAAAATATTTGCACGACCGAAACTTCGGACTTAATGAGGCACTAAATAAATTCCCACTACCATAATTCCCATATCTATATTAAAAGAAACTGCCTGACTGACTGACATTTCAACGTACAGCCGAAACTATTGGGACTCGGGAATGTGAAAGGAGATGTTCCAAAATGTATGGAGCCTGGGCCAGGTCCTTGTACACTATACTTAAAAATAGGGAAATTAATTTAAAGCAGTTCTCAACTGTCCAATTGCTTTAAAATAGCTTGGTTTTCTGGTAAACAGAAGAAATTACACTTGAAATTGCAACACAAAAAACAACCCGTCATGGCGGTAAGCTGTCATTTTGATTGATTAATGACGTTTGACATGTTTTTGTTTATTTCCACGCTAGACGAAAGTGACAGAAGTGACACTGTTGTGACTAGTGACAGTTCTCTTTTTGACAACAGAGTAACTAAATATGTGAGACGCCATGTTGAAAGTCGATAAAATTAATTGATAAATATCAGTTCACTACCACAACAGTACACATTTAATTGAATTATCTGTATTTTTCCCGAATTCTACGAATTTTCTCTTTTTTTTTAGATACTGTACATAGACCTGGCCCATTTTGAAACATCTCCTTTGCACACGAGTTCCTTTTATGATGTAAGGGAGCAAAGAAGCTGATTTTGGTAATTCAACCTTTAAGGGTGTGAAAAGGGGGGATTTTCTTTGTATGAAACATCTTATTCCTTGGGTTAATAAACTTGAAACTTGGCACGAAAATTTTTCTAAGTAAATTATGAAGTTTGGTATTTTTTGTTTTTCTAAACTACCAGGGGATTGGGGGGTGTCAAAATCTGTATGGAAGAATTTTAACGCGCGGTCCCATTTACTCGAAACTCAGTATTTATACTTAAGATCCAAAATAAAGAATAACGTGTATCAAGAAATTTGGCAAGTATACTTGCCTTAGCAAGTAATAAAGTTTATCATTATCAGTTTATCAAAACTACTTCTCAAAGGGGGTTTTGGGATGTTAAACTTTGTGTGGAACAATTTTAAAATTTTATGTTTTTAAGGGTTTTTTTTTAAATGGACTCCTACCAAGGTGGAAAAGGGTATAATAATATTATACCCTTTTCCACCTTGGTAGGAGTCCATTAAGGGGTGGATTTTACTGCTTGCTTCATTAACTCGAAATTGAGTTAAGTTATGAACACATCCCAAACGATGTTTTAAAGTTTTAGAGGAAAGTAAGTAGTGTAGCGAAAAAAAGAATACGAAATAGATTCTTCACTACTAACATGTTTAATTTTTTATTGAGAAAAGGTCCGAATACCTAAAAAAATATCAAAAATAATAATAATTATTATTATTATCAGCCGTTTCTGTCCCACTGCAGGGCAAAGGCCTCCCTTCCCTCCTTCCACTTATCCCTATCCAGTGCTGCTATGCGCCAATCCCTGTGGAAAGAGTCGAGTTCATACCGCCATCTAGTTCTGGGCCTGCCGCGTTGCCGTTTACTGCTGTTTGGCACCCATTGTGTGGTTACTTTAGCCCATAGCTCCTCCGGCATGCGACAGATGTGACCAGCCCAGTTCCATTTTAGCTTGGCAGCCGTGTGACCTACATCGGCAATTTGAGTTTTAGAACGCAGTATCGAGTTCTTTATACGATCAGTAAGTTTAACTCCAAGGATACTGCGCTCAAACAAAAAGGTATAAAATACGATAAAAAGGCTCGAATAAACTTGTCACATATATAAATAGAAATTATGGAATTAGGAAATACTTTAGGTTTGTAATTACCCAAAAAATAATAAAATAAAGTTTTAATTTCGCAACGCGACGAGTTTAAATTTTAATTGGAACCAAAACGTTCTCTACGTTCACGTGGATAAAATTAGACCCCATAAAAAAGGTACCTAATAGAACCCGCTGTATTTAATTTTTTAAAGTTCCAAATCATAATACGTTAGCAATTCTTGAGCTGTAGTAACGTATTTTTTAAAAAATAAATAAACTACTCTAGGAGTAAAAAATAAATATCTGTTAGATCTCCTCCCAGATATCCTAAGAGGAGCTTGGTAGGATAGTGGTTTTTCTTTTCCGAGAGTTTTTCTGTAAAGAAAACGCAGGAATGCTTTTTGCACTTTTTCTAGAAGACGTGCAGACTTTGCTTCGTGCAGATTCCATACAGAAGGACTACCTAGCTTCTAGCTTGGTTCGGACAAGTGTGCTATATAAGAGCCTTATTACATGCTCGTTGTGAAAATCACGGGCATTCCGGAGAACAAACCCTAGCCTTTTTAAAAAACATTCTTTGGCAACTGTAAATACCTATGTGATCATGAAAATAAGGATATAAGGATATCTATGCATTTGAACAAAATCTATCCGGTAGTTTTGCATGATGCTGGAATATACATTCAGACAAACTACACAAACAGATAAACAGACGGAAATTAAAATAAAAAAAATCGGTCTTAGAATCGTTCGACCTCGCAAAAATTACATAAAATAATATATATTCAATGTACAGTTTTGAATGGCTGCTTCTCATGTTTTTAACCGACTTCCAGAAAGGAGGAGGTTATATTATGTTCGACTTTATCTATGTTTTTTTTATGTATGTTCAACGATTTCTCCGTCAATTGTGAACGTATATAAAAAAATCTTTTTTTTTTTGTTCATTTCATTTATTCATAAAACAATTTACTTACATTGTGTTGAATATATTATACACATGCAATTTAAATACAGATACAAATAACTATCTATGAATGATCAATTAACAATCCAAGTGAAATTCAAAAGTGCCAACCTGTTGAAAAAATAAATAATGTCAAATAGTTTTAAATTAGTATAATGTCAAATAGTTTTAAATTAGTATAATGTCAAATAGTTTTAAAAAATGTCAAACAGGTTTAAATGTATATATGTTGGAAAGGGTATTCTCTTGAGGTGGTCCCGTTGTCAACAAGTCGGAATCTGATGAGGGAATCCCATGGAAATCGATGGAAGCCCTCAAAATTTATAGGCATACCAATAGCGATTTGGGTATTTTTTATAGTAACTCGTGCATTTGCTCTCGGAAAGCACCATTTGGTGAAGTGGAACTGATAATGAAGACCACAGATGGCCATCGGAACTACTCAATAATACGTATTTCACGGGTTGCGATTTGTTTAGGTACTTTAATGTGGTTTATAATCAATTTATGCTCGTCACAATGCGTATGGTGAAGTAGAGTGGTGACTCCTCAATCAACTTCAGTTCTCCTGGTTCTTACTGGGAGAACTCCTCAACAATTAACGTCCCTGCATCAGCAAAAGCAATATTTTGTAAAAGTGATGAGCAGTTGACATTAGGCTCAATAGCCTGTGCATACACCAGTGCAACGTGCAGCACAACATTGTACATACACCAGTGCAACGTGCAGCACAACATTGTATACATACACCAGTGCAACGTGCAGCACCACATTGTACATACACCAGTGCAACGTGCAGCACAACATAGTACATACACCAGTGCAACGTGCAACACAACATTGTACATACACCAGTGCAACGTGCAGCACCACATTGTACATACACCAGTGCAACGTGCAGCACAACATTGTACATACACCAGTGCAACGTGCAGCACAACATTGTACATACACCAGTGCAACGTGCAGCACAACATTGTACATACACCAGTGCAACGTGCAGCACAACATTGTACATACACCAGTGCAACGTGCAGCACAACATTGTACATACACCAGTGCACCGTGCAGCACAACATTGTACATACATCAGTGCAACGTGCAGCACAACATTGTACATACACCAGTGTAACGTGCAGCACAACATTGTACACACACCAGTGCAACGTGCAACACAACATTGTACATAAACCAGTGCAACGTGCAGCACAACATTGTATATATACCAGTGCAACGTGCAGCACAACATTGTACATACAACAGTGCAACGTGCAGCACCACATTGTACATACAACAGTGCAACGTGCAGCACAACATTGTACACACACCAGTGCAACGTGCAACACAACATTGTACATACACCAGTGCAACGTGCAGCACAACATTGTACATACAACAGTGCAACGTGCAGCACCACATTGTACATACTACAGTGCAACGTGCAGCACCACATTGTACATACAACAGTGCAACGTGCAGCACCACATTGTACATACAACAGTGCAACGTGCAGCACAACATTGTACACACACCAGTGCAACGTGCAACACAACATTGTACATAAACCAGTGCAACGTGCAGCACAACATTGTATATATACCAGTGCAACGTGCAGCACAACATTGTACATACAACAGTGCAACGTGCAGCACCACATTGTACATACAACAGTGCAACGTGCAGCACAACATTGTACACACACCAGTGCAACGTGCAACACAACATTGTACATACACCAGTGCAACGTGCAGCACAACATTGTACATACAACAGTGCAACGTGCAGCACCACATTGTACATACTACAGTGCAACGTGCAGCACCACATTGTACATACAACAGTGCAACGTGCAGCACCACATTGTACATACAACAGTGCAACGTGCAGCACAACATTGTACATACACCAGTGCAACGTGCAACACAACATTGTACATACACCAGTGCAACGTGCAGCACAACATTGTATATATACCAGTGCAACGTGCAGCACCATATTGTACATACAAAAGTGCAACGTGCAACACAACATTGTACATACACCAGTGCAACGTGCAGCACAACATTGTACAATCTTTATATACATCGGTTCACTCCCGGCTCCGCAACATTAACATGTGTCCAGAAACAGAATTGATCGAAGTCCGCCGCATTTAAATAAATAAAACTAACAAATACCAGTATAACATAGCTAGCTGCATTATAACTTGAAGTGTGCTGATAAGACGCGCGGTCTCGGGGGGGCGGGCGGTGCAGGGGGGCGCGTGGCGGCTGCTTTGTACCTATTCTATTATTTCATGATCCGATAAAAAAGGAATAAAGGCTCGCGACCTAAACGCAGGAATGTTGTAGATTTTTGTGTGAGCCAGGCGCCGGCGCCGGCCGCATTAGTGCGGCGAGCGCGCGACAACGGTTACACATTAGCCCCTCGCGACGCGCACACGCACCGCGCACCACCTAACTCGCCCGCAGCCACTGACCCTAATGGAGCTCTACACTCTAATGAATAGAAACCATTTCTCAGTTGGCATTTATGACAATTATCACCTTTTACAATTTCGATTGGGCCGGGAGAGCTTTCTGCGGAAGGACTAAAGTGAATCCTCGGACCCATGATTTTGATTTGTAATGGTAGAAGATAAGGTCGAGATTGCGTCGCCGGTGTGAGGTCGCAAGCGGAGCGCTGCCGGCCGCGTCTCACGCCCACTTATCGATCGGGCAATTTAACCGATACGTGTATAAGTGTAATATATCAATTGTGGTTGCGCGGCTGCTGTCCGTCCGTCCGTCCGTCGCGACTGTTAATGAATTTCGTTCGTTGATTGCGTCCTGGTGCGTGCGCGCACCTCCCTCCCCCCCATTCCTCCACACATAACTTATTGACAACCTAGGTGAGCTGATAGCGGCTGCACTTTATTACGGCGGCGCTGCGCGGGCGCTCCTCGCTAATTAGTACAATTGCTATCTGTACACGTCATTACCTATAGTTTTTTTGCACAAGTCTATGTTTTAGTTTTATGTTGTGCTCCTTCACTACAAATCTATCGAAGCTTTTCAGTAGGAGTGTAGGTACGTATCATTGAATTGAAATGAACACTTTCACTGCCAAAGGAGTGACGATAGACAATACTTATGTATGTACTTACTTCCTCAATGTACCAATTAAACGATCGCGGCGTGACTGTACGGTGTACAGACAGCAACAGCGTTGTTCACACTCTCACTTGATATTGTCATCTTGTCATTATTCGGGTGTTCCATAAGTGTCAATAGGTGCTATCACATAATCCTTCTTTTTGAGCATTTTCCCTGATAAACAGAACAATAATAATATAGGTTTATTAAATAATTGTTTACAATGATACACAATATATCTTATCCTACTTCCTACTAATATTATAAATGTGAAAGTTTGTGAAGATGTTTGGATGTTTGTTACTCAATCATGCGTAAACCGTTGAACGGATTTGGATGAATTGGCACACAGATAGTTTATAACCAGCGTTAACACATAGTACCTATACTTTTTATCTCGATATTCCCACGGGATCGAAACTAACGCGGGTGAAACCGCGGGGCGCAGCTAGCAGGCTATAATTTCTTGGTACAAATGAATTAGACATCTATAGCCGAACTATGCGAAAGCCTGTATTTCGGCTATCAGCGCCCAAACCCTCAAAAAACATTTAAAAATAGCCATCAAGTAGAGATAATTATTAACATTTTGTAGATTAAAAAATATACAAGGTAGGTATAACATAATTAATGCAAGACCTCATACACCCCAATTAGAGTATTGAGTTAAAAGCACAATACAATGACCAAAACTATTTTTTTTAAAGCTTGCTATTTTTATTTAGAAAATCGTGTTGACACTAGCATTACTTTATGCAAAAAAATTGAGTCTTATAGCTTTGAAATAAGGTTTAATTTTATATGGCTCAATCGGCGGTTAGTATGAAAAAATACCTGTATTAAAAGTTACTGAAATCGATTTAGTAGTCAATTATGTCTATATACAGGGTGAAACTGAAAACGTGCGACAAATCGAAATGGGTGATTGTACTCATCATTATGAGCAACTTTTACTATGGAAACAAACCTGAAATCGCGAAAAAAAAAAAATCATCTGTTCCCTACATTTATGTTCGTATAACTCGTCAAAATGTAGGGAACAGCTGATTTTTTTTCGCGATTGCAGCTTGGTTCCTTTAGTAAAAGTTGTTCATAATGATGAGTACAATATCTCACATTTCGGTTTGTCGCATGTTTTCAATTTCACCCTGTTTATTCTGTTACACCTTGTATATAAAGGTAGGTAATGAAAAAGTGATCATAAATCGCATAATAATTTGATATAATAATCTATTGATCATTATAGGCAATGGTATAATAATATGTAGTAGGTAAATATCAATTTAGTCTCTTCGTTGGTAAGTTTTTGTAAGTATTTTGTTAATATTTATTGCCCTGTTTATATTATTATAGATGTAAGGTCCAATAAAGTTGGTAAATCTTGAGCTTTTAGTTGTAGTTCTTGTTTCGTTTCTGACGCATAGGTACCTTAGATTTTCTTCGTTTTTGTAGTTTTAGCGGAATAAAAGTTTGTTTACTGTGTTGTAGAAGAATAACATTAAATAGGTAGAGTTGTGTTAGTACCTCACAGTTCTTACACAGTTGTGCGGCGGGGAAAGAGATACGTTTAATAGTACAAACTTTGAGTTCTGCTCGTTGGGCAATCTCAAGTAGGGTTGCCAACCCTACTATATAATATAGTATCCTACGATATTATAGGCCTAAATACTATATTTCCTTAAAAAATATATAGTAGGCAAAACTACTATATTTTCATTTCAATGCAAAATGGCGAGATGAGCGCAATATGGCCAGTATTAATCTAATAAAAGCTGAATTATTGGTAACCCTAATTTAGAGTGTAATAATGGTTATGAGATATAGAAAAAAAATAAACATACCTACTATATTTTTTCGACATCTACTATATTTTTACAGGCAATGGATTCAAAAATACTAAATTTCATATAAAAAAAGTTGGCAACCCTAATCTCAAGACTCTTTTTAAAGCCCCTTCCCAGGAGGAAATACAGTATGAATGATAATAGCGACTGACAGAGAGCAAAATACATAGTTCTGTTTCAGCAGTTGTCGATCAGAGACATGCTGTAAATTTAAAAAATAAATATTAATTTGCGGTTTCCTCCACATGTGTGTTCTTGAGACTGCTGTCATTATAAACCTAAATATTGAATCGTCTGCACCCGTTCCAGTGAAGGGCACGAGCAGATAGATCTCGATTGACACTCGTGTGCGAGCAGTGCTGGCCCAGTGGTGACGGCCGCGACTTACGAGTTGTAGCTCGTAGGTTCAACGAGCAGTACCAGACAGGCTCTTTACTTTGTGGAAATTATTTCATTACCACTGCTCTCAAAACGGTGAAGGAAAATATCCTGAGGAAACCGGCATGTCCTAGAATCAAAAATTGAACCTGACGATGGAATACCAGGAGAACTCCTCAACAATTGACGTCCCTACATCGGGAAAAGCAATATTTTGTAAAAGGCGATGAGCATGTTGACATTACGCTATTGTAACTTATACATTATAAACAGAACCACTAAAAAGCGAGAAATAAAACTTAAAAAAAAAACCGACTTCCAAAAAACACTACAAAGTGAAAAATAACTTTAATTTCGGAAGTCGGTGTCTTTGGATGATCTGTAGTTTCGTTTATTGCCACCGATTACCGAAATTAAAGTTATTTTCCACTTTGTAGTGTTTTTTTGGAAGTCGGTTTTTTTTTGTTAAAAAGAACAGCCGATCGATTCTGCACAAATGTCACCGTGAAAACTTAGGTGACGTGAGCGGTCAACAGTGTCAGCATCGGGTGAGTGACAGCGCACTTCAAGCTTTTACGGCGAGATTTATATCGCACCCCGCGACTGCCGCACCGTCTTTAGAAAGACTTAGGGCCTGTCGATATCCAAAGGTTCCTTCAATTAATGACGTGGCTGTGGTGAGGACACGGACTCGAATATCAGGTTAGGTAAAAAAAAGTGATTAAGTTTTTCTGTTACGAAATTTTCAGTGCAAGTTGGATGGAGACAGTAATTTGGGGGTGTGACAACCCCGTGTCTCTAAAACTGATCTCCATTAAATCTCTACCCTTGATATAATAAGTGTTATTCGGTTGATCGTATAGAATAACAGCTGCTTTCTCCGCGAACCCACGGGATTCTCGGATTAAAAAACCGTTCAGTGCGACTCCTAGCGCCATCTACCAGCACGCTCGTGTGCTACCAAGCGCCGTCTGGTGGCGGCGCGTGAAACTGCTGCAAAGTTGCCGCGCACTACCGCGAGGCGCGAGCGGTCTCTTTAACAATATTCCCGAATCAACAGTTAGGTACCTGAAATTATTAAAACTATTCAGTAAATAACCAATAGAATACAGTCTGTTCCTATATGTACTATTATTTAAACATGTCAAGTATATTCAGTCGATTTCGTGTAACATTATCACTGTATTAGTTCTATAAATATTTAATAGATGGCGCTGCAGATATGGGTACCTCTCACAATGTAGAGTTTATTTTTATCATGACTTGATACTGATAAAATAATCTTTGTTGCCCGTCTTCACGTACCTACTGGATTTATAAATGATATAAAATCAGGTTTATGTATACAGTGTATTTTCAGGTCGATTGTGGAAATCATAAACTTCACTCTGGGGTTCGGTACCTAGAATAGAATAGAATAGAATATATTTATTTGCTTTAAAACATGGTACATTAAGGTCTTATAAATAAAGTTAGATCTTACATGTTTCGCCATGGACTGGCATACAAATATTTAAAAACATCAATGTAACAAATTTAACACATTAATTTGTTAAAATTAAAGTTATATCATTTTTTTTTTTTTAATAACATTGCTTATTAGGGTTACGTATCTATTTAAACACAAAAAAATAATAGGTATATAAAGTAATATAATTAGATCTCAGCATCATATCTTATATTTATCTGCTACTTTTTTATCAAAAAATTCTTTTACACTATAAAAACAATTACCAATAAGCCATTTGTGTAGTTTTGATTTAAAGCGTTTTAGAGGGAGTTCCCTTATTTCTTTTGGAATATTATTGAAAATTTTAATTGCTGTGATAAAGCTATTCTTATGACATAATGTGCTTTGATGTGAAGGAATTCTTAGCCGAGTTGGGTCTCGACGGGTATATTTTGAATGTAAGTCGCATGTTATAAAAAATGTAGGGTGCTCTTTAACAAATGCACCAGCTTGCATTATAAGAAGACCTGCTAAGGTTAGAAGTTTACATTTTTTATAGTGAGGTCTGCAAGATGTTAAAGGACTGATACCGCAGATTGCTCTTAGGCATTTTTTCTGTACTATGAAGGCATCATTAATATTCGTCGAGTTCCCCCAGAGTAGCAGACCATATCTGAGTAAAGAGGAAACATATCCATGATAAGCAGTAAGTGCAATAGCTTCACTCGCGGTACGTCTTAAACGTTTAAGAGCAAATACAAATTGATTTAGTTTCTTGCATACATACTCTATATGTAATTTCCAATTACAATGCTGGTCTAGAATAAGTCCAAGAAATTTGTATTCACTAACTTCATTAATTTGTTGTCCTTGATAATTAACTTTATATGATTTTTGTTTAGAATTATAGTTTTTAAAGTTTATGTATTTGGTTTTATTTAAATTTGCACAGAGATAATTGTTTTCGAGCCATGTTAAAACTTGGTTTACTGTTTCATTAAGAAGTTTTTCGTGATTTGTTTCTGATTTACTATCATTTGTTACAATTACCGATATGTCGTCAGCAAAAAGTATGCATTGTTGTTGTAAAGCAGTAGGTAAATCGTTGATGTAAATGAGGAAAAGTAATGGGCCAAGTATGCTTCCTTGGGGTACTCCTGATTTAGTTAGGCTATATTCAGAACTATATGATGTGGACTCGTTATTTTGATTTATTGTGCTTATTTCTACTTTTTGTTGCCGGTTAAATAAATAACTAGTAATCCAATCAATAACTATTCCTCGAATTCCGTATATATTGCATTTTTGTATTAGTAAGTCGTGGTTAACAAAGTCGAAAGCTTTGCTCATGTCAAAGAAGATGACAGATACTGGAATGCGTTTATCTAGATTATCAATTACATTTTTTATCAGTTTAAATGCTGCTAAAGTAGTTGATTTTCCCCTTTGAAAGCCGTTTTGTTCCTCTTTTATGATCTGAAATTTTTCTAAATAATTTGTGAGTCTATGATGCATGATTTTCTCAAAGATTTTTGATAAGTTTGATATAAGTGTTATAGGGCGGTAATTAGATAACTCTTTTATGTCGCCTTTTTTAAATAATGGTTTAACAATGGATTGTTTTAGTTTATCTGGAAAAATACCTTGCAAGAATGAGAGATTTATCAAATGTTCAATGATTGGTGATATAATGGTAGCACAGGATTTGAGAATGCTAGTTGTTATACCATCAAATCCAACCGATTTTGAGTTGTTGAGGGACATGATGGTATTTTTTACTTCATCTTCATCACATGGATATAAAAACATGGTTTGCGTCATGTTCGGTAAATCAAAATGTTTTTTGTCTGATGAAGTATTATTTTTGTTATGGATTCCTTTGGCAATATTTATAAAAAAATCGTTGAAAGTTTCAGCAATTTCTTTAGGTTTGTTTATATGAACATTTTCGATTTTAATGGTATCAATATTTTTTATTGTGTTTACGTCATCAGTTTTGTTTTTGATAATCTGCCATGCAGCTTTGCCTTTATTTTTTGTCGATGACATTATTTTAGAGTTTATGAGATGTTTTGATCGGCTAACGCATTTTTTGAAGATAGTACTGTATTTTGTATAATTTGATGTATCGTCTTCAGATTTGGACATGTATTGACGATACCTCAGTTTTCGTTTTTGTTTACTTGACTTTCTGATTCCTGTTGTTATCCATCTTGGTGACTTACAGTTTGAATTAATTCTTACTTTGTTGATCGGAAAGCAAAGGTTGTAAAATAAACAAAACGTATCATGAAATATATCAAAAGCTGAATTTAAATATTCTTGGTCATATACGTCTGACCAACGAAGTGCTGATAAACAACTTATAAATTTGTCTAGGTTGTCTTTACTGTAATCTCTTTTGTAAGAGATTACAGTAAAGATCCTACCGCACCTACCGCACCTATTACCTACATTGCGCCAGTTAGATGTCCTTATTGTAGGAGACAGTCACACTGTAGTCCTTGTCGACTCATTTTAGACGGCTTTAATCTTTATATCATACTTGGAAGTATGATATCCACACTAGACTGTGAAAAGCTGCACGCGTGTCTGCGCCAGTAGAGCTGATCGTGATGTTGCGTTATGTGACACAACTGTACGCTCCGGGGAGACTTTAGACAACGTCAATCATACGCCATGCGTTCTGCGAGACGTATGATAGAGTTGGTAGAGTCTACTCTACAAGATTATTTTGATTCATTTACAGAGGGTAAAAAGCCATAGAGACGGAAAACTCGAAACTAAATATTTGAATAAGACAAGTATAAAGCAAGTAGTTAGTTGCTACAAGACTGACGTCATTTGAAGGAAAAGAAAGTACACATCCAGTTTCATTCAAGTTGTATTTCATAAAAAGTCATTCCGACGTAAAATATTGCTATACTCAGTTGAAACTTATCCGTCTAAGCATTTGTTTATTTGGCGCCAAAGCTGTAGGGCCACTGGCTTTGGTTTTATTTTATTTAAAAAAAAATCCTATCACACTTTTTCGATGTAATGAATTTCAAAAAACAAATGATATACCCCACACACCCCCCCCCCCCCCCGCGGCAAGGTATTTCATTTGTTATTTGTTGGAAAATGAACTTGGAACCTTTGTGAAACGGGAAAGCAGTAATACACTTTATACTTGACGAATAATCACAATTATTTATTGGTAATGATGTATTTTTACACAGTTGGACAGAGTTTCGACTTATCTCATGTACGGCAGTACAATATGTCGCAAAAATGGACGATCAGAGTCCATAAACCATTCGACGGTCGGATGTTACGTCACTAACGGTCACTGGCTGGTTTGGCTGACAATTTTAGCTCCAATTGTCATAAAGAGGCATTGGCTTGGCGTTGGCTTGGCGTTGGCTTGGCGTGGCGTAGGCTGATCACATGACGTGGCGTTACAATCGGCCATCCTGTAACAATTGCTCCCGCAATGGAGCACACGTTTTTTTTATTAGCTTTCTAATAGATCGATTAAATCTTCTGTCTCCAGCTGGTCATCAGAGCTGCTGGCACTGTCAGATACAGGAGCTATGCTACGATAAGGTCGCAGGGAATCTGCTGAAACAAGCCCCGTAAAGTTTTTGTAGCCCCTTAAACCCTTAATGCTCCTGATCCTGTATCTGTCATTGCCAACTACTTTAGTTATTATATAGGGGCCTGAAAACAAGTCATCTAGCTTTGTGTTGACCTTAGCAGCACTACTAGTAGGTGCCTGCCTCCATAAAACCAAATCTCCTTTCATATAAACATGGCAATTTTTACGACGTTTATCAAAGTTACATTTCATTGTAGCGCTAGCTTTAATGATACGTGCACTGGCTTTGCTACGCTTGGCCTGGGTCGATTCAGGTACTTGATCTGGGATGGTTACATCACACACTGACCTACCACTACGTGCAAACATTAAATCATAAGGCTTAAACCCAGTAGTTTCATTTAAAGTATTATTTATTCCCCAAATCACATCGGGTAGACGGTTAGACCAGCTATTAGCGGCTTCACTGGGATCAGACGCGCGTAGGGCATTTAGTATGGTGCGATTCGTCCGCTCGACTTGCCCGTTGGCACGCGGGCACGCAATTGAATTCAACGTATGTTTAAATTGTTTGTCTGTTGCAAATTTCTTAAAATATCTACTAGTAAATGCCTTGCCATGGTCAGTTACGACTCTATCCGGGTAGCCAAATAACGAAAACATTCTTTTGAGTATTCTAATTGTTTCTACTGAATTAATTGATCGACTGCACTCTGCAATTACAAATTTCGAAAACGCGTCAGTTATAACTAACATGTATTCATAACCTTTCTTTGTCCTACAAAACGGGCCTAAATGGTCGACATGTATCATTCTAAACGGTTCATTTGGCTTAGGAATTGGATGTAACTTGCCTTCCTTTCTGCCATGATCTCCCTTTCCATAGGCACAACTTAAACAAGAGGTTACATATTTACGAATGAACCGTGTCATTTTAGGGAACCAAAAATCTCTTTTAATCAGATCTGTGCATCGTTTTAATCCTACGTGCCCTATTTCGTCGTGGTGCATTTGAAGAATTTTCCACCTAGCTGCCACAGGCACTACAAGTCGATTACCACTGAGCGTTTTCCTATACAACCTATCATCTATTAGCACGTAATTGTTTATTATATCGCGTTCAGTCGACCCGGCTTTTAATTGGTCAATAATAATTTTTAATTTATCATCTTGATATTGAACTGTATAAAACCAGTCAGTGACTTCTAAACGATTAATATTTACAGCATCACTTGGATTCCTACTTAATGCATCGACATGTTTCATTCGTTCACCAGGCCTATATTCTACACTGATATCGTATTCCTGAATTAACAGCCACCATCTTGCGATGCGCGGTATAATATCGCGTTTAGTGAGAGTAGCTCGGACGGCGGTACAGTCGGTGACTACCTTCACGTTTTTACCTACTATGTACACCCGAAATTTACGCAACGATTCTACGACTGCTAATGTTTCTAGCTCGTAGCTATGATACATAGTTTCCTCCCTAGACGTCACTCGGCTAAAATACATAACAGGGCGCAAAGTACCATCAGACTGTTTTTGTAATAAAATACCTGCTATTCCTAATTTGCACGCATCGCTATGAATTTCTATGTCTAATGTGGGGTCATACAAAGCTAACACTGGTTTAGAGCATAAACATTTTTTTAATTCGTTAAAACTATCGACCTGTTTATCACTCCATACCCACGGTACATTTTTCTTAGTCAATTCTGTCAAAGGGCGAGCTATAACTGCGAATTTAAATATAAATTTTCGAAAGTAACTGCAAAGACCTATAAATTGACGCACCTCATGTACATTCTTCGGTACAGGAAAATGCGAAACTGCAATTAGTTTTGGTTCTGCCGGTTGCACACCTTCATGAGAAATTTCATGTCCTAAATAAGTCACTTTCTCTTGTAAAAAAGAACACTTTTTCATGTTTAATTTTAGATTTTCCGATTCAAACTTTTGCAACACCAATTCTAACATATTTATACCAGAACTAAAATCAACCGAGGGTAGTAATAAATCATCTATGAATGCCAGAATTTCACTAGTTGAACTGTCAGTTTGTGATGTTTGGGAACGAATGGAATCCACAATTTTACTAATCATTCGCATGAAAACTGAGGGTGCATTTGCTAAACCAAAGGGAACGCGCATGTACTCATAATGGCCTTGAGGTGTTATAAATGCAGTTTTGTGTGTGTCTTCGGGTGCAATTCGTAGCTGGTGATAACTTTGGGCCATATCGAGGCTCGTAAAATATTTCTTACCCGCTAGCTTTGAAACCTGATCGTCGATGTTTGGCAACGGATATCTATCTTTTATAGTGACCGAGTTAAGGGCACGATAATCCACACATAACCGACTATCACCATTCTTTTTTTTTACCAAGATAACTGGAAAGGCATAATTTGATTCGGATTCTTTAATAATACCAGCATCTAGTAACTCACGAACTTTAGAATTAACTATTTGTTGTTCAGTGTGCGATAACCTATAAGGTTGACGGTATATTGGCTGCTGTGTGGTAAGTTTTATTTTCATATGGAACAAATTGGTGCAACCGAGATCTTTTGTGTCAATTGCAAAGGTGTGTTTATATTGTAATAATATATGTATTAAACTATCACGCTCGTTTTTATTTAAATTTCCCATACTGATTTCGGATATAGGTACCCCGCCTATACTATTACTGATTTCATTAGTTGTTAAGACCAAGGCAGACGGGACTGTAAGGCCACATGGATTAGAGGAACTAGTGACTGAATAATTTGGCTTATTTGGCAAAATATTGGACTCGTAAGACAATAATGGCTTGGCTGAACTCACCCGGCTTGGCTGGATCTCCGATTCGTCGCAGCTATCTGCCCGTGCGAGGATCTGGCCGGCTTCCCACTCGATGTCCCTGGTGCCGGTGTTGATAACCTTCATGAAGCCTTCACCGCCTCGGAGTAACGTGGCTGGTAACGAGTAGGAAACTCCATTCAGTTCATAGTGACGCGGCGCTGTGCAGACATCATCTTTTTCGGCATTACCCAGTACCCGGACTTTGATGATGGAGCCACCGGGTGGCAAAGATTCTTTGCTTGATGTTACTATCTTGAATTTCTGAATATCATCGACCGCCTGAAGTTCAGCAAAAGGGTCAGAATCCAATCTTAACGTAGCAGTCTTATTAGTCACCACAAGTGATACACGATCAGCATTGATAACCGGCTGACCAATAAGTAAATGAATGTCCTGCATGTCAGTCTCTGTTACATGCGCAGTGCATTTCACGTGAATGTCATCAATTTCTAGGACGAATTCTACTTCTCCACGGCTTGTAAGTAAACCACCAGAAAAACCCTTTAGGACGGTGCTCGTAGCTGTAACTTTGAGCTCCAAGAGTCCGACAATATGTGCATTTATAACATTTACCTGGCTTCCTGTGTCAATGTAGGATTTCAAAAATATCCCGTTTACCCTCACGACCTTCTTGTAAACCTCATTGTAATTTTGCACTAGCTTAATTTCCTTGACGCTGCTGTTCGATTCGGCAGTCTTCTTGCCATATGTAGTTGAAGAGCCAGGGCAGCGGGTGGCAATATGACCTTGCATACCACACTTGAAACAAATGCGTTGATCAGGTAATGAGCAATTCCGTAGGATGTGACCAGTCTTCTTACAACGCGGACAGGGGTCGGTCTCAGGGTTCACTTTCTTATCCGGGTTCGGCAGTTGTCTAGTGTCTTTGTTCGGCTTGTCACGTGCTTCGAATGACGGTGAGCGATAATCGTCGAGGGCACAGAGGAAGGCCTCGTACAGCTCATCTGGGCGCTGGCATTGGAAAGCCCGTGCGTTTGGTTGTAATGAAAGCGGTAATCCTCTGATTATACAGGAAACGGTAGCGGTGTCAGACAGGTTACAACGAAAGCACATGGCGATTTTATCCTGGTAATATTTAGTCATTGTTTCACTAGGGAGCTTCTTCCGGTTCATCATTTCGTCTAGCAAAGCACTGAAGTCACGATGTTTAGGAAATGCTCTTGCTAGCATGCATTTCCATTCGTCCCAGGAATAATTATATTCATCGAGTCTGTTGTACCACTTACGTGCTTGACCACGGAGTTTATCTTGAAGGTGAAACGATTTTACTTTGTCGCTCCAGCCATGTATGTCTCCCAGTTGGTCAATTTTCTTCAACCATACCGACACAGTGCAATCTTCTCCCTCGGGGTCAAATTCCGGGATAAGGGACGCCGCACGATGGCCTTTGAAATGGTTGAGCGGTAAAATATCGTCGTTGAGTTCGTGTATCGCCCTACCCACTTCGTTTTCCAGTATGGTTTTGAGTAGTTTTCTAGCAGGTGGCGGCGGGAATTCTTCATCTTCACTAATATTATGGTTTTGCTCTTCTTCACTCCTGCCAGGTGGACGTATTCCACAACCAACAGATGCAGTAGGGCGATTACGCTTCATATCCCACTTCTGAGTGAAACGGGAAAGCAGTAATACACTTTATACTTGACGAATAATCACAATTATTTATTGGTAATGATGTATTTTTACACAGTTGGACAGAGTTTCGACTTATCTCATGTACGGCAGTACAATATGTCGCAAAAATGGACGATCAGAGTCCATAAACCATTCGACGGTCGGATGTTACGTCACTAACGGTCACTGGCTGGTTTGGCTGACAATTTTAGCTCCAATTGTCATAAAGAGGCATTGGCTTGGCGTTGGCTTGGCGTTGGCTTGGCGTTGGCTTGGCGTGGCGTAGGCTGATCACATGACGTGGCGTTACATTTGTTTATTAAGAAACAAAGGTTCCAAGTTCATTTTTGACATGAAAATCGTTTATTGAGTATTTTTTAGGGTTTTCCTTAGGTAATAAAAATGGGATATAGATAGATTAAACAATAGTTATTTCATCTATTTACATCGTTATCGTCTGGCACAGCAATGATGCTCTCTAATACAAAAACAGATGATGTGTGAGGCAAAGCTTAAGTGATTTGGTCTCTAAACAGTAGGTATGTTATTGCTGTAAGATTTTTTTTAAAACTTAGCCTCCCACTAGGAATGTCTCCTGTATTGTGGGAGCGTTTACAAACATTTAAACTCACATACACAAACAGCCAGACCCGGAACAACTATTTGTAGGTCATACAAATATTTGTTCCGTGCGGGAATCAAACCCGCGACACCCAGCACAGCAGTCAATCGCTTAACCACCGCGCCAACCGTGCCGTCAATCTAGGTACATGAATGAATGAATGAATGAATTGCACCGATCCCAGCGTGGTTAAACCAGACTCGATTAATCGAATGAACCCCAAGATTCGCACTAGCTCCTGTAGCCTCATGTTCATGGTGCTACAGCGACCATTGCATATCAAGGAATAGACCGGGGGGCGCGGTAATTGGTAGGGAGGACGTGCCCGTAGGATAGGGAAGGATTTAAGAGCCTACCGGATATGCATCCTAGAGCAAGCATTGGTCTTTTAACGACCTTGCCTCCAGGTTGGTTCAGGTCGAGCTTCATCGGTGAGTCTTTTAGCGGTGTTCTACTGCTTTCTCGGTTCTTTTGTATGTCATTGCTCTGCTGTGATAAGTTGTGTTAGATGTTGCTGTTTTCAATGTGGTCGTCGGAGGTCTCGCTACTATCCGTTTCCGGTTTTTGTAAAGCTCACAAGCAGCAATCTTGATCTTATTTCTCCAGGTTGGTTCAGGTCGAGCTTCATCGGTGATTCTTTTAGCGGGGTTCTACTGTTTTCTCGGTCCTTTTGTATGTAATAACTCTGCTGTGTTATGTTGTGTTAGATGTTGCTGTTTTCAATATGATCGTCGGAGGTCTCGCTACTATTCGTTTCCGGTTTTTGTAAATCTCACGAGCAGCAATCTTGATCTTATTTCTGTTTTCCGGCGTATACATTCAAAAATTGATTCTCTTGTCAAAGTACTTCATGTCCTGTTTTAAGTTGTCGTTCCATGTGTAGATAGGTCGGCCGACCTTCTTGGATTTGGCCTTGTACTACGTTACTGTATGCACTAGGGGTAAAAATAGGTTGGTATACACAAACCCTTTTTTAATAAAGGCTCAATGAAATCATTAGTAGTCGGTATGTGGTCCCCATCTCGCGAGTTAGAGCCCTGGCAACGTGCTAAACAATTAAAGGAACTTCGACAGGAAACTTAAAAAAATACTGTGAAGGGATTACAGAAAACTATTTTCGCACGAACCTATAATGTAAATACTTAAACAAAGACTGTTTGTGCTACTTTGAGTTTTGAATCGAACCGAGCGTACCTACTTCGGGAAAGGAATATTAGGTTAGAGGATGGCATTGGAGAATAATAATATGACATAATCGTAGAGGCAACAATCGTTTTTATTTGTCGCTTATTTTGTAAACTCTTATATTATAACAGTTTAAACAGTGTTATCAAAATATAAATATGTAAACCTAATTAGCTGAACAAACTGACACACACACACACGTACCCGGGCACAACAGACACACACACACACACAGTCACAACAATATATTATTATAGTAAATTCGTCGTCTGTTACATCTAAGTATTACTAGTTACATAACTATTTGGTACAAGCGCTGCGTTATCTACACTCTCCAGTCACTGAACGTTCTCCCACGCGCCCCACCACGCCACGCCACTTGCAACCACCACGTACGTACCACGCCGCGCGTACGTACGTTATTGCAGCGAGGTGTTTAGTGGTACAGAGGCCAGCACATCAAGCTACCCCAATCTGTCAAATTTTCGCAATTGAATATGAACCTTATTCCTTTGCGGTAAAGTTGAAAATCTATCAAAGAAATTTGACAGATTGGGGTAGCTTGATGTGCTGGCCTCTGTACAATGCTTGGTTTATATGCCGCGGCATCTTTAAAATAAATATATACACCATCAATATACCGCGACACAAACTCAACATTATCGTCGTCACTTCTACACTTTTAGACAGTGTTCCGTACCTGTATGTACGAGCTAATTTATCAGACCGGTCACTGAAGTTACAGGTGAAACATTAAATCAGTATACTTTTAGCAAAGGGTACCAACGAACACATACAATTCAAAAGCGCTTTGCTAAAGCGATGCTTCCACCCTAAGATGTTTACACGCAGCGGCGCGGTGGCGGAGCCAGCCGCGCCTTCTCGCGTTGTTCGAGATGTATGGTAGTGGGTCGTCTCCACAGCGCGCCTGCGCAACTAGCCGACCACACTGCGGCAAGCACTACACGGTGATGCTTAGGTACCTATACACTTGCGAGCGGAGAAACATATTGAGACCCATACCCACGTCGCTACAAAACCCGAATAGGTATTTTTTGAAACTGGAGCCGGGTTGATCTAATGAAACAGTCACTGCAAGTCAAATGACGTGCGATCAGAAGCACGCGAAGGTTGCGGCGGCCGCGTCGTGCTAGCAGGCTGCGAGCGCCGCGGGCACGCTGCAGGCGCTCGGCGCGCGTTACGGCGGGCGGTAGTGCGGTGCGCCGCGCTCTAGCGCTGGTACCCTGCAACACAAGTCGCTCGTCACGACCTCGTCTCGGGGTCTCGGCCAGGCACGGATGACTCCACTCCTTTCAACGCAACAACAAGAAGACGAAAACTATGGTAATATATTACTGCACCCCAATTTAGTCCAGACGATTCGCTCGATTTTTGATGATTAACCAGGGGCCTGATTGAACTAACAGTGGAACCAGGATCCAGAGCGTAGCCGGCTCAACTTGGAATACTTAATTTTGACAAACACGGTCAAAACGACAGGCTTGCCAATAATCGAGACCGAGCAAACAAACCTATCTGTTTAGAAATCGATTGGTACCATTTCTACATTCTTCGTCGTTGTTCCCGCATTGTAAGGAGTTGAGCCTCTATACCTGTACATTATGTATTAATTACTACTAACCGAAACCCACAAGTCACAGTAACCGGTAAATAAGTATACTGCAGTTCAGTATCAGTCAGTGGAAGCACTGTACACAACCTTGAGATAACGTTACACAAACAACACTTCTTCGCAAAAGAATAAACTTTGCTAATGTTAGCAAACTGTCATTATTAGTATTTACCAGTTTATGAGCATACTATGATCGTTGCTGACTGTTCTCGTGATGCGTCAGAACCTGACACGCCTTACGTGTCGCCAAAACAAATGAAAACAGTTAGCAACTATCCGCAGATACCAATAACACTTGTCCTTACATTGAGGAGCATCTTAAAGATTTGGCAGAAAGTAGTAGGCGGCAGAGTGCGGAAAGCCGATGTGCAGTACTAAAGATATAGTCAAGAAACGATAAGACAGATCTTCGGAAGGTGAAATTGAGAGCAGAGCGTGCACAAGGAGCTGTGGCGAGCCGACGACGGCCAACTCTGAGGACAGTGGCGTGAGCAGCAGAGGAGTGCGGGGAGAGCATACGACGGAGCGGAAGCGTACCAGCGAGGAAGTCAGAGACTGATGATGTCATCGAAGGCACAGTGGCGCGTCAGAAGACTGGGAAGCAGTGCATAGTCAGGTCGTCTGCGACGAGGGCTCGACGCATGTACTCACATCTCGGCCGAGTGGCGTGCGGTGGGCAGCAGCAGCAGCGGGGCCGCCGCGCCCCCCGCGCCCCCCGCGCCCTCCACGGCCGCGTACAGCGGGGGCAGCACCTTGTGCGAGTGTGCGTCCACTGTGGACACCACACGGTTAGTCGTGACGTCACAGCTGGCCGCGCGGCCACGCGGGCGCGTACTCACCCGCCAGCGGTCCGCCGCCCGGGCGCGCCACGCCACCATGTCCGCCCCCCATGCTCTTGGGCTTGCGCTTGCGCGTCTGGATGCCGTCCTTCTTCATGCTGAGCGGCCGGTTCACCTGCGCACACGTCATCACATTCAGACGGGGGAACTCCTCGTAATCTGTCGCCGCGCGAGCCTATCATCCTTTAAACAAGCGTATCTACTCGCGTGGAGATAATTGATAAAAGATTATTTATCTCATTATGAATATTCGTGGTCGCGCGATGATAATTCTCTATCAGTCGGTAGCCCCGCGTTTTATCTCGTGAGATTAGATGAGACCCTGTGTTTTGATTTTTATACAGACCCAATATTTGCCGAGGAGTTCCCTGATAACTGACTGCAGCGGCGATTAGATACCTGCGCGGTGTCTAATCAGCATAACCGCTGTAATCGATGCACAATCGCGCGATACGCTACTATCTGGTCTGTCGTTGACAAGCTCCCGTGAACTCACATTATGCAGCTTGTAGTAGAGGCCGCACGCGTTGCAGACGGGCTCGCCGTTGTTGTTGCGGCGCCACAGCGTGGTGTTGGACGTCCGGCAGTTGGCGCACGTCACCCCGACGCGCCGGTTGCCGTTCGTCGGCTGGCCAAGATACATCAGTGACGTACATATTATTGCATATACAGGTGGCATTGTGGTAAAAAGGCAAACTCACTCAAAAGTAAATTGAATGCTTACCAATGCCTGTTGCGGCTTTGCTTTCTGTCCCTTAAGCGGTGGCCGGTTGACGCCGTTGATGCGCGTGTAGAGGCCGCAGGCGTTGCACAGGTAGTGGCCGGTGCCGTCGCGGCGCCACAGCGGCGTGGTGGCGGCCGCGCAGTTCACGCACTCCTTTACCTCGCCCATGCCCGCCATACCTGCGACATCGCACGTTAGCTTGCTTGCTACACATAGCGTTTGACGACGTAACGCTGTAGGCTCGCGTGCCACTTACTGGGGTCGAAGCCCTCGTCGATGGACAGCAGGTTGTGCGCGGGCCAGGCCTGCGCTGGCGCCGGGTAGCCCTCAACCAGCAGGCCGCCCTCGTAGCCGGACACGGGCACGTACTCTACGCCGCCGCCCTGCCCCAGGTAGTGCTCGCCGCCCACCTTGTACTGCACCGTGTTGCCGTGCGTGTACAGCGTCACCTGACGATACAACAACACGTTATACACGATTTTCAAACAATCTAAAATGATATTGAGAACTGTGCAAGCTGACCTGTTGTGAGTTAGGGCTTGGAGGTGTCTCGTATACCGCCTGTGACTGCGGAACCACTGAGCCGTACACTACGTGCGTGCCGCGCGCCAGTGACGACGAGGACAGCGTAGGGTCACTGCGGTATAGCAGCTGTCCGGGGGGCGACTCGTCACCCCGCGCGCCCCCCGCGCCTCCAGCGCTGCCGCCCCCGCCGCCGTACAGGGTCAGCAGTTCCTTGCTGCCACCGGCATATGCGCCGTACCCTCCGCCTGCGTACTGCGGGCTCTGTCCAGCGTAAGCGTATCCGCCGTGCACTGATGTCACAGGCTGCAGGCTCGCGTATGTGGTCGGCCGCGGCTCCCCCTCCCCACGTGCCTCGTACTTCACCTGCTGGTAGGCCACGCCCACCGCCTGCTGGTTGTTGAGCGCCGTGGTCTGGATCATCTCTAGCGAGGATGCGGCCTGCTCGCCCAGCACGGCGGCGTACTGTCGGGTGTCTGGCGCCGCCTCACCCCCCGCGTACTGCATCTGCTCCTTGTCCTTGTGCAGGAAGGCGTCGTGCGCGGCCTCCTCACCCTCGCCGTCCTGCGCCACGATGACGTGGTGCGGCGCGCCGTAGCGCACCGCCAGGCCGCGCGGGTAGGCGGCGCGGGGCGGCGGGCGCGCGTACTGCGGCGGGGCGCGCTTGTCGCCGGGCGAGGGCAGCGCTCGGTAGAGCTCGGGCTTGAAGGCGAGGTAGCGCGACGTCTCGGCCTCCGCCAGGCGCAAGCGCTCCTCGTCATAGTGCTGCTGCTCGCGCGCCTCCGCCTCCTCCAGCTTGGCGGCGTAGTGCTGCACCTGCAGCTGCGCCTCGTCCAGCGCCGGCGGCTCGGGCGGCTCGTCCTTGACGCCGTCGTCCGCGAGCTCGCCGGGCTCGTCTGTGGTAATGTGTCCGGCGGCGGTGATGGTGCGCACGGCGCGGCGCGACGTGATGACGGACTGCGAGTGCGCGGGGGGCGACGCCTCGCGCGGTGCGCCGCCAGCCGTCTGCAGCTGCTCGTCTCCCTCCGCGCGCCCCTCGCCCCCCTGCTGCTCCTGGTCGGAGCGCGTCTCGCTCTTCACCAGCTCCAGCGCCTCCGCGGCGGGGCGCGCGTCATGTTGCTCCATCTGCGCCACGTTCTCCATACTTCACCTGTGACCAATTAGGTGTCGTTATGTGAGTAGGATAAGCTTACCTAAAAGGGAGAATGGTGTCTCTAAGAAACTAGCGTGTTACAAATAAAACATGTGTGTCATTTGAGGGCAGACGTCTAAGTAAACGAGAAGGCATCGTTTTTGGAGCGGAAGAGCGGCGGCGGAAGTACACGACTAATAGGGAACAAGCGCCTGCGCCGGCGCCGACTGTGGAACTGCGGACATAATATTCTGTTTTAGTGGATATACTAACAGAATACATAAGCAATGTGTTCCGTTAGTTCTCACCTACGTAGCCTCTTTTATTTTAAAATAATTAATCATTCGGAGTCTTTCAATAATATGTAATTTACCTACATTTTGTAAAGCACTACCTACTGAGTAAATAAACGAACGCCTCATGTGGAGACAGTGATACTGTACCTACCTACTGAAGGTATGGCGGCCGTTTTTTTTCAAACAAGACATAACATAACTAAACTACGCGAAAAAAAAATCAGCTGTTTAATACAAAAGTTCAATACCTACTTGACCAAAATGTAATAAACAGCTGTTTTTTTTTTCGTGATTTCAGTGTTGGTCCCATGAAAGTTGTTTAGTTCGATGGTCTAAAGTACCTTTTAAAGTTTGTCGGGTTAAGTTTTAACACTTTGTGTAAGTACTACTTGTGCATAATATACATATTTTAGTGTAAGCTTGTATTTGTTGTGGTTATTAGGATTTATAACTGAGTAAATAAATTATATAGCAAATAAATTTATATAATAAATTAGCTAATTACAAATGATGCTAATGAAACTACAGTAGGTACAGGTACAGGTAGGTAGGTAAGTACCTACTAACCCATAATTTAGGAACCAATTTTCTTAGAGCATTAATGCTCTAAGCCAATTTTCCTCAAAAGCTAAATGAACTCATGCTGCACGGACCTTTCCATAGCAATACTGTATATTTGAGCGAAGCGTTTGGAAGTGTATTTTACGATAAGAACATTAATTATTATATCGAGGCATATTGCGGCGGCGGCGGCGGGTAAACACGCGGCCCTAACACGCAGCTCCGTTTACTCTGCCTGTGCCCACACAACACATACGTGCCATGTAAAAGCTCCGAATTAAACCACCACACCACGCGATAGCAGAAGACTCACTACACGGTACAGTGAATGTAACGCAACACTTGTACACATTATTAGTGACCTATTTCAAAAGCATGTAGGTTGCTTCAGGGACAGTTAAGATGGACAGAAGAACGGTAGCCGTGAGCATCTGAGACGTTTCATGTTCAGTTACACGTGGATTGTATAGTTAGCAACGAGGATGGCCTCTGGCACTCGTGAGCGAGTGTTCTGGAGCGAGCTCTCACGCGCTTGTGGACATTCTAGTTAGGCACTTCTTTGTAAGGCATTATAAATTGATTCGAAAGGGCGGTGCTGCCGGAGCTCGTTGGTTCGTTTCTGGTCTTACCGGCGAACCTTAAAGCTAGCATGGGACCGTCGGACCTAATACTCGGCTCTAACGTTGAACTGCTCAAATGCTCTTTCATGGACGGTCGTTGTATCAGGTCCGCACAGACTGTTGACCTTCTGTTGCGCGCGTGTCGCGGTGGGGAGTTGGAGGCGGCGCCATGTTTGCCGCGGGCCCGCGATAACGACGCGCTTTTATGAGTGAGCGCTGTTGTGTCCTCAGCTCACCACCACCACACGAGCAGTGCGTCAGCTGTGGACGGTTCACAGACTGCCTTCTAGTATTTTTTGTATTAAGTTTTATACTACAGATATGACCGTTGACCAACAAAAATATTTTAAAGGTATCGGGATGTGTGCGGCTGCGACATATTGAAGACCGGTTCGGACCGTCAGCGTCATGCCCATGTTAGCATGACGCTTAGTTCCCGATCCCGAGGGTGTCGCTCAGCAGGAGTCCAGGTTTCTGTTCTCATTGAACAGTTGATCAGCTGTACCTCTTCATTTTGCAGCACGATGTGATTTCCGATGCATATTTGTAAATCTGACAAATGCAGTAAGCTTTAGGGCACTTACGACGTTACGACGTTGCAGGTAGCACGAAGCAAAGCGAAGTAGCGTTTTATTATTATTATTTATTTATATAACCCTATGTGCAGCAGTGGACATGTGTCTGCTGAAGTGATGATGATGATTTATACAACCATTGAAACTGTTTATTGAAATAATTGATTTAAGTACATAAATGTTTACAAAATAGGTCCTTAAACTAGAGAGAGGTAAAGAAGAAATAATTGGATTCTATCTGAAGTAGGAATAAACTGTATGTCAGACGGTCAATTCGTCAATAAACCTGTATATCAGACGGTCAATTCGTCAATAAACCTGTATATCAGACGGTCAATTCCCGTAATTAAAAACATTCAAAATCTAGTCGCAATCTCATCTCAGCGACAATCATTGTCAAAAATGTTGGGAAATTAGAAGTATTTTTGACAGATCAGACTGTGAACGTTCTTAAAACTACAAGAATTGCCCCTCAGCTATCTCACTCAAGTAATAATAATAATAATAATAATAATATTCCACAACTATCACACAACGCCATCTAGTCCCAAGCTAAGCAGAGCTTGTGTTATGGGTACTAGACAACTGATAAACATACTTATATATTTCTAAATACATAAATATTATAGATAAATTACACCCAGACACAGAACAAATGATCGTGCTCATTACACAAACATTTGTCCTGGGTGCTCATACATAAGTAAAATCTAAAAATCTACAAATACAATTTATCTACTTTTACTATGGTTAAATTTAAATTGAGATAAAGGCTTTTTTTAACAATTACATAGAATGTGGGGATAATTGGTTTCGACTACTAACTACAAGACTTTTCAAATGATTGATATACCGAATAATATCATGTCTAACTTACAAAACTGATTCAAAATCTATCTACGGTACCTAAACATATTATGTAGGTAGGTATAGGTATGTACCTACCTTCTTAAAACAATAATAATAAATAATAATAATAATAATAATTTTTATTTCAGAAAAAAACACATTTAAGGTAACAAAACAATTTTCCAAGTAATAATGAGCATTACAGAAAAAAAATGTATCGTTGGTGCCTGTGCTAATGAAAGAAAATCATTGTATCACAGACACCAGCGCCTTCCAAGATAGGTTACATTTACTAAATTAAATTCGAACGTAACGGATGGAACGGAACGGAACGAAACGGTTGTAAAATACCCTTAACGAAGACGAGACTCACTTGTCGTTTGCGTTATTGTGATATTTTTTTTTTGGACTGGGCTATACCTGGGAACCTTCCGGTTACAGATATTTTAAGTTCCATCTTTTTTTGATGTTTTTTTTTTACGTAAACTAGTTTTAAATGTTATTACTTAGCTTGAAATACTTCCACGATGCAAAATGCACCTAAAAGCACAATATTTTGCGTGCATTACGTCGCACACTAAGTACCGTAAAATTCGAATTACTTATAATATCAAAAATAAAGGTCGTTTCCCATCAATAATGTTTGTACAAAGATACTTAGTTTGATGTGCAGAATGCGTAGAGGACGGTGTGGTGAAGGGTGAAGGGTGAATGGTGAAGGCTTGTTACACCTTGCATAGCTACTTATAATAAAGCAACGTTTGATTTTGTTGTAGAGGAGAGGCTGTAGAGAGTGAACTTTGAAACCTACATTTCATTAGATATTTTAGCAGCACAGCGTCGGGTCTCACCTTCTGTTATCAATATGTTATGCCTAAATATTACTATAAAGTTCTGCGTTAGAGTGGTAAAAAAAAGGAATTATTAGCATCGATACAATCAAGAATAACTTTTGTGTTCAATAACATTTATTGAAAAACTGAACGAAACCAATCACATCAAACATTACGCTTTTATGCACTGCCGGACACAGTTCGCTCAATTACTATATGAATCATATTGTTTTATGTACAGCTACATTTATAATAATATAATAATAATATAAACATTTATTTCTCTTCCACAAAGGCTCCTTAAAAATATGAAGACAGTACATCTAATAAATCCTTTGTGGGAGACTGGTATCTGCACTAGGAAAAACCTGTCACACAGATTACCAGGCCCCCCCCCAAAAACAATGATTGAGTATTAAATCTTAAGTTAAACAAATTATTTTTACCTTTGGTAGAACAGAGTAAACCAAAATAAAGAGGAAAAAAAAATACAAAATTTGAATTGTTATTGAGTACTAGTGAAGTAGTGTGGTGTGGTGTGGTGTGGTGCGGAGTGGTAAGGTATGGTATGGTGTGGTGTGGCGTGGTATGGTTGTGGTGTGGTGGATTTCAATGAACAATAAGAATAATTTGTTAAGTTTCGAGTGTACCTCGTGCCTACTAACTAGTAAGTAGTGGTCCGTGTGCTATTTTCACAATAAAGAGGCTGCAAACTATCACATTTCAAAAATAAATCAATGCTATTTTTCTAAGGTGCCATTCAGTAACAACAACAGCCAGTGACGTTAGAACTAGCTTCAGGAATTAGGTATTAAATATTTATGTAAATCAATTATTTCAATAAACAATTTCAATTTCAATTGAATATATGAATGTCGGCGCAGGCGCGCGGCGGCGGGGCGGCGGCGCGCGGCCCCGCCTTCTGTCGTGACCAATATCAATACATACAAGTTAGGGATGTCCTATTGTGCTATCAATTATAGTCAGTATGACTTGTTTCTACCTCGAACACCTCCCTGCCGCTGGTCTATAAGATGTGAAACATAAACACATTGTGCATTATTTGAATTTGATTTGATTTGAATTTTTGACTATTATTTTAGTGTGTGATTTTTATATTATAAATTGAATTTAAATTAATATAATGTAATGCACTTTGTCTGCAAAATAAATGAACTATTATAAGAGCTAGTAGATGATCGTCTATCTTGAGGAAAGAGTACGTTACAGAGCGTGTTCATGCATTCTTCTTATACTACATTATAATTAAGAGCTATTAGTATTGTAGTCACAATATAGTTACGTCCTAGGGAAGTTCATCACTCTCGCTTTAAGCGTCCGACATTTGTAAGTTTGTCTTCACAGAACTTTTTACAAGCGACATACAGAAAATGCTTTCAATAAACAGGCAATTACCGGATTTGATCGCAGGATAAAAAAGCACGAGATCAATGACCATGTTGTCATATAATGCACTTCCAGTAAAGTAAAGCCAGGTACCAGTTTTCTTGCATGAATTGAAAAGGTCTCCAGCGTGTACTGAAGTGAGCCGTGTATTAATTTTAATTACAATCTCTGTTTGAATAGCATCTCTAAAACTAAATGAACACTGATCCACGAGTTGTCGGTGTGTTCGGACGTGGTGGTGCGTGGTGGTGCGTGGTAGCTGGTGGTGTCGGTGAACAGTTTATTCGATCACGTCTCGTAAACAGCCATCTTTTTGCAGACGTCGATGGACGAACAACTGATTATTGAAACAAGAAAACGTAGGCTTAGCTCACTACTTCCCGGTGTTTGGCAAGTTGCCTTCGAGCTACACAGGCTTAACACGCTTTGGTTCAAAGTTTCACTTGGTATTTGCAACTAGTATGAACAAACTCTACGCTGCTATGATCCGCGGGAATCTTATAAGTTAAAGCTGCGGTACAGCTGACTGACACTGTTCGCGGGAGTACCTGTATCTTCACCGAGATGGACTTCCTCCACTCCCGCTACGATCAATTGCACGATCAACGTCACTTGGTCTAGTTCAGTATTGCAGGAGTTATGTACACAGTAGGTATGTAAGGCTGTAGGTACTCACCGCTCGTAGGCAGCTGATGGAGGCAGGCTAGTAGGTATCGGTGTGCGGTATAGTCCGTGAGGTGTAGCACCGGCTCAGTGTTCACATCACAGCACGTCGATGAGGCGCGGGTCGCGGAGCGTGTGCCGGCGCGCTCGGCTCGTCTGCTGCGGCCAGGTGAGAGCGCCGAGTGGGCGGGCGCCGCGTGTGTGCGTGTGCGCCCGTGTGTGCGGCGCCAGGCGCGCGCCCATTGGCCGAGCGCGCGACGCCTCGCCGCATGCAAGGGGAAAACATTTCCATGTTTCAGCGCACCCGGAGCGCGCGCCCGCGAGTGCGCCGGGCTGCTGATGAGGCCTGGCTCTGACACCAACTGCACTATCTGACTATCATGTTGATAACTTAACTAATCACAACAGATATCCAAGTATATGCTATTCATGTTTTAAACACTTATGTTAGTTGTTCAATGACATCCGATTGAGATAGTTTCAGAAGCAGTAGGCAGCAGGCACTGTACTATCTAATCATGTTCTAACTATACCTATCCCCGGGAAAATAGCCAAATAGCCTTTGTCTGACATCAAACCTCCTTTCTCCGAGGAAACGTGTAAGTGAACGCTAACCGAACCGATTTGGTTGTAAGTAGGTACTTAAGTGTCGTAATGAATGTCACGCCTCCTTCTTGCAAATATAGATTTAGGTGAAATATTTAGGCATACCTACTTAGATTTTTGTGGCAACAGTGATTATAATATATTAATTGTGATAACTTTGGTCAGCTTCGTAAAGTAACAAGCAACTTTTAGCTATGTTGTTACAAAGCTGAAGCTGCATCTGTCTTGGAGCACTCCTGGAGAGTATTATATATTACCGTGATATTATTGAACTGAGGAAACAGTTTCTGTGAAACGCCATTGCGGTTCAAGTAGCTCGTGTTAGTAACGACACGCGTGGAGCGTCGCGCGGCGTGACCTTCGCACGGCTGCGCAGTGCGCATGCGCACCGATGACTCCGCGCTATAATCCTCACTTATCCCCGAATTTATGTCAATAATATAAGGTAGGTATGTAGGTGCGCTTTAAACAATCATTATTGTATTTGCGATACGTATCTTAACAATAAAAAGTCGATAAGTGTAATGCGTCGCGCTATCTAATCACGAGAGGCTTACTTGAGACATCGATCATCGGTCTAATTACCTGCGATACTGCTAATCACGGGAGAGCGCCTCACGTCCGCGGCCCGGGACGCGCCGCACCGGATCACACATCCACACTCCTCCGTGTACGTAGCGTACTCGCAGCGTATACGCGGGGACACTTGTTACTAACACAAGAGATTCAAGTCTCTCTAGATTTGAACCAAACAGATAGAAGTTTTAAAAAAAATTATGTAGTGATAAATTTAATAAAACAGTTTCCTTAAAAATACAAAAATGTACACAACATATTACGAATTCTTTATTTTATTCGTTTAAGCGCATGCAAAACAATACTTGAGTGGAAATCCCGGAATAAGATGTACCTACGTCACATAAAATCATACAAGCTGAACGTCTATACAAGTCAAGGCGCTCTCTTACATACGAGAAGGTATTCGTACTATGAAATAAGACGAAGGCAAAGGATGCATGCAAAACTAAATCAAAGGCAAAATTTCAAAATTCAAGACAAAGTCAAATAATTTATTTCAAATAGGCACATCATAAGGCACTTGAGCAAATCATAATTTTCAAAAAAAAAAAAATTGATTCAGGTTGCAGCAGGCATTTACACATAGTGTACAAAAATAAGTTTAAAAACTAAAACCCGACTACTTACTGAAAAGGATAAAACAAGAAAGTACCTTCCCGTGGTCGCATGCTACCAAGGCTTTTAAGTACATATGTTAGTACAGCGGCATGCGACCACGGGAAAGTACTTTCTTGTTTCTTTTTCAGTAGTCGGGTTTTAGTTTTTAAAATTATTTTTATTTAAATTATTTTGGGGTTAATTTCATGATAAAATATTTGCAGAGCCGCTTAATATTTTTATTGTTTTACTAAGACAGTCAGCAAAGGAGATAAGTATGCAGGGTCGTCGAATATAGTTGAAGTTTACTAAGAAACCGGTTGACGTTTACGAATAAAAATTAATTTAATTAATAGAAAACAAACAATTTATTTATCAAATTAAATGTAATTCGAAAACATCAACCGGTTTCTTATTAAACTTGAACTATATTCGACGACCCTGCATACTTATCTCCTTTGCTGACTGTACCTAGGTAATATACCAAACATAAAATATGTTTGGCTCTAATCTGAGGCGTGATTTTATTGAAATGATTCCTAATTATCGGGTGTGTGCAAGCAAATCCGTGAGCAACAGGTAACAAATGATTTTTTTCGTCATCTTTATACAGGGTGACATTTTAATCACCGTTTTCCTCTTAAGGGGTCATTGTTCTCATCATTATAAACCCCATTTTGGGTGTTGAAAACTCCATACATATCCAATATATTGAAAACTATGTATGATCAGAAATTCTGAATCTATCCGATGGTTTTTACGTGAAGCTGACGCACATTCAGACAAACAGACAAAAATTCTAAAAACTATAATTTCGGCAATAAAATCGTTCCCAAACCTTGAAGCGAAATATACATTGAATATTTCAATTACTTGAATTATTCAATGTATAGGTACTTCGCTTCGATGTCATTGTATGAACAGAAGATTACATATCAATCGCTGGTCTGAATGTGTATAGAATATAATTATTTATTTTAGGTATCTAAATACATGATAATAATAATAATAACCCCATCGTCGTATCTCTACGTTGACGTCGTGGTGGGGCTTGCGCGCTCCGAACTCTAGGCCTGTGCCGGAAGAGTTTACTTTGCCGGAACAGGTCTAAGGTGAGGAGCCAGACCAAGAGAGATACAGAAACCCGCAGGGCAGCATGTGGCGAGCTGTTGGGCAGTAGCGACCCCACGGACCCTATCTCCCGGGAGAAGTATTATTCCTCATCTCTAGCTTGCCTTTATTGGCCGGCTGGAGTGAAAAATGACGAGGAACAGAGGCCAATTCTGCTAATTTAAAACGTTCAAAATCTAGTCGCAGTCTCATCTCGGCGACAAACAAATGTCAAAAACTTGTCAAAATGTAGGGAAATTTGAAGTATTTTTGACAGATTGAGACTGAGATCAGACTGTGAACGTTCTTAAAAATTACGAGAATTGTCCCTCAGAGCTCCCACCTCGTTCTTGCCTTTATTGGCCGGCTTGAGTGGAGATTCGCAAGAGCAAACTTGCTCGGAGGAAGGAAGTATTCCAGTAAGATGCTGGTAGGGATCTTAACCGTACTTCCGGGATTGTCCTGATAGCCGTGGAATACCTCTCCACTCCTCATAAGCACCTCAGGACATGTTGCCCCCTTGTCACTACGTCACTATGTGCTAGCGACAGTTTCCGGGGGTCCATTATTGAGTGTGCAAGTCACCCCCTGCCAATTTATCCGTGTACATATTATAAAACATTGATCAGGCAGGGGTCATGTTCTTGCGTAGTTCTTGGTAACCAGTCCACTTTAGCCACCCAAACCCATAGTCCAACTTTTTACTTTTCCATATCCTGCAATTTTATTAACATTCCTAAGGGGCCTCTGCGAGTTGGCTTTGCCCCCTCGTACGCCTTCCAAAGGACCGGGACCCCATGGCTCCGAGATATGTAAAGCCATAAAATTTATTTCAGATTAAAATCCATAATTATTGTTACCTAGTAAAAGTCTTAACCTAATGTTAGTAAAAACACAAAATTGAAACGACTGACACCTACGTGTGCAGCCGTACCCAGTGAGCCAGCATGGGGCATGGGGCTGTGCCACCTATCACACAATACACTCAGGATGCAGGATAATGATTCTGATTTAAAGACCGTAAAGGTTCAAAATGACTTATGTTGGAATTCATGAATGTCTTCAGAGCAGCAGATGGCGCGCTCGGCCGCTCGACAGGCGACCGACAGCGCACAGCGTACAAGACAGTGCACTTGTAGCTTCACAGCTACAAACAATAACAGGGTAGTCTCAATTCTAGTGCCGCCACACACGAACAGCGAGCCTAAATCCAAAGGTTTTCGTGAAACATCTTGATGGTCATGAGGAGCTCGTCGGGTGCCGCGGATGTGTTCAACAGCTGCGTCGCACAGAACTGACGGCAGTGATCAGTGAGAGGGTGTCGCCGGCTGGCCGCACCAGGTCGCACGGGGTGCACTGCGACTCGATTCCAGAGGGGCAATGCTCGTAATTTTAAGAACGTTCACAGTCTGATGTCAGTCTCAATCTGTCAAAAATACTTCTAATTTCCCAACATTTTTGACAAGTTTTTGACATTGATTGTCGCTGAGATGAGTTTGCGACTAGATTTTGAATGTTTTTAATTAAAATTTTATTGGCCTTCTGTGAGATGATATCGATTTCAAGAAATCATCAGCGTTGTTTTGATAGGATAGCTACCCACCTATTAATTACTCGCGGTAGGTATTTTCATTACTCGTATCTCAATCTCATGCTATGGTCATGAATCTCGTAAATCAAAACATGTACCTACCTACTTAAGTAAAGGCGCGAAAAAAAAAAGTTTAAAACAAAAATATTAATTCAGCTAAAACGTAAAAACACAAAAATAAAACCCAAAACTAAACAAACCAGTTGTCAAAAACTGTTTTGTTTAGTTTTTTTGTCGCGGCTTATTTTTAACTTATTGTAAAATTATTATAAAATTTGTTTAGAATTTTTTTAAGAGTTTAATTATTTTCGACCCTGAGCGTAGCAGTTCGTAGTAGCGCGTAGCTCGCCTACGAACGTCGTAGCCAATCGCTACGACTTGTGCCTGTAAAACATTCTATTCAACTAAAATTACTCTTTTTCATAAGCTATTATGCTGTGTATCGTGCATCAGTATGTACCTTACAAGTATGAAAATATAGTATATTATTGCAGGTAGGTAGGTACCATCATGCATCAGTCCGAAAAAAATATTATCAAAATATTTGCTAAGTACTATGTGTGGTTGACAATGATGTGGTAATGTAAGCAAACAACGGCATGTAAGTGATGCGGTGACGTCACGAGCGGCTTCACGGTAAGCGAGTGAATCACCGCGGCCAGGCGGAACTGACTGTGTACGAACAGCAACTACATAGTTCCGTAACCTAGGGTAAGCAGCCGGCTCATCGTTCTGTAGCCCCGAGGATTGTGACAAGCGATCTTACACCCGAGGTCAAGCCACTGTTAGTACGTATGGTGCAGCACTACATGAGTCGCCTCTCATTCACAGATTTCAAAGATAATTTTCCTTAACAAATGATAAGTTTATTCGCACGAATCATAATTAACAAATGATATAAAATTATCAATACAATTTATTTTGATTGTCATATTATAAAGTTGTAAAGGGTGGCCCTTGGTCCGTACTCGCCCGTGTCTGACGGGCGTGCTCGTGGCCTCGAGGGCTGCCGATGTGATGACTGACTGTGGTGTTCCTACCAAGTTATAGATTGACGGCGACAAGTGACCTGTATATATCCTGTATTCGAATGAGAGACACACCTTTTCAAACAGGCCAACTATGATTATATGTACAACAAACCACGAGGTGATCGCCCGGAACTTAAATATAATTTACTGTAAACAAAGTATGTAGTTCCTTGTATTCTCTGGTCTGCACTCCCTGAAGTGAATTCCTGGCTACGGCCTTGTAGGTAAGTATTAGGAACGATGACTTCGAAAATTATCGATTTCCTCATGTCAGGAAAACTTAGTCACACGCTTAGGCTACAAGCATATCTTATTGTGGGCAGGGAGTGGCCCGTCTGTCAAAAAGAAACCTAAAACTGAGTTATTTCAATATTAAGTTTGGCGGTTATATTCTTCCGCTATAAATGAAATCTGAAACGTTAGCTACGCATAGAGGTCGATGAAGATCTCGCAGTTGATGTAATGGTGGCTGCAGCCAGTGGACACAGCACTCCGGTGTGCTGAGTAGCGCCCGCGGTGTCGGCGACAGCGTTGTCTTATCAGCGCACTTGACGGCGCTGATAACAGCCGAAGTGTGCGTGTGATAGTGTGTCGCACTCCATGCTCAATGATTCAGCCACTATTGCCAGATCGTTATATTGGTTCAATACTAAACGCATCAACTCACGTTAATACTAAACTTACTGAAATTGTTCGTTTCTTGTCATTCGTCGACACAACCATTCCCTATGTCAGATTTATTCCGATTACCTTTATTCTTGTGCCGACGGTTTGTGGTAACTGAAAGAAAACTAAACTGCAAACAAAGTTGATTCTGTTGTCTGTTGTGTGTATGTACCAGCAGGCTTAGCATGAGCACTTTGTCGACGGAAGAGTAGACAAAGATGACATTCCGTGTAGACAGTACGACGGCATCAAAGTAGAAAGCCTGTTAGTGTCCCACTGTTAGTGGCCCACGGTTAGCGGCCCACGGTTAGTGTCCCATAGTTAGTGGCCCACTGTTAGTGGCCCACTGTTAGTGTCCCACTGCAGGGCAAAGGTACGCGCAAGGCACGCGCGTCAATCACAGGTTGGCCATTTTAGACCCAGGTATATTCATTTATTATAAGTGGCATAGCTAGCGAAATGTGGGTCCTTACTGTAGTAATATAGAACCTGCATACATACACCCCGCCCAGCCCTCGCGGCCTCGTGAGGAGGCCGGGAGCGACTGAACACGCGTACCATCACGCCTCATTTTACCTTCACCGACGTCGCTGATCTCCAAGATAAACCAAAGTACCGATGTAAATTGGAAAAGTCACATTGGTACTAACCCGGATTTGAACCCACAACCTCGTGATGCACAAGGTTGTGGTGTATGCAGTGTGAGGCCACTGGTTAAGGTGATTGCGAAGTGATTACCGCGAAATTCAAATTTTCTTACGTTTTTTGCAATTTGCAGGTCAGTGTCAGGTTGTATCTTGATCAAAATATGATTCGCGACTATAAGAATAAGAATAAGAATAAGAAATTTTATTTGCGCAAACATGTGTACACATACAAAATTAAAATAATAGATGCATGCAAGGTCGTAAATAAGATTAGCTCACGACATGTTTGCCATTTCTCATGGCGTGCAAATATCTTGGAAAAAATATAATAAAAATAGTATTAATACATTGATTTTAAAATATTACAATTATACATTAATTAATGTCAGTTAAACAAATATATTCAATCATTTACATTATTCATTTTATATTTGACTAGTCCAATAATACAAATTACATATAATAAAATTATATTATGAAGATTTACAATAGGAATTCAATTAAATAACATTTATTATGGCATATTTAAGTTATATATTTTTATCACAATGAGTCGTTTAAAAATTCTGCAATACTATAATATGCTTTTTGTGCCAAAAAAGATTTCATTGTTTGTTTAAGTTTAAGTATTGTTAGCTCTCTCCAACTTTTGGGCAATTTGTTGTAGACAATTGGTGCCATGCAAAAAACACTCTTGCGCATAAGTGCAGTTTTCGATGTATGTCCACATAGTTTAGTATCATCACGTCTATTTCTAGGGAATTTGTCTGCCATACGAGGAAACAACTGTGAGTTTGTTTTTACGAACATGACTATTTCTAATATATAAAGTGAGGGTAATGTTAATATATGGTGTTTAATGAAATAGTTTTTACAGCTATCAGTAGTTTTGAGATTAAACATAGATCTCAAGCAGTACTTTTGTCTTTTAAAGATGATATCCCTGTCGGTTGAGTTACCCCAGAAGATAATCCCATATCTAATGACGGATTCTATCAAACCATAGTAGGCCGTTAATAACGATTCTATATTTAGAGTGCGTGATAATTTATATAACGCATATGCACCACTGCTTATTCTTTTGGCTAGAGCCTCAATATGCGCTTTCCAATTTAGGTTTCTGTCGATTGTTAGGCCTAAAAATTTTGTAGTGTTAGCTGTCTGTATTTTATTATTATTATATTCAATGTCAAGATTAGAGAACAATAATGATCGTTGGCTAAAGTGCATAATCAAAGTTTTATTTATATTAATTTTTAAATTATTATTATTAAGCCACGTTAACGCTTCTATTAATGTGTTTTTTATGTCCGTTTCATATGTATTCTTACTATGGCATGGTATAGTTATCGTGCTGTCATCCGCAAACAATGTCATGGGATTTTTAATAGATTTAGGGAAGTCGTTAATATAGACTGTAAACAAGGGTGGTCCAAGTACACTGCCCTGCGGAACTCCATGAGGGACGGTACGCTCGCATGACGTAAAAATCTCTTCACGTTTGGAGCTCATATTTATTTTGCTAATTTGTGTAACTTGTTTTCTGTCTTGTAGGTATGATTGTATTAGATTAAATATGTTTCCTCGTATACCATATGCGTCAAGTTTAGTTAGTAATATATTATGTTGAACATAATCAAACGCCTGTGTCATGTCACAGAAAATGGCACAGACTGGTGTATTTTTGTCCATGTTTGTCATGACAATATGCAAGAAGTCGTATATGGCCAAGTTAATTGATTTTTTCTCCCTAAATCCTTTCTGCTCATCACACAGTATGTGATTTTTTTCAAAATAGGCATTAAGTTCTCTGTAAATATATTTTTCGAAAATTTTTGAAATTATTGGAATTAACGATATTGGCCTATAGCATTCCATTAACTCCCTATCCTGTTTCTTAAAAAGTGGTTTTACAATAGACTTTTTTAGGGCATTGGGAAATATACCTTCACTGATACTTAGATTAATAATATAGCTTATGGGGCTACAGATTTCATAAGCTACAGACTTAACAATTTTAGTACATATGCCATCGTATCCTACACTGTTTGTATTTTTTAAGGACGCTATAATTTTTAATATATCGTGTGCTAGACTTGGGGCCATGAACATTGAGTCTTTTCTGGCTAAAATATGTTTAGTGACTGTGGTTCCCGAACTATTCATAGGTTTAATTTTATCTATAAAGTAATTGTTAAATATGTTTGCAATCATTTTGGGGTCAGTTACAGTTTCATTATTATATCGAATTTTGTCTATAGTGTTTTTTGGTATGTTCAGTTTTGATTGATTTATTATTTCCCAAGTAGTCTTAGATTTATTATTTGATTTTTTAATTTTATGTATATTTTGTGCGCGTTGAGTTAAATAAATAATTTTTTTAAGCAATTTCGAATAACTCTTAAGTTTATTTTTGTTCATTTCGGTAGGTTTTTGTCTATATTGCCATAATAATTGACGTTTTTTTTTGCTACATATTTTAATGCCATGAGAAACCCAACTAAGCCTTCTTTTCACTTTTACAGAGATAAGAGTATCAGGAAAGCACTGTGTATAAAGGAAAGAAAACATTTCTGTGAAGGCTTTATAAGCAATGTTTGGGTCCTTAGCTTCATATACTTCAGCAAACGATAAGCTATTGAGGTAGGATTTAAATTTGTCTATATTCTCTTTACTATAGTCCCGTCTAGTGGTCCGCCAATGATTTCTAGTGCTTGCGGTGCTAATCGGACAGTTAAGTAGTTGTGCCGTATGGTCAGACAAAGCCAGTTCCAAAACTATAGCTTGACGACACTTATTAAAATTTTGCGCAAAATTGTCGATGCATGTCTTGCTCTTCAAACGGGTAGGTTGACGTACAGATAATTTTAAATTAAAATTCAATAATAAATTTTCAAATTCTAGAGTCTGTTTGTTTTTTTTCAATATATCTATATTAAAATCACCCGCCAGTACAATATTTTTAAATGTTTTTTTAATCAGAACACGTAACAATATCTCTAGTCTACTCATAAATTCATCAAAATTGCTTGGATTTGGTACTCTATATATACATACAATAACAATTCTATAATTTATAAGTTCTATGGCGCAACATTCAAAAATACCTGTAATAGATAATTTAGCGATTTTCGGCAATTCTCTCCATTGGTGACCATTTTTTATGAGTATACAAGCACCACCTCTTTTATTTTCCTTGCGGCTAAAGCATGCAGCCAAACAGTAGTTAGGTATATTAAGATGGACTTCATAGCCTTCCATCATGAAATGCTCCGTAATACATAATAGGTCCACTTGTATATTTTTTTCTAATAACTCATGTAGACACACTGTGAGCATATCAGATTTTGCTAGGAGTCCTGCAATATTTTGATGCATAATGTATACATTTTTACTCACGAAAAAAAGTATTCGTAGGTGTTTTTATTTCAGTCGATTGATCCTTATCGGCTAATTTATTGACTAGTACATGTTTGTCAGAATCTAAGTTAACCTGGACATATTTGTTTTCAAAGGACTTTTTACATTTATTTTGAATAATTTGTTCATACTGAAAGAGTTGGAAATGATAATTTAAACATAATATTTCTTTCAAAAGTGATCTTGCAAGGTTTATTACATAGTTTCGCCCACTTGGCAGTGATCTAGTGTAGTTCATATCCATGTACAGTACATTTTTATATTTATTACAAATAAACCTAAGTAAATAGTTCAGTTTCGATTCTTGTAAAAACCTGTTTTTGGGTACTTCCGAGATGATCACATTAGTATTTGCAGTTAATGCTAGCCAACGGTGTAAATGTATATCGATGTCACAGGGATTTTTGTCGCTGCATCCGCCCAATACAATGACGTAGTCGTTTTTTGACAGATTGCTGATTTCGTTTTTGGGGCATTGCAGAACCTCACTCAATGTTGCACCAGGTTTCAGATAGGAAACTACAGCGTATTCAGGTCCCAGCAAATCCTGCAGTACGTCGCGCAAGCCACGTCCCTGTCCATCTCCCAGAATAACCACTCTGTGGCAGCTGCTCCGGCGCTCAACCGGTTCACATTCTGATGTCCTGCGCTGAATCGCCTTGCCAGTACCCTTTTCGCTGCAATGACGTGGGGTATCTGTTTGGATCTGAGCATCGCTCTCCGATTGATACTGCTGTGTTATGTATTTGCTGGGTAAGCTGGGTTGCTCCAATGTACTTTCCGGCATAATACTTCTGGTTAGACGTAGAGGAGAATGGCGGGAAGTGTTTAATCTCATATTCAAAAGTCTTCTCGAGATGGGTGTCGAGTTGTTTTTTTTGAGTTGTGGAGTAGAGTTTGTGATTTCTTTCAGTAATTCTATCTGTCGTTGCTGATCCTGTATTTCTTGTTTTAATTTTGTATTCTCATAACTAAGATTATCTATTTCTTTATCAGCAATTTTCAATTTTTCTTTAATTTCCTTCATTTCCTGTCTGAATACCTCCATAAATGATTGATTGCTTATTTGTGTAGCACTCTGTATGCTCATCATACTAGAATCTAGCATAGTGGAGTTTAACATGTCTTGACTTGAATGCGATAAGTTAGTTTGTGATTGTGATCTGACTAGTTTGTTTCTATATGTAATATTTTCCATCTTATCTTGAATTTTTGTAATATTTTTCTATAATTTTTTTATATAATTTTCCAATTTTTCTTGACAAAAAATGTTATTGAAAAATGTTATTGAAATCGTAGTTTACATGAATTGCAAAAAAACATGACACAAAAAGTAAACTTTGCGACTGGGATTAGAAACCACGACCATTTGATCCACAGGCACTGTCGTTAAGTTTTACGCCATACGAACATTTACTTTCTTGACGAATTGGCACAGTGCTTGTTCCGTATTTTTATTTTGAAATCGAAACAGTCGTTAATATGATTCATGCAGAAAAAATTTTTGCACTCAATCACAAAAACACAAGTCATTCATATTAGTCTTATTACACTTTTTTTTAATGTTTTAGTTGTTCACTGCACTTGATTACTTCGTGATGATTGTTTAATAGTTTTTTGACGAAAGATACATATAACAGGTACTTATTCACAGAATTATAGTCATTAGAAATATTCATATATCTTTATAAGTGAGATTTGTACCATAAACACAAGTGTTATATAACAAAGGTAACCTTTGTTCCCTTTGTAACCTTTGTTCCATAGCATTGTATCCATCGTATACAACCTTATTTACTGGCCAATACTTCCCTTGCGGTGGTAGGGCTCACGCCCGCCTGGTTTGCGACCACCCACTGGAGTCCGGCGTCAAGCAGCAGCTGCTGTGTTTCGTCGATGCGTGGGAGTTCCAGTGCCCTATGCGTCTTCTGGGCACTCTCGTTCCATCATAGACCTCATCCATCGCTTTCCATCAGGCGTGATCGAGGTCAAGAGTAAGCCCATTCAGCATTAAAAAATTAAAAAATACACAAAGTTTACATTTCGTCGCAAAAGATCTATCGCGCGATTGCTCACAGTTGTAACCTTACCGAACCCATTAGGTCGGGGTGGCCTGGCTTACTTACAGCGAGCAATTCGGCTCGCGCGCGGTTGATCACAGCTCTAACCTAAGGCACTGACAAACCATTTATCTAGCTAACTGTCCATTCTAACATTTCTATATAAATACTAAAGTAGTGCAATAACGCATTTGTTTTATTTTTTATGTACTAACATTGTAAGATGAAATAACCGAAAAAAATATTTTTTGTTGTAAATTAGACCCATCGGCTGAATATCATGCAGGCCGCTAGCTGAACTGCACCGTTTGGTAAAAAGGCTAGGCTTTTAACTGAAAGGTTAATGAACCTGGTTGGCGGCGACAGGAACAAACATATAGGTAATAGGTAATACGGGCTGGTGTCCGCAACTGCACGTCAATGCGCGTATTTTGCGTACGGAAAACATACATATTAAAGTCACTTAAGTGTCTGTCTGTGTGACCGCATTGTTGTTCTAAACTCCGCAACGGATTTCGATGTGGTTTTCAATATCATTTAGAGAATAAAGGTACCTTTCGTAAGTTACACATAAGCACACATAAGTGTATCTCAAAATAATTACAAGTATGCTATCTTAACTTCGCTCATCCCCATGGATTCACAACATCTGTGCGCCGGCGTCCGACGCGGCCATGTTTGTGGCTGCGTTTTGAACCTTTGTCGTGAACCACTCCGGCTGTTCCGTCTACTGTAGACAAGTGGCAAGACAGAGCTCACGCCCTAGGTGCTGTGTACAGTAAACGTCAGCTGGCCATCGCTAGCGGGTCGCCGGCCGCTCAACAGATTATCTCGCGACACTCGCGCGGCTCGGTGGCTGTCGGCGGTGACGCGGCGTGTCAGACGATGTCGATGGCGTTATCTTGTCACGACAATAATCTGTTTGGTAACAACTTGTTGCGAAAACATACTGAAGAGGATTACTTCTAAGATGACAAAAAGGCAATACAAGCATTCCATAACTTGGACTCGCTATGTTTTGTTATCATTTATTTTAATGGAATATTTACAGTTCATTAAACATAAATAATACAAGAAACCTTCGAATCGGAAGGCCAGTGGCAGTCTCCGTAACATAACATGAAATACTAGTAAGTATATGCAGGAGGAACTTTCAGGAACAACTAGTTTTAATTTATGGGCAGTCCACTCGGGGTTCGAGACAGAGAGACGTCTCGTGTGGAACCTGCGAGCAAGCAGGCGCGATCCTCACTGACAGATTTGCGATAGCTCACAACTGGCTACCTGCTATGTATTACGTCGAGCACACTTTAGGTACACTTTTAGGAATAGTAATAGAGAGGATGAGCACGAATGGCATAGTTTAAAAGCAGCGTTACTGTATTTGATTCCGTTCTGATGGTTCGAGCTGCCAGCGTAATAACAAGTAGTTAATTAACACATTTCAGCTGTGTCTCTGTGAGGGCACCTCTTCTGCAATATCTCCGTGAGTGTGAGGGCATCAGTTCTGCAATGTCTATGTGAGTGTGAGGGCACCTGTTCTGCAATGTCCCGGTGAGTGTGCGGGCACCTGTTCTGTAATGTCTCTGGCACTGCGGATGCCCATAGGCGGCGGTCACGCGTCCAATTCAGTCGGGCCGTCTACTTGTTTACCATCTAGTAAAATAAATAATAAGTCGTCTCTTATCGCACCCGTCACGCCTGTCAATGTTGCTGATAGCGACAGATATTCTCACACGCACGCTCTCCTGCCAATAATGTGGAGCATTGCTCTACATTCCTCTGCAACGGCGCGGGCGCAGGCGGGGCGTTAGGCGGTGTGTAGCCGTGAGTCAGTGACGCAGTGGTAGGCCTTACAATGTACTTCAGGGACAATAATAGAATTGAATATTTATTGTTGTAAGTAACAGGCAGAATCACACAATACAAAGATGGTCAAAATTCTGTAATATACCCCATAGGGTCATACAATATTACTTAGAATAAATAAGAATAAAAATAAATTATGTATTTTTATGATATTTTATGTACCTACATTCTACGCCAATAAAATTACCTACTATTCGTACTTTACTCTGTTCTAAGTATTTTATCTTTTATATGGTACCTACATGATGAGACTTTGAATCATCATCTTTGCATCATCAAGCTATAAATAACCAGTATAAGCTGACTTCTGATTGTACGAAAAATCTATACGATGCGAGGTCAGCCAAAACTGGAAAAGTATAGCTTCATGTGTACTCGTGTCAAAGTCAAAGTCAAATCATTTATTTCAAATAGGCACTTAAAAGGCACTTTCGAACATCAAAAATTTAAATTAAAAAAAAGAATTGAATCTAGTCGCCCCTTCCAAAAGGTAGTTTTCGTATGGAGAAGAATGGGCGAGAAACTCCATCGTTACTCTTTTAAAATGTTTTACAAGGTTTTGTATACCTTCATTATATAATTATATCTGAAGACGATGCACCTAAAATAAAAAAAAAACTTTTTACAAAAAAAAACAACCGACTTCCAAAAAAACACTACAAAGTGAAAAATAACTTTAATTTCGGAAGTCGGTTGTTTTTTTTGTAAAAAGTTTTTTATTTTTCACTTTTTAGTGGGCCAGTTTGTAACTTATCTAAGTTACAATAGTAATGTCCTAATCTCAACTGCTCATCACCTTTTACAAAACATTGATTTTCCCGATGCAGGGACGTTAATTGTTTAGGAGTTCTCCTTGTAAAAACCAGGGGAACTAGATCTGATTGAGAAGTCACCATCAGCTTCACGATACGCATTGTGCTTAGCAACCACATTAAAGTAAGTACCTAATCGAATTGCAACCAGTGAAATATTTATTATTGAGTAGTTCCGATGGCCATCTGTGGTCTTCATCATCAGTTCCACTTCACCGAATGGTGCTTTCTGAGAGCAAATGCACGAGTTACTATGAAAAATACCCAAATCGCTATAGGTGTGCCTACAAAATTTGAGGGTTTCCCTCGATTTCCATGGGATTCCCTCATCAGATTCCGATTTGGTGACAATGGGACCACCTCGGGAGCATACCCTTTCAAACAAAAAAAGAATTTTGAAAATCCGTCGACAATTGGCGGAGTATTCGATGAACAAACATACAAAAAAACAGAAACATCCGAACATAGTACGTCCTCCTTTTTGTGAAGTCGGTAAAAATAGTCTACCACAAATGGTAAAAAGAATTAAAAATATAACAAAGACTGGTAAATCAATTATGTTCAGTATAATAACGCGTTTAGGATGCTGGTGGGGCTGCCCCGCTTCTGTAGTGCGTCGGGGATGTTCGCGGATGCGCATGTAGATTGTTTTTATACAACAATGCGTAAGAGGTGCGCTTCCCTGGTGCGCAGGGTGTGGGGCAGCACCAACAGTATCCTAAGCATGATTGCCAGTCGCCGACTGTGTTTATGTGGATCCACCATTATTTGTTGTGTTGTTTGTATTTTCAGTGTTTACTAACATAGTCATAAGATTTACTAACAGCTTTTGAGTCTTGGATACTCGAATAAAGTGAATTCTATTCTATTCTAATTATGTGATACATGGTGCTCACATATTTACAAAAATTGCTAGTATTTTAAAAAGTGTGTGAGTTACATGAGTACAGAATGTAAAAAACAATGTATTAAAAAAAAAGGAAGTATAAATGAAATTAGCAACCAGTTTGATTTTGTCTAGACTAGATTGTCCTATGGAGCAGGACCAGCATGTTTCCAAGCATTGTTATCTTGGATATAATCCTCTAATTTGTAAATCCTTGTTAACAAAGAGTAGTTACTTACTTTTAATATGAGTTTTAAATTTTCTTTCATTTAATTGTAATATATAACAAGGTAGTGTGTACTAACAGCCAGGAATCGCTCACTTTCCGCTGAAGAGCTGAAAATAAAATAAATACTTTACTGACGTCATCGTCTCTTGTGAGGGACCCGTCATCTAAGTACCTAATGGTTCAGTGGAAACACATCGTGTTCATTCGAGGGGAAGGTCTAGGTACATTTGTACAGAGTACTAAGTGAATAGTGTCACCGTTCCAATAGCCGCTGCTCATTATCTCAATGAAGTGAAATTGTTTATTCTGTTAATCGGATATCGGAATCACTTTTACACATCCTAATATAAAATAAGAAAAAGGTAAATGAGATCGGCATTTCCTATCTCACTACTCTGAGAAGAAAGGTCGAAACAAACTCAGACAGAAACTCAACGTCCCGCTGTTCACTTCAAACGTGGTTGTCCATACTGAGCTGTTGTCAATGAGTAACAACTGTAGAGCTCACGTAAGAGTAGCCGCAACCCCGACCATCAACAACGTATCGTTATGTGTGTTGCACACGCGCGAGTGTGCGCGGGATTACGTGCTGTTGCACAACCGCGCGGCCAAGTGGGGCGCTTGCAACATCAGCGCGGCAGCACACGACCCGCGCCGCGTCCCCGACGTCCAAACTCCTAAATATTATTAAAGAATTGCCGACATATTCCCAAAGCAGGATATCCCAAACTTATTTTTTCCGGTCTGTTGTGCTGTTCCGTGTTCCAGAGCAATAGGTCGGCGCTGGAGTGCACTACGCAGCGCCTCGTCTTCCCGAGGGGCTCGCTGGCGTTCACTGCGAGCTAATCTAATTACAAACACCTCCACAGGAGGTGATACAAGGTGTCTGTGCGTGTGTGTGTTCAGTGCGTCGACCCCATTGATACACCACTTAGTATCGCGCCTTTCTTTAGATATGCAAATTGTTATCTCGTTTATCTTAACTAGGCGCTAATGTGAGACTGGTTATCTTAAAGTTTTGATAATCGTATCTAACAGATACTGTATCTAGCTGAACAGCTGATGTTACTACATAGTACACACGTGCATGCGACCGGCCGTGCTGCACGCGTCCAGCTCGCAGCCGTCCGCTCGTCCAGGAGCCGTTCCTCAGAGCAGCATGTTATAATGAATAATTAGCATTTCTAGTAAATACTCGAATGTGGTACTTCTTAATATGCAATGAGTAGGTTGATCATCCTTGCAATATTGCAGTAGGCATGGTGAACGAGGCCAGTCGATGTGAGCGACGAGTGGCGTCGCTGTGCAAGCGAGCGGCGAGGGGACTGGGTGTGTTCGAGTGACGTGATAACGTCGGCAAACAAGCCACGAGCGCGGGCAAATATTTGTAGGGAACGACGCCGTGTACCGTCCCCCGCGCTCTCCCGCACGCCGCCGCAGCCCTGCAGGGAGCGCCGTATCTGGAGCTGAGATACCGCGATACCATCCCCGATACCGAGTAATTATCAGATAGAAGGCCTACAGATTTGATTACGACAGCGCGTCTGTCGCCGCCTCATTACAGTCGGGCCGGCGCCCGCGCAACCTCGACGCCTGCAGGATGCGGCTCCTCGCGCAGAGTGCAGTGCGAGCTGTGTCCTTCCAGCGCAGTAGGTAGGTAGGTGCGCTGTAATCCCCGCTCCGGATCTGATAGGCGATACATCGACGGATTATTGATGGGCGCCGCTCGACCTCATCGCGATCTTATCAGTTGTTTTTTTCGTCGAATTTTTTCCGTGAAAAGCTAATAAAGAACGGTGCAGAGGGGGTCGGCGCGGGGTGCGCAGGGAGGACGCGCACGTGACGCGATGCTCGCTGATAAGACGCCATATTGTTTCAGTGTATCACTCCCCCCTCGCCCCTCTGATCCACTCATGGCAGTCGAGTCCCTGTGCTCTGTAATCGGGTTTGTATGTGTGACATGAAAGTGTTCGTGTGTGCGTTATATATTTTGTCACGTACTCCACGCGCTACTCGAAGTAGGCGATAGTCATACCTCCTTTGTTGTGTAGTTCGTTATGAAGGACATGGCACACGGAGGGATCACTCTTAGAATAGAACCCCCTTACCGCGTGTCGACGGTTGCTACTGTTCACTGTACCCAAGACACAGGCAGCTGCCTGTATCACAGATGAGATTTAAATAAGAGAAAGAAATAGAAGATGCAGCCAAGTTGCCAATTACTTGTAAATGTATTGTATATGTTCATATCTAAGCTCTCAACCACCTTGAAAGCCATCGGATGCAGTCGCCATGGCCACAACCGGCGTCATCATCATCGACGTGTATGTCCCACGGGAGCTAAGGGCTGCTGACAGCCGGAGGGCTGCCGCATGACTAGAGCCCGGTTGTCGAGGTCCTCACATAAACTCTCAATAGCTACTGCTTCGACAAGACTATGATCGCCCGAGTGCTTGCAGACACAAGTGTGTAATCGGACAGATAACCTAAGAGCTCACTTACTGGTCACAGGTGAACGAATGAAACAAGAGAGGTGCTGTTTTAATAGACCTTTAATTCAAGGTGTACTTCTGATCGCTTATGTAATATTTACACAGATACATGTTCACTAAGCTAACGCGTCCGTCGACGCGCATTGCGACATAACACATACATATTTTTTAATACAGTTGCTCAAAAAGTGGCGTAGTGCAGGGACGTATAGCGTTCGGGATGTGGACTATTACATATTCGTGCTTTTTTTTACCTTTCCCGAACTCGTGCGTTCTCTTTCCCAACTGTCAAAATAATGTCTATTAAAAAGAAAAACCAACCATGAAGTTTTTACTAAAAAAATTCATAGAAGTTTTTATGATTCATGCAAATACGTATATTTCTAAAAAGAAGCTAATAATTTGTTTCAATATCAGATTTAATGATTTGATTGAATAAGTTAGGTTAGGTATCATTTCATTTCATCTCATTAAATTTCATTTTCATTTCATATCAATAAAAAAATTCTACTGAAGACTTGGCTGTATGGGCATAGTTCCCTTTGCCTACCAGAATGGGTGAAGAAAAAAAAAATCTCTGCTTATATTCTACGGTTGGCGCCATTTTTCAGAAATTTTCTTTGCGAGTTTTAGTTGTTTGTTGCACAAAATGAGTAATTTCGACCCTAGTTTTTTTTAATTAACACCACCTTATTTTATTAAATTGCTTCATTTTTTCGCAACTGTATTAAAAATAGTCGTTCAGTACACGTGCGAAACCGTCATTGCAACTTGTTCCGACTGTCAACCCTCGCCTTCGGCTGCACCTCGGCTCGGGTAGACATTTGTCGGAACTCTTTGCAATGACAACCTTTCCGCACTTGTAATGAAATATACTATATAACATCACATATACTACATTATGTATTACAACAGTAACATATACTACATTATGTATTACAACAGTAACATATTTGGCGCCATGCTTCAGATCGACTCGCCACCGAACGATACACCGACGGACTCCACACGTTATACTCAATAAAAATATTATTATATATTACTTTCAATAACATGCAACAATAGTCGACATTATATAAAAAAAAACATAATTACACATTATACCTAACTAATTGATTTTTATAAACACTAGTATAATTATAATTCGGATTAATGCATTAGAGAGGTACCTCAGATCTATGCGTTCATAGAGCTTACAAAATGCAACTTAATTGTGGAGTAGCATGTAACGAGAACACCAATACAGCAACACGACAGCGACACGAGCGTCGCCGCGCCTGCTGCACTCCTCGTGCGGGACCGCGGAACATACACCCTTGCCTGTTGTGTGACCAGTTGCGATTATATTTCTCAAGACACGGATGTGCAGGTGTACAGGGTGGTGTGTAGTGTCCCGCACCAGGAGTACTCGTTGTGGCGCACGCTCACCTACTCGTATAAATTCGTGGAATGCTTGTTGAAGTCATGGAGTCAACGATAATATCTCTAAGGTTATTACTAATGTCAAACAGAGTGCGTGCGATGCGCACCGACACGACGGCTGCCACATCCCGCGCCCTGCGTCGAGCGCATACGTCATGTCAGTGCGCACTTCCGCAAAACAACATGGTTTTATAAAAAAATATAAATTTTAGCATTCAACATAAAATAAAATTTTCCTGAGAAACATTCAAAACAGCCTCTTTGCAGCACACTATACAACAGCTCACTATAAAATATTCTATGTAAACATTAAGCTATCTACCTAGGAATGCAACGCTTTAGGAATGATTCAGATACAGTCTCATCGCTTATTATACCTAACTATTATTTGGTAACAGTGGGAACACACGATTAAAACAGCACATTGCAGTACATACAGTAATTGGTGAATCGTACGAGACTACATTACGACCTAGAGTGCACTAGTGCGGTAAACTTGTTGCGGCATTCTACGCGGACAGCAGCGGTCTGCAGCCGCGGGACTCGCGCCGTGACGTCACGGCACGAGCGGGTACAGCTACCTATGTATGTACAGGACGCGTCGCTGCGCCACGCTATTTGGTCAATTTGCAGCGCCTCGTCGCCCGCGCCTACTATCTATGTCCTAACTAACGTAACTAAACAACTGAGATTCTATAACATTATGACGGCGGCCGGGCCGGCTGGCTGCGCGGGCAGGCTCAGCTGCCCATGGACACCACGGTGGGCCGCTCCAGCCGCTCGTCGGCGGCGCGCCGGTACTCGTCGTCGTACAGCGCGTGCGCGGCGTGCGCGTGCGCGGCGTGCGCGTGCGCGGCGTGCGCGTGCGCGTGGTGCGGCGCGTGCGGCGCGTGCGCGGCGTGCGCGTTGTGCGCGGGCGGCGGCTCCTCCGCCTTGAGCGCGTGCTGCACGTAGTAGTTGAGCGCCAGCGGCGAGCGCGCGCCGCCCGACGCGCCCGAGCCGCCCTCCACTGCGGACACACGACGAACTATTACTCACTGCCGCGCTGGGTCATCATTTGGTGCAACGAAACGAGAAAGCCTCGATCACTTGACTATTGGTGACCGTCGAACGCCCTCGCGGACAGTCTACCATGCTCGGGCGTGCTGAGACAGCCGACACGACACAGGCGTGCAGTACTCACGCAGGTTCTCGATCTTGACGCCCGATGTGACGGTGCGCTGGACGGCTGCCTTGATATTTCGCTCCGCTTTTATACTATTCTTAGGTTTTCTCTTTCTTGTCTGGAAAAATATTAACAGTGTATTGTTACAATAGGGAAAAGTAGCAACGACGCAGTAATAAGTAGCAACTACTAAACGTTCTCGATTGTCGTGGAAATGAAACTGTGTGTTTACATTACAACTTCTTCAGGGAGAAAGAAACCATAAATGAATGTGTTTTTTTTTTAATCTTTATATAATTTATCATTAGAAAGACTGTCTTCTGAAAGATTGCAAAATGTTCGCGAAATAAAAAATCGTGGTGAGAAATCTTCACTCGTTTCACAAAAATATCTGTTTCCATTTAAGCTGAAATAAATAAAAAATCATTTTTGAAGATAAATATGCGCCCGAACCGTTTTGAGTATGTAAACAAAAGAGTAATTTGTAATAACCAGTTTGCTAATAACCGAATAACTAATATAAATGTCAATCAATACAGTAATGCTTGTGGTCGTCTCGTCTATTAGCACCTTTAGCTCGTCACGAACCGTTTAGTGGTCATTAGCAGCCGCGCTATTAGATGTGGAAAAACTAGCGAACTACGGTTACCAACATGTTAGGAATTTATTAACTTGGTCAAGTGGCTTGTTCTGACTGTATGCAATTAATTATTTATTTATTTATTTTATTACTTTTAGGAAAACTTACAGCTAATACATTTTAATATCTAGTACAATGCGTAAGCGATGGCCAATTACAAGCTTCCACTAACGATCCATATTATATCTGCAAAATGGTTTTTGATACAAGGGGATTTTTGGAAATATGTAGTGTGTTATGGGATTTTTAATATATGGAATCTACAATCATTTCTGTAGATTTCTTATAATGAAAATACCAAAACACACATACACCTTCAAAAAAAAAAAACAAACCGACTTCCAAAAAATTACACTACTAAGTGAAAAAAAAAAGTTTAAAAACTAAAACCCGACTACTGAAAAGGATGAGACAAGAAAGTAGATACCTAGGTACCTTCCCGTGGTCGCATGTTACCATGGCTTCATCTCCTCATGGCGGCATCTTGTTTCATCCTTTTCAGTAGTCGGGTTTTAGTTTTTAAACTTTTTTTTTATACTTTTTAGAGCGTGATTTTCCAGTAGTCGGGATTTAGTTTCTGAACTTATTTTTTATTTAAATTATTGTGGGGTTATAATTTCGTGATAAAGTATTTACAGAGCCGCTTAATTTTTTTTTGTTGTTTAGTTTAATATTTTTATAAGCTAGGTAATATACCAAACTTATACATAAATATGTTTGGCTCAAATCTGCACCCTAATTGCGTCATCAATTTGAATCATTTTGAAGCATATTGCTAATCCATTGCTTCATATGTTGGAAAAATGTGTCTGCTCAACATTGTAAAAAACGCAATGAACGTTGTTGATCTGTCAAAATGAAACCCATTGCTACTAATAGTGTGTTACGCAATTACCCCGCTGAGGCGTGATTTTATAGAAAGTACCTATTCCTAATTATCGGGTGTATGCAAACAAAGCCGTAAGCAACAGCTGAAAAAATATATATTTTTGAAATGTGCTAATTAAGACCTTTCATTTGATACCTAACATGGAATGATTAAAAAAAAATTTTTAGGTCTTGACTTTTGTCCGCTAGAGGGCACCATATTCAATTTAATGTGACTTCACGTAGCCTATAACCAGCAGACGATCAAGACGCTTCCAACGATAACTCATTTGTCAAATTATGACAAGCAGTTTAGAAATTATGAGGGAACAGGTGAACATACATACATACTGGTCAAAATCATAACCCTTCTTTTTTCTTCGCCGTAGTCGGGTAAAACTAATTTTAATTTCGGAAGTCGTTGTCTTTAGTTTTTTTTTTACGTTTTTGTTTTTTGTAAAAATGTTTTTATTTTTCACATTTTAGTTGTGGTACCTGCCCCACACCAATTCGTATATTTTAGCATAGTTATACGAAATCCGTCTTCTGACAATCAAAGTCGCACTTAACGTAGGCTACGATTCTAGTAGCGCAGTTTGACATTTAAAATTTCATTAAAATCATTTATAGTCAGAGTGCATCTCATGACAATTCCAATAAGCCCAAACTCGGCGACAATACATTGTTTTATTACGAAGTTCCGGTACCTACCTTCCAGCTTCATCATCAGATCGGTTTGATGGTACCATTTTCGTCAGAACCATTTATTTAAATTTGTTTCGTCGTAAGTAGTCGCTTAACTATCTTAATCAAGATATCTTATCGCCACCCGTGAAATAAGTACTTATTATCATTGAAGAGATCCTGTGGCTATCTGTGGTCTCCTTCATCAGTTCCACTTCACCAAATTATACTCTCTGAATGCAAATGCTTGACTTGTTGATGAAAATACCAATATAATAATAATAATACTTGTATGTTGTTAATAAATAAAATAAGTTGCTATAATTATGTATGCCTATAATATTTGAGGCGTTCTCTCAATTCCTCATGGATCCCATGATCAGAACTGGATTTTGACAAAAATGGGACCAATCTGGATTCTGGGGGTATAAATGACGGCGTACTGAGGTAACAAACATTAAAAAAAAACCGAATTAAGAACCTCCTCCTTTTTTGAAGTCGGTTAAAATTCCCCTTATATCAAAAAGCATTTTATAATAAATTTGTTAATTAGTGAATGTAAGCAGAGAGGCTCGTGTCGCGGCGCACCTGTATGGAGTCCTTCTTCATCGCCAGCGGGCGGTTGATGTTGTGCAGCTTGTAGTAGAGGCCGCACGCGTTGCACACGGTCTCGCCCAGCGAGTTGCGGCGCCACAGCGACGTCGTGGTGGTCTGGCAGTTGGTGCACGCCATGCCCGGCCGCTTCGTGCCCATCTGTGCCATCACACACTGTTACACCTCTGAACTGTCTCTACTACAAGCTCCTGACCGGGACTGGTCGAGGCTTCAGTTGGCATGCATGACAGAACTACAATCATTATAACGGTGATGTTAGTTAGAGAAGCGATGGATGTTAGTGGGCGGGCGTTAGGTGAGGGCGTGGGGCTGGGCGTGGGCGTGGGGCGGGGCACGTACCCCTTTCTTCTGTTTGTAGTCAGAGGGGGTGGAGGGCTGGTGCGCGGGGTGCGCGAGCGGCGCGGGCGCGGGCAGAGCGTGCGCGTGGGACGCCGCCATGCCGTTAAACAGGAAGCCCTTGTAGAAATCCGCGCCCGGCGGGGCCCCCTCCGCGGCCACTGCAACCAGAACAAATGACTGAGCGCTGAGAGCGCAAGCGAGCAGTAGGAGGACACTCGGCGGGCGCGGATCTCGGGGCGAGGGGCGCGGGACGCGGGGTTAGTGAGCGAGTTGCGTACGTCGTGCGGGGGCGCGTGGGGCGCGGCGAGGCGCTGACGTACCAGCCGCCGCGGCTGCTTCAGCGGCCGGTTCATGCCGTTCATCTTGTTGTAGAGGCCGCACGCGTTGCACAGGTAGTGGCCGGTGCCGTCGCGGCGCCACAGCGGCGTGTGGATGGCGCCGCAGTTCACGCACTCGCGCCCCTCCGTGATAAACTCCACCATGTCGACTGCGCAACACACGCTAGTTACAAGTAGCTCACACCTGCGTCTGCCGAGCGTCCGACTTAACTGCTTACAGTACAAACAACGTCTGGGCAAACTAGCTTGACCAAACGCGCAAATAAATAGATCCGGCGTTCGACTTGACACCGGAATAGAGTACATACATCAACCTACATTACATGTTCTTGTATTACCATGAGTACCTACACATCTTCATACAATGAAAGTAAAACTTATACCTACATATTGTGGCGAATAAGCAGATTATATCAACATACACAATGCATTATTATTCAATAAGTCATTTGCAGTAAACTTGTCAGCGGATTTTGTGCAATCAAGCATAAGTCAGTGAAGAGAGCATAATACAACAAAGAAGCTGAGCGTGGTCGTGGGCGGCCTTGACAGTGACAGTACCGAGGTAGCTGCAGTGTTCATTGACGGAGACGCACGTGCGCGGCGCGCGGCACGTCGCGCGAGGCCGTGGCGTGACGTCACGCGCGGCGCCTGGACCGCTGGCGCGGGTCAAGTGCTAACGGGCGCGAGCGTCGACCCGGCCGCGGTCATCCGACCCACCATTGTTCCCGCGCCAACATGCGCACTCCTCACACTGCGACGCATTCTCTACAAGCTCCTTGTGCCTGCCTTCTTCGAGCTCCTCAGTGATAGGACCTTCGATGTGACCTAGCAACTCGACGGTCCATCGCCACCTCGTCGTACAGACTACGATGGTGCAACACAATAGACATGAAACAATCTATGATCGATCTAACCTAGTGAAATGACAAGAGATAATTGTCTTTGGGCGAACAGCAAGCGAGCCGAAGATGAGTTGTGTCAGCTTTCTACTTGCGCCTGTGTTAGTTCAGATGCCATCCTGCTGGTGCCAGCAGCACCCGACACCATGTCGTTATAACTCTTAAGTTAGATTGTGCTAAGTGCAGTCGGGTGCGTAGTGTTAGCTTGGGATACGTGGGTCGCAACAAAGGCTGGCGGAGAGTGCGGGTACCAGCGAGTAATAGCGAGTACGTACCGACTGCGGTACCGGGAACGTGCCGCGCGGCGTGCGGCGTACGGTTTCAATGGAATCTGCGACCGTTACACATCCGCACATACACGCAACTGAGAGCTTCGTAAGGCTTTGTCGACAGAACACACTCATATTTTATGTACGTTTAGGAGACATTCAATCATGTCGACATATTTTCATTGATTTTCCATGCCACTGCGACATACGATAGATATACTCCATCTGGTCATCTGGAGTCCCATGAGACACATAAGCACATCATCACATGTGTATGATGTAAATCAAAGTAATCGAGACAACTGATTCATCAATATGACGTGTGGCAGGCCACACTCCCCGGGCGCGCAGACGGTGCACATATTCAGTTACACGGCGCAGAACACTTGACAGAGATTTAACTGAAATGAATGATGGCGTTTCCGATTACTCATAATAAGCATAAAACATGGATGTCATTAGCCGGCCGTTATTGGCGTTTGTAACGAGAGCGGGGCCATGTGCTCACACATACACCCGCCGCGGCCGCCTCACACACGTCAGTCGCTCCGTCCTCTATTGCGCACTCCGCGTAGCCTACACACATTAAGTACTTCTAAACAAAAGTAACTGCTAAAAGCGCTCAGATACCTAAATGGTATGGAGCCATGTTTAAAAAAATCCAAAAGTGCACGACTCATAATGCTCATTTGATCGTATAAAAAAACTTTTTTACAAAAAATTGTTTTTTTTTTTTTTTTTTGTAAAATGTTTTATTTTTTACTTTTAAGTTCTACTTACGCCACAAAAATTCATACAACACTACTTGCTATGTAAATATCAGTGACAGGAAGTCAACTAAGTTGCAAAAATATGTATTATTGAAACTAACTCAAAAAGTACCCAAAGCAAAGTTAATAAAATGTATATGGGACCAATACCTAAGGCATCACAATCCATTATTTTTTTTAAATCGATTTACAATTACCGGATATATCGCGTAACATACATACTAAAACGATTTCGTTTTACTTGAATTTTTAGTTCAGTAATTTTGGTTTAAATACCAAACTACTAAACCGATGTTGATGAAATTTCCATGAGACCAATCTGAAAGTATATATCCTTTCAAATAAAAAAGAATTTTGCAAATCTGCTTATAAATAACCGAGTTCTGAGGTGCTGCAACATGCTGGCTCGCAGGTTTAAACGGTGCCCTAATGGGGTACCTACAAGTACAACCCACACAATGACGCACAATGTTCAGCTCATACCTACATAATCGTTTTATTCGTGCACTCTGTGGATCAGCTACACTCAGCGGACACTCAATGCCCTTCGTGTACAATATAATAATGCTTTAAGGATGTTGTTGGGGCTGCCGAGATGCTGTAGTGCGTCTGGCCTGTTTATAGAGGCTAGGATTGATGGTTTTCATGCCATCATGAGAAAGCGAGCGGTCTCCATATTGCACGAGCAAGCTCCAACAGCATTCTGAAAGTAAGAGCGGACCGTTTAGACGGTCATTTTCTTAGACACTGGATCGCACTCCACTTGTCTATTTAATTTCGTTTGTTCTGTTTTGTCTTTTTGTGATTTACTAACTTAGTTCTTAAGTGTTTACTAACACAAATATGGATGTTCTGTTCTCTGAATTAAAGTTATTATTATTAAAAAAATATAATATATTCAATCGAATTGATAACCTCCTCCTTTTTCTGAACTCGGTTAAAAAGGGTTCCTCCTATGGGTGAAACGAATCTATTAAAAAAAAAAAACTCAATTAATTGATTTTTTTGCAAGCTACGAGTACAATGTTTCAGGTTTCACACTTGATTGACGTGAAATTTTTTTGGAATATTTTGATGTTTTTTTCGTTTCTATTGCATTAAATCAATTTTTGAAACGTACAACATTAATCTCCATTAAATTACTTATACAATAAATTAAGTTAGTTCCGTGTGCTAGCAGGAGTACAAAAATAGAAACAATCGCAGAAAGGACGCAAATAAAAAAATCCATCGTAAAAGCACTCTCTAATGCTTCGCACTAAGAGTCGTGCAATATAAAGATTGGTGACCCTGATCACATTTGTTACCCTGCAGGTGTCCAGTGGTTAAACACTCGCCTCTCATGAACGAGGCAGTAGGTTCACTTCCGGGTAAGTAAGCAAAACATCGTGAGGAAATCTGCACTTATAGTTAACATAAGTCCGAAATCGCCAACCCGTCTTGAGCAAGCGTGGTGAGCAAAGCTCATCCTTCTCTGCAGGAGAAGAGGCGCTGCGCTGCAGGGGGCAGTGGTATTATAGGTGCCTGTTCGTACAGGCCTAACATTTGGGAGACTGCATCAAAGCCTTGTGTCTACGAGCATGCTCTGTTCACAACGTCAAGCCAGGCTTTGCAGTATCTCGAGAGAGCTGCTGTGCAGTGAGAGAAGCTCATGCTTGTGACGTCACTGGTCAGCTATGCCCTAATGGTGGTAAATTAGAAGGCGCTCGTCCTGCAGCGATAAGCGCCACCTGGCGGCGCGGCGGCGCGTGATAACGTCGCATTACTGAGTGTCAGTGAGCAAATATGCGGAGACACGGCTTTAACGTGTGTCGACTGTTTTTTTAGACCTTTGTTTATAGCGATAGGCGAGACTGCGCCAGAGTCGGCCGGACGCGTGCGCTGTTTGCGCGGCACGTGCCTTATCCGATACCATTTACGGAATGCGATTTTAATGCGCTTAAAAGGGAACGACTTCATTTTAAAACAAGACATGGTTTTTTTGGAGCGGCCTACGCAAACAGTCGGCGCGCCGCGCCGTGTGTCGTTAGTTTTACGAGGCCGACTTCACCGGCTCCACCCGCCCCACCGGGACTTGGGCCAGCTTTACAATAGTAAACAATATCAATGGACACGTTATTGTTCCGAGCGATTCAGAGTCGCCGCGTCGCCACCGACGAGGAAAACCGCGATCGAAGCTAATTAAACAAGCGGCCATGTGTGGCGGCACTACACCGCGCTACACCCGCACTGTCGCACCAGCGCGGGGCTACAGGCGCAGGCGCACGCCGCACACGCAGCACGCGGGGCATTGTGTTCGTCGTTGATACGTGACATTGAGGATTGAGATTTTTTTAGACATCGAACTAACGGAAAACAGGACATTAATTATTTTTCTAAAAATAGTAACTTCATTATTAATTTGTTAATATTCGTTGGGTTGTTGTCTTCGAATGTTACATTTTGGAGTTCATATTAATTTATTAAGTACCTACATATATATTATAGTTCTGTTAACGTCTGCGACTTGCCTCGCTTCAAAACGCTTCCTCGCCGACGACGATTCAGCGAAAAGATATTAATTTACTTTACGAGTCACAAGACTCAAATAAAATTAGGATAGCATCGTGAAGACTGATGAAGGTTTAAGTGGGCTCCTTAAAACAGCGCGGAGTTCACACGAGTGCTCGTAAATAATGCCGGAACTGTGCGCTTATCGACTGTGCCTTTTGGAAATAGCTTATCTCTCAGTTACTGAATAAAAAACTTGTGAGTCGCAGAGATGTGCCGTGCAAGAGCACCCCGAGCGGGCGGCGCGGCGAGCGGCGCGCGGGCTATCGCGACGTGACCTGCCACAAACACAACCCCTCCCGCCCCGCACCGCCTGTTGCTATCTGCTATCGGGACCATCAAACTTTGATATTTTTATCATCGTTTACAGCGCGCCCGACATCCACATAGAAATATTTCCATTAATACAAGGAACATAATAACTCGGCTTCAGTAAACAGCCTGTGTACATGATCTGCACTCACTAACTTATGCTCGCACAATATCCCTTGTTAACCTATTTGCCCTAGAGGTACAAACTCGCATTTATTTATTTCTAGGTGGTACACTCATCGTTCAAGTAAAGTTTATTTTCAAAGTGCACATTATAGTGTAGCTACAACACGCACGCGCACTAGGTACAATGTGTGTGCTGTAGGTACTACGTCAGTGGAACAAAGTGAAGTTGCCATGGCCGGCAGCTGTCGCTCGTGAATCATGCCGAGTGGACTTGATCAATCATTGTTTTGTTTTAATCATCATGTTTTTATATTCGCCACTCTGCTATTTGTGTCGAGGCAAAACCTAACTCGAATACTACTTTACAATGTTTCAAGACAAGTCGTACTCATTTGACATACCTAATGTTCTCTAAGGTTCGGTACTTACTGGCGGAGAGACTGGCGGCCGCGGACATTTGTGGACGACGGTTACTTTCCAAGTTCCACACCTCCTGGAAACAGAGAGAAGAAAGTGTTGGTGAGCGGCGAGACAAGCGACGCGGAGCAGAATCATCGAGCTGTTCAGCTCGGCAGGCTCGCTTGCGCCCGGCAGGACGTGTCTGTGTGAGCATCTCACAGTTCGCGCAGACCGCGGGGTCAGTATCGGATGGTCACAGATAGGTTCAAGAGACGCAGCGCCTCCTTCACAGACTGAAGCGCGCGCGCGTGTGGCTGACCTGGTGCGAGTACGGTGGGCCGGCGAGCGCGCCGGAGCCGTACACGGTGTTGGGGCGCGAGGTGGCGCAGGCGAAGGCGCCGCCGAAGCGCGCGCTAAAGGCAGGCAGCGAGCCGCCGCCCGCGCCGCCAGCGCCGCCCCCCTCCGCGCCGCCCTCCACGTACTCCTCGCCCAGCACCACTCCGCCGCCGCCGTAGTTCGGGGAACCGCCTGCGAAACAAAACAAACCAAATGAGTCCCTACACTAGGTACTGATATAAACTAAGTTTCGACAAAGATTTGGTTTGCATGAGGACATAACTGCAGACGCCTATCCTTGCACTGCAAGGTAGCAATAAGTATTTATGTGTACCTGCGCTGGAAGTCCAGATCTGCGGCTGCGAGGTGATCTCGGCACCATTGCCGAAGTAAGTTGAGCCGGCTGCGTACGCGCAGCGCGAGTATACTGCCCCACCGCCTCCTCCGCCGCCACTACTACAAACAAAATAATCTTATGAGAGAGAATTACTTGGAAAAACTGCTGAAACATAAACATAATCACGAACTGTCTCATAACATTGAGTAGGTAATCGAAGGGCTGAGTTTAGCAATGACTGCAGGTATCTTTTATCCGGGGAATTAAAATTGACGTAACAAACAGGTTGGTAGCAGCTTCAGCACATACAGCCTCTTAGAACAAAGGATGTGTAATGAGTTATGTTCACGCAAGTGGGCTCTAGTGTCAGACACTCCCCCGCAGAGTGCGTCGTGCAGCAGCTTGGAGCGCACGCGAGCGCGTCTCCAGTGTCCTCGCGCCGCTGTTGTCACCGCGTTCACACACAAGCTCGTTCACACACAAGCTCATTTACACACCCAATGACTTCGGAACATCCCAATGACTCTTGTCATTGTTACCAAGCTACCTATCCAATGATCAAATATAGTGAATAGTGAAAGTTGTTCAGTTCGATAGTCTAAACTTCTAAAGGTTAATTTTTTAACACTTTGTCTATAAGTTTGCTTCAAACCGTTTATTTATGCATACGTTAGTGTGCGCAAATCCTTATTCGGAAATATTCCAAAAGAAGCAGCATTAATTTTATAACAAGCTTCTGGAAGGAGTTTAATAATAATAAACCCACCGCCGTATCTCTACGTTGACGTCGTAGTGGGGCTTGCGCGCTCCGAACTCTAGGCCTGTGCCGGTAGTTTTAAGGGCCTACGAGTATACTACCTCAAATGGCTTAGCATAATCCTCCGTTATGTCGAAAATACCGCAGCATTCATTTTGAAATAAATATATGGTAAAGTTGAGGATTAATGTTAGGTCTTATGTTTGACGAAAACACGATTCCATAAAATTTTCTAGATAGAAAAAAATCCAAAGTCTAAACCGAACAATAATGCGGCAGTAGCGACCCCACGGACCGTATCTCACGAGAGTAGTCTTGTTATTCCTCACCTATGATTTGCCTTAATTGGCTGGCTGGAGTGAACACTGACAAGGAACAGAGTTCCCACCTCTATGTTCTCTATGTTTGGTTCCCGCGCGGTTATGTGGTTTGGTTTCCGCACTTAGTCCTTCAAATGGACCATTGTGCGTGGGCCAAGGCGGCCTTCGGTGGTTATTCCAACCAGCCCACCTCCCTCCAGAAGCTGATTAGGTCTCCTGGTTTGTTGAGAACATCTGTGTACGATCTGGGTGTCCCGAGGGCATCTGTAGGCCAATTCTGCTAATTTAAAACGCTCAAAATTTAGTCGCAGTCTCATCTCGGCGACAAACAAATGTCAAAAACTTGTCAAAATGTAGGGAAATTTGAAGTATTTTTGACAGATTGAGACTGAGATCAGACTGTGAACGTTCTTAAAAATTACGAGAATTGCCCCTCTGATCTATTCTGGGTGCCGCCTGTGTACTCAAAGAGCACATCAACGGTTTCTTCAGCCTCCATGCAAGCTCTGCACAGGGGACTGTCCGTTATGCCTATTCATATGAGTTCCCACCTCTTGCTTGCCTCTTTTGGCCGGCTTGAGTGGAAATTCGCAAGAGCAAACGTGCTCGGAGGAAGGAAGTATTTCAGAAAGTGCTGGTAGGGATCTTAGCCATCTTCCAGGCTCTGGGATTGTTCTAATAGCCGTGAAATAACTCTCTACTCCTCAAGCACTTCAGGATATGTGGCCCTCTTGTGGCTACGTATCTAAGTGCTACAACATTTTCGGGGGCCCATTATCGAGTGTGCAAGTCACCCCCTGCCGTTGTTTGCAGGGGCTATAGTCCTTCCATGGTTCTAGATTACCAGACCGCTTAAGCCATCTAAACACATATTCCAATATCTTTGTTTGCATATCCTGCAATACTTAGTCGTACGCACGGATACACATCAAGCCATATATAACCGGTATAAGCTGACTTCTGATTGTACGAAAAAAAGGTCAGCTAAAACTGGAAATGTATAGCTTGATGTGTAGCCGTGTGTGCACCAACCAGGGATTGTCCTTAGGTGCACATGCATAGTACGAACAGGGATAATCGGTTGGTGCCGTATTTCATTAAAAACGTCTAACGGGTAGGTACCTAAACCGTCACCTAGGTACCCAGGGCTAGGTACTTAGCTATTTAATATTTCACAACAATTTTAAAATAATCTGGTATCCTAAGGAGATCTTGAAGCATGCTGCATGCATGATGTGCAAGAAAGAGTAGTCCATCTGTCAGTTGTAGTTAGTATTCAGGATGCTGCTGGACCCTGGCCTGAACCCTTCGCCTAGTACCTAGGATGCTTATCTTCCCCGTGTTTTTTAATTGACAGATCGTATCAGACGTGTTAAGCGTTACCTATCGCCTTGATGACCAGCCGAAAAGAATTATGAAGTTTTTGACTCAATAGTAATTGCATATCTTTGTGTGACAAATTTATTAATTAATTGTGTAACACTATCTAAATTGATACAAGTAATATGTGACAACCTTCGCGATGGAGACATTACTCAAGGGTACAGACAGAACGTGTGGACATTGGGCGGAGTGGAACGTGACGAAAGTGACGATCAACTGTGCGCCGGAGAGCGCGCCGTCGACGTTGTACACATTACACGGCACTGGTATTAAACATTTTAGCATCGTTTAAGAATACCGAGTACCGAGCGTGTAGTTGTTAAGTAGAGCGCAGTGAGGCTAATGGCTCGGAACGTCTCGGAAGTAGGTACCCATGCGTTATCGTGCGCCGCGCCGCCCTCGACCCGCTTGCATTCATTACACGACGCGGGACACACTCGCCCGACACCAGCACTTTCAGACGAACCAAACACTCCAAATCATGTACAAAATTGCATCATATGTTAACTTCAATCTAATTCACGCGGGTTCCACATTCAGCCGCAGGCCGACGTGCTCAGAGAAAGGCCGAGCGTGGGACGCTGGAGTCTGGACCGGCGGCCGCCAGAGCCAACACAGCACGCCGCCGAGATAAACCTAAGGCGGAGCGATGGATACGGAGCGGGACATACACGGCGTCACCTTGTATGAGTACAAGCCACACGTGAACGCGGAAGTGGAGCGCCCGCACTCGCACGTTCACACCGCCCGCGCCCCGAGCCCTCACCCGCGCGGTGACGTAGCAGCGTGCCTCGGCTAGTCAGCTTACAATTACAATAATGTCCACTGACTCACGCATGAAAGAAGACAACTGTTACCCCAAATACTAGTTTTGCAAAGTCTACATACACAAAGTGCCTACTAGCGTGCCCATGAAGCTTTGTCTCTGTTCCGTTTACTTTACTGTGTCCATATACTAGCATAAGCATAGCTTATCTCACAACCCAATACTTACTATGCGCATCTTCTTAATAATTGAGCTTGTCGGTATGGATGGCCGCAACAAGTGAGCGTTATAGCTTGTAGCCCGCATCCCGTTCCAGGCGACCGCCCCGGCGCGGCGGCGCAGGCGGATGCGCAGCGCATTAGCGTCGCCAGCGGGCGCACGTGCTGGTCACGCCGCCTGCCCGCACACGCCGCCGCACGTGCTCTCTAACGACGGTCCCCCGAGACTGTCCCGCGGTCCTGCGATCTCGCCCGGAGCGCCCCGCTGTGGATGCAGCGACCACTGTGTCCAGCCACTCCGCAAGAAACACGTGGATCGGTTTACTCTTCCTGAACGCGACGCTTGTTATTTGTGATCGTCGAGCTAAACCCGCACCGGAACGTCAAGAGCCTATACAAATAACTCATTCGAGACACTTAAACCGTCACTCGACGCCCACAAAAAATTATGTGTACAAATTTGGAAACGATCCGAGGACTTAAAACGTGTAAAATGGCGCATTAGAAGGGGACGCGCACAAAAACTGTCTCAGACAAATAACCCAGCGAGCGCCGGCGCGCGGCGGATCACCTGCGGCCTGCGCCGGCGCAACCACCACTGGGTCCACGTCCCGCGATGATCGACGTATTGATAACGGAATTGTACATTATAGGAAAACACCAACAATTCTCGTAATGTTATGAAATAAGTAGTTATAAAACCTGCCCTTCCTTCAAAGCGCGAATCATCAATGTAAGTACTTAGTCGCGAGTAGTCAGTACACCTGCGGTCTATCGTCGCCGTCGTGGCCTGCGCTCGTGTGTTCTGTTGCAGCTTGCAGCAGATGACCGAGATTCTCACTAGCTCAGAACATGTTTATGAAGTCAACTGTATTTAAGAATTTGCATTATTGAATAATAAATACACAAAACATTAATAGTTAGACGGTTGTCGCTGACCGCTTGAAGTGGGATTTTCCTTATACTAATTGGTAACAATAAACAAACTCGAATATTAGAGGAAAACGCAAACATGCCTAACGATATTAATTATTTTCAAACAGAACAAGTCAATAATAAAACTGCCGCGCTGTGTACCTACTGCGCAGCTGTGTGCGTGCGTCTGGACGTATAGGTACATAACCGACGGCTGCTTGTAAGTGTGCGGTGTCCACAGACAGGCGCGAGTGTGCAGCCGCTGCAGGGTGTTCTCACGCGGCGCCCACGCGGGACACCCGACACCCTGGGACCAGCTCGCTCACATAAGACCTGCCGCTACCTAGGACACGGCCCATATGCGTCCCTGGACGTAGCCCGACAGCCTCCGAGCGCCAGTCGCCTATCGCGTTCCTTAGCGATAGGTACCCAGGGTAGGTACGCTTTCTTTGGAGTAAAACAGTTTGTGAAACCTCACAAAAACAGACACGACAAACAAAGAGACGGTGTTGTTGACGTATCAGAACAGCCGCGCCAGCTAATAATGCTATAACGTTCTGTACACAGAGGGTTCTCGCGCCCTTCCGCCCGAGCGCGGCGATGGTCCCGACTCGCACAAAAAAACGTCATGAACCCAGAGTTAGGCTCCGAACGTATTTGCACTACCAATTGGCTGCATTTGGAGGGTTTGCTTGCTTTTGGTTTTAGAGTGGTTGCCATAAATTAATCCAAGAGTGCGGATCGACAAACACCATATTGTTAGCGCGCCGCGAGAGGTGTGCGGGGAGGGCGCGGGGCGCGCGGGGCGCGGAGCCCGCTCTCACTAGGTTAAGTGTCGCGGCGCACAATGCCAGCGCGCGCGCACCGCAGGAAGTGCACGATAGCGTTACTCATTCGCAGAAACCACACAACGAAACACACGATCCAGCTCTCTCTAATGTTAAAACATTCTGCTCTGGATGGCGTGCCGCTGTTACCTTTAACTACGTTTCTACTCTCGTATATTTTACACATTATCCAAATAGTGCAGTTACAGTCTGGCTTGTAGGTGCGGAGCTGTAAAGTATTGACACTCAAAGTCCGACACTTTACATTCAGCCCAACTCATTACACGCGTAACAAGCAATACGTTACATGATGGTTATCTCCGAGAGAACTGTGTGCTTGTTGACGTACATGATGGTTATCTCCGAGAGAACTGTGTGCTTGTTGACGTACATTAGTGCAAGTTGCTCTAATGATGATTGAGCTTTTAGAAGCATATAACAAAGTGCTATAAGTAATGACTCAACTCGTCAGTAGGCAATATTGCAATAGGTACTTCAATAACAGGTCTATTACACTTCTCAAACCGAACAACAACATGTTGTCAGTGTGTATATCAGGAAATATATATCAGATGATATTATACCGGATAGTATTCTAGCTTTTATAGTTAGGGACTGCCGTGCAGTTTTAGCGAAGCCACTTTGGCATATTTTCAATCAGTGTTTAGCGGTGTCATATTTTCCTGAACGTTGGAAGATCTCGCCACGCGTGTGGTACCGAAGGGTAGCGGAGGATCGGACGTAAGTGGCTATCGACCGGTGGTGGTCCTGTCAGCACCAGCCAAGGTGTTTGAGTCAATAATACATGATAAAAGCGTATTCGATGAAATGTCCAACTTGTCAGACGCTCAGCACAGATTTCGGCTAGAGCGCAGCACGACCAGCAATTTATTAAAGTTTACTTTATGTCTGAAGTGATGCTGCGGGTGGATGCGGGAGTACAAGTAGATGCTGCCTACTTTGATTTTAATAAAGCTTTCGATTTGGTGGATAACGACATCTTATTGTCAAAGCTGGCGGCGGTTGGATGTACTCCTAAACTACTTCGATTCTTTGCTGACTACTTGAGAGATAGACGGCAGTTTATGGATTAAGCGGGATTTAAGCCTTATTTTACTAGATCGGAAGATAGTCAAGGAAGTAATTTGGGTCCATTACAATTTATTATTATGATAAATGACCTGCCTGATGTTGTAAGGCATGCCACCTGTTTGTTATTCGCAGATGATCTGAAATTACTAATGGCTATAAAATATTGTTCAAAGGGCAAAAATGTTCAGTCATAACTTTTGTAGGATGAGAGATCCAATACGTCATGGGTATGAACTGAATCATTGGTAATGGATCGTAAGAAACGTACGTGATTTGGATACTGCGCGTGGTGCGTCTGGATACTGAACTGACATTTCGTGAACACATTACATCGGTTTGCAAGAAATCTTATAGAAGCTTGGGTTTCATACTTCGTAGGGCAGTAGGCTTTAGAAATAGAAAAGCTACAGCCGCCCTGTATAACGCACTCGTAAGAACGCAATCAGAGTTTAATGCAGCTGCATGGGTTCTACATGAAGCTAAATATATCCTAATGCTGGAGCGCATACAGAACACATTCACACGGTACCTGTACGTGAAACTATATGTAGTCTATCCTTTCTATCTATTGATGCCTATTTGTGTTAGGTCTGGTTGGGTTGTTGCTGAAAACAAGCTGGAAACAAGAAGGGATTTGGCACTTGTTACCTACGTTGAGCAGACACATTTTTCGGACATACGAAGCAATGGATTAGCAATATGATTCAAAATGATTCGAATTGAGATCGATTTGAGATCGATTTGATTTGATTTGATCGATCGATTGAGTGTTTCGCAATTAGGGTGCTGGTTGATGGGAATATCATAGTGTATTGATAAGGAAATCATTATTGGGCAAGTTGCAAACAGTTACGTCATATGTGTTTAATTTAAGTTATTGCGTGAAAAATCTCTAGCCCGAGTATACTAAAGAATGTGTGTCTAAACGTGCCGGATAATTAGGTGTCTTGGCGGCTGAGATCACGGTTACTGCAATGGAAAACATATTGTTTAAGACCACGCTAACGATTTGGGGTAACCTGTAACGATACTTGTGTTGGGAATAATAATAAATAAATAAATAAATCAGGAAATTGTTACTGGTCCGGAAATATCTAAATTGATGGTGACCCTATTGGTTAGTTTGTGATACATACTGTTTGTAACTTTTTTAACAGACTTCCAAAAAGGAGGAGGTTATAATATGTTCGACTTTATATATGATTTTTTTTTTAATGTAGGTATGTTCACCGATTTTTCCGTCAATTTTGGACCTATTTCAATTTTTTTTTTGTTTGAAAGGGTATGCTCTCAAGGTGGTCCCATTGTCACTAAGTCGGAGTCTGATGAAGGAATCCCATGGAAATCGAGGGAAACCCTCAAATTTAATATGCATACCTATAGTGGTTTGGGTATTTTTATGGTAACTCGTGCATTTGCTCTCGGAAAGCATCCTTTGGTGAAGTGGAACTGATGATGAAGACCACAGATAGCCACCGGAACTACTCAATAATAAGTATTTCACTGGTTGCGAATGCTTGTCACAATGCGTATGGTGAAGTGGAGCTGATGATGACTTCTCAATCAGCTCCAGTTCTTCTGGCTCTTACCAGGAGAACTCCTCAACAATTGACGTACCTGCTCCCTGCATTGGGAATAACAATATTTGGTAAAAGGTGATGTGCAGTTCACGTTAGGCTATTGTAACTTAAATTACAAAGTGACCCACTAAAAACTGAAAAATAACTTTAAATTCGGAAGTCGGTGTCAATAAACGAAAATGCGGAACCAACGAAACCGTAAAACAATTAATTTATTTAAATTAAACCATTTACAGGCACTTTTTGAACTGTCAAAGAGTGGGTCAGTTAGTCAGGAACTTGAAGCTAGTTGCCCAATCCAAAGAACTACTGACAGTCCCTTGATGAACAGTCCCTTGATGCACAAAGATTAACGGCTGAAACTACAAGGTATCGACAAAATTAAATAGCACAAATTAAAAACAAAATATCGTTAATTTAGTTTGCGTGTATTTACTTTAAATAAAAGAAATCATGTAAAAATCATAGGTCTAAGTTGCTGGAACTAATCCAAAATATTAATTTAAATGTACCTCGACTATTATCGTAAACAGTTCAAAGTGAAAACATGATGTCACTGTAATTTTCTTTTCAATTCGGATGTCCTTTAAATGTTTGCCCATGGTTACTTTCAGCGTGTTCCTATAGGAGCCATAGTTCAGAAATTAAAAACGCTGGCTTGAAAAAAATCTGTCTGTATATTTATGTACTGCTGGTTCAGCAGTCAGCTTGCAGCCGCGCGGCCGTTCATAGAGCGCGTGACGTCACGCCGGACGGCCACATCCTGCAGTCCTCGCGCGGACAGAGCCGCCCCGCACCCCCACACTGCACATACCCTACTCTCAATCTGCTTATAGCAACCCATATAAATGTTTCTTTTTAGAAAATAAAACAATACTCTTTTCTGTATTAGGTTCCAATTACCGCTGAACAACAGCTATCCGTTAACTAAGGCAATGTTCTAACAATGTGGGCAGGTACAGTCGAGTTCATTAATATATTGGCACTTTAGCAGTGACAAAGTTTCAAAATATTATAAGCGTTAAAATTATCATATAGTTCTATATAAACTTAGACATAAATAAAATGCTAACATACATTTTAAAGTTTCAAAATATTTTATGCGTTAAAAAAATGATCATCATTTTAACGCTTATAATTTTTTGAAACTGTCACTCACCGCCAATATATTATTGAACTCGACTTTATATTACATACCTGCCGAGTGTACCTATTATAAATGTCAACGAGGCAACATCATCAACAAGACTAAATGAAACGATAAATAACAATCAGAAACTTGTGAAAAGAATGTCAACGCACGTATTACTAGAGCGCGTCACACAGGCACGTCTCCTCCAGACGTGTCCTCAACGCACGTATTACTAGAGCGCGTCACACAGGCACGTCTCCTCCAGGCGTGTCCTCAACGCACGTATTACTAGAGCGCGTCACACAGGCACGTCTCCTCCAGACGTGTCCTCAACGCACGTATTACTAGAGCGCGTCACACAGGCACGTCTCCTCCAGACGTGTCCTCAACGCACGTATTACTAGAGCGCGTCACACAGGCACGTCTCCTCCAGACGTGTCCTCAACGCACGTATTACTAGAGCGCGTCACACAGGCACGTCTCCTCCAGACGTGTCCTCAACGCACGTATTACTAGAGCGCGTCACACAGCCACGTCTCCTCCAGACGTGTCCTCAACGCACGTATTACTAGAGCGCGTCACACAGGCACGTCTCCTCCAGACGTGTCCTCAACGCACGTATTACTAGAGCGCGTCACACAGGCACGTCTCCTCCAGACGTGTCCTCAACGCACGTATTACTAGAGCGCGTCACACAGGCACGTCTCCTCCAGACGTGTCCTCAACGCACGTATTACTAGAGCGCGTCACACAGGCACGTCTCCTCCAGACGTGTCCTCAACGCACGTATTACTAGAGCGCGTCACACAGGCACGTCTCCTCCAGACGTGTCCTCAACGCACGTATTACTAGAGCGCGTCACACAGGCACGTCTCCTCCAGACGTGTCCTCAACGCACGTATTACTAGAGCGCGTCACACAGGCACGTCTCCTCCAGACGTGTCCTCAACGCACGTATTACTAGAGCGCGTCACACAGGCACGTCTCCTCCAGACGTGTCCTCAACGCACGTATTACTAGAGCGCGTCACACAGGCACGTCTCCTCCAGGCGTGTCCTCAACGCACGTATTACTAGAGCGCGTCACACAGGCACGTCTCCTCCAGACGTGTCCTCAACGCGTCGCTACTGGGTAGCATGTCGTCCATGTATGACACTCTGATGAGGCGCACACCTGGACAGCTGCTCGTGAGTGAACCTCCGAGTGAAGGCGATTCATTGATACCAGTTTTACAAAGAACACGATACTTATTAGGTACAACTATTTTATAGTTTAAAAAAAAATGGTCACTATAACTATTTTATAAATTGGACAACATCAAAAAGCACCGAGGTGCCTTTTGATTTTGTCCAATTGCCATGGCCGAAAATAGTGAACACACACAGCAATTTATTGATATTATTATAATGAGGAAGTATGAACTTAAGTTATCAATAAGTACTTTCTTTAGGTAAGTTAGTGAGTACTAAAATCAAGTCGGCAGATATTGAAGTTTGGCTCTCTCAACCGTCCGTAAATCTGTTTCTAAATAATGTCGTTGAGCTCGGCAGATTCTCCGGCCACAGCGGAGATAACGCGACTCAATAACAATTGAACACGAAAACAAACTGGCAGCTGAGAGTGTAGGCAGGGAGCGCGACTAGTGCCGACACGCGGCGCTACTGTACGGGTCTTTTGACAGTTGTGATGAACTATGTGCACTAAGGTTCGTCGGGAAGCGCCGCGCCGACACGCAGTCGCTACACAGCCGCTGCGCTACGCAACGCAGTCGTAGCGTAGCCGCTACGCAATGCTGTCGCTTGCTACGCACCCGCTACGTAAAGAAATCGTAGCGCAGCCGCTACGCAATTCGGCCGTAGAGCAACCGCTACGCAACGCTGTTGTAGCGCAGACGCTACGCTACGCAACGCGATAGCTAGCTACGTGCCGCTACGCAACCCGGTTGTTACGCAACGTGGTTATAGCCACAGGTATTATAGCACCAAAATGTTTTTTTTTGGATCATACAGTGGAATATGTAGGATTTATTCAAAAACTTACTTTTCTTTACAATTCGCCAACTGACAGGGTGTTACCCGTACGCAAAATACGCGCGATGACTATTACCAAGGTGTTACATAACTTTACTCTTATATCACTAGTTATACAAGTAGTACACAATGTTAAGAAGTTATGAAAAACCCACAGTACTTCATTTAAATGCGTTTAACGACAATCTTTAAACACAATGAATAACCAAAAGTATCAATAATATGATACCTTCATTTAGGCCCGTATTACAGAACGTCACTCAATACTCAAGCATTACTTAAAACTAGATTCAAGCCATTTGATTGGTTGAAACTAGTTTTAAGTAATGCTTGAGTATTGAGTGACGTTCTGTAATATGGGACTTAGAATACTTAAAAACGGAAGATCTGATCGCTCTAACATCGCAATCACTAACATGGGCTCGGTGCATAACTACATGCAGCGAAACATCTGTGAGCACAGTTGCGTACTCAGAGTTACCGACTGACAACGACAGAGATAGGACCCGACAGTCGTGCGAGCGCAACCGCGTCAGCCGCCGAATGTTTACGATTATGAATGACACTAGCTTCTGCCCGCGACTTCGTCCGCGTAAATTTTTTTTGTTTCCCCGACTCACCCCGTCGCAACGTGTCGCCGGCCTGCGCTATTACTTCATTTTCGCTTGGCGAAAACTTCAGACTTTTTTCTTTTTGCTCAACTCCTAAGGGTCCTAGCGTCAAGTTTAATAGAATATAGCCTTCCTCAAGAACTGGGCTATCAAACGCAAAAATATTTTTATATATGCGACCAATACTTCCAGAGATTTAGAGCTTTCAAACCGTATTTCAAACAAACAAACTCTTCAGCTTTATTATTAGTATTATTTTAAAACTATGATATCTCCTAAGATATACATTGAAATCAAATGATATCAGAGGCACTTTTGTTCAAAATTAAATACATGTGATGAATAACGTATTTATTTGGATAAGGATTAATACCATGTTTATAAAAACACCTTCGCAAATAATGCATTATTTTAGAACAAATTTGGTTAGCATAAAAGAGGTTATAGTGAGCTAACCTTAAAAGATAGACATATGCTGTCGCGGACTTTTTTTTAAAGCTTCTAAAGGGAAACAATTCTGTCATACATGATTTTTGCGAAACTTTAACCGTTTACGCAGCGCACGCAGCGGAAGCTCTCAATAGGAAAAAAAATCCCCCGATTTTGAAACATTCTTCATTGGTGCTCCGCTCCTATTGGTTTTAGCGTGATGATATATAGCCTATAGCCTTCCTCGATGAATGGGCTATCTAACACTGAAATAGTTTTTCAAATCGGACCAGCACTTCCTGAGATTAGCGCGTTCAAACAAACAAACAAACAAACAAACAAACTCTTCAGCTTTATAATATTAGTATAGATTGAGGTATCGTTAGCGAGAGTTGCGCGATGTGTTGCGTCGTGACTCTCACGCCTATTTTGTATTATCTATCTCGCTCTCACAAAAATGCGAAGCAAACAATAAATCTATACTAATATTATAAAGCTGAAGAGTTTGTTTGTTTGTTTGTTTGTTTGAACGCGCTAATCTCAGGAACTACTGGTCCGATTTGAAAAACTCTTTCAGTGTTAGATAGCCCATTCATTGAGGAAGGCTATAGGCTATATATCATCACGCTAAAACTAATAGGAGCGGAGCACCAATGAAGAATGTTTCAAAATCGGGGGATTTTTTTCCTATTGAGAGCTTCCGCTGCGTGCGCTGGGTAAACGGTTAAAGTTTCGCAAAAATCATATATGACAGAATTGTTCCCCTTTAAAAGCTTTAAAAAAAAGTCCGTCACAGCATATGTCTATCTTTTAAGGTTAGCTCACTATAACCTCTTTTATGCTAACCAAATTTGTTCTAAAATAATGCATTATTTGCGAAGGTGTTTTTATAAACATGCTATTAATCCTTATCCAAATAAATAAGTTATTCATCACATGTATTTAATTTTAAACAAAATTGCCTCTGACATTATTTGATTTCAATGTATATCTTAGGAGATATCATAGTTTTAATATAATACTAATAATAAAGCTGATGTGTTTGTTTGTTTGAAACACGGTTTGAAAGCTATCTCTGGAAGTATTGGTCGCATATATAAAAATATTTTTGCGTTTGATAGCCCAGTTCTTGAGGAAGGCGCTAGGAGCCTTAGGAGTTGAGCAAAAAGAAAAAAAGTCTGAAGTTTTCGCCAAGCGAAAACGAAGTAATAGCGCAGGCCGGCGACACGTTGCGACGGGGTGGGTCGGGGAAACAAAAAGAATTTACGCGGACGAAGTCGCGGGCAGAAGCTAGTAAAATTATAATTTTCCGATCCGTGAAAAGTGTGTTATTATTCTTTCTTGAGTGATTAGAACACTTATTACATACACAAGGCACTTTAATGCGTATTTATATACAAAAACTACAATTATTGAGCTGTAACTACATGCGCTGTTTATACGATGGTAGCGTGTAACTGAATGTAACTGTGCCCATTGGACCTGGTTCTTACGTTATTTGAGCTACCTGGAGCATCCACCTTAAGTGTATAGGTATAACTATATCTACCACATACCTAGGTATAACTATATCTAACGTCATAAAATCGAAAACGCGCGTCTGTTTTGCTGATCCGTCTCAACCTAAATCGATCAATCGACATAATATCTTTCTGAACAACACATTATTATGTTTTTAAGATGCGATCGTTTCGTAGTAGGACCATGCTGCTCGTCTGATCACCTGGTGCATACATACCGTCAGTCAGAAAGGTACTTTAAATAGTAGACAGGCCGATACTAACCATGTGGAAATGTAAACTCTTCTACAATGGGAACAGTACCTACTTTATTTTATAGAAATTGTACTAATGTAATTATATCTTATCCGTAGGACTTAATACGTGCCGCACGTGTCGCGCGTGTTCACCACACTTGTACTCTCTAGTGTGCACGGTCTCTCCTCAGATCTCTCTTCTCTATGGGCGTGTCCCACCACACTTGTACTCTCTAGTGTGCACGGTCTCTCCTCAGATCTCTCTTCTCTCTGGGCGTGTCCCACCACACTTGTACTCTCTAGTGTGCACGGTCTCTCCTCAGATCTCTCTTCTCTCTGGGCGTGTCCCACCACACTTGTACTCTCTAGTGTGCACGGTCTCTCCTCAGATCTCTCTTCTCTCTGGGCGTGTCCCACCACACTTGTACTCTCTAGTGTGCACGGTCTCTCCTCAGATCTCTCTTCTTTCTGGGCGTGTCCCACCACACTTGTACTCTCTAGTGTGCACGGTCTCTCCTCAGATCTCTCTTCTCTCTGGCATATACTATCATCACAAGTACTGTTGAATCATTGAACTTCAGTAGTTTATCACACACTGTTACTAAAGCTCACAGTTTCACAAATACTGCTTCGATTCTTCCGATCAAACATGTTCATTCTTTTTAACAGACTTCATAAAAAGGAGAAGGTTATCAATTCGGTTGAATTATTTTTTAAAAACTGTTACCTCAGATCTCCGTTATTTATAAGCCGATTTGCAAACATATTTTTTTTATTTTAAAGGATATAAGTAGGAGTACTTTCAGATTGGTTCTTAGAAATTTCATCAAAATCGGTTTAGTAGATTGGTTTTTAAACCAAAATTACTGGTAAAATTCAAGTAAACGAAATTGTTTTAGTATGTATGTTAGGTACGCGATAATTATCTCCGGCAATTCTAAATCGATTTCAAAAAATATTTTTCTAAAAGATATGGTATGCTTTAGGGATGGTCTCATATAAATTTTATTAACTTTGCTTGGGTAGTTTTTTAGTTAGCTTCAACAATACGTTTTCTTTTAAACAGTTTATATTGATGATGTGTGATAATGACTTCCTGTCACTGATATTTACATAGCTAGTATATAGTAGTAGCTATACGAATTTTTGGGGTAAATACAACTTAAAAGTGAAAAATAAAAAGGTTTTACAAAAAAAAACAGGCTTCGAAATAAGACACTATAAAGTGAAGTTTTTTTTTGTAAACAAGTTTTTTTTATACGATCAAAAATGATCATTATGTCGTGCACCTTTGGATATTCCAAATGTTATTTTTAAAACATGGCTCCAAACCATGACAATAAAATACAACATAACACAATGCTATAATACCATTTAGGTATACCTACTGACTTCCAAAAACGACACTACCTACAGATTGAAAAATAACTTTAATTTCTGAAGTCGGTGGCAAACAACGAAAATGCGAACCTAACGACATTTTTTGGAAGACAGTTGTTTTTTTTTTTTTGGAAAGTTTGTGTGTTTGTTATGATGAGGTAATCCCATGGAAATCCAGGGAAACCCTCAAATTTTATAGGCACACTTATAGCGATTTGGGTATTTTTTATAGTAACTCGTGCATTTGCTCTCAGAAATCACCATTCGGTGAAGTGGAACTGATGGTCCCTGCATCGGGAAAAGCAATATTTTGTAAAAGGTGATGAGCAGTTGATATTAGGCAATTGTAACTTAGATAAGTTAGAAAATGGCCCCCTAAAAAGTGAATAGTCCCCTATAAAGGGAATAAAAAACCTTTTTACAAAAAAAAAAAAAACAACCGACTTCCAAAAAAACACTACAAAGTGAAAAATAACTTAAATTTCGGAAGTCGGTGTCGTTGATTCCGCATTTTTTTTATTGTTTCTCTTTTAAGTTGGTACTTATTGTTATTTAAATCTGCGTTAGTTTGTATTAGGTTGTGAGTATGAGTGTTTACATTATAGACCATCCTACTAATAATAATATTATAAATGCGAAAGTTTGTGAGGATGGATGGATGGATGTTTGTTACTCTTTCACGCAAAAACTACTGAACGGATTTGGATGAAACTTTACAGTAAGCTTATACATCAGAATAACACATAGGATACTTTTTATCCCGATATTCCCACGGGATCGAAACTAACGCGGGTGAAACCGCGGGGCGCTGCTAGTTCTAAATAAAACACAAATACTTAGCATTTAAAAAGGCTTTCAGTTCTGACATTAATCTAACGTGTTCCTACTTAGCAAACTAGTTACATTAGTAATGTGAATATATACAAAACAGACTCGCAGGCATCGCATTGTAATTGTAGCAAATTAAACAGTTATAAATAAATTAACAACAGTTAGCGAGACCGCCGCTCTGCGGCCGCGGTGTTATCGCGCCGCGCCGTGCGACGTGCCACCGCCGCACAACACACACACGCTCGCACGCAGTGTGCTCACCGACATTATCATATTATGTATTCATTTAAAATAATTTCCAAGGACCGGTGCAGACCGTTGCCGAGACACATCGGACGCACGAGCTACCGAACTCACCAAAGGAGATTGCCCACTTTTGGGCCAGCTGTTACAGAAACAAAAGAATGTGGAAAACACTACAAAGTAAAAAATAACTTTAACTTCGGAAGTCGGTGTCGTTGGTTCCGCATTTTCTTTTATTGACACCAACTTCCGAAATTAAAGTTATTTTTCACTTTGTAGTGTTTTATGGAAGTCGGTAGTTTTTTTTTTTGTAAAAAAGTTTTTTATTTTTAATTTTTTAGTGGGCTAGTTTATAACTTATCTAAGTTACAATAGTCTAATGTCAACTGCTCATCACCTTTTACAAAATATTGATAACAAAATAATTTCAAGATGCAGGGACGTTAATTGTTGAGGAGTTCTCCTTGTAAGAATCAGGAGAACTGGAGCTGATTGAGAAGTCACTATCAGCTCCACTTCACGATACGCATTGTGCTCAGCAACCACATTAAAGTACCTAATCGAATCGCAAACCGTGAAATATTTATTATTGAGTAGTTCCGATGGCCATCTGTGGTCTTCATCATCAGTTCCACTTCACCAAATGGTGCTTTCTGAGAGCAAATGCACAAGTTACTATAAAAAATACCCAAATCGCTATAGATGTGCTTACAAAATTTGAGGGTTTCCCTCAATTTCCATGGGATTCCCTCATCAGATTCCGATTTGGTGGCAATGGGACCACCTCGGGAGCATACCCTTTCAAACAAAAAAATAATTTTGAAAATCCGTCGATAATTGGCGGAGTATTCGATGAACAAACATAAAAAAAAAAAAACATACAATCATCCGAACATAGTACCTCCTCCTTTTTGTGAAGTCGGTAAAAATAATCTCATTCCACAGTTTACCTGGGAATCATAAACCTATCTACCCACTAAAAAGGTATTGTGTCTAAGTATCTCAAATGGGTATGTGTGTATTAAGATTAAAAAATAAATAGAAGTACCTACTTATTAATCATTCAATATAAATCTTACAATATTTTTACAGAATCCATAAATATATTTAAATGTTATGGAAAACTGATTTTTAAAAAATAGTTGTTCTATATTTTTCTATAAGTAGGTTTGTCTACTGTATATCATTCACACTGTTAACGTCGGTTTATTTTATGCAATGGAAACCTAACTCAATAGTTTGCTGTTAGTCATCTAAACATTACCAGATTGATAGTTGCAAAATATATTATTAAATAACTAAATCTCTAATATAACTTCACCTTAGATTCGACCCCATATATCTTGATAATGCAATTGTCAATGAAACTAAAACTAAGCCAGCTTAAAATTGATATTTTAATCTAACATATAACACTCGTTTAGAACTTGTAACGGTTTATCAAATTGTGGGCCCAACGATGTATGGGAGATGGACAATCTCCTTTGACTTAGAAACTATTGCACGTTATCGTTCATCGAGGAGATAGCTCACGTGCTCACTGAAACCAGTCAACATTCTGAAAAATTACGGCGTTATTGCGCGTGCGCCGAACACAGACGTGGCCGCGGTGGACATTTTTAGCTGTTCTTTATCCGTACTTATAACAATATTTTAATGAAATTCCCGGAATACAGTTAATCAATGCTGACGCAAAATTCAAAGGAATAGCCACCACTTTAGTAATAGTCGACGATTACGAATGATTTTCGACTTCGCTACCTTTTATACAAATCGTGCCACACTCTGATATCAATATCAAGAACAATGAACGTAAATAGGCGATTGAGATTTCCGAAACTAAAGTAACATTATGAATAGAAAGCCATCGTTTGGTTAGCCGACATCTAGGCAGCGTCCGACTACATGTGCGTAGTCACCATGAAGGTTTATGGAGTGTAGAACACATCCAACGGTCAAGCAGTAGCCCGTGACTGCAAGAGGCTACTTTTGAGTGAAGCTATGCTATATGTTTGGCACGTGCTCGCGGCAGCCAGCCAGCACGTCGGAATGCTGGCTCGTGTCGCAGCGCACGTGCCGCGGACGTGCCGATGTGCGCGACACTCTCAAGCCAAGCCTCATCGCCGCCGACCAGCAGTCGGCACTGATAGAATAGGTACTTAACACACATCCATTACTTTATTTGCTTAAACTGGCCTGGTTGTGAATGGGAAATATGCCTACAGCTGTTAAAATGCCCGCCAGTGATAGAAAAGCCATGAGAATAGGAAACAGAAGCTGTTAAACACGTCATAATCGATTGAAGAGGATTACGAACAACTTTCATGATATGAACAACTGCTAGTGATTAGTCAGGGACGCTAACCGACGGGAGGCTACCAATGTGGGCTACAGTTCCAACCGCTTGTCACTTCTAATGAGCGCACCTACTTGCAACTGGCCGGTTCCGGCGCGACGACTCAATTTTACTTTTATACCGGCTTGATTTGTGCAACTAACTACACTTACTTCACGCCTTTTTTTTTTTGAGGATGGGAAATCATCAAATGACCCCTCCTGCTCTGGGTGGAGCAGAAGGGAGTGTCAGACTCTTACTGACTAAAACCCACCCGTGTAGCGGTGACCCTTTCGGACAATGCCGCTGCCCCGGCAGGCTTCGGCCTTTACGGGCCCCCTTCCTTAATGCTGACATCTCTTTGAGGCGCGCGTGAAATACGTACCTACGCGCCGTCCGGCACGGGCCTGGTCCTGATCGGACGGAGAGTTACCCATTACTCTCCGCTCGCAGGCCCGCGCCTTCGATGGCCGTCGTCACGCGGCTCCCGACGCCCGGAGCGTCACCCGCGGCGGCTGGGACGTGAGGCTCTCTCCCTCAGCCGTCCCGCCACCTCCTTCGCTAGCATGACTGCTTCGCAGAAGGAGGTGACTGCCTCCCACTCCCTCTCGCCCCGGACCATGGCTTGAACCAGGGCCGTGCGCGTGAGGTCGCCGCCGCTGCCGATCGCCTGTACGAGAACACGGCGGTGCTCCGGCCATGCGGGGCAGACCTCCACCGTGTCCTCTGGGCGATCCTCGCAGTAGTGACACTCGGGCTTACTCACGCCTGGCACACACATCTTACCTACAAACGGCTACCTATCGACGTCAATGTTAGTTAAGTAAGCTCGACTGTATGAATGGGTATCGGTGGCTCTTTTGATATCCTTCCATTAAAATAAATTTCGATAAAATCAAATTTCGATGAAATTTAAAATATTTTATTTCACAAACCTTATCAAACCCGCCCCCGCCGCCTTTTGCCCGCAACTTCGTCCGCGTGAATTTCGTACTTTCCTCAAATAAATTGAATACCCTCTCCACCTCCCCTTGAAAGGAAGTTATTTCTAAAATTAATGTTTACGATTTTTATACGTTATTTAGAGAAAGTAAGTATTCGGGTCATTTTTTTAGTTAAACTACCTAAGTTATTTCAAATAAACTGTCCTCCCTTTTCATCACGACAGGGCTTGTTTTTATTAAAAAAGCGTTTATTTAGTACGTTTCCATTTTTTATGACTTATTTATTTATTTATTTAAGTACTGCCACATCACATACATTTAACAGTCTTGGTAAATACTCGTAGTTAGGAGCATTTTTTTTTATGATTATTTATACCCATTTTCGAGTTAATGAAAGTTGGAGTTTCTACCCCTTGAACTTTATTATCCTTTTTCCCCCAGTAGGAGTAGATTTTTGAAAAACCCTAAAACACATACCTAATTTTACGTAATCAATTCGTTTTACGTTCACCCTGTTAGGGATAGATTTTCGAAAAACCCTATTACACTTTATTATTTATTTTCGTTCTTGTCTACATGTATACTGAGTTTCGAGTTAATTGGACTGCGCGTTAAAATTCTTCCATACACACTTTGACACCCTCCAACAACAAGTTTGGAAAAACAAAAATTCCATACTTCATAATTTACTTAGATAGTATTCGTGCTAAGTTTCAAGTTTTTATTTTCCATACAAACTTTCATTCCCTATTTTATTAACCCCTAGGGGTTGAATTTTGAAAAAATCCTTATTTAGTACTTACATTATAAAGGGAACCTTTGTGCAAAATTTCAGCTTTCTAGGTCCAAGTGTTTGGGTTGGGCGTTGATGAGTCAGTCAGGACTTTTCTTTTTATTTATATCTAATAGATCTAATAGATAAGTAGATAAATTATATAGACCGCACATAGTAGGCACTTACAGTTGAACGAGCTATTTGGATTAAAAGCGGCTAACTTGCAACTTACAAACAATGTTGTGAGCGAGCTGAATTGCCAATTCTAAAGTTATTATTAGGTACGCATTTAGTAAAAATAAAAAAAAAACGAGTGTGCTTATGACCACACGACTGAAGTGAAACTTCTTTCGCTCCATCTGTATGTATATATATATATATATGTGTGTACAATATATACATGTATACACATATACATATAACTTTAAACGTAGAATATTGAATGTATTGAACAAAATATTAATTCATAAAATTGTTCAAAACGAAATAGAATTACGAAATTTCATTTACTAGCTATAAGAGAAAGAGAGAAAGAAAATGTGCGCGCGCACTGCTCTCTCTTGCTCCTACACTGTGATACAGACAATAAGCCTGCAGTGTGCTTAGATATACGGAACGTATTTGGCTATGAGAGGAAGAGAGAAAGAAAATGTGCGCGCGCACTGCTGTCTCTTGCTTATATCTCCCACTTAACTTCCGTTCGCCTTGCCCGATCACACTTTTCGTAACGCTTACGTCACGCGTTCGCCAGCTTACTCCCCAAGTCAAGCGTGCGTAAAGAAGTTTCACTTCAAAAACTTTTTACAAAAAAAAAAACCGACTTCCAAAAAAAACTACAAAGTGAAAAATAACTTTAATTTCGGAAGTCGGTGTCAATAAAAGAAAATGCGGAACCTGACAATCGCGGAACCTGAAAATCTGACAGATTGGGGTAGCTTGATGTGCTGGCCTCTGTACATACAGTTAAATACATGTAAAATACTGGTGTTCAACTATAACCGGTTAGACTGGAAGCCGACCCCAACATAGTTAGGAAAAGGCTAGGCAGATGATGATTGCTAAAATTGTGGTATCTCTTTCACAAAAGCTATAAAGAAGTTGAAGTTGAGATAATATAGAGACAATGTCTCTATAATATTATGTGCCCCGTTGGTCTCGTGGTTGCAAGCGCGACTGCTGAGCGTGGGGTCCTGGGTTCGATTCCCGGGTCGGACAAAGTGTTATTGAGTTTTTCTATTAGGAATTTCTTAGTAACAGTCCGGAGTTTGGAAGTTGGCGGTTTAACACCCCCGTGCCTCGGAAAGCACGTTAAGCCGTTGGTCCTGCACCTGATCTCTCTCCGGTCGTGTCGGATTGCCGTCCCATCAGACTATGAGAGTGAGGGAAGAGGGAGTGCACCTGTGTCTGCGCGCACACTTGTGCACTATAATATCTCCTGCGTACCTGGCTAATCTCCGTTGAGATGGCCACCGTGACCGAAATCGGTCGGTAGGCTATTATTAATATTATGTAACGCAGTATTGTTCGTAAAAAACTTTTTTTTACAAAAAATACAACCGACTTCCAAAAAACACTACAAAGTGAAAAATAACTTAAATTTCGGAAGTCGGTGTCGTTGTTTCCGCATTTTTTTTATTGACACCGACTTCCGAAATTTAATTTATTTTTCACTTTGTAGTGTTTTTTTGGAAGTCGGTTGTCTTTTTTAGTAAAAAGTTTTTTTTTCGCTTTTTAGTGGGTCAGTGTGTAATTTATCTAAGTTACAATAGCCTAATGTCAACTGCTCATCACATTTTACAAAATATTGCTTTTCCCGATGCAAGGACGTTAATTGTTGAGGAGTTCTCCTTGTAAGAAGCAGGAGAACTGGAGCTGATTGAAAAGTCACTATCAGCTCCACACCACCATACGCATTTGACGAGCTAAATTGCTTAGCAACAACATTAAAGAACCTAATCGAATTGCAACCCGTGAAATAAGTATTTATTATTGAGTAGTTCCGATGGCCATCTGTGGTCTTCATCATCAGTTCCACTTCACCGGATGGTGCTTTCTGAGAGCAAATGCACGAGTTACTATGAAAAATACCCAAATCGCTATAGGTATGCCTACAAAATTTGAGGGTTTCCCTCGATTTCCATTGGATTCCCTCATCAGATTCCAGCTTGGTGACAATGGGACCATCTTGAGACCATACCCTTTCAAACAAAAAATAATTTTGAAAATCGTCCACAATTGGCGGAGTAATCGCGTAACACACACAAAAAAAAAAACATACCATAGAGCCTCCTCCTTTTTTGAAGTCGGTTAAAAACCAGGAGGACTGGATCTGATTGAGAAGTCACCATCAGCTCCACTTCACGATACGCATTGTGCTTAGCAACCACATTAAATTACCTAATCGAATTGCAACCCGTGAAATATTTATTATTGAGTAGTTCCGATGGCCATCTGTGGTCTTCATCGTCAGTTCCACTTCACCGAATGGTGCTTTCTGAGAGCAAATGCACGAGTTACTATGAAAAATACCCAAATCGCTATAGGTGTGCCTACAAAATTTGAGGGTTTCCCTCGATTTCCATGGGATACCCTCATCAGATTCCGATTTGGTGACAATGGGACCACCACCTCGGGAGTATACCCTTTCAAATAAAAAAATAATTTTGAACATCCGTCGACAATTGGCGGAGTATTCGATGAACAAACATACAAAAAAAAAAACATAAACATCCGAACATAGTACCTCCTCCTTTTTGTGAAGTCGGTAAAAATGAATTAATATGAATTTATATGGGGTAGGTACATAATAAAGAGTATTTCTTTCTTTTCTATGAACATTGGTTGTGGGAAGACGAATATTTACGAACGATGAATACCAAATAGCTTGTTCGATTGTACAGTCAGCAAAGGAGATAAGTATACAGGGTCATCGAATATAGTTGAAGTTTAGTAAGAAACTGATTGATGTTTTCGAATAAAATTTAATTTAATCAATAGAAAACAAACAGTTCATTTATCAAATTAAATTTCATTTGAAAACATCAATCGGTTTCTTAGTAAACTTCAACTATATTCGACGACCCTGCATACTTATCTTCTTTGCTGACTATACATCTCCTTCTAAAAATATACCTTAAGTACTACTTATAGGAAATATGCCTTAAGAAGAAGAGTTGCAACAATTAAATGTTAACTGGAAAGAGAGTACTGTCGTCGACGAAAAGAGATGAACAAATGTTCGATTGGCCGGCGCCACACACACGGTCGGACTTGCGATGGACGTGGCAAACAAAGTGGCGACCGTCAGCACATTGGACAGCGGAAGGCGATGAAAAGATCTTTCTCACTTGCGCTCAGAAAATTCATTGACATGTCATTCTTCCCCTTGGTATATTGGAACATGGAAACAAAGAATTTAATGGCTTTGTCAATACAAGCGTTAATAGAACGCGCGCGTGTTTGCGCAGAGGTCAAAGGCGGGCAGTGTTTTATGCGTATGCGTCTGAAAACACAAATTGCTATCGAAGGCCATACAGCGGCCAAAACAACCGAAGTAGTGGCAGTCGGTGGGCGCGTCTACCGCTAGAGCTTTGGGCGACAACTAGCGCACAGTTCATGATTGTGGCCTGAACTGGACTCGTTTAGCAGAAGAAAGAGGCCTTTGCCCTGCCCGAAAGTATTTAAGCACAAGAACATTGTTTTAATTTTATTGTTACAAACGCATATTAAATAATTTCAGAACTGGAGTTAGTGGTTTTCAGAACCGGTTACTATGAAAAATTTAAGCGAAATTTTAAATGAAAAAAATATATACAATTAAAGTATTAGTATTTTTGTTTTTGTCATAGAAGGCACTTATGCTTAAGCAAAACATTGTCTTTTGGGGCAAGCGGGTACACCTTCACAGCGCGGGTACCGACCAACCCACCCCAGGGCTGTGCAGCACTTGTACTGGCCACAAACATGATGACCCCCAGCAGTCTAAGGCTTAGACTGATTGGCGTATTGAGGCATGCACTTTGTAGTGAACAACCGGGACCGGGGCCTTCAATAGTCCCACATTAGGGACTTAAAATGGTATCATGTCAACACAGGGATTGGGTTAACTGAACAGTTTGTGATTGCAGTTTGTAAGAATTGGACTAAAAATAGAATGCAGACAGGCGGTGTTTGACATAGCTACGTCAGGTAATGTATAGCGCCATTAGCTGCGGTCGCGGCGTCATCAGCCCGCGCCTGCGCACGTCTCTACACTCCACACTTCAACGGTAAGTAATAACTAGCTGTGTTTAGTAGCTCTACTAGTCTCGCCAAATGCAGCTACTCCTGGCTATGTTGAGAAAAGTATACATAAAAAAAACAGTTCCGCTCTGGCAACAAGAGGGTTTGGTAAAGTGCGAGTACTCACCCGTCGACGTGATGGTGGTGGTCGTGCGAGTAGGGCGGCGGCGCGGCGGGCGCGTACGGCTCGTAGTGGCGGAAGTCGTCGCGGCGCTCCGGCGACGGGCTGAGGTCGGGGCTGCTGCGGCGCAGGTACACGCCGTCCGTGGAGCCGGCGGCCGGCGCGCCCGGCTTGAACACCTCCTCGAGGTGCGCGTAGGCCTGCATGTCGCGCGCGTGTGCCGCCGCCGGCCGCAGCTCCTGGTAGCTGCGCGAGTGGGACGGCGACAGCGCGGGGTGGGCGTAGCCGAACGGCGGCAGGCGGGGCGGGCTCTCCGCGTCGCCACCGCTGCCCTCCGCGCCGCACTCCGCCTCGCCCTCTGCGCACACGCACACACATTACTTGCTGCGCCACACAGGCGCGCCGCAAGGCGATGCGATTGGCGCTTGCCGACACCATCGTTTTATTTGTGATTATCCAAATAGATAGACAGCGGCGCGCGAGCCGCCGAGTGCCACTGGTCCGTCCCGCGACGCGCAGGCGAACTGCTACATAACATACTGGCGCCTCTACGCTAAACTAATGTGCGTTGCCCGCACAACTCTTGATATTCAATCATTTAACTACATGCATTGTAAGTATTATCCACATTCACTGTAAGCTTGGTCAAAAGGTAGGTACATTTTAAAATGATCATTAATTCAGTATGTTGTTCTTTGTTTACCATGTTGAAACGACTTTAAGCACTTACATGAAATAGTTAGTTAATAGCATCAACATCATTAACGTTAATTTACAAAAACAAACTAATCAAAGTACCTACCTGGTCATGCACGGTGAAACAGTCTGTAAGTAGGTACCTATACCTATTATGCATATCTTTTGTTAGTAGGTACTTTTTGTAATTCACTGATAATAAGGTTTATTTATGTATAGGTACAGTCAGCAGCAAAAGTCGATAAACACTTCAGTTTTTTTAATCTCAGTTATTTAACAAAATATTAACACTTCAGTGTGTTTAATCTCAGTTATTGAGCAAAATATTTGTTCGAAATTTCATTGTACTTCAGCTGCAATTTTGGACAAATGTTTTGCCCAATAACTGAGATTAAAATCACTGAAGTGTTAATCGACTTTTGCTGCTGACCGTACTACCAAATGTCAGTAGCACAACCCTTAGGCTTTCGTTAGTAAAACAAGGAATACATAAAAAGTGCAGCAAATGTTGCTGAAACCATTGATGTATTATTTTAATACATCAACCATTGATGTATTATTTTAATACATCAATGGCTGAAACTTATTTACCTACTGACCCTGAGCGTACAGAATGAACCGAGTGGTATAATAGAGCATAGGAATACCTACAGGGCAGAGGTTATAGTTAGAACGCCAGGCTAATATAACAACGGTACCTCCCTACGGGTCACAACACTTATTTTGGTCCCTAAACATTACGCACATGAAAACGCGGTAAAAGGACAGATCACAACATGAATGTTTACTTGATTTGTATCGCTCACTGCACGCTCACCTTTCAAACAATTGTTGTTGACCTCTGCAAACAGCGCGTCCAACTCGAAGGATACTGTCTTATGCCACGCATTGGGCCATGTTTCGTGCAGCATGCTGGTGTTGTTCACTCATTCACTGATTCAAACGTTCGGGAGCGCTGCGTGACGTGTGTCCGCGTCGCGTGCTGTGCGCTGACTGGCGCCGGCGGCGGCCGCCGGGCTGCGCGCGCGCATCACCCCCGCCACGCGCCCCCACATGACCCGCCCCTTTATATTCTTTTCACTATTTTTGGGACTGGGAGTGTCCGTTCCAATTGAGAGAGTCTCTACCTCTACTGGATCCGTGAAACCTGATCGAATCATCTTTGTTTACTTGTATCAGTGAACAACAATTAGGCGTCAAAAGGCTTCTCAGAACAGGGTTCACTAATGAGCATCTAAATATTTTTCGCGACGCGTTAATCATTTAGGTACGAAACAATGAATCGAGGCTTTGTGTAAATAATCCCTAATTGGGGCGATAACTTAGTTTTTACTCGAATGCCCTATTACCTACAGGAAGAGAATGTAAGTATTCTACATAAAAATGGAATACCTAAACTTATAGGAAGTAGATACCATATTTAATTCACTTTACAAAGTTTTTGGGATTGCTAGTGGTTTGGTTTTTAGCGAATGGATAACAAGATTCAAGTGTGTCATACATAATAGTGACGGACGAATGACGATGAGCTAGGGATGCAGCCTGCAGTGTTGACGCTGGCAGACGAAGGCAGGTCGACAGGCAGCGCGAGCTGCGCGCGGTGTGACACCGATCAGCTGTTGGGGCCGGGCGCGGGCGCGTGGGCGCTATCAGCCGGAGATAAGCCGCTATCAGCACGTGCGCGCCGCCTCCGCGTCTTATCTGCACACCATCTCCCGACCTACGCTACCGGCGCACCGGCGCACCGGCCCTCGCCTCTCGCACCGCGCTCACCGCGGACCCCGTCTAATCCACTAGTTACGCTTGCACATTTTTCCTAATCTCTCGAACGAGTCGTAAACAAGCATACCGGTTGACTAGCCGTCGACGCGCCGGTAGTAGTTTTTATGAGTAGATTAAGATTTAGTGCAAGTGTTCCGCGTCACATTCATAAACATGTCCATCGGACACATGTGCGCGGCTACAAATCACGACAGACGTTATCGACTCCCGGGAATCTATAAATTGTATCGCATTAAATGAACAGTAAAAGTGCTGTAAATCGCTGAGTTGCCAGTTTTTCATCATTCCAAGTATCCTCACTCGCAACACATGAAACTTATAAAAAAGTGTTATGACAGAGCTGTCGCAGCGAGTCGGGTGTGCGCCCCGCCGCGCGCCGCAGCGCGTAAATAAACAAGTCGTAACGAGCCATCATCGATAACTGATTTACAGCATCGCTTGCGGTGCGGTCACATTGTTGGCAAACATTATCTGCTACAACAACAACCGCTCTGGGTCAACGACGACACGTGTTGCTGCCTGCCTACTTAGCGGAGATGGGTGGCACATTCATGAACTGGCTGGGTTACTGGCTGCTCCACTGACTGGCCCGCAGGTACAAGGGCGCCGACCTTTAGCCCCGGCCTGCCCACGTGAGTAGGTAGGTACTTACGTACTAAACAGAACACTGGGCAAATGCCCTTGTGTTGCGTGCCTGCCTACTTGAAAAGATATGAGTTACATGAATGTGCCATCCGTCAGCACTAAGTAGGTAGGCAGTAACATGTGCCGTCATTAACTAAGCGCGGTTGTTGTTGTAGCAGATAAGTGTTTGCCAACAATAGCGTCCAGACAACAAGCAATGCTGGTCAGGTAACGATGCCCGTGTTCTAAAGTAAAAGCGCGCAAGCTAAGTGAATGAGCAGCGTGCGACGCAGCCCCGGGATGAGAACGTGCGACGCAGCCCCGGGATAAGAGCGTGCGACGCAGCCCCGGGATGAGACCGTGCTACGCAGCCCCGGGATGAGAGCGTGCGACGCAGCCCCGGGATGAGATCGTGCTACGCAGCCCCGGTATGAGAACGTGCAACGCAGCCCCGGGATGAGAAAGTGCGACGCAGCCCCGGGATGAGAACGTGCGACGCAGCCCCGGGATGAGAACGTGCAACGCAGCCCCGGGATGAGAACGTGCAACGCAGCCCCGGGATGAGAAAGTGCGACGCAGCGCCGGGATGAGAGCGTGCGACGCAGGCCCGGGATGAAAGCTCGCGGGTGCCAAAGGTCTCTCGCGGTCATGTTGCTACAAATTCAAGAAAGTTACGTTTTGTGTATCGTTAAAAGAACATTTTTTTAGCTAAGTTTGTACTAAGTACCTACGTATACAGGGTTATTTGAAAAACACCAGCAACCTTTTAAGAGGTCATTGTACTCATCATTATGAACAACTTTTACTATGGGACCAAACCTGAAATCCTGAAAAAAAACTGCTGTTCCCTACATTTTGACGAGATAGACGAAGATAAATGTAGGGAACAGCTGATTTTTATTTTGCGATTTCAGGTTTGGTCCCATAGTAAAAGTTGTTCATAATGATGAGTGCTGTTAAGAGGTTGCTGGTGTTTTTCAAATAACCCTGTAGGTATAGTTTACATCGAGGCATTGTTTTTAGTCCTCTCATTTTGTACAAAACCTGAAGCTCTAGACAGTATGTACAAACTTGCAAATATAAAGTTGTAGAATGCGGTTCCGAAGAGGAATGTTTCTGAAAAGTCATACTTAATATTATCTATTGTTATAAATCTCAACAAAAACATAATATGTATAGGTTTCATTCTAGACTAGCAGTTCAAATGAATGTTTAAACGGTGTTTAATTTTTAAATAACTACACTTAGTTATAGATAGATTATATGCATTATGAATCATGTTCATCAGCCCGCAGCAGCCCACCGCTGCTCTGTTGCACACAGGCCTCTTCGGAGTTCTGTTTGTGGTTTTCTAGGTGTGAGTGGAACGCTTCAGAGCTTAAGAGCCTACACTACCTCAGCTAAAATTCACTCTTTATCTCGCTCGCACGATACTGCTCGCGGACTGAGTGAGAGCGAGACAGAGTGCGGTGCTAGGCGGCAGGCAGCGCCAATAGTTTAGGTATCTGCTTTTTACGGTGAAAATAATGGTAATTAAAAAAAAGTAAATAACATAAGCCCTGCTTTATAGCTAGTTCGGTTAGTATACAAAGTTTCATTATCGAATTTGAAGTATTTTTTGAATACCAGCGGTTTATTGTTCAGTTTGGAGGTAACTTTGGAATTTTTTTCTATCGAGAAAATTTTATGAAATCGTGTTTTCGTCTAAAATAAGACCTAGCATTAATCCTCAACTTTACCATATATTTATTTCAAAATTAATGCTGCAGTATTTTCGACATAACGGAGGATCATGCTAAGCCATTTGAGGTAGTATAGGCCCTTAACATATTGGCCGGAGCCTAGACTTCACCGAGCACGTTCGCTCGAGCTCGAAGTCAATATTCCAAGAGCCTCGGACAAGTCCGTGACTGTAGCCACTGTATGTTGATCACCGAGACATCCCTGAATATACTTAGATTTGCTTTTGATCCGTTGAAGTCCGGATGAAGACTGTCTCTCTCTGGATTAAAAAGAGCTTGCTTTTATTATGTTAATTTGCTATAATTCGCCATAAACGCTACCTATTTAATAAGACTGGTTCTCTCACCCCAGGAGCGGTGCCTTGTATCCTCGGAACCGCTCCACTCGCCTTCCAAAACATTTTACTTATATTCACTTAATCCTAAGTACCTACTATAAAAAAAACTTTTTACAAAAAAAAAACAACCGACTTAAAAAAAAAGCTACGAATTTTATTTTTCACTTTTTAGTTGTATGCATGGCTACACATCAAGCTATACATAACCAGTATAAGCTCACTTCTGATTGTACACACGGCTACACATGAAGCTATACATTTCCAGTTTTAGCTGACCTCGCATCGTATTGGTTTTTCGTACATTTAGAAGTCAGCTTATACTGGTTATGTATAGCTTGATGTGTAGCCGTGCGTACAAAAAACCTATACAATGCGAGGTCAGCTAAAACTGGAAAGATATAGCTTGGTGTGTAGCCGCGTGTTCTGTAAATTCATTTAACACTCCTTGCTTTGTAAATATCAACTATATCAGTAACAGGAAGTTATTAAAACATCATCAATAAAGACTAAGTGGAAAAAATCGTATTATTGAAAAAAACTACCAAAAACTACCGAAGCAGAGTTAATCTTTAGGTAGGTATATGGGACCACTTCTGAGGTATGTTACCTTATCCATTAAAAAAATATTTTTTTCAAATCCGTCTATAGTATGTATACGATGGAGTTATGCCCGAAAATATATTTAAAAAAATTAAACATCCGAATTGAGAACCTCCTCCTTTTCTGAAGTCGGTTAAAAATGGGTTTACCCATTTCTAAAATATTGTGTTTTTTTAAGCATTGGAAGTAAATTTTCACTTTATTATCAACAAAAAATAACAAAATGAAATCCTAACTTAACTAAAACCATTGAGCTATATAACTAGAGAAGCAAACCTCAATAAAATGTGTCAAAAAAGTGTAGCCACTTTATGAACGCGACGATGTAGCTTTGAAACCACTAAATATTTAAAAGTAAACATATATCTATCTCACTTACACACGTCGTAAGAATAATACTGTCGCTTAGATTAGACAAAGACCGCAATATAAACATGCAATGACGTGATGGGGTTGCCTACCCATGCGAAATTTTACCCAACATTTTAAGCCATAAAAAGCGTTATATGTTAAGTTAAATTATTTTTTAAATATTTGAATTATGTATTTCTTATTGGATGTGTAACAGAAGTTTATAAATAATGAAAATAACTAAGACATTTTCTTTTAGAATATTTTTTCTTTACTATTAATGGAATTTAATGATTTAGTAGGTAGCCAGTCAGTCTCTTTTCTCAGCAATCGGATTATTTCCATCCATTTTACACGGCGTGCTGGATCTTTAGGCACCCTGCTACGTTGTTATTATTAAAAAATATTTAAAATCACTTATTCCATAAATTAAAAACTCCCACTAATGTGGGAAACTAAAACTAAGTTTTTAGTGGTAACACTGAACCTAATTTACCAAATTTTACATTTTATTGCGTTTTTACGTTGATATAACCACAGAGACAATTAATTTACGTGTGGAAAGTAATTCCGGTTAATTTATTATGTTTTTGTGATCTTGAATCGCACTCTTTCGCCATATTTTTTGTCGCATGTCACTCGGTTGCCTTCGGTTGGCGTCACACAGAGCACTGAACTGACGTTAGCTACGCTGATGGCTGTGGCCATCAGCCTAGTGGCAACGCCTTGGTGCGGTAATTGCTAATCTAGTGTAACATATATATCAATGACTAAAACAAAAAAACAAACTAAAATATAGCGTCGAAAAATTCATCCGCGTCGCTGTCGACTGGTAATGTACCCAAGAGACTGGCGGCATCACCACCTTGAATGGCAATGCTTAGCCTCTGGCCAAGGTAAAAGCCAGCCCTTGGGTCATCGGAAGTGTCAACCAGTCGTTTCGAAATTTCCAAGAACATGAGCATGCGGACCCCACGGCCCGAGGGTTTCAACCACAAACGGCTCGGCTATTCATTATTTACTTTCATTTCGGAAGTTAGCATTGGAAGTCCGTGTCTTCGGTTCTATATATTCGTTTTTTGCCACCGACTTTTGAAAGTAAAGTACCTAATTTTTTACTTTGTAGTGTTTTTTGGAAGGTAGGTTGTTTTTGTTTTTTTGTAAAAACCTTTTTTTTATTATATGCTATGCCAAAACGGTCCAGTTGTGGTAAGTATAGGTACTTACGTAGTGGTATGCAAACAAAATGGTTGGGGACTACCCCACACCAATTTGTGTACCTACCACTACTTAGTTGCTATGTACATAACAGAGGCAGGAAGTTTTATTACATCATCTACTGCATCGACATACTCCAAGTGGATTAAATACGAAGGTACTACTTACTATTAATTAAGTACTACTATTAAATACGTACCTACTACTATTTACGTATTATTGAAGCTAACTCAAAAACTACCCAAGCAAAATTCATAGATACCTATAGCTGAGCGCCATGTACCAAATGACAAAAAAAAATCGGTCCACAATAATTGATGAAAAATATAGATAAACATCATACGTTATATATTTTTAAATGTACTTATACCTATGTAGGTATACCTATACAGACAAATTAAGAATCTCCCCCCCTCTTTGAGGTTGGTTAAAAAAGTCATAACCTACAAGGCAATAAGTACCTAGATATATGTACCTGAAAAATGACGCTCTGAAAAAAGCATGATTTTAGCAACTCTATTTCAAGTAGGTGTTGAAATCACGAGTTGCTAGAATTATGTTTTATATCCTACTAGCTGCGCCCCGCGGTTTCACCCGCGTAAGTTTCGATCACGTGGGAATATCGGGATAAAAAGTATCCTATGCGTTAATCCTGGTTATAATCTATATGTGTGCCAAACGTCATCCAAATCCGTTCAGCAGTTTTTGCGTGAAAGAGTAACAAACATCCATCCATCCATCCTCACAAACTTTCGCATTTATAATATTAGTAGGATTAGTAGGAAGTAGGATAGGATTAGTAGGATTAGATGATGATACTTATGAAAAATCTAATTTAAGTATGAAATATCGAATTTAATTAATTGAATGTAAAATAAAACAAATCGCACGGACTCCTAAACGCCCTTACAGGGTGCATGCGCCTAACATATTTTCTATCCTACTAAGTCCTATGGACATTTTAAATTGTCCCACCAAACTAAACCAACCCCAAAGCCCACGTTTTACAATCTCCGAGTAACACTAATGACTTGTTCGCGGAAGACCGTGGGAACAGCGCGCCGGCCGGCCGGCCCCGCCCTGACTCTATTATACTGTGTGGGTAGATAATACTCGTACCTAGGTAAGTACATGCCGAGCCTAATATACAGCAAGCTAAATGGAGCTTATTTTCTAATTTTAAGGAAGCTATACGTTGCCTTAAGTTGATGACTCACCGAAATACCAATTGAATATAGAAAAAAAAAAACTTTCGCATGGGTTTCTAGATTAAGGGGCAGGCGCCAGGCCGCCAGCGAGCCCGCGAAAGTCAATGTTGATTAAAATTTATAATTCGCGAAATCGCGAGCGTACCTATATACTTTACAGAATTGAAATTGAAATCAATAGGATTGTATGACCTTAGAGGGTTATATTGATGATTTGAAGGATTATAATTATTATAAAAATATATACTATGGTACGCAACGCGATAGTACATAGGTATGTTTGTAACAACTATGGCCTACAACAACACCTAGCTTTACAAAACCCCTGTATCCGCACTACGGCGATGAGTGTCGAACTGGCATGAATCACAAACTGCATGTAACGATACCGCCGGCCTCCCGCACTACCTAGATCGTCTGCAGTCTGAAAAACCTTCGCAGTTGAGAGTGCGTCTTGCTCATTCATTTCTCGCTGACGGCGCTGGGGCTGTGGGCATGTGTTAGATAATTCGATTCCCTTCAAAATGTTTGAGATGAATGGTTCTAAAGGACCTAATTCTTGACAATTCCAAGTGCCTGTAAATGGTTTAATTGAAACGAATGCTTCGAGTATGAGTTGATGGCAATATGCTCGCCCCTTTTTACAAGGGACTTAAACACAACTGGCGTACGTGTACTATGTTACAACTATCGTGCGTGTACTATGTTACAACTGTCGTGCGTGTACTATGTTACAAGTTCTATCGTGCGTGTACTATGTTACAACTCTCGTGCGTGTACTATGTTACAACTCTCGTGCGTGTACTATGTTACACCTCTGTCTAACCCTTCGAGCATAATCCGTGAGATGCAGTACTAATAATAAAGCCGAAGAGTTTGTTTGTTTGTTTGAAGGCGCTAATCTCTGAAACTGCCAGTCGGATTTGAACACATATTTATGCATTTGATAACCTATTTCTTGAGGAAGGTTACAGGCTACTTAACATCAGGCTCGGGCCGTTAGGAGCCGAGCAAAAAGAACAAAAACTCAGTAATAACGCTAAGCGAAAAGGAAGTAATAGTGCGGGCAGACGATGCGATGCGACGGGGTGGGTCGGCGGAACAAGAAATGTCACGCGGACGAAGTCAGAAGCTAGTGATATTTTAACCGTCCGAGATGTGTGGGATACGCTCGTCAAGGTATTCGGCATTACCTACTTAGCGTCTTAGCGCCTAAACGTTGGATTCGGCACTGTGGTCGAACTTAGTGGTGCAACTCCAAGTTATAGGAACATCTAGAGTGTTCGGGCCAGGCCAGCGAGAGGCCCCAATAATGATAACACGAGTTACTAGCATTTGTGATAGTGCAGCTGAAACAAGATTAGCAGATATGTATGGCAGGTAAGTATGAGGCATTGTGGCTATTGTGTGGCAGGCGGGCTGCTCGCTTGCGATAGTCTGCCACATTCCCGGCGCGCTGACTCACCGCGCGGGCCGTGCGGGCGTGCGGCCCCGCCGCCGCCGGGCCCCGCCGCCGCCGGGCCCGCGGCCTCGCCGGGCCCGCGGCCTGCGCGCAGTGCACACGAGCAGGCACCACTCGCCTGATCGTTTGCTAGAAGCTGTTTGCTCACAGCGCGCTTAGGAACTTGTTACCGTTATAAATGACGTTGTCTAGTTGTCGACACAGCTCCCGTAACCAATTTGTTTTTACACTTCGACACTAATTATTACGTCATCAGACTCATTAGGAGCCAAATAACATTGTGACCATCAACTAATTAGTTATTGATCGTTTACACAAGTGTCGCCTGACTACTGCGATTTAGGCATGTTAACAAATGGGCCGAGCGGCCACATCATTATAAACTATTGGCTTCCTTGTTCCTTGTCGTCGCCACGGAGCCTTGTGTCTGGCACCTAGGAGCAACTTCAATCGTTGTACAATCTTTACCTACTTACGAATATACAACAATATCAGGTAAGTGAGTGTGCTGTGCGCACTGCGCGCAGGACGGCAGGATGCGCAGGGACTGTGACTAACGGCGCCGGAATGCAGCCCTGCGATTTGCGAGGGCCACTATTACGCAATATGTATGCCACCAAAAACATTTTCATGTAAAATTTTGCCAAGACGAGACCACATATGGCTTTCACTGTTATCAGATCTCATGTCGAGCCAAGCTTCTAACTCTACACGCCCTAACTCTACAAGCCCTAACTACACAAACCCTACACCTTAGTCAAAATATGTGGCTTGGCCGTTTCGTTACTACAAGAACGATTGTATAACAGAAAAGTAATGCACAGTGAATAAATTTTTCAACTTACGCCTATGTGATGGTAGCGAAAAGTTCAAAAAAAAAAAGTCCGAGACAGCTATTATATCTATCTTATAAGGTTGACTCACTATAACCTTTTTTATGATAAGTAATCAAATAATACATTATTTGAGAAGGTGTTTTTATAATCATGATATTAATCCTTATCCAAACAAATACGTTATTCAACGGTATTTAATTTTGAAAAAAATTGCCCTTGAGATCGTTTGATTTCAATGAATATCTTAGAAGTCATAATTTTAAAATAATAATACTAGTAAAAGCTGAAGAGTTTGTGTGTTTGAAAGCTCTAATCTCTGGAAGTATAAGTCAGATTTATAATTTTTTTTTTGCATTTGATAGCCCAATTCTCGAGGAAGGCTATAGGCTATTAAACATCACGCTAGGACCCTTAAGAGTTGAGCAAAAATAAAAAAGTCAGAAGTTTTCGCTACGAAGTAATAGCACTGGCAGGCGATGCGATGCGACGGGGTGGGTCGGGGGCAGCAGCTAGTATACTAATAATAAAGCCTGATTATTCGAGTTTGTTTGAACGCGCTAATCTCTGGAACTGCCAGTCAGTTTTGAAAAACTCTTTTTGCATTTGAGAGCCCCACCATTGAGGAAGGCTTTAGGCTACTTAGCATCGCGCTAGGGTTCTTAGGAGCCGAGCAAAGAGTCAAAAAGTACAAAAGATCACTATGCGAAAACGAAGTAGTAGCGCGGGCAGGCGCGAGGCGATGCGATACGTGGGGGTGGGCCGGGGAACAAGCACGCGGATCAAGTCCAGGGCAGAAGCTAGTTTAATCATAAATCGTACAGATTACCTACGTGTGGCTCCGGCTATGAAAACCGATGTTATTTTTCATTTGTCTGTCTTTGTTGTGAGCAGAATGTTTGTGAGTCGCAGTTGGGTTTTAGTATTTGTGGCCATATGCATATTCATCATCATCATTTTAGCCGGAAGACGTCCACTGCTGGACATAGGCCTCCCCCAGGCTCTTTCACTTCGACCGGTTCTGTGCTTCTCGCATCCAACGGGTTTCTGCCGCCTTCACAAGATCGTCGGTCCTCCAACTTTTTAGCACCTTCGGCAATCTGTTCTGCGAGTAATGTGCCCTGCCCACTGTCACTTAAGTTTGGCAATTCTTCGGGCTATGTCGGTTAACATGGTTCTCCTGCGGATCTCTTCGTTTCTGATTCGATCACGCAGGGAAACTCCAAGCATAGCCCTCTCTATTGCTCTTTGGGTGATTTTTAACCTTCTAATAAGGCCCATTGTCAGCGACCACGTTTCAGTGCCATATGTTATCACTGGCACACGGTCAAAGACTTTCGTCTTGAGACACTGCCGTATGTGGGACGAGAAGATATTGCGTAGCTTCCCATACGCTGCCCAGCCGAGACGGATTCGACGATTGACCTTTCTCGAAGTTGGACCTACTCAACTGGACAGTTTGTCCTAGGTAAACATATTCGTCCACGACTTCGAATGTAGCGTCCCCGATCTTTATGAGAGTGGGGCATTCGACATGATCTTCGTTTTGTCCATGTTTATTTTAGGACCCCCCACTCTTTCGGAGGCTCTACTGAGGTCATCGAGCATTGTACTGAGGTCCTCCATAGTCTCAGCTTGACTACCATATCGTCGGCAAACCGAAAGTGTGTTATGTACTCGCCATTGATGTTAATGCCAGCCCGTTTCCAGTCCAGAACCTTGAAGACATCCTCCAGACAAACGTCTTACATTTACATTATTACCTATTGTCGCCTATTGAAACAGTTACCTTCTAGGGCTTTTGAGAAGTTTACAGCAGACTACCAAACAACAAATATCTTATGTGTTTATAATGTTACTCGTGTTAATACAAGTGACCTCTGTTTTCAATATTCACGAAAGTATCTCTTGGTAGGCACCAAGAGGTAATTTTATTTTTGGTAACATGTAACAGACTTTTATAGAAAAATGGTAAACTAGCATGCAGAGTGCGGCCCATCTGTAGGCAAGGGCATGTGTAATATTATATACCTATTGGTACAAAGTCTCAATTTTAGTCTTTTAAAAATACGTATAATTTCCCTAAACAAGTTTTTCAAAACTGGCAATCGGAATTTGATTGTCCCTAAAATGAGATTTTGAACATTTTTACCAACGGGAATTGGCCTTCACGTTCCGTTTTTGTTTCAAGTTAATGCTGAATTAAACTTTTTCTACTCAGAGACACTAGCTAAATTGTAAAAACATGTACATACTTCACATTGTGATTACAAAAAGTACCTAGTGCACCGCTCTTTCACTTTCCGTTGCAGCTATAGAGGTCAGACGTATGAGGGGCAGGGACTACTCCGTCCGCAGTCCGGCAGGCCGGCCCCGCGAGCGCTGCGGCGCCTCTCCGCCACCGGTAGAAGCTTCACGAGACTGGCCAGTGGCCAGTAATAGTACGTACCTACTTACTAGTATTAACTAGAATCATCGTTAGCATGTTTGTGCTCGCCCAATGCGGAGGGAGCGAGGGGGCGAGGGGAGGACGTTTAAATAAATGGTGATATTAATACTTTTTAAGCGCAGAGGCCGGAGGTCGGCGGTTCAGCGTTATCAGCGGAGCCCCCGCCCCGCGCCCCGCGCCCGCGCCCTCGCCTCTCACCCGCTGCCAGCGCACAGGCCACTGTAAAAATAATTGTATGATCCACACACAGTCCAGTGTCCACGAGCTGGTGTCATGCCGGCCGTCCGAGGCGCGTGGCCGCTAGCTCCGGAAGCGCCGCGCACCCTGTTCAGCCTCATCTTCGACTCTTCCGAAACTTTGCCAATTCTTATGAACTGACTCCTCGGTCACAGACACGTCGCCTATTACAGTGGACTGGCACGTCCACTGTAATACGACATTATCCAGGCTCATTGATGTGACCTACAGCTGCGGGACCTGTGATAGGCTTGTGCACCAAAAGGTAACTAGCTCTCGTTATCTCACAATAAGAGTAAGTAAGTACACAGTTAAAGAGGTGCTCTAAAGAACTCAAATTGATCTTGTCACTTCAGTGGATCCCGGGATTATGTCAACGTCTGCCGTCTGAGGTCACTTGTCGTTTGAGGTATACCGGCGGTGTTACGAAGACGTGAACTCTTTCTCCCTCGACATGTTTATTTGACGTTGTAATAAAATTATCTAGTCCTCCAGCCTGAATGGCAGCCATTACTCATGACGGGGACATTGTAGTGCGCAACTGTGTGCGCAGACACGAATGTGAGCGAGATCAGGAGCAGTGCGCAGGGCCAACGGCTTACCTAACGTGCGCACCGAGGCACACCGCCAACTAGCAAACTCCAGTGATGAAAAAATGAATAAAAACCCAATAACACTTTGTACGACCTGGAAATCGAACCCAGGACCCCATGCTCAACAGTCGCGCTACCACGAGACCAACGGGGCAGTTACAGTCTTGCTGTATATCTTCTATCTATATATATAAAAAGAGAAGTCCTGACTGACTGATTGACTGACTGACTCATCAACGCCCAGCCTAAACCCTTGGACCTAGAAAGCTGAAATTTTGCACAGAGGTTTTCTTTATAATGTAGACGAGGAATAAGGAAGGAATTTTCGAAATTCAACCCCTAAGGGAGTTAAATAGGGGATGAAAGTTTGTATGAAAACTCTTATTCCTTGGGTTAATAAACTTGAAACTTGGCACGAATGCTTATTTAAGTAAATTATGAAAATTGGTCTTTTTTGTTTTTCTAAACTACCTTCTAAAGGGGGATGGGGGGGTGTCAACATTTGTATGGAAGAATTTTAATACACGGTCCGATTAACTCAAAACTCAGTATTTATACTTAATACCAAAAATAAAGAATTACGTGTATCAGGGTTTTTCGTAAATCTACCCCTAACGGGGAGAAAAGGGGTAGTTAATTTTACAGGGCAAAATTTACTGCCTGGCTTAATTAACTCAAAAATTGGTATAAATAATCTGTGAGTCAAGTAATGAACACACTCCAAACGATTTTTCAAAATTCCACCTCTGTGGGGGTGAAAAGTGGGGATACAGCTTATATGAAAAATCTTATTCATTTGGTTAATAAACTTGAAACCTGGCATGAATACTTATCTAAGTAAATTATGAAGTTTGGCATTTTTTTTGCTATTCTAAACTACCCCCTAAAGGGGTATTAGGGGGTGTCAACATTTGTATGGACGAATTTTATCGCGCGGTCCAATAATATAAACTCGAAACTCAGTATCTAACTCTGTAAACTGTGAAGGTGAAAAGGCGGTCTTATTCCTTTGGTTAAGAAACTTGAAACTTTCAACATTTGCCTCAGTAAATAATAAAGATTGTCACTTTTAGCGTTTAACTACTTACTTACTTAAAATAAAAAATTATGAGTTTTAGGGTTTTACTTATTCGACTCCTACCGGGGTGGAAAAGGGTAATAAAGTTTAAGGAGTAGAAACTCCAATTTCCATTAACACGAAAATGGGTTTAGGTATTTATATAATCTTTATGTTATAAAAATGGAAACGTACCAAATGCTTTTTTAATAAAAACAAGCCCTGTCGTGATGAAAAGGGAGGATAGTTTATTTGAAACATCTTATGTAGTTTAACTAAAATATTGGGCCGAATACTTATTTCTTTAAATAAAGTATAAAGATCGTAAACAATAATTTTCGAAATAAACTACCTTTCAAGGGTAGGTGGTTAAATTAAAAAAATATTTTTTTTAAAATTTTTTAATTAATTTTAATTTGGTTTTAAATTTATTTGAGCAAAGTACGAAACCCACGCGGACAAAGTCGCGGGCAAAAGCTAGTAATGTATATAACGGACGTTCGTACCACTGGAGAACTCGGAGCCCCTCTCCGTGTGCAGCCACTGTTAGCCCGGAAAGTCGGCAGAACCGTTCGCCTTGATCAGGCAGAGGATAAACAAGGGGACTTTAAACAATGCCGAGGGATGCATTGCTTACATCTAGCTGCCGTGGAACACGTTCTACTGTGCAGGCCAGGTACAAGTTGTGCTTCAATGAGTCTTACATCTAGCTGCCGTGGAACACGTTCTACTGTACAGGCCAGGTACAAGTTGTGCTTCAATGAGTCTTACACCTAGCTGCCGTGGAACACGTTCTACTGTGCAGGCCAGGTACAAGTTGTGCTTCAATGAGTCTTACATGTAGCTGCCGTGGAACACGTTCTACTGTGCAGGCCAGGTACAAGTTGTGCTTCAATGAGTCTTACATCTAGCTGCCGTGGAACACGTTCTACTGTGCAGGCCAGGTACAAGTTGTGCTTCAATGAGTCTTACATCTAGCTGCCGTGGAACACGTTCTACTGTGCAGACCAGGTACAAGTTGTGCTTCAATGTGTCTTACATCTAGCTGCCGTGGAACACGTTCTACTGTGCAGGCCAGGTACAAGTTGTGCTTCAATGAGTCTTACATCTAGCTGCCGTGGAACACGTTCTACTGTGCAGGCCAGGTACAAGTTGTGCTTCAATGAGTCTTACATCTAGCTGCCGTGGAACACGTTCTACTGTGCAGGCCAGGTACAAGTTGTGCTTCAATGAGTCTTACATCTAGCTGCCGTGGAACACGTTCTACTGTGCAGACCAGGTACAAGTTGTGCTTCAATGAGTCTTACATCTAGCTGCCGTGGAACACGTTCTACTGTGCAGGCCAGGTACAAGTTGTGCTTCAATGAGTCTTACATCTAGCTGCCGTGGAACACGTTCTACTGTGCAGGCCAGGTACAAGTTGTGCTTCAATGAGTCTTACATCTAGCTGCCGTGGAACACGTTCTACTGTGCAGGCCAGGTACAAGTTGTGCTTCAATGAGTCTTACATCTAGCTGCCGTGGAACACGTTCTACTGTGCAGACCAGGTACAAGTTGTGCTTCAATGAGTCTTGCATCTAGCTGCCGTGGAACACGTTCTACTGTGCAGGCCAGGTACAAGTTGTGCTTCAATGAGTCTTGCATCTAGCTGCCGTGGAACACGTTCTACTGTGCAGGCCAGGTACAAGTTGTGCTTCAATGAGTCTTACATCTAGCTGCCGTGGAACACGTTCTACTGTGCAGACCAGGTACAAGTTGTGCTTCAATGAGTCTTGCATCTAGCTGCCGTGGAACACGTTCTACTGTGCAGGCCAGGTACAAGTTGTGCTTCAATGAGTCTTACATCTAGCTGCCGTGGAACACGTTCTACTGTGCAGACCAGGTACAAGTTGTGCTTCAATGAGTCTTACATCTAGCTGCCGTGGAACACGTTCTACTGTGCAGGCCAGGTACAAGTTGTGCTTCAATGAGTCTTACATCTAGCTGCCGTGGAACACGTTCTACTGTGCAGACCAGGTACAAGTTGTGCTTCAATGAGTCTTACATCTAGCTGCCGTGGAACACGTTCTACTGTGCAGGCCAGGTACAAGTTGTGCTTCAATGAGTCTTACATCTAGCTGCCGTGGAACACGTTCTACTGTGCAGACCAGGTACAAGTTGTGCTTCAATGAGTCTTACATCTAGCTGCCGTGGAACACGTTCTACTGTGCAGGCCAGGTACAAGTTGTGCTTCAATGAGTCTTACATCTAGCTGCCGTGGAACACGTTCTACTGTGCAGGCCAGGTACAAGTTGTGCTTCAATGAGTCTTACATCTAGCTGCCGTGGAACACGTTCTACTGTGCAGACCAGGTACAAGTTGTGCTTCAATGAGTCTTGCATCTAGCTGCCGTGGAACACGTTCTACTGTGCAGACCAGGTACAAGTTGTGCTTCAATGAGTCTTACATCTAGCTGCCGTGGAACACGTTCTACTGTGCAGACCAGGTACAAGTTGTGCTTCAATGAGTCTTGCATCTAGCTGCCGTGGAACACGTTCTACTGTGCAGACCAGGTACAAGTTGAGCTTCAATGAGTCTTGCATCTAGCTGCCGTGGAACACGTTCTACTGTGCAGACCAGGTACAAGTTGTGCTTCAATGAGTCTTACATCTAGCTGCCGTGGAACACGTTCTACTGTGCAGGCCAGGTACAAGTTGTGCTTCAATGAGTCTTTGGCACTTTGTGATTGGCACTTACCTACTCTTAAAAACTGTATGTTTTTGCAACTCAATTTACTCCCCGCAACTACCCCTAGAATAAGCAGCCACCATCAAAATTCAACATTTGCGCTTCACATTAAGTAGCAAACTAAAGTTTACTTTAATTGGGCCATCACAGAGCTTTACGCCAACTTACATCGAAGTCATTCGTAAATAAGTGTAAGCTTTAAGCAATGTTAAAAATACTGATTTGTATAGGCTAAGTAAGTATTGCAAGTACGTACCTATTGACTTGTTGACTTACAACCGTAACTCGTTAAACAAATCAGTATTTGTAGTGATAACAGAGGAGCATGTGGCGCACACTGCACAGCCACTTATTGGCTTGGTGATACTGAGGCACGGAACTGCGGCGGTGTTCGGGATGTGTCCTTTATGTTGTAAATCAAATGCAAGCAGCTGAGAGTGAACGCAATTGTTTCCCGCGATAGGTACCGTTCGGCTACTCATTACACACGTATTAAAGCGTGTCGAAAATGTTGCAGCTATTAGGTAAGTAGGTACACGGTAGAGAGGCGTGCGCACACGTAGGAAAATTTTTCGTATTTTCGGAGTAGGCACCGACAACAGCTTGCTCGCGACGTCCCACGCCGTTGTGGCCAGCCGCGGGCACACACCCCACACACTCCACGCACCCCACACACCCCACACAGCAGACACAGCCCCTGCTCGATCCGCGACATCACACACATTATATTTCACGAAGCGGCAATGCTGCAGGTCATAGACCTTTCCGACTGAGAGACGGCTGTTCCTCGCCAATCTACAACTTTGACTCCACTTGCAGCTTGTCGAGAACAAGTCTGGAATAAGTCTTCAATTTGCATTGAAAAGCTACTACCTATTTAGTTCATTCTGCGCGGGAGATCCTGGCAGCGCGGGCGCTGTGTGCAGACCGCTACATCGCGAATCGCTACCTACAGCTTTGTCCAGGTGAGCCGACTACTGCTGGTGTTACGTGTGCTCACACTAATCGCATAACAACGTGTGCATTACTAACAGCCGACTGCTGCTGTGTACTCAATCCAACAGATCGCGAACATAACCAATAGGTTGTGTGCACTCTACAATAGTAGAGCGGCGCCATAACATTATATATAAATGACTTGCTAAGACTGGCTAAATATAGTAAAAGCTGTTTAGCCATGTGTGTTCGGATATATATAATTCGGGTGTGTAATATATGGCATAATAACAGATAGTATAATATCACTTGAAATAACGTTCATATGATATAATTTTCGATTTAAAAACTTTCGTTAGATCTTAGATTGTTTAGAAAAAAACTACATAAATGGTTGAATAATAATAATTTTTTCAGCATAAAAGAATTTGTTGACGGACAACATTTTGTAATGTAGGTAACCTATATTATTTGCATGCTATGATATAAGCAATACATGTATGCTTCTACAATGTATCTTTAAAACAGCTTTATATACTTACCATGTTATATGGAAATAAATATTATTTCTATAATCGCAGTTTGTAAGTAAGCAGGCACTGATCGACAGCCTCGTTCAACGTGCAGTGAGCCCGAGTGGGGTTACAATAAGGGTCCCGGGTTCGAACCCCAGGTCTCGCAATGTGTTTTTGGGTTTTTCCTTTTGGAATTTCTTGGCAGCAGCCAGTCTGGATTTGCGACCAATTGATGGTAATAGGCAGTTGGTGACATGTGGGTACCTACTGCACACTACAGCTCTGCGCACCCGTCCGGGTTATGTATCTGTGAGCAAGGACTAATTTAACAAGCATACATAGAACGACAACACAGCGGCGTGTTGCAATCCTACATATCGATTAGTCGGAGATGATCGGCACGTAGCGACACGTTCGCGATTTAGAAACGTGTGTGAAGCCGAGCACCCGCCGGCAATGGGCACGTCCGTACGCACCGGTACGCGCAGCACTCGCCGCTGCCGCCGCCTGTGCGCCAGCGGGCGGCGAGCGAGAGCGGCGAGCGAGAGCGGTGAGCGAGAGCGACGAGCGAGAGCGACGAGCGGCGCGGGCTGGTGGCGCGCCGGGGAGCTCCGGGGTCGCCGAGGGCGCCGCTTATCGCAGCGCGCACCCCGCGCGCCCGCGCCAGCCCCCGACACAACGATATTTACATTGACAGACACAACTCACAAACTGATATCATCACACCGATAAATTTTGTACAGATTATTATAATAAGTTTTAAAATTTTGCTCGATAAACATGGCAGCGGTTTACGTCATCTCACCACTGATATTGTTAGTTACAGTCTTATTGTTGTAAGTAGGTTTCGTGAGCTATCTTGGTCGTTCTCCCGTCGTAAAGCCGACACTCGGTCCTAGATCAGGATCGCACAGATCGACACTTCTGAGCTGAAGGAACAGAGCCCGAACTGCCACAACAGCCGCTTAGCCTATACGAGTAGCACCATCAGCTAACCGAATGTCTCTTCATAGCTGGAAAACATTTCTTAGCAAACCACAAGCAGGCGGCTAATTAATCGCTTCTTTCGAGAGGATAAGTAATAACTACCACGCGGGTCGATCTAATAAAGTTAAGCTACACTTGGCAAGGCGGATGGGTAACCATCTATTACATACCAAGACCGGCCATGCCTAGGAAAGCTCGCAAACAGTCGGTCTCGGCTGAAATTCCTGGATCTTTTTCAGTCCTTATGGGTAGTCAGAAACGCAAAAGTCTGACAAGCAGACTACCAAGGAGTATCGTCTTACCCATTAACTGTATTGTGAGGTTAGGGAGACCGCTGCTCCATGTCAAGTACTGGTATTCAGCTGATAGGCAGATGGAGAATTATTGGTCTTTCGACCCCGGGTTCCTGGATTTAGACGCTGGATTGGAACACTGGATCAATTTAAAGCCATCTTTAGCGGCTGCTCTATTCAAATCTAGCACCAGATACTGAATGCAGGACTAGCTTGCAAAGTATCAGATTACATAGGCTAAACATAGATCCCGTGTCACTAGATTCCATGTATAAATGTAAATCAGCCTTTATTTAGAACCTACAACAACACTGAACAGAACAAACAATATCATTGTGCGTAGAAAACTAATCCCTGAACAACTAGGCAAAGTTCCTGAGTTCCTGGTCTGCAAGTACCGGCAGCCTGTGGTGGGCACCCGGGTACATAGGGACAGCACCAGAGCTGCGACAGAGTGATGGAGCAGATCCCAGAGGTACCACGCATCACCACCACCAATAACAAACATAACAGCCTGTAAAGTATTTGGCGAATGTTTATTGGTGAGCTTCATGTGTAAGGTAGGCCCCTCCTTACCCAAACGAAGTCGCGAGTGAAGTGGAGAGGTCTTTCAGCACGGCGGCCTGCTCCCTGGGAGCAGGCAGTGCCGAGTGGCCGCTGTGCGACAGCCAGCACGGCGGCCTGCTCCCTGGGAGCAGGCAGTGCCGAGTGCCCGCTGTGCGACAGCCAGCACGGCGGCCTGCTCCCTGGGAGCAGGCAGTGCCGAGTGCCCGCTGTGCGACAGCCAGCACGGCGGCCTGCTCCCTGGGAGCAGGCAGTGCCGAGTGCCCGCTGTGCGACAGCCAGCACGGCGGCCTGCTCCCTGGGAGCAGGCAGTGCCGAGTGCCCGCTGTGCGACAGCCAGCACGGCGGCCTGCTCCCTGGGAGCAGGCAGTGCCGAGTGCCCGCTGTGCGACAGCCAGCACGGCGGCCTGCTCCCTGGGAGCAGGCAGTGCCGAGTGCCCGCTGTGCGACAGCCAGCACGGCGGCCTGCTCCCTGGGAGCAGGCAGTGCCGAGTGCCCGCTGTGCGACAGCCAGCACGGCGGCCTGCTCCCTGGGAGCAGGCAGTGCCGAGTGCCCGCTGTGCGACAGCCAGCACGGCGGCCTGCTCCCTGGGAGCAGGCAGTGCCGAGTGCCCGCTGTGCGACAGCCAGCACGGCGGCCTGCTCCCTGGGAGCAGGCAGTGCCGAGTGCCCGCTGTGCGACAGCCAGCACGGCGGCCTGCTCCCTGGGAGCAGGCAGTGCCGAGTGCCCGCTGTGCGACAGCCAGCACGGCGGCCTGCTCCCTGGGAGCAGGCAGTGCCGAGTGCCCGCTGTGCGACAGCCAGCACGGCGGCCTGCTCCCTGGGAGCAGGCAGTGCCGAGTGCCCGCTGTGCGACAGCCAGCACGGCGGCCTGCTCCCTGGGAGCAGGCAGTGCCGAGTGCCCGCTGTGCGACAGCCAGCACGGCGGCCTGCTCCCTGGGAGTTGAGATGTTACCTAACTTTTCACCACTCTAGAGTGTCTGTGTGCCGTAACTTTTCACCGCTCTAGAGTGTCTGTGTGCCGTAACTTTTCACCGCTCTAGAGTGTCTGTGTGCCGTAACTTTTCACCGCGCTAGAGTGTCTGTGTGCCCGTTGTCAGCAAAGGGAGAGAGGGGCTCTCTCGCCAGCCTGCAAACGTCTACTGCACGATATTGCACTTCTTATAATTGTATTTTAAAATCTGTACTAACAAATGTTCCCAATCACGTTATACAGAGTGGAAAAAAAAATGAATGGGCCCTGAAGGGAAATCTTTAAATCCTTAAGATAGATTATTTTACTTAAAGGAAGCATTCCTTTATTTTTAAAAAGAAACAAAACTGCATTCATAGATTTCTCGACAAGCTTACCTAAACCGGGAATCGAACCAGCTAAAAATTAAAAAAACTTTTTAACAAAAAAAACAACCGACTTCAAAAAAAAAAACACTACAAAGTGTAAAATAACTTTAATTTTAATTTTGGAAGTCGGTGTCTTTGTTTTTGTATTTACGTTTTTGCCACCGACTTTCAAAATTAAAATTAAAGTTATTTTACACTTTGTAGTGTTTTTTTTTTTAAGTCGGTTGTTTTTTTTTGTTAAAAAGTTTTTATTTTTTACTTTTTATAGTCAGAGTGCATCTCATGACAATTCCAATAAGCCCAAACACGGCTAGAATACATGGTTTTATTACGAAGTTCCGGTACCTACCTTCCAGCTTCATCATCAGATCGGTTTGATGGTACCATTTTCATCAGAACCATATATTTAAATTTGCTTCGTCATAGTCGCTTAACTATCTTAATCGAGATATCTTATCGCCACCCGTGAAATACTTATTATCATTGAAGAGTTCCTGTGGCTATCTGTGGTCTCCTTCATCAGTTCCACTTCACCAAATTATACTTTTTGAATGCAAATGCTTGACATGTTGATGAAAATACCAAAATTGATATATGTATGCCTATAATATTTGAGGAGTTCCCTCAATTCCTCATGGATCCCATCATCAGAACTGGATTTTGACAAAAATGGGACCAATCTGGAAGCATATCCTTTCAAATAAAAAAAAAAAATCCAAATCGGTTCATAAATGACGGCATACTGAGGTAACAAACATAAAAAAAAAAAAAAAAATACAACCGAATTGATAACCTCCTCCTTTTTGAAGTCGGTTAAAAAATAAACTCTCGCTATTTTATTCTACTAATCGATAGGATTATTGTTCAGAATAAAATCTCTAATAAATATTTGGTCTTAGAAATAAAAAGGATCATGAAATTTAACATTATTTTATTTTATCATTAATTCTATTATGGAGTGAAAAACGTTCTATTTATTTTTAAACATTTCGTCAGAACGCGCGTCTAAGAAGGACATGTGCATGGAATTATTATTAGCAAGTAAACGATGTTCTTATGTCTTCAACAAGGTACTTGGAGATAAATTAGCAAGCTTGTTCTTTATAGAATGTCTTTGGATGTTAGAGTTATAAGAAAATTATACTGCATCTTTTACTTGTTGAAAGTGAACAGTTCTTGTCTAGGTAATGTTGATTAAAGCCCTTGTGTACTAAATATTAGATTTCATAGTTATCTTGTACGACAGACGAGTGTAAGACCTAATGTTTCTTGTATCGACTAGTGAAATAAAAATAGCGAGTGTTTATTTTTTTAATTTTTAGCTGGTTCGATTGCCGGTTTAGGTAAGCTTGTCTAAAAATCTGTGAATGCATTTTGTTTCTTTTTAAAAATAAAGGAATGTTTCCTTTAGGTAAAATATTCTATCTTAAGGATTTAAAGTGGTTCTCTTTCAGGGCCCATTGATTTTTTATTTATTCCGGGTTTCCACCCTGTCCTACCTACTTGTTTTAGAGACTTGTTTTGATGGTCATCGCGATCACGATAGTGGCGATTGACATGATGAAGTTAGGATACGTCAACTAAACCTTCGCTCATCGTTTGCAGCACCTAATAAGGAAGCCTAACAAGAAGCTGTTGTATATCAGCTTTCGTTTATCGAAAAAGGTAAAACAATACTAGATCCATTCTTTTAGTTGGAGATTCGATAAGAATCTGTACCTAGTCCCTTCTTGGGGCTGATTACTTAGGTACAGTCGGCAAAGAAGATAAGTATGCAAGGTCGTCGAATATATAAGAACCGATTTATGTTATCGAATGAAATTTAATTTGGTACATTAACTGTTTGTTTTCTCAATACTCAATACTCAATATATTTATTGCTTCCACATGTGAACTTAGGTGGTAGGTTTTACACAATTTATGATCATTGTGGACCCTGTCGGGCACAGCAACAGAGGGAGAGAGGAAGAGAGATTTTATTTCACTACTTAGTTGATATACTATATTTATAAATATTGTTGTTGTTGTTGTATTTATTTATATTATTTTTCTATTATTTTAATTAAATTTTATTCGAAAAATCAATCGGTTTCTTACTAAAATTAACTATATTCGACCACCCTGCATATTTATCGCCTATGCTGCCTGTACGTAATTATAGCTTCTTGATAAAAGTAGGTACTTAAGTACAATATGTTAGAATATTCGGCTCAGGCGCAACTATTTTTTTAAACATTATTTATGTAAGTATGACACGGTTGAAAAAATGTGCGTGTACGCTGCGTTATCAGTTAGCACCGGAAGCTCCCCACGCGGGCGCGCACCGCGTACCTCGGCCAGTCGCCGCGCAGCGCAGCCGGAAGTGACAGCACTGTGCGCTACAGCACTTCAGTCTATTCATTACTATGGCATGGCCTGGAGCCTGGCCACCGAACATTTGAACAGCAGTGCTTTTTGTCGCACGATATTACCGTAATGAATCTGATTAAACAACGAAGACAAAAGTAACTTAATACAACATAGTTCGTAAGTGTTCTCAGACCCAGACTTATAAAAATGAAGGAGTAACGCACCGAGGTGGCTGCGCGGCGCGGCCTGCAGGTGTGCTCGCAGGAAGCGGGTCAGCGGCGCTGGCGCGGTCAACACTCGCTAACAATAACAAGGAAGCAGCCTGCGCCGGCGCCGGCGGCCAGCGCGCGAGCCGCGTGCGCCTGTACTGCCGCCGCGCCGCCGCAGCGCGCACAGCTTTATCTAATCGCTGAAAGATAAACTGCTCCGACTCCCGCGAGTCTCGCGAGGCGCCGCTCCGTGCAGGAGTCCCGCACTGCGAGCGTTTCGTGAACTGCAACTGGTGCACGCCATATACAAATGGTGTGCAGACGTACAGCGATAACAAACGGCGAGAACCGAAAGGTAGGAACTTCGCAAGGGCGCACGGCGACAGCGACCCTGCGCCCGCGCAACTAGGCAGCATTCAGCGCGTGCGCCCGCGTCGCATGCAGTGAGCGCCGCAGTACCGCTCGAGTGTTCAACTTAGTACGTACGTCATGAACCTAGGCTAGATCTAAACAAAGAATTGCGATTTCATGATAACGTTGCGCATAAAATATACCTGCAAATATACTCAAGCATAAAAAGTTACACGTAAGAGTAGGTATTATCTGATTAACTCGTATCTATCGACTATTAATGATTGATAAATTAAGTATGTGAGTACTATCCGCCGGATAGTATCCGGAACAAACACTCAACCGCTTCAGTGGTGAAACTGGAAGCTTGCGCTTGTGATGTGAGTGTAATGATTCGCGCGGTCGACATCGCCCTGTGTGCGCGAGACGCGTAGGTATCTTATATCCTATACCCATATCCGAAAACAAAACAGGCAACTTATAAAGAGTAGATCCATTGAAAATGCAACGAATATAATAATGGACACTAATGTTAGTTTCGGAGCCGGCGCGGCGGGTCTATCAAATTTTAACATTATTTATTTTTCACCCCCGTTTATACCAACAGAACTTTATCCCTCATCTTCTAAATTAATCGTCTTTTTAACTTTCCATCGCGCTTTATATTAACAACACCAGCCCACTACAGCCCCTGCAGCGCAGCGCCTCTACTCACACAGAATGAAGGATGAGCATTGATCAGCACGCTTGCTCAAGACGGGTTGGCGATTTCAAACATATATTTACTAAGTATAGTTTCATGAGGGACTCACGGCTAAAAATAACAACAGCCGCATGGGTCGATCTCCGAGGGTAAGCAACGCTTGCCGAGGTCGATCCGTGGATGGGTGACTGTCCATTAGACCATTACATACCGAGACCCCTCCATGCCTTGAAAAACACGTTAAGCCTTTGTTTCCGGCTGTCGGCTGTTTGACAGTCATTACGGGTAGTCAGAAACCCCAAGTGTGCGACCGTGGCAGTCGTCCGATGAGATGTCATGGTACCCAGTTAGTGCTGTAAAATACTGGTATTCAGCTGCATCCGGTGAGACCGGAAGCCGGACCCAACATAGTTAGAAAAAGGCGAAGCAGATGATGAAGTTCAGGTTTCCTCACGATGTTCAGCGCTGCCACTAAAGGCTTCGGTAAGCGCAGAGAGTACATAACTACGAATGTGACAAGTTCACATTGATACTTGTCTGGATTTGAATCCACAACACCGTGCAAGCGAAGAAGACGCGAGCCCTTAGCCGCGGACAGTATCTCTCACACTCATCACGTTGCAATGTATCTCCGTTGAATTACAATTAAGTTATTACTTAGTTAGGTTATACGTATTGTAAATCGAAGTCGTTTGTCGTCTGTCTTTGTGACTGCGTTGTTCTTCTAAACTATACGCAACGGATTTTAGTGCGGTATTCTGTTTTCAACTTAAAGAATTTATTCCGGAAAGCTTATGTGTATAATAAACTAGCTTCTGCCCGCGCCTTCGTCCGCGTGAAAATTCTCGTTTTGGCATAAAATATATCATAAAACACTCGGCAACACTGTAGCTTACCATAAGTTTAAGGATTTTCAAAATCGACTCAGTAGATCCAGAGATTGACCCCTACAACCTCACAAACTTTACCTCTTTATAATTAGTATATAGATCATTGAGGTAATTATGTACTACGTATACTTATTACCTCAATCAAGTATAGATTAATAGCAAACTGAATAATAAAGAAATCGCGATGTTATGTGCATGATAGCATCCTATAATCACTACTTTTCAGGAAGCCACAAGAAAGGCCCAGGAGCGAATGAGAAGCTTCAGACTACAAAATATGGCGGCTGGGTCACGTCACTCACGATCGAACGCAGGGATCGGTCGTACACAGAGAGAACAGCCATGATATTTATTATATAATTAAATAAGAATAACATCACTAATGCGGAAGTGTGTTGCGTGCGAGCAACGGCTTGGCGTGTTTTTGAAAGTAAGCTATTTTCTATGCCAGAAACTCCACAAAAAATTAATAATCAGTAAAACCCCTTTTACAATGGTTAACTTCAGTATTATGCGGAGGTTAAATTATTGAAAATCCTATCCTACTAATATTATAAATGCGAAAGTTTGTATGTATGGATGTATGGATGTTTGTTACTCTTTCACGCGAAAACTACTGAACGGATTTTGATGAAACTTTACAGTAATATAGTTTATACATCAGAATAACACATAGGATACTTTTTATCCCGATATTCCCACGGGATCAAAACTTACGCGGGTGAAACCGCGGGGCGCAGCTAGTGAAATAATATTTTTCCTACAAAAGCACAGAGCCTCCTGTGGGCGAGCCCAAACTCTCTCTTTGACGGTTTTGTTCTCTTTTATAAAGCTAGGGTGTCTTTCTGTTATATTTATGAATGCGAGAACGTTGTGAGCCTCGAAGACTCATAGATAATTGACTACCCAACACAAAATAAGTCTCAGAAAACTTTAAAATAGTCTCTAGAACAAAAGTATTATTAATATTATAATACTAGCTGCGCCCGCGGTTTCACCCGCGCAAGTTTCGATCCCGTGGGAATATTGGGATAAAAAGCATCCTATGTGTTAATCTTGGTTATAAAGTATCTGTGTGCCAAATTTCATCAAAATCCGTTCAGTTATTTTTGCGTGAAAGAGTAACAAACATCCATCCATCCATCCTCACAAACTTTCACATTTATAATACATATTAGTAGGATAGTAGGATTTTGTGATTAATAAAATTTCCCGAACCAGCCCTCGCCTGGCCCGCCGATCGCCTGGCGAGATCTCGCTGGTCAGTGCAGCTCGGCATCAGCCCCACTGAGGTTTCTGTAGTTCTCCTCCCACCGATAGAATGCCTTAGAAGAATCATGCTTAGGAATATTATGTCTTGAATGGACCAACTTACGGGATACCTACCCTCCACGTTATTTCTTTAAGTTTTTTTTAACGTAAACGTAAACCAAGTGCCTATCGATACATAAGTAGTCAGTGGGTGTGTAGCACGCGGCGGACTGTAGTGTCCTACCTCCTTGGGGAAGAAGCGTGAGCTTATGCGTTAGTCCTGCGTGTATAATATTTAATATGAATACTTAATATGAATAGAAAATGGTTTAAGCGAGTTTAATGTCACGAGTTGGTAATAAATGTTTGCAACTGTTACCTTTCGAGTGGCGAAGTTACACTATGCAGAAGGCGCCAGCCGCGACGCGGACTACACTAAAACAAACGAGGAGTGGCGAGGCACTCACCAAAGTGGTACTCGTTCTTAGTGGTGGCCATAGTGCAGGAGCAGGGCAGGCGCAGGTCCGCGTGGAGCAGTCAGAGCCGGTCAGGGCGCGGCAGGCGCGCGTGGCACAGCATCGCCGAGCGCGCGGGCGCGGGCCGAGAGTCGAGCTCGGTGCGAGGTGCGCGGTGCGCGTGCGCGGGCCGAGAGACGAGCTCAGTGCGAGGTGCGCGGTGCGCGTGCGCGCGGCAGTCGACGGCGCGCGAGTCAGCCGGCGGGCGCGCGCCCCGCCCGCTCGCCCCGCGCCCGCGCCCCCGCGCTTACGCAACGAAGACGTCGCGACTCGCCTGACCCCGGCCATCCGCGATGCTGCCTCTTCAGCGCCGGTGCCTCGCTTACCGGTGATCTTCCCGTTGAGATTATCATCCTGACTACGGAACACTCACTCACAATTGACTGGTTTTTAGGGTGCCGTAGTCAACAAGGTACCCTTATAGTTTCGCCATTCCGTCTGTCCGTCTGAAGCTTAGTTGAGACTCTTAGTACTAGAAAGCTATAATTTAGCATGCGTATAGGTGCATATTAATCACACCGACAAAGCAGTAAAATTCAATCATGAAAAAAAAAATTGTTTTAGAGCACCTCTACACGTAAATTGGGGACGTTTTCTGCACGATTTTTGAGAAATGCGTGCACTGACTGGGCAGGTCCGCTCAATCTGTGTGGTTCTTTCCTCAAAAGACCATTTCAGACACCAATCTACATGGTCTCCACATGATCTGACCAAGTTTTTGTCTGGACTTTAAAAGAGACTGTGACGTCTGAGTTTGTTTCGACCTTTCTTCTCAGAATAAATAGTCAAATAGGAAACGACGACCTCATCTAGTTTAAAAAAAAAATAAGATTGTCGTGTAAAAGTGTTTGTACAAACCTAGAAGAAAATAATCATTTATCATTTAGATCTGTAGACCATTTTTTATATTATCAAGTACTACTAGTACTTGTTGACAGGCCTAGTGCCTACGCTGTCCTCCCATACATACCTACTGCAATTAGAAAACCTTGTAAAAGCCAATTATTTTTAAAAGAGTAACCGTGGAGTTTCTTGCCGGTTCTTCTCCATAGGAAACGACCAATTGGAACCGTGCACCTAGCTTCTGACGTTTCATAAGTGCCCTAGTATTGTATACAATCAAGTATTCTCTAACTGAACAGACAGCTGTGCTGCTGGGGAGTTTGCGCCATTTCTTCTCCCCAGCGAAAGCACTAGGAAGTTGTGAAAGGCGGGCGTTTTGGGGGACAGTCTTTTTAACCGACTTCAAAAAAGGAGGAGGTTCTCAATTCGACGGTATGTTTTTTTTTGTGTGTTTATTACGCAATTACTCCGCCAATTGTGGACAGATTTTCAAAATTTTTTTTTGGTCGAAAGGAGATACTTCTGAAGTGGTCCCATAGTCACCAAGTCAGGATCTGATGATTGGATCCTGGAGAAATCGAGGGGAACCCTCAAATTTTATAGGCACATCTATAGCGGTTTGGGTATTTTTTATAGTAACTCGTGCATTTGCTCTCAGAAACCACCATTTCGTGAAGTGGCTGTGGAACTGATGATGAAGACCACAGGTGGCCATCGGAACTACTCAGTAATACTTAATTATTTCACGGGTTCACGGGTTCGGGCATAACTCCGTCATTTATAGACGGATTTGCAAAATTCTTTTTTTTGTTTAAAAGATGTGTATTCCGAAATGGTCCCATTTAAATTTTGTAAAGATCTGATGATGAGTTTCGGAGACAGACAACGGGACTCTTCAATAAATGCCAGCAAATCAACCGCGACTGCTGCTATCGCATATATTATGTTTGCATTGTTTGCGTAATCACACAACATAACATCGCGCCTTTACCCTCTAAAGGGGTAAACACTAGCGTTATACACCCTCATTTCTCTGTAGCAAGTAGTGTTATTTGAATTTGTGTGGGATATGTACAACTAAAAAGTGAAAAATAAAAACTTTTTTACAAAAAAAAAAAAAAAAACAATCGACTTCCAAAAAAAAAACACTACAAAGTGAAAAATAACTTTACTTTCGGAAGTCGGTGTCAAAAAATGAAAATGCTGAACCTGCGACATCGACTTCCGAAATTAAAGTTATTTTTCACTTTGTAGTGTTTTTTTTTTGGAAATAGGTTGTTTTTTTTTTTGTAAAAATGTTTTTATTTTTTGTAATTTACCGTTCGAAAAGTGCTGATTCTCAGCCTAGTTTGAATAAATGACTTTTGATTTTGCCCATATCGGCTTATGTGAAATAATAGTAGATTATACAACAAGTGAAAAAAAAGGGAATTTAATTCGAGGGACTACGTTGGATCCCGAGAGCAGCGAAGGATTCTAGAATAGAATCCCGAGCGTAGCGAGGTATTCTAGATTTGAATCCTGAGCGGAGCGAGGGATACAAGGACCGAGATGAATTATTTTTTTCACGAGTTGTGTACTCTACTTTTTACCATTGACTGCGAGAAAATAAATAGTAGTATAGTATTTATCACGAATCTTTATTTCGAAATGATTCCGGAGTTAGTGTCTCATTTTCGTCACTGGAAGAATTCATTTTATTATGATTTATGTTATTAGATTTTTCAATGACTTAAAACAACGATAACAGATAGAAAATAACCTAAAATGGCGGGTTTTTTTTTTATTATGGAATAAATCCGTATAGCCAGCCAGTACGTACTTTCAGCACGTTTTATTTATTTTTGTATATAATTCGTATATTCGTGCTTGTTCCAAATTCAAAATGTTTTTATTCACTCAGTGACTAAAAGAGAGTTTTATTCACTGTTTTCGATGAATAAAATGCCCTTTTTCGAGTGGCAATGGTAAAAAATATTTTGATTTTGAAGCTGTCGACAGCCTCGGCTACCTCCTGGCTACCACGGTCTCTCATCTTGCAGTAAGAGCGCAGGCCGGATAGCACGGCACGCCAGCATCAACGACATCATGCGTCGTGCTCTCGTCACCGCCGGGTGCCAGCTGTTTTCGAACCCAACGGCTTGGGACGCGACGATGGAAGGAGACCAGACCAAATGAGAGTGTGTTGACTTCCTTGCGCCATCCAGTCTTTTTGCACGGCGGGCTGTGCTGGGGTGGTTGCTGCAGGAGCGGAAACCCTCAAACGGCGAAAATATTCATATTCAATTTCATATGCGATAAACGGCTCGAACATTTATGTATAACATAACATATATCTCCAGGCCATGGGGTCAGAGTGCCCACTTGGTTTTTCGGGACATCGCCAGAGGTGTTGATCGAGTCACTACTGCTGTCTGCTCTGATGCAGCCGCCTAACAAGAACCTCGAGAGATGTTGGTCGAGGCTGTTGGCCGACAGGCCATTGGCTGTTACGACAATCGGCACAATGACTGCCGAGCCCACACCCATGTCGGCATCCTCGTGTTCCAAGTCGAGATACATTTGATTTGTTTCCCTGTTTCAGCGCTCACGAGGTCCTCGACATGCGGGTTAGTAAGATTGACAATCTTTCAATAACCATTGAATAGTATTTCATTGGTAAATACGCTGGCGGGTAACAATGTTTGTGTGGAACACGTTTTAATGAACCACATCTTCATCCAAGGAGGATGAGGATGTGGCGGTGATGGGTGAGGGTGTGGTGGTGGAAAGGTTGGCTACGATTCGTGGCGGGGAGTGACGGCCGACAGAGATCATCGCCATCTGCCTAGCCTTTTCCCAACTACGTTGGGGTCGGCGGTCGGCGGTTGGGTGCAGCTGAATACCAGTGTTTTACATGGAGCGACTGCCTCTCTGACCTCCACAAGTCCACAACCCAGTTACTGGGTAATACGATACCCCTTGGTAAGACTGGTTGTCAGACTTTCGGGCTTCTGACTACCCGTAACGACTGTCAAAGATCCACGAATGACAGCTGGGACCAATGCATGGAGGGGTCTCGGTATGTAAAAATGGTCACCCATCCACAGACTAACCGCGGCAAGCCTAGCTTAACCTGATCCATCGACCTGTGCGGCTGTTATTTTTTAGCCACGGGCCCCTCGACGGACGGCCGACAGAGATGGACTCTCCTATTTGTAATTTGCTATTGGTAAACTTCACAAAAATGAATGATAAGTATCCCCACTAAAACATGAATGTAAAGATTAATATTATGTTAATACCTAAGTAACTGTTGCCACGTTCAAAACTTACCAAATTGCATTCAGTAGCAAGGAACCCGTCCCTGGCCAGCGGTGTGGCCAGCGGTAGAATAGCAAAACAGAATAATAAAGTTCCCTTGAATAGATTTTTATTTTGATCCTTCATGAAACAAGAGTTGAAATGCATAAAAAAACAATCGATTATTTTATGGTCAATTCACACGTAACCAAAAAATTAATTAAGTAGGCCAAAAATGTTTTCATGAAAAAAGAACGAATACCTAGTTCCTAAGACAGTTTCCCCGTATCTCCTATGGATACGGATTTCTACATAGATACTGCCCTAGAAAAAAAAAACCGGTTAAGTGTGTGTCGGACCACGAACAGTGTGGGTTCCGTATTTAGAATGCACAGTATTGACTTTACCAACCGCAAAAATAGATTTGTATTTCATAAGTAGTATAAATTTCTTAAACAAGTTATGAAAAATAAAGTTATTTTTCATCCCTTTGTTACATATGGGTATTGCCACCCCTAACTATTTTTTTCGCAATTTCACTACGTCATTGTTTAGCGGTGCCCAGAACACAATTATTTTAAATTTGCATCGATATAGCGCCAATATTCTCCGAGTAAAGTGGCTGTTTGACTTACGGACGGACAGACATAAGTACATGACGTAAATAACTACACCCTGTATAAAACCTACGCTATGTACTGTACTACTCAATCCGTAAACACATACGCGTAATTTTTCCTGTTATATACTTATGTAACAGGAGAAATTACGCGTATGTGTTTTTACGGCCGAAATGGAAAAAGAAACAATTAGAAATTGTTTTTTCTGCACAAACAAGACGCACATTATAAAAAACCGGTCAAGGGCGTGTCGGGCCACGCGCAGTATAGGGTTCCGTAGTTTTTATAACAGCCAAGTGCGGGTCGTAATCGCTGACTGATAGTTTCATGCATAAAATATATGGCTTGGCCGGCCGTTTCGTTACTACAAGAACCATTGTATAACAGTATGAGAGTTTTTCACCTTACGCTCATGTGAATGTAGCGAAATGGCCAAGCCATATATTTTGACTAAGGTGTAGTTTGCGAAGTTAGGCCTTGTAGAGTTAGGGCGTGTAGAGTTAGAAGCTTGGCTCTACATGAGATCTGATTACTTTTTGACAGTGCGAGCTACATGGTCTCGTCTTGGCAACATTTAACATGAAATGTTTGTCAGTCTAGGCATGCTTAATTTGCAACTTCAAGTCGTTTGTGGTGCGTGTTCCGACACATCATCTCGAGAAGTTCCTCAAGGAAGAGTTCTGGCCGCAGGGTGTTGTGTACCGCCGGTTTCGTGGCCGGCTACATGACACCAGTCAGCGAAACACGACGCAGACACTTCGTGTGTGTTAGTTAGTTTTTAGTGTAATTATAATGGTTTATGTATTTATAGTATTTTTAAGTTATATTAATATTGTATTGTATGTGTTTGTATGGGCCTTGATAAATGAAATAAATAGATAAATAAATTAATTACTCGTAAACTTGTAAAGTAGGTAAGTGGGCTTTACAAGTTTACGAGTAAATCGCGAAAAAAAAATCAGCTGTTCCCTACATTTTCACGAGTTACACGAACATAAATGTAGGGCACAGCTGATTTTTTTTTACGATTTCAGGTTTGGTCCCATAGTAAAATTTGTTCATAATGATGAGTACAATGACCTCTTAAGAGGTTGCTGGTGTTTTACAAAATAACCCTGTATAATAACCGTTTAGTTGGTAGAGGGGGGGGGGACACTTCTTGACTCTAACGAAAATTGGTACTTTAAAGCTTGATAAGTCACGAACGGTTTACTTAATTAAAGAACGGTCTTCCCAAACCCCTAATATTTTTGAAAAATCTATCCAACGATATCCCACATTAGGAAAAGGACAAAAAAAAAATATCATTCCCACTTTACATGTAGGGGAGGTACCCTAAATAATTGTTTTTTTCAAAATATTAGCTTATCACTTTTTCGGCGTCATTAACGTCTATACTCATGCCAAATTACAACTTTCTATTACCAATAGTTTTTGAGCTAAACCGCGGACAGACAGACAGACAGACGGACATGGCGAAACTATAAGGGTTCCTTGTTGACTACGGAACCCTAAAAAGACATAAAATAGCAGCAACGAGAGATATCGTGATCAACTGATGCTTACTAGTATGTTTTAGTATATAAAAAGTACTCTTTGCTACTAGTATGAGAGAAACGAGAGCGCGCTGTATTTATTTAAAGTACCAGAGATACGTGACGCCATCTAGGGAATACTGGCAGCACATGTTTACCTACCACTTGTCTTGAAACTAGTAACAGTGCTTAACACATAGACGCCTGTTCTATTGAAGCCGGTTAGTATCAAGTTAAATGCGTCATAACGTCATAGTTTCTAGCGTTATCGTATAAACATTAATCATATAAAGGAAATTAAAATAATGTTGGTTCTCACTGCAGTAGTGGCGCCATCTATGGTAAAAAAATAAAATTATACAATTATGTCGTTCAGTGTTTCCTTCACTGTATTGCAAGTTTCGAAAATGTTTCCAAAACTATGGCATTAATTCCAATACTTTGGCATTATGTAACACTAAGTAGGTACGCTAGGGTTAACCGCAAAAATGTTTTCTTTTGTTTTAGTACTGACAACCGCAGGTAAGTACGTCATCGTCAGTGGTACCTAATAGTTTACACTACGAACACCGTGATTAAAGTGGTGTCACTGCCTATGGCCTAGAGTAAATATGTTCCTTGTGTCACTGTCAAATTATCAGCACTAGGTTGACTGGGTACCTCTCCACTGTGTGGTAGGCAACGTATGCCACACAAATAATTGTGTGTGTGTACTTGCTACGTGAGTATTATATAATCGTATTTATACAGACGAAGTGGAATAGCATTTGTTGAAACTAAATCTAAAACTAGTACATCCGAAGTACTTACACCGTACTTTAACACCCGCGCGTGTGAAGATTCTCAATTTTATAGCGTTTAAGTAAAATACTTTCGCAAACACACTGGGCGTGCGCAAACGCCTAGTTTTTGAGAAAAAAATCCTAAAGTTTCAAACTTATTCAAATAAAGTATTGTTGTATTATTTTCAAACATATTATTTAAATAAAATATTTACATTTTACCACTGATAATAAATGAATTTCACTCCTAGGTTGTTCCGTTTTACGTTCAGACAAAGTGACAGCGAATTTTGGTTTTTGTTATATTTATTGTATGTTTACACCTTTAATTCATTTTAAATAGCTGCTACCGGACCGGAATGAACTCAATTAAGAAGCAAATAATATATTAATTTAAAATAATAAAGTTTTATTTGTACTCATAGAAGATCTTGGCTAACGAAACGTAATCGAATGTAAGTGATGCTAACGTACGTTTGACTGACAGCCCAGTTGTGATCGTAATCGTAAGCCTGTGTATTATTTTTATTTATTTATTTAATACTTCAAGCACATACATGTACAGAGGCGGACTTAATGCCATAGGCATTTTCTACCAGTCAACCTTTGGGTTATGCAGACACAAACAGTAGTAGGTGCAGTCATTACAGGAATAAATATTTTAAATATAAAGATACGCAGAAACCTATTTAAACTATAAATATAATATATACCAAATTACATATAAATATAAGCACAAATAAATATACATAAATAAATGAATATATTAAAAAGAAATCAGACAAACAATGACAAAATATTAGCGTTGTGATGATACTGCCAGCTTCTTGCGAAAGTGCTCGCGAACCTTAACTTTAAAGGATAATCGGTTGGTTGCCATCCTGATTTCCTCGGGGAGCGCATTCCACAGAGAGATAGACTGAACGAAGAAGGAAGAGTGAATGAAGTCTGTGCCACGAGTGGGACATTGGAGAAGACGATTGTGTGATGAACGATGATTTCTATTGTGGTTGGCGCAAATGTACTGAAAGTGGGGGGCTAGATAACCAGGGGAAGAGGGAGAATTATGAAATGAAAATAAGGTAGTCAGCGCCCTTAGCTCTCTGCGCTGGCGAATGGGCAACCACTGTAGAAGCGACCGATGCGCAGAGACATGATCATATTTACGTAGATTGAAAACGAATCGAATGCAGTTATTGAGAAGACGGTCAAGCATTCAGGTCATAGTAGCACACATCACCATAGTCGATTATGGGAAAAATAAGGGACTGCACAAGCATTGCCTTCGTACTAGATGGTAATAAATTTTTCAAACGGTACAGAGCCCGTAGCGTTCCAGTAACCTTCTGGCTCACCCTAGCGACTTGAGTCCGCCAGTTCAGGGTACAATCAATGTGCAAACCTAGATCCTTCACGTCAGTACCAAAAGGAACGATCGTATCATTGAAGAGAACTGGCGGTAAGGTTGTTCCACCTACCTTATTAATACTACGAGAACTGCCAATGATGATCGCCTGACACTTCGTAGGGTTTACAGCTAAACCAAATTTATCAGCCCAGGTTTTTATGGCTATTAAGTCCTTATTTAATTTGTCGATAGTGTCAGGTAATTCATCAACCTTCCCTTGACCACGGTATAATTATATACAGTATTGTAACTCGGCCGTATCTTGGATATAAATGCCTACAGCCGCGCGGTACGTAAACATGCGATAGGGCTGCCCGCCTCCAGCATTTGAATTACATTTGCCTACTTTGTGTTTCCATTTAATTTTGTGATTGTAAATATACTTTTTTTAATATAAAAAAATAAAATAAGTACTTTGTGAATTGAATAGGAAGTGTTCAATAAAAATGCATGTTGTTTTTTGATTGGTAGATTTAATTAAAAAACCATGTTTATGTTTGAATAACAAATCGGTCTTATAAATTTGCGACCGAAAAATATTTGCGCCTTGACTGAGACGTACGAAACGCTTTATTATTAAATTTTAAAGTATAAAAAATCCGCATTCTAATATAAAGCTTAATTAAAAATTGTTTTGGGAAACATGGGCAAGGTGGAGAAAAAGGAATGTCTTTTACTTGGTTATAGATACCTACAGCTACTTTACAATTTTTATAACTAGAGTAATTTTAATAACTTTTTATCTCAGCTTATTAACGTCTCTATAAATTAGGTACCTACAACTCGCAACAACTCAAAACAAAAATTCTTTGGTCACCAACGCCAAGCTGAACAGCTGGCTACGAATGTTTTAAAATCACAACCCTCTCAAATATCCAAATATTCTGTGAAGATCTCATGAGTCTAGCTGTTGTTGTCGTTATTAATACCGAGAAGAAAAAAACGGTTTATAGTGGTATAATTGTTGTTATAGCAGCAGCAGAAATACTTAATCTGAGAAAATTTCAACTATCTAGTGACAGACAGACGGTCAAATTTATTTTTTTCTAGTATTATTCATACACACAGTACAATAAACAACTATTATTAATAATAAAATACCACGTCTTTACTTTGAATTATACAAACTAACAAAACAAAAGACACATGCCCCGAGGTTTTTAACACAAGCGTAAGTATCATGACTCATGAACCGCCTATAACTACCTATTTCACTCTTGTCAATCACTTTCCTTTACTCTATTCACTTTATTAATCCAGATCGTTTTTTTCGGGAGATAAAAGAAATACTTATCCATTAAAAAGACACATTATGTACCTACCTACTAGTAAGTTTTACTATACCATACCATGTTTTTTGGCAAATAAATGATTATTATTATTATTAAGTAAAATTATTTTATAGTCTTACCTTTCAGAGTTTCCAGGTAATCTAAAAAAAGTTATCCCTGGATGCGTTATTGACGAATTCATGCAACCAAAAACAGCACAATATATCCTACTCGTCATATTAAATATGTACTTGAACTTATTTTTAGTTAAAAAATCGCGCGGTTATTGTTAAAAAAAAAAAATAAACAACACACCGACCGTTCGTCACTGCGGCACAGTCGCGACTGTCTGCCTGCCGAGCGAATGCCGAGATCGAGGCGCGTAAGCATAGCTCGCGCATCGTCCTTTTGTATGAAGATGGAATACTGTATATAATTATACCGTGCCTTGACAGTACAACTGCAAGTCATCTGTATATAGATGATACGCACACTGAAGCTTGGAAGTTATAAGATTAATAAAAATAGAAAACAGAAGAAGGAAAAGTATACCGCCTTGAGGAATGCCAGTTTTCAAATCACACCAGCTAGAAGAAGAATGCCCAACATGGACGGATTGTTGACGTTCCTGAAGGTAAGAGGAGAACCATTTCAGTGCCTCGGGAGAGACCATAACATAGGACAGAATGGCTAACAGGATGTCGTGACTGACGGTATTGAAGGCATTCGAGAAATCAACCAACACTAGAACAGTAACTTTGGTATCTTCCAGTCCTGCCTTTATATCGCCAATCACTTTAAGAAGTGCGGAAACAGTGCTGTGCCCAGGCCTAAACCCAGACTGGAGAGGACTAATGATTGAGTTACAATGAACAAAGTTGGAGAATTGTTTGTGGACACAGGCACTTTGGATAGGAAGGGAAGAATAGAAATTGGGCGGAAGTCGGTAGGAAGAGAGGGATTGGAAACCTTAAGTAGTAGACGAACATAGGCTTTGCGCCACAGGGAAGGGATTTTACTCTTTGTCGTAAGCACTCACAGTCAAGATTGTCTACCGTATCGTAGGTATTCCTGTTTACAACAGCGATTGAAGTCCCCGAACCATCAAACGTAAACCAACATAATATACAACGTGTAACGTTAAATGCTCAAAACCTCATACACCTCAATTAGAGCATTGAGTTAAAAGCAATGACCAAAACTATTTTTTAAAGCTAAGTAACTTATTGCTTTATGCATTCAAAATTGAGTCTTATTGCCTTAAAATAAGACTTAATTTTCTTTGGCTCAATCGGCGGATAGTATGGCAAAATACTTACATCATTTTTGAAAAATAAACCTGTATTTAAAGTTACTGAAATCGATTCAGTAGCCAATTATGAACAAACTATTTTCAGGTTTTGCGGACCTACAAAAAAAAATGGAAAATCCAAAAGTGCACGATTCATAATGCTCATTTGATCGTATAAAAAACCATAGATATAGATATTACTAGCTGACCCCGCAAACGTCGTTTTGCAAAAAAAAACAGTAGCCGATTCTCAGACCTACTGAATATGCACACAAAATTTCATACAAATCGGTCCAGCCGTTTCGGAGGAGTATGGTAACTAACACTGTGACAAGAGAATTTTATATATTAGACTAGCTGACCCCGCAAACGTCGTTTTGCAAAAAAAAAATCGATAGTAGCCGATTCTCAGACCTACCCGATATGCACACAAAATTTCATACAAATCGGTCCAGCCGTTTCGGAGGAGTTTAACCACAAACACCGCGACACGAGAATTTTATATATTAGATTAGTTAGTTTTTATTCATTAAACTACTTTGAATAAAAGAGCCATTTTCAATAGGGTTCCTCCCATGGGTGAAACGAATTTATTAAAAAAAATACTCAATTAATTGAATTTGTTGCAAGTTACAATGTTTTCAGGTTTCACACTTGACTGACAGGAATTTTTTTAGAAATATTTTGATGTTTTTTTTCGTTTTTATTGTATTAAATCAATTTTTGAAAAGTACAGAATTAATCTCCATTAAATTATCTATATAACAGTATATACATTAAGCAGGATCTGTGTACTAGCAGGTCCCCAAGCCAGGCAAGCCCAAGTCTGAGCCCAACAGTTACCGGGCGGTAACTGGTGGGCTCACCATCAGCCTGCTCAATGTTCTTGGCAAAATCTACGAGAGGCTTATTTATAAGCGTCTAAAGGACTACGCTGAAGCAAAGAGCCTTATCTCTAACGAGCAGCTTGATTTCCGAACTAAACACTCGTGCATTCAACAGGTCCACCGCATCGTAGAGTACATCAGCGCTGGCTTTCAGCGCGATGCGACGACGGGCGTATTGTTCTTCGATATAGCGAAAGCATTCGACAAAGTCTGGCACAATGGCTTATAAGCTGTACCTACTAGTAGTGCCAGACCGTTGCAAGCTCATCTTACTAGACTTTCTGTCGGATCGCTCTTTCCGCTACCGCATCGAGGGTGCACGCTCCCCCTTTCACCCCATCCGTGCCGGAGTCCCCCAGGGATCTATGCTATCTCCCCTTATGTTCACCTTGTTCACCAACGACATTCCCAATAATAAAAAGGCTCTATCGGCTCTATTCGCCGACAACACTGCCATTTAACAAAATACATAATGGCCACAAAAAGGTATACAAATCAGCAACAGTAATGATGACTACGGGCGTCCCGCAAGGATCTATATTAGGCCCTGTTTTGTTTATCTTATTTATTAATGACTTAATTAATTACATGAATACAATTGTACCTGACATTGATATAGTAATTTTCGCAGATGACACAAACGCCATAGTTGCAGCAAATGACATAGATAAATTAACAGAGATTGTAAATGCAGCATTACAAGCATTTCACGTATGTTTCACTGTGAACAAATTGTTAATCAACACTGCAAAAACCAAAATACTATTATTTAGAACGACAGCCCGAAATAAGGACGTTTTAGAGGCTGTTTTGAATAACGACAAAATTGTTCTCGTCAAGTAAGTTAAATTCTTAGGAATACATATAGACGAACAGCTAAATTGGAAAACAGAATTAAATGCTGTAAATGCATCAGTATGTTCCGCATGTTATGCTTTAAGAGCACTTAGAGCAGAAATTAGCATTGAGCAATTGAAAATGGTATATTTCGCTTTGGTAGAATCAAAAATTAGATATAGCATAATGTTTTGGGGAAATAGTTATGACTATAATATCAAAAGAGCTTTTGTGTTACGCGCAATTCGCACATTAGTCCGTATCTCGCAAAGAGAGAGTTGCCGTGAACATTTTATTAATATGAATATACTTACAGTGCCGAGCATTTACGTATTTATACTTCTAAGTAACATGGCCAAATATATACATGAATATGAGACAGCAGAAGAACGACAGATTAGAGAAGGCACACGTAGACAAGACATTAAACGTTACGAGTTACAACCAAACTTGAATATTGTGAAGCACAGTCCCAGATATCAATCGGTTATAATATGATTTAATAAATTGCCTCTAAATATAAAAAGCGCTATCTACTCAAGCTCTTTTAAAAATCAAATTCAAAATTTCCTGCTGAATAAGTGTCTTTATGCTGTTGAAGATCTATAGGAATTTCCTATATATGTTGTACGTATGGATTGTTGTAATGTTTAGTGATATTTTTTTCCTTATGTAGTACTTTATTATTTCTTTTTTATACCATGTCATTTCATATACAACTAGCGACCCGCTCCGGCTTCGCACGGGTGCAATGCTGATACTAACTATAGGTACTTCAAGAATGTCAGCACGCGCCGCCGCGGCCGGTACCGCAGCAACCGCTATATCCCTGCATTTTAAATCTGTAATATCTTCGAAAATATTCATTTAAATTACATGCTGTATGGGGCCATATTTATCTATATTAAATGCACAATTTATTTAAGGTACGTAATTGGATAAGGATTAATGCTGTATTGCCTAAAATCGCTTCGTAAATGAGCCATTATTTCTCGTAAAAATTAAAGGATAAAAAATGATTATTGTGGGTTATCCCTAAGAGATAGACATATACCATGCAGACTTTTTGTAGACCTTTTTAAGGTGTACAATACTGTAGTACATTATTTTGACCTATCTCGTAGGGTTCAGCCAGCGTTTGAAAAGTGAGCGCAAAAAAATGTGTTTATTTACGACATCAACTTAGAAATCTCTTAACTTATCAGTGTTTCTCTACTATATTATACATGTCTTATACATATAAACCTTCCTCTTAAATCACTTTATCTATTAAAAAAAACCGCATCAAAATCCGTTGCGAAGTTTTAAAGATTTAAGCATACATAGGGATATAGGGACAGAGAAAGCGACTTTGTTTTATGTAGTGATAATAATATTGTGGTTTTTAAATTTAATTTTCTCAGGTTAGTAAGTACCTACCTGGTATTTTCAGAATCTCACGGGTGTGAACCAAGGTGAAATTCTAGTTATTATTTTGAAACTGTAAATTGCTCTGTACTGCAGTGAAATTATTATCCAAGTCTAGTTGTAAAAAAATTCAAAGTACAAGTGTTTAGTATGGCAGCTTTTTGTAGTGTTATGTATGTGTACTTAGATAGATTTAATGCATTAAGACTATTGAATATTTGTTTCGGGATAACACCTGTTGTTGATGTTATTATTGGGACTATAGTAACTCTATTCATTTTCCAAACTCTGGTAATTTCCTCTTGTAATTCTGTATACTTCCTAATTTTTTCTGTGATAGTTTTTTGAAGGTTATTAGTATTTGGGACTGCTATATCTATTATAAAAGTGTGTTTGCTTACTTTATCAATTAGCATTATATCAGGTCTGTTGTTATATATGGTGTGGTCTGTATTATTGTTATAGTATTATTAGTGTAGATAAATTAAATACAATTTCCAGGGACAGTGAAAATTAGCGTTGGCAACCCAATTGGTCGCATAATGCTGAGAACGTAGACAGGTTGAGAAGTATTGACAGTTCGGTGGCAGCAGGACCAGTGTTGCCAACTACAGATTCCCGTTTAAAGTCGGAAACGTGACAAAAATAGTATAACGGCTGACGGACTATTTATCGGATTTTAGTTTCTTTTTTTTTACCAATTATGCTATTACTTAAATTATCGAATTTTGAAACTAACACATAATAGCTAATACCCAAATTTACAGAAAGATATCAAACATTCGTCACATCTAGTACAACTCTTCATGTTAACTAGTTGGGCTGTAGATTTATAATAAGTAAGTAATTACTTTTAGTTTTAATGTATTGCATTGTAGGTATTACTTTTAATATAAACTAAGCAACCCCCGTACCTAAGCATGTACCTAAGTTAAAATATTCTGTCTATAATTTATTATTAGCATTGAATCAAATAATATTTTAAATAACGAAGAGAAAAATATGACGGCTTTCTGACGGAAAATCATAACAACATCAACGGAATCATAAAATGATTGCTGGCAGCACTGGGCGCGTCGTGCGCGACATGCCACCGACTGCCACCGAGCACTCGCGCAGTGCGGCTCGCGGCCTTGCGCAGCTAGCATGGCGTCCGAGACGGCGGCGGCGAGCGCAGACAGCGGCGGCGAGCGCGTCACCGTGCGGCCCGCCACGCGCCCAGACATGCAGCACGTGTTTGACATGATCCAGGTGAGTGGCGCCGCGCACTCCGGTGCTCGTGCACTCCTACAGGCGAAGGTCTTCTTGATCTGACTAGCACTGGCACGCCACACGCGTCACAATCTAAACACCTGTCAAACTCATACGCAAGTACGCACCGTGTCTTTATGTCAGGCGCAGTGTTGCCATAAAATGATAAACTCAAACCATTTACTTGTTTCAAATAAAAACTTTTTAACAAAAAAAAACCGACTTCCAAAAAAAACACTACAAAGTGAAAAATAACTTTAATTTTGGGAGTCGGTGTCTTTGGATCTGTATTTTAGTTTATTGCCACCGATTTCCGAAATTAAAGTTATTTTTCACTTTTAATGTTTTTTTTTGGAAGTCGGTTTTTTTTTTGTTAAAAAGGTTTTATTTCTCGCTTTTTAGTGGGTCTTTTTATAATTTATGTAGGAAATCTAGGTTCTAACTCTTAAATAAAACGAGTTATGGGCTTTATATAACTGTAAGTATAATAGCCAATTGAAAGTCACTAGGAAGGTTATACGTCCGTCTTTACTAAGGCGCAAACAGCAAGTAAGATAAAATAAAGATGGCGGTTAGAAGGGGAGATTATTTTGATTAAATAAGTACCTACAACATATCGATTATTACAGAATCGACTAAAGATTGATTTTTGTAAATAAGTAAATCAAATAAATCAACACGCCCCCTCAAAAATTAATCTACCAATTATACAAATAAAATAAATCAAAGTAAATACTTAATTGACCGGAACATATTCACTTCCTAGTGTTTGCTGGGAAATACAATTAATGGTCTAACATTTGCTCTAAGGATTAAGGAAAACCCAGAAAAAACCTTAATCAGACCACTTCATTAAATCATTTTAAATAATAATTAAATTAATAAAAAAAATATCAGAATATTATTCTAAGCCCATCATGCTTCTCAACTTTTGAAGTGATAGCAGGTAATGGCTTGGTCAGAACTCAGAACATCTGCCAATTGTTGACCTATTGGAATGTAATTTAATTTTATTACATTTTTCTTAATCCGGTCCCTAGAAAAATGATACTTTATATCAAAATGTGTTGTACGTTTGTGATTGGTTGGATTATTTGTAATGCTTATACAGCCATTGTTATCCTCATAGATTGTGATAGATTTATCGATATCTATCTTAATACTAACTGTTAGTGATATAGGCCATAATGCCTCCTTAACAGATTTATACAATGCCATATATTCCGCCTCTGTTGCAGAGGCAGCAACTGACATTTGTTTCTTTGTACTCCAGGCTACAGAACAGTGCTCAAAGAGCTTAACTAAATACCCAGTTGTACTTTTCCTGTCGTTTGAATCTCTGCCACCCCAATCTTAATCTACGTAACCACATAGAATATTATTGTAAGCACATCTTTTATAACTTAATTTTAAATCAACGGTACCTCGCTCGTACGTACTCGCTTAACATATTGCCAGAGTTCTTTATTATTTTTGTTCGTATACTTTCTCAGTATATTAACGCTTGTACATAAATCTGGACGAGTGCATAACATCACATAGGTACATTAAACATTCAACGCTTGTACTTAAATCTGGACGAGTGCATAACATGACATACATTAAACATCCAACGCTTGTACTTAAATCTGGACGACTACATAACATGATATACAGTAAACATCCAACGCTTGTACTTAGATCTGGACGAGTGCATAACATGACATACATTAAACATCCAACGCTGATATTTAAATCTGGACGAGTACATAACATGATATACATTAAACATCCAACGCTTGTACTTAAATCTGGACGAGTATATAACATGACATACATTAAACATCCTATAACGTCTAGACATAAGCATTATATTTTTCTTCAGAGTTGAATGCATCAAAATTAAGTTTATTTTCAATGGGTGTATTGACAGGTTTAAATCGTGCATATTAAATTTATTTAATAACGTTTTTATGTATGCACTTTGATCTTATGTAATTTCATTTGCATGCCTTGTAATTTTATACCAAGAAATATTTTTTTTTTTATCTCTTTTAAATCAGTCTTTTTAAATTTACTCATTAAATACCTTTTTAAAATTATTCATTGTTTCAATATCAGCGCATACTATAACTAAATCACCTACGTACAGAATGACATACATATTTGTTATGTACATCTCCATTGTCTAGCAAATACACATATTGACTGAAGAATTTTGAAAACCTTCTTCTTTAAAAGCTTGTTCGAAAACTTCAAACCAACATCTAGCTATTTAATTATTAATATTATTATGCTTTATTTAATTTACAAACATAATTATCTGGATAAAAGAGGCCCTCAGGGACGTTCATATAAATATCTTCCTTTAATTTGCCATTTAAGAAGGCAGTTTTGACGTCCATATTATTATGAACTAGCTTTTCTAAAGGTTTTCCAAATTCATCATGTTTTACAGTAAATATCCATTTACAACCGATAATGTTTTTATTTTCAGGTCTTGGTACGAAAGACCAAGACCTATAGATAGATTATAGGTTATTTAACTTTAGAGAATTTAATTCATCCCTAATTGCGCTTTCCCACTGAGATTTGACGTCTCGAGTTTGATCTCTTCTAATGACTTTGGTATTTTACATAGAACAGACTGAGCACACAAAATGTAATCATTATCATCGTCTTCATTACATATACGAAATAGGTGGACGATTTTTTTTTTGAGCCTATTGCTTCTTCTAACTTCAGGATTACTGTGTTTTATTTTGGTGAAGATGGGTTATCAGAAAGTGTATCAACTATTTGCTCCGATTCAATTAAATTATCATGGTTTAATTTGCGAATTTTACTAGGACACTTCGCACGCTTAATAATAAACCGGAATAAGACAAAACTTTACTTTTTTGGGAAATCACGGTCAAAGTTTAATGCATTGTCGCGCGCTTTTGTAGAAAAGTGAGGGATGATCTAACAATCGGCCATTTTGGTTTGTTTCGCATGGTGGGATTGTACCTATAGATTCTTCAATTGGAGTTAGTTCGTTTTATTAAAAAAAGTGGGAATTCTTAATTTTTGACATATTCCGGTTTATTATTAAGCGTGCGACTTGTGCCCATCAGATTTAGGCGTATCTGATTTTAAACTGTCAGAATTATGAGACTTTACCGGCACTGATTTGGATAATAAATCATCAGTTTTGTCGTGAGAATTTTTAATATTCCCTTCAGACTTGAGGTCTGGCCTGGATTGAAGAAAACCAGTCTCATCAACAATAACATCCCTGACTAGTACGTATTTTTCGCATTCTGGGTTCCAAACTTTATAGCCGTTTGGTTCATAACCCACTAGTATAGTTTCCATGATTTTTTTTTTTTTTTATCAAACTTAGTGTTACTGATTTTATTATGAACGTAAACAGTTGAACCAAATACCTTCAAATATTTAATTTGAGATTTTTTTTTATCATGCCACATTTTGAATGGTGTTTTTGAAAGTTTCAAAGCTTTAGTTGGGCTCAAATTAATTAAATAAACAGCAGTCAGTAAGTACTACATCGCCCCAAACACTTTGTGTAATTGAGCACCGTTTATCATAGAACAAAATTTTTCAGTAATGGTTATGACCATACGTTCAGAAACGCCATTCAACAGTGGTTTTCTCGGAACTGTTCAATTATAAGATATCCCTCACTCAACACAATACATTTTCATTTCAGTCTATAGATATTCGCCACCATTATCACAGTATAAGTTGACTAATCTTAACTTAAACTTAGCTTCGCTTTTAGCCACGAAATCTTAAATAGTAGCGAACACGTCTGATTTATAGATTAATAGGTAGGTACGTAATACAATAACGCGTATACTCGTCAACAAAAAGTACAAAGTAGTTTTTGCTGTCGTTTGTTGGGAGTAATAGGTTCACAATAAATATTGCCGTTTAACATAACTTTTATCTTTAACTTGATTGAATGGAAGTCGACTCTGTTTCCCATTTATACAGGCTGTTTCCCATTTACACAACTCATCATCTGGCATTACAGTTTCGATTTGCCTGGTGTCATCAACCATTTTATTATTTTTAATATTGATGCGTTTATTTTTACTAATATGACTAAAGCATTGATGCCATACTTTGTACATATTTTATTACTGCATACAGATACATATGAGAAACAGATTTACACTTATTTACAGATGCCATTAAGTCTACAGCAATTAAATTATTTTTCAACATACCTCGCATAATGGTTTTATTATCCTTACGTATGTGGGCTCCATGCTGGTCGAAACTGACTGTCAATCCAGCACGTTGCATGTTCGATACAGGCAGCAGGTTGTATGGTACCTCAGCACAGAAGAACACGTCCTCTAAAACTCCTTGAACGCCCATGTCGCTGGTCACATACATCGTTCCCTTTTTGGTATCTGAAATAAATTCATAATTTTTAGCAATAGAAAATTTTAATGCGGCTGCAAAACGGTGTGACTAATGAAAAGATCTTCCCAGTTTATAATATGGTCCGATGCTTGAATCCAACAGGAAAGTAACTTTGCTTCCAACATCATCCCCTTGATAGTCTCCCATCATAAAAGCAAATCCAGATTGCTCGACGAGGATGGTCCACTGATCTCAACTGCCTGGACCGTCCTTGTCCTTTTCGTGTTTTCTTTTGAAGTAGAAACAGTCGTTTTTCACATGCCCCTTACGGCCACACTGATGACACTTCAAGAACTGAGACTTCTTCTGCTTGTTATTCTTCTGGTAGTAGCTCTTTATTATTTTGAGAATTATCGAATTTTCTTTTTCGGAATTCGTGTCCATTTTTTTTCGTTCAACTTGCAAAATTTTGACGCTGGTATCACTGGACTCATTTTTCAACTTGACTTCATGATCCAAAAGCCTTGTTTTAGCTAATGCTAGCGTTAAATTATCCTCCGATAAAGTTTCGATCGCAGTTATCACGCCATCATTAGTTGCGGGTAGGATGAGCAACAAATGAGCTACCATAACGGTTTCTTCCAACTTCGCACCGGCGGCTAACAATTCGATTCAAATTGTAAAATGTTTTATGAGTATGACGTCACCTTGCAGTTTTAAAATCAACATTTTTTTTTCGTAAAGCCGTTTATACAAAACATCCAAACTTTTCAAAATTTCTTTCGTCGTATTCTTTCTCAAAACCGAGGCAGGAATCTGATAAATACTCGACGATACCACTTTTTGCTATCCGGTTATTTTTCTCCCACAAGTTACATCGAATTACCGGATCGTTGTCAATAACTTTTATCACATCCATACCACTTAACAATGCCGTATTCTAAACTTCCAGACACTGTATTTTTTCCCATCGAATGACTTGATATTACGTTTAGTTTTTAAATTATCCATTTTTAAAAGTTCGTAACGGACTTACTTTTAATCACTTATATTGCAGTAAAAACGTAACCTGGACCCATAACCTGTAGGAAATCTAGGTTCTAACTCTTAAATAAAACGAGTTATGGGCTTTATATAACTGTAAGTATAATAGCCAATTGAAAGTCACTAGGAAGGTTATACGTCCGTCTTTACTAAGGCGCAAACAGCAAGTAAGATAAAATAAAGATGGCGGTTAGAAGGGGAGATTATTTTGATTAAATAAGTACCTACAACATATCGATTATTACAGAATCGACTAAAGATTGATTTTTGTAAATAAGTAAATCAAATAAATCAACAATTTATATAGAATAGAATACTCTTTATTATGTACATCATATAAATTACAGACATATTAAATAAGTATATAAATTTTACAAAGGGTGACACAATGGGCGGTCTTAATGTATCTAAGTTACAATAGCCTAATGTCAACTTGCTCATCGCCTTTTACAGAATATTGTTTTTCCCGATGCAGGGATGATAATTGTTGAGGAGTTCTCCTGGTACTTCACCATCAGCTCCATTTCACCATTGGCATTGTGACGAGCATAAATTGCTTAGCAAGCATATTAAAGTAATCGAATCGTAATCCGTGAAATACTTATTTTTGAGTAGTTCCGGTGGTCATCTATGGTCTTCATCGTCAGTTCCACTTCACCAAATGGTGCTTTCCGAGAGCAAATGCACGAAATAATACCCAATCACTATAGATGTGCCTATAATATTTGAAGAGTTCCATCGATTTCTCCATCATCAGAACTGGATTTTGACAAAAATGGGAAAAAGTATATTCTTATATATAAAAAAAATAATTTTCCAAATCGGTCTATACATGACGGCGTACTGAGGTAACAAACATAAAAAAAACAATACAACCGAATTGATAACCTCCTGCTTTTTTGAAGTCGGTTAATAAACCAATTACAGGCACTTTTGTATTATCAAGGGGTTCCGTCATCGTCGGTCAGAAAGATGAAGCTAGTTTCAAAGCGTAGTAGGTACCTGTGGAGAAGAACGGGCAAGAAACTCCACGGACACTCTTATAGATCATAAAATTGTTACGAAATATTGGTTACATCATTCATGTTGAAATTACACATGTGAGAACGATGTAGAAAGACGTAGACAAAATCAAACTTGTTGCTAATTTAATTTATACATACACATTTTTTTTTAAATACATTGTTTTTTACATTCTGTGACAAATGTAACTCGCACACTTTTTAAAATACTAGTAAAATTTTACAATCTTTGTAAATATGTGAGCACCATGTATCTATCACATAATTGATTTACCAGTCTGTTATATTTTTAATTCTTTTTACCATTTTTGGTAGACTAAATTTTATTTTAGGTGCATCGTCTTCACATATAATTATATAATGAATGTATACAAAACTTGTAAAACATTTTAAAAGAGTAACGGTGGAGTTTCTTGCCCATTCTTCTCCACACGAAAACTACATTTTGGAATGGGCGACTAGTAATTTTAAATTTTGACGTTCAAAAGTGCCTTTTAAGTGCCTATTTGAAATAAATGATTTGACTTTGACTTTGACGTACAAGTTAAAAGCGTCCCTAGGTAATATACAAGATTAAAAAAAACAAATTTTAAAAAGCCGTGGCGGCAAAGTGAAGGCCATTCCCTACTGACAGCGCCCGTTCACGAACATTGGCATTGGCATTTAGCTCGACCATTTGCTTACTTACAGGTAACTTTATTAAATGTTTTTATTTTATACTAGCTGCTGCCCGCGACGTCGTCTGCGTGAAGGCTCTACAGCACTAAAAATACCTAAGATGCCAGTGTCGCTATAGCGTTATAAGTACACAACTTTTAAAATAGCATTAAAATATAAGTTTTTTTTTGCAAGCGAACCAAGTAAAGAGAGTTATATGGGAATCCTGCTGAGTTCAGTCATAAGATGTGACTGAAGGAAATAAAGAAAATAATGCAGGAATACATTCCAGGACACAATAAAAATACGTACAAAGGTATCATACCTTACAACACTTCCCTATAAACTACGTTGGTAGTTATGCTGCCAGGAGCCAAAATGTAAAGAGAGTCAGGACTGGTGATGCGTGAGCAAGCGACGTACAGTTGCCCGTGTGAGAACCAACTCGTCCTGAGGTCGACACCCGCTGCCCTCAGTGTCTGCCCCTGCGACTTATTGGTGGTCATCGCGAAGCAAACACTCACGGGGAACTGTACGCGCTTGAATTGGAACGGGAAATTATGAGGTATGAGGGGAATGCGTGGTATAAATACTGCCTCGCCGACGCCACAACCCGTAAGAATTTCCACCTCAATGGTGTGTCTGTGGAGCGAGATGACTTTAAGGCGGGTCCCGTTACACAACTTCGGACGAGATAGGTTCCGAAGAAGCATAATCGGAACACCGACCTTGATGGTATGCGCTGGAAGTCCACTTGCTGACAGGGAGTTCAGAAATTCCACAGGATAATGTGTGGCGTCATCTTGCTCGACAACAGTGTTTATCGAGGTGTAGACCACTTTATTCCCCTCAATTTCCGAGAGAATGCATTCGTTAATTGCTGCAGCCTGATCATTTTTGGGCATCAAAATGGCCCGCTTACACACCCGAGAATTCTGCTGGTGCGGTATACGACTGATGTCTCCGTACACACAGCGAATTAGTTCTTCTAAGCTGGATACCACTCTACCGAGAGACTCTGGAAGCACCACATGTCCACCTATCTCTTCTGGTAGAGTGCCTTCGCCAAGACTTAGAAGGACATCGGAGAATTCTTGAGCACGTGCATTGCCGCCGAGCCGAGCTCTCATATTAATGGTCAAGCGCAGCGTACGAACTAGTGACCACAACGAAGGTCGTTTCAACGAAGCATTCACCTCGTCAGCCCTCGAGCCCCGCGTCACCACGGGAAGCGTTTGCCGAAAATCACCACTGAACAGAACTGTGACACCACCCATCAAATGTTCGTTCCTGCGGATGTCCTGCAGGATTCTGTCTACGGCCTCAACTGCCTTCCTATAGGCCATCGTATACTCATCCCATACGATCAGAGAGCAATCCTTGAGCACGTGTCCCTTATCGCTGTTACGTGACACACCACAAACAGGCGATTCGGCGCTGTCTAAATCGATGGGAATTTTAAACATGGCATGTGCTGTCTTGCCACTCGGAAGCAGTGTGGAAGCGATTCCCGACGACGCTACAGCAATAGCAATTTTGCCTTGCCTCCTGAACTCTGCAAGTATGCCAGTGGTAACAAATGTTTTTCCTGTTCCACCAGGAGCATCCAAGAAAAACATTTTACTCTGGTTTTGCCCAACGCTTTCAAGGACGGTGTCATAAATTTGTTTTGCTCTGAAGAGAACAAAGCGACATGGTCATTTCGTATGGTGGTAATTTCGCCCAGATCGTGATTTTGTCTCAGCGTTATACTCCCGATTTCCACGGTCTTGATGCGGTGATGATTGGGGAGCTGGTAACCCATATTCGATCAGTGGATTGCCGCCGATAGAAATGACCACATCTTGAAGTGAACTGAGATAGGTGTTCAGCACGCGTTCATGAGTTATTTCGACTTCGTCTCCAGTAGCACGCCTCAAAGCTCGTAGAAAATCTTCAGATAGATGATGGCGATACTTCTCCCACAAAGCTACCGGGTTCGCGACTCCACAAAACACCAAGATGACGGCAAACAGATGACGCATGCGGCTGGGACTGTCACTGACGCTAGCCTCCGCGAGGGTGTCATGAAATGAAATGAAATGATCATCATCAATGAACATAACTTTTTTGTAATACTTAACACCGCATATTTTTTAAATTGTCTTCCTCAACTCTGCTCAAGATTTTGAGGGTTTTGTTGGAACTTGAATTTGTCAAAACGAACTATACGATACAACTTTAATGAAGAAAATGCACATTGCCATCTATGAATTTTAAGAATAACTAACTACTTACCGCGCTAACATGATCAAATTTAAATTATTAATTTCCAAAAAATGTTAACATGTAACTTGATTTGATTTTTATGAAATCTCATAGATGGCACTGTTTCAAAATTGTCTTTATACTATTAACATTCATTAAACTATGTTTCTCTGCCCAAGTTACTTAAATGGCGTAGTTTTAGTTAGTGTAAAGCTAGATAATAGCATGGCTTACTCAAAAACAACATTTAAATATGCGTCGTTAGGTTACACGCTGTCACAGAATGCGCAAGAAAAATAAAGATTCACAGCTCCTCCCCCGTAGGTGATAGCGTGATATTATGTAGCCTATATGTTGACCCGACCTCTTAGTAATGTTCATGCAAAATTTGAAGTAAATCCATGCAGTACTTTTTGAGTTTGTCCCGGACATACATACAGACAAACAGACAAACAGACAAAAATCCTAAAAACTATATTTTTGGCTTCGATATCGATTGTAGATCACGCCCCAAGTATTCTTTTTAAAAAATATTCAATGTACAGTTTTGACTTTCCTACGATTTTATTATATGTATAGATTTTGACATACTTTGTCACCTTGTGTAAATACACTTGGTATAACTTTTATTAAACGACTTCAAAAAAAGAGGTTCTGTATTCAACCCGTACGTATGTATGTATGTATGTTTGTATGTCCGCGATTTTCTCAAAAACCAATGAATCAATTTTGATGATTCTTTTTTAATAACTAGCTGCCACGACGGATCACTAATAACTATTTGCCACGACGGATCACTAATACGAGTGTATGTCAGTCTGGCGTGCGGCCTGCCTAATAACTAGCTGCCACGACGGATCACTAATAACTCTTGTCCAAACAATAATTTATACAAAAAGGACATTGAGTTTTTACTGAATTTAAAGATTTTCGGGAAACTAAAATATTTTCTTCCCTAAAAACCTAATATGGACTATTACGAAAATTTTAATGAAATGATCATGTTCTTTTCTCGCCCACTAGGCGACTCGCCGCTCGACTTTTTTTTACGATCATCTGCTTTTACCCCTAAATATTTATTTTTCTGATGAAGAATTATATGCAAACAGAACAACAATACGATGCAATGCGAACATTGCAATGCTTGGTTATACATATAAATATGAGCTCAACACCGAGTACTATGCATTGATGGAGTCGACTCTACCACAGGAACAGCTACAACTGTCCCCCACGGTCCTGAAACATCGATACAATAGTCTCCACAAGGTCATTTCATAGATACAGAAACTTCACAAATGATGAGTGTGGTGATGGGGATATTCCCGATGGTACTACGAGTACCGTACCCTGCAAGGTACCCGTACCCTGCAGATCCGTTGCCACTTCTACACATTGCAGCTGTATTAAAGGGCGCATGAGAATGTGCCTTTCAAACCGGAGCATATCAGAGGGGCAATTCTCGTAATTTTAAGAACGTTCACATTCTGATTTCAGTCTCAATCTGTCTAAAATACCTCTTAATTTCCCTAGATTTTAGACAAATTTTTGACATTTGTTTTTCGCCGAGATGAGACTGCGACTGCGATTTTGAACGTTTTAATTTACAAGAATTGGCATTGCCTATAAACAGTTAAAATTATGTAAATGTTCGATAAACTCGTTATGTGATTCACCGTAATGTGAGAGCCGGTAATGTGTTGCAGGAGCTGGCGGAGTACGAGGGCGTGCCGCGCGGCCCGCAGCTCTCCCTGCAAGGTGAGCTCTGATGATATCACTTGGTCCATACTTCTGAATGCGTAACCGCGCAAAAGCCTCTCCCTTTCCTCAGCCTGCCTGATCGGCGACACCAGCACCAAGCGCTGTCACTTTGGGAGCAATCGACTCATGATGTGCGTTGGACGTCACGCGTGTATTTGTATATTAAATCCAGTAGAATGTAAGAATATACATAACCGACTGATACAACATGTCTCTGATTTTGAGGATAGCATATGTCATAGATTTATTAATGGGTACATTGCAATCTGAGCCGAGCAGCCTTTCTTACACGATTCGGCAAGAACCAAACAGAAGGGCAGACAGACATAATAATTCAAATAAAATAATATTTTTGCTTGTGGTCTATTTAAATATTTCTGGCTGACTTTGAGTGAAAGATATCTCATTTCTAGTAAAAAGATCATTACGATCTTTTCGCAGCCTTGGCAGGCGTCCAAGGAAGGCGGTGAATAATGTATTGGTGGCGTCGTAGACTTGATCGAGGACGGGTTCGAGTGTCGGCCGGCGTGGTTCTTCTCGCTGGTGGCGGAGTGCGGCGGCGCCGTGGTGGGGCACGCGCTGTGCAGCCGCGCGTACTCGTCGTGGACTCGGCGCGCCTTCTACGTGGAGGACCTGTTCGTGCGGCCCGGCGCGCGCCGCCGCGGCGTCGGCCTGCGGCTGCTGCAGGAACTCTGCCGGGTGCGCACACAAGCTTGTTTTTTACTAGACTACGGCGAAGCAAAAAGGAGGGTTATGATTTTTGACCGATATGTATACAACATGTAACGTCAAATGCGCAAAACGTTACACGTTGTATATGTATACAGGGTTTTTTGTAAAACACCAGCAACCTTTTAACCGGTCATTGTACTCATCATTACCTATGAACAACTTTTACTATGGGACCAAACCTGAAATCGCGAAATAAAAATCAGCTGTTCCCTACATTTATCTTCGTCTATCCCGTCAAAATGTAGGGAACAGATGATTTTATTTTTACTATTTCAGGTTTGGTCCCATAGTAAAAGTTGTTCATAATGATGAGTACAATGACCTCTTAAGAGGTTGCTGGTGTTTTTCAAATAACCCTGTATATGTTCATTTGTTCCCTCATAACTTCTAAACTGCTTGTCATAATTTGACAAATGAGGTATCATTGGAAGCGTCTTGATCGTGTGCTGGTTATAGGCTATGTGACGTCACAATGAATTGAATATGGCGCCCTCTAACCGACATAAAATCATGACCTAAAAAAATTTTTTTTTAATCTAATTTTTTTAATCTAAAATAAAAAAAAATAAGTTCAGAACTAAAACCCGACTACTGAAAAGGATGAAACAAGAAAGTTCCCGTGGTCGCATGCCGCTGCATACTTATAAGCCATGGTAGCATGCGACCACGGGAAGGTACTTTCTTGTTTCATCCTTTTCAGTAGTCTGGTTTTAGTTTTTGAACTTATTTTTATTCGTACAAATCTAGAGCCAGCGAATGTGAATTCGGGTTATAATGGTCGCTACGTGTTCCAGATGGCGGTGGCCGAGGGCGTGCACCGCGTGGACTGGCACGTGCTGGAGAACAACGCGCCCGCGCTCGGCTTCTACGCGCGACTGGGCGCACGCGACCTGCGCCTCACCGAGGGCCGCGCCGCCATGCGCCTCGACCGGCCGCACATCGAGCAGCTCGCGCGCGCCCAGCTCGGACCTAACGCTCTGTAGGCCAACTATCGATCACTTAATATCACCTTACTTATCTGACCTGCATAACTGGCTTATGGAGGTCAGATAGGCAGTCGCTCCACGTAAAATACTGGTATTCAAATGCATCCGGTTGGAACGGAAGCCGACCCCAACAAAGTTGAAAAAAAGCTAGGCAGATGATGATGATGAAAACAAATCTAAATATGTCAATTATTTAAAACCAGAATGACTATTTGGCAGCACAATAATTGTATCCAACATATTAAAATATATATATTGTACATACTTTGTTAAATCATTTTGTGTGGTTTTCCTGAGGTTGGTTGCGCTGTAGCGTGACCGATGATAACTTCCTGCCGGCCGCGTCCTGCCTGCGGGCGAGGTAGTGGCAGCCCGGCCTACACGTTCGTTGCGTGACGATTCATTGCCATCAGCACAGCATCTTTGCAAAAAGTTCCAACAACATAAGTATCAAGAAGGCCCTTCTAACTCTATGCGGCAAATGAGAACACTTGAGAGGCACATGAGTTATTTCAATTTTTGGAACCCTCAGGGAGCAGGATGGTCTGCTTCTTATATTTTATAGGTATTTCCGAGCTATCTATTCTGGGCGTTGCGCCTGCTATGTGTTGTCTTTGCATCGCCCTAAGGTTGACTGGTAGAAAATGCGTCAGACATTAAGTCCGCCTTTGCACATCATAAATAATGTTATATAGCTCAAATTCTCAGAATAAAATGTAGTTAGCAAACTGATAAAACACACTAAGCTTTGTCTTTGGATTTTCTTAATACCTAAAATATGTACTAAATATCTCATAACTCAAGATACATATATTGTCTGTAATAAAACCAGTGCAAAAGGTTCAAAATCTGATAAAAATAATTACCGACCTATATGTATATTACATTAATAGCAATCCTATCGAAGGTCTTTGAAAAATTTTTGAACAAAAGACTTGTCTCTTCCTTATATAGGTATAATGTTCTTGCTAAAGAGCTACCTATACGAGATTAGGTAGAACTGATCAACTTCACTAATAAAATTAACGCTAAAGAGCTACCTATACGAGATTAGGTAGAACTTATCAACTTCACTAATAAAATTAACGCTAAAGAGCTACCTATACGAGATTAGGTAGAACTGATCAACTTCACTAATAAAATTAACGCTAAAGAGCTACCTATACGAGATTAGGTAGAACTTATCAACTTCACTAATAAAATTAACGCTAAAGAGCTACCTATACGAGATTAGGTAGAACTGATCAACTTCACTAATAAAATTAACGCTAAAGTTACAACATCAGCTCCGTTCTTAGACCTAAGCAAAGTTTTCGATTTTGTCGGTCATTCAGTCCTCGATAAATTGAATAAAATCTGTATAAGAGGGCCAGCCTTACAATGGTTTCAATCATAATCTGTCGAATAGAAGTCATATCATGAGGATTACCTAGATAACTAAATTCAAAGAAAAATGTAACAATGTCATCAATTTAAGATAAGATAATAATTTATTTGCTGAAACATGAGTACAATACATACAACACAAATTGTCAGCATGCAAGAGATGTAGGGATAAAACAGATCATCACGTTTGCCGCAACTATTAATAAAAGTAAATGTCACTCCGATTTTATTAATTAAAAAGAAATATCATGATATTAAGAGAACATCAAAAATATTATAAACTAGCAGTGCCCCGCGGTTTCACCCGCGTTATTTTGAGGAAAAAATCTACTAAAATATACTACTACATCAAGCTATTAATAACCGGTATAAGCTGACTTCTGATTGTACGAAAAACCTATACAATGCGAGGTCAGCTAAAACTGGAATTCTATAGCTTGAAGTGTGTAGCCGTGTGTACAGACGCTAGCACATCAAGCTACCCGAAACTGTAAAATTTTCCCAATCAACTTTGAACCTTATTCTTTAGCAATAAAGTTGAAAATCTATTAAAGAAGTTTGACAGATTGAGGTAGCTTGTACTGGCATAGGTGGCTTGTTCTGTACATAGGTACATTACATCACGCTATAATCAGTAAGAGTGGAACTATAGTAAACCTCGCGCAGCTACCGGCGCGGCGGACGTGCTGATTTATTTTAAAACTATGATATCTCCTAAAAGATATTCATTGAAAAGATGTCAAGGCCAATTTTGTTCAAAATTAAGTACTTATGATGAATAACGTATTTATTTGGATATGAATTATTATCATGTTTATAAAAACACCTTCGCAAATAATGCATTATTTTAGAACAAATTTGATTATAATAAAAAAGGTTATAGTGAGTCAACTTTAAAAGATAGACATATACTGTTGCGGATTTTTTTTAATACTTTTAAAGGGGAACAATTCCGTCATACATTATTTTTACGTAACTTTAACCGTTTACGCAGCGCACGCAACGGAAACTCTCAAAATGAATAATTTTTCCCGTTTTTGCAACAGTTTTCATTGGTGCGACGACGCTCCTATTGGTTGTAGTGTGATATTATATAGTATCAAACTCAAACTCAAAGCATTTATTTCAAATAAACCAATATAGGCACTTTTGAATTGTCATGGGTCGGTCATAATAAAAAAAAATAAATAATAATAATAAAATTTATTCAAAACTAAAAGGACTAACATTAAATACAGTTTTTCTTAAATCTATGTCAAGTTCACTCATGATTCGCGCCCGAACTAGGTAATCCTGTGTTTCAGGCGATTGGAGGTAACATTAATTTATTTAATAATCACTCAGTTATCATATTTATCTTACATATTATGTAGAAAGGTGTATAAGTTTAAGAGTATAAGTTTAGGTGTATAACTAAAATTATATATTATGAACAATATTTACTTTGGCACAAGTAATAACTTCTCTGTATCTTCATAGGACATAGTTTGAAAAGCCTCTTTAAGGATTTTCTTGCAGTTACTGTGATTTATGGAATAAATGTTTCCTTTATTATTTAGTCTATTATAGAGTAGCGGTCCGAGGTACATATAAAATTTGGCTGTGAAAGCATGTTTTGTACTTTTTTGAGGACAAACGATATCTTTCCGTCTCCTTTTTGTAAATTCAGTGCTGTACGGAAGCGCTGCGTGTTGTTTCAGTACAGTGCTCATTATAAATAACTGTCGAACTGTAAGTACTTTACAAGCTTTATACAGGGTGTTAGTGGGGAAAAAAAAGAGCGGCAAGTAGCCACCTTGAGAATAGCTCTTTGAGCTCTTTCAATGGGCAATATCAAAGTTTTACTCGCCCCACCCCATTGTATCTTTTTGAATACGTATATCAGCTTACGAATTCTATTATTTAGAACTTCTATATGTGGTTTGAAGGAAAGAGTTTCATCTATTATAATACCCAGGTATTTTATTTTAATATTAGGTTTTTTTAATATTAGGACACTTACACTGGCTATCTGCAGGGACTGGGCAACAATGAGCATGCAACGCTGAAGGGATATTCGATGTTTGCTTGCGCATCGAAAACTTAATGTAATTTGTCTTCTCTGCATTTAGGGTTAGTGAGTTATTTTGGAGCCATTTATTTACAATATTGAATCCGTGTTGCGCAAGATTGTAGACTTTTTTTAAAAAGTAGAGCAGTTTCGTCAGCGTAAGATATTATAGTGCCATGCTCTAGCTTTAGATTGCAAAGGTCATTTATGTAGATCAAAAACTGAGTGGGCCCTAAAATACTTCCTTGAGGAACACCAAATAATGTGTTTTTTCTAACAGCGCTATAAACATTGACAATCTTTACGCACTGGGAACGATCTTCCAAATAACTTTCAAACATTTTCAGCTGGGTGCCTCTTACACCCTTGATCTCAAGCTTGCGCAACAGGATCGGAATAGAAACTGTGTCAAAAGCTTTGGCGAGGTCCAGGAAAATTTCTACTGTGTGTTTACCTTTGTCAAGCTCTTGCGCTAGATAGTCAGTCAGATGGTGTACCGCATCAGCAGTTGAAACTTTAGGCCTAAATCCAAACTGCCGCTCAGACAGAATTGATTTATCCTCCAAATATTTTAACAACCTTTTGTTTATAATTTTTTCCAATATTTTTGACATGGAAAGCAGTAAAGAAATAGGTCTATAATTCGTCACTTCCTCTTTGCTGCCTGATTTATAGATAGGGATAATTACAGCTTTTTTGAGACACTTAGGGAAATGACCTGAAGATAAACAAATGCGGAAAATATAAGTCAGTGGTCGTACCAAAATGTCCTTGAATTTTTTGATCATTTTATTCGATATGTTATCCCAGCCGACTGCACAGTCTTCTTTCAAGGTCATAATTATACTTTCTACCTCAGTCTCGTCAGTATCTAGCAGCGCAAATGATGTTAAAGCAGTGCTACATGTTAAAGGAGTGCTCGTTGGGTTTTGGGACTGACCCAGATTTTTTTCTGCCAGACACTTTCCAACGTTAACAAAGAAATTATTTGCTATGTTAGCGGGTTCCAGCGGTGACGAGTGTTTTTGTAATAAACCTGAAGATGACTCATATTGTTTCGTTGTATACGTTGCGTCTTTAATATATTTCCAGATCTTTTTAATATTTGTTCCAGCCTTTTCCAATGCTACTTTTTCGTAGTTGCTTTTAATTTTTTTAAGGAGATCATTACATAAATTTCGATATCTTTTGTACGAAAGTTGCAATATTGCATTATCAGGATTAGATTTAACTTTCATATGCAGTTTATCCCTATGTTTCATACAGCGAATCAGACCTTATGTGATCCATGGTTCTAAGTTGTGATTTTTATTGCTCAACTGCGATACGATTGTGTTTTTCTGAATTGCATGTCGTATGTGGTCAATTACGTACAACATGCAAAACTGCGGGTCAGCGGAATTATAGACTGGATCAAAATCGATGACTCGTAAATCTTCTTCAAGTTTATTTATATTCAGTTTTGAAATTGTGCGAGTGTCTTGTTTAGGTAATTTACAATTAAGGGTTAGTAGGGCAGCATTGTGATCGGTTATTGTTGAGTTAACAACAAGTGCAAGTGAAGGCAAATTCGATTTAAGCATAATATGATCCAAACAGGAGCCACTGTGATGTGTAGGAAAGCTGTGTGCTGGGAGCAGGCCATGAAAGGCGCATAGGTTGAGGTAGTCCTGAGCAGATACATCAGCACTTCCTGGTAGAATATTGATATTTATATCTCCAATTACAATTGTGTTTTTGATGGATGACAGGGTTTGCAAGGTCTCATTCAGAGAGTAAGTAAAAATGCTAGTATTTTTAAAAGACGGAGGTCGATTTAATGCTAATATCGCAAAATCTGATCCAATTTTAACTAACAATCTGTTACAGTCGTGCATATCAGGTTCCTGAACAGAGACATTGAGATGATCTCTTGCATAAACTATCACCCCATCATTTTGGTTGTAATTTAAAGTACTTCAATACATATTATATCCCGGGATTAGTGGTATGTTATATTGTTTAGCAAGCCAGCATTCGGTTAAAATAATAACATCACAATTTATGTTTAGCCGTTGCTGAAATGCACTAAAGCTATCAAAATTCTTAAAGACACTGCGAATATTTTGTGTTAATATGGTTAGCCGTGTTTTGTAGCCAGATAGATATTGTTTGCAGATTTCAGCTTCACAAACTTTGGACTCAGATACAGAGAAATTATCTGAATCATTAATCAAACTATTTATCATAGTGGTAGTTAAAATAAAAAAATATAAAAAAGAAGATCAGAAAAATAACTAATTTACGGCGCTCTTAGGCGCCTCCATAATCTACCGAATTGATGTACTTTTTTTCAGCCATTATTTTCGCGGGACAGTCAGCAGCGCCTGTGTTATGCTTGTCTGGCTTTTTGAAATGCAAGCAAGTGGCGCATTTTGGTTCATCAGCTTTTTTGGACATTCTTTTATTGAGTGACCTTGATCACCACAGTGGCCGCAGGTATATGATGTCTGTCGACATGACTTGGCCGCATGTCCATACTGCTAACACTTGTAACATCGGGTGACCAAAGTATAGTTTCTCACAGGGCATGATGACCAATTTACAAACACTCGGTCTTGTGATATCAGGGCTTTGCGTTTGACTGCAGATACTCAATTATGTAATTACAGGTCTCAGTGTCTTTTTTACCTGACTTATGACTTAAATTAATTGCGTTCAAAAAAGTTTCAAGGCTGTAGTTCTGAAGTTTTTCGGCTATATTTTGCGTGTACAAACAGGTAAAAACCTCATTTTCCTGCATGGATCCTAAAATCACAACCCTAGGCTTCCTTTTATGGGGCTCGTCAACTGTTAGGCCTGAATTATTTAGCTGTACCGATTGTCTCAGCTTCTCGATGTCGTCCTTCGTCTCGGTGCTGATGATTACACCGCCGTTCTTCGTCTTGCGCAGGCCTCTCACATGGAGCTTCATTTGTTCGGGGTTGATAATTTTTTAGACAAGAGTTTTGGTCTTGTAGCTACCGTCATTACCACGTTTTGACAACTCGTAAAGAAACAAGGAAGCAAACAGTTCTGAAAAGAACTGACACAACGTTTTGACAACTCGCTAAAGAAACAGGAGTATCAGGACTGCAGATGCCACACGCCGTCATCGTGTTCTCCAGCTTCAGTTCGCGCCATCTTCTATCTTCTATCGCCGCGCCTGACAAGTTCACTAACACTGATCTTCACACGACGGTGGCCACCTCGAAATGGAAGCACGGTTTCCTAGGCACCCATATTTATGCTTTCGGCGCGCACGCCGCGCCGCGCTCACGAACACACAAGCGACACCGTGCGGAAACCATTTGTCAACAGTGCTCTGTCGTGTGATTGGTCAAAAATAGGTCATTTTTATTCGATAATTTTTTGTGAATATTTTATTAAATTTAATGTACACGTTTTTATTGGCTAAGTCATATATTGTAAATAGTATATAAGATGCGTTATTTTACCTAAAATATATATTCTACATACATAGGTACATCAACGAGTATTTCGTCAACCTTCTGATAACTCAAGAACCTCCAAAGTCTCATCGCTGGTCTTCAACTTGTCACTCGGATAGATGGCCACAGAACTTACATAACTCGGCTGAATAAAATTGTTGGCACCTTTCTTTACCATGTCAGCAAAGGAAGATCCCTGGGCAGGTTTCTTCGAATCTTCGATACTCAGCTTAAGGTTGTGTAGCTGCTGTGAAAAATCGAGTTGGTTTTCGAGAGTTCTGACTGTGTAGTGCGATTGGAGAGCTTTTGCTTTGACGGACTGATACATGACGGCCATCTGCGAAGTTCCGTGTCCAATTTTCCGGCATAGGCTATTGACGCGCGTTTTCTGCTCCACATTTAACTTTCCCTCAGCTGCAATAGTACACACCTCTTTTAGGTCAGTCAGAAAGATGAAGCTAGTTGCCCATTCCAAAGCGTAGATCCCTGTGGAGAAGAACGGGCAAGAAACTCCACGGACACTCTTTTAAATCATAAAATTGTTACAAAAATCTTGATTACATCATTCATGTTGAAATTATACATGTGAGAACGATGCAGAAAGACGTGCACGTTAAAGGCGTCCGTACTAAAAAGAACAATTCATAAATTAAAATAAGCCGTGGCGGCTAAGAGATGACCAGTCCCTACTGACGGCGCCCGTTCACGAACATGACGTATGGATCAGCACCATTCAGCTCAACCACTTTGAAGGGAACCCAATGATCCAACACACACGCCACCATCAGCGAGACATTTGAGTGAGCATGACATACTCTCAGCTGCCAGGGCACATTCAAGTCAATGAAAGACGTACCCAGTAAATGGTAGCTTTATAGTTTAGGTACATAGTTCTCACACGTGTGCTATGCAATTATAAAATACTAAGAGATTGAATTTATACAATGCAAAGAAAGTTTTTTCAATCTTCAGCAGCTCCAACTATATTTTCGAATGCTAATTAATTAGTTTATGCGCCCTTGTGGAGCAGGACCAGCGTTCAGCCAAGCATTTTTGTCAGCGATGTAATCCCCCAACTTATAATATGCTTGGCTGCATAGTGTGCGTTTTATGCAAGATTTGAATTTCGTTTCATTGAGTTGGAGTATGTAGGGGGGTATTTTATTGTAACATTTTAAACAGTACCCCATGAAGGATGAGTCTACTTTAGCCAATCTGAAACCTGGTTGAACTAATTGGTCCCTATTTCTAGTCCCATAGGTGTGTCTTTCACCTCTTTTACTGAAAAGATTTAAATTTTTCCTTACGTACATGATGTTTTCATAGATGTATTGACAAGGTACTGTCATGATATTAATGTCTTTAAACAGTTCCCTTAGAGAATCGCGCCTGCGGAGGCCATATATTGCTCTGATCGCTCTTTTCTGCAGAATAAAAATAGACTCGATATCTGCAGCCCGTCCCCATAATAAAATACCGTAAGACATGATACTATGAAAGTAACTGAAATAGACTAGCCTCGCGGTATCTACATTAGTAAATTGACGGATTTTTCTTACAGCATATGCTGCTGAACTAAGCCGTCTTGCAAGAGATGTTAAATGAGGACCCCATTGCAGCCTTGAGTCGAGCTTGATCCCCAGGAAAACAGTTTTATCGACGAATTCTAGTATCTTTTTATTCAATACTATGTCACAATCACTACTTTTAACATTCGGTAAAGAAAATCTTATGCATTTAGTTTTTTTCCCATTTAATATTAAATTATTAGCAGTGAACCAATTATGCACCTGCAGTAGGGCGTTATTTACGTCGTCAAGATTTGGAGCACGTCTACTTATCTTTAAAATTAATGAAGTATCGTCAGCAAATAACACCATTTGTGGTTGTTTTTTTAATAAATGGGGTAAATCATTAATGTATACTAAAAAGAGGAAAGGACCTAATATCGAGCCTTGTGGAACAACCATTTCTACTTTTAGACCAAGTGAATTGACACCATTTATTTGCACTTTACACGTATATATAGCATTCCTCGATAAATGGACTATAATAATAATAATAAAGCCTCTTTATTCCTTAATTAATAAATAGTTACATAAACGCTAATATAGTAAATAAAGTGACATAAAAGCTTACTAAATAAAAGAGTTTTACTTAAATACTAGATAATATTGAGGAAATTAATTATTAAGGACCCCTCTTTGGGTAAAGGCCTCCTCCCTTCCTTGCCACTCTTTTCTGTCCTGTGCTGCTGTAGCCCAATTCTGACCTGCTACTTTTTCGATCTCATCGACCCATCTTTCTCGTGGCTGTCCTGGTTTCCGTTTACCTGTTGGGCTTGTAACATGGTGGTATGTTTGCTCCATTTTGAGTCCTCAGAGCGTGTTCTGTGTATGTGACCTGCCCATTTCCATAAATGGACTATCCAACACAAAAATAATTTTTCAAATCGGTCCAGTAGTTTCGCAGCCTATTCATTTCAAACAAACAAATAAATCTTTCCTCTTTATAATATTAGTGTAGATGAATAGATAGATTAATTAATAAATTGATCGAACATTATCGTTGTTTGTGCCTACAGTTTTTTTTGTTCAAGATAATAATAATCGTTTATTTATAAAAAGGGAATACATTTACAATGAATAGCTTAACAATTAAAATAGCGCACAGTTGCTAATTTGCCTGAACTAGGTTGAACCTGTGCTTCAGGCACAGTATAATTATATACAGTATTCCATCTTCATACAAACGGACGATGCGCGAGCTATGCCTACGCGCCTCGATCTCGGCATTCGCTCGGCAGGCAGACAGTCACGACTGTGCCGCAGTGACGAACGGTCGGTGTGTTGTTTTTTTAACAATAACCGCGCGATTTTATCACTTAAAATAAGTTCAAGTACATATTTAATATGACGAGTAGGATATATTGTGCTGTTTTTGGTTGCATGAATTCGTCAATAACGCATCCAGGGATAACTTTTTTTAGATTACCTGAAAACTCTGAAAGGTAAGACTATAAAATAATTTTACTTACTAGTAGGTAGGTAGGTACATAATATGTGTCTTTTTAATGGATAAGTACTTCCTTTTATCTCCCGAAAAAAAAAGATGTCTAGATTAATAAATAAAGTGAATAGAGTAAAGGAAAGTGATTGGCACGAGTGAAATAGGCAGTTATAGGCGGTTTATGAATCATGATACGGTAGGTACTTACGCTTGTGTTAAAACCTCGGGGCATGTGTGTTTTGTTTTGTTAGTTTATATAATTCAAAGTAAAGACGTGGTATTTTATTATTAATAATAGTTGTTTATTGTACTGTGTGTATGAATAATACTAGAAAAAAATAAATTTGACCGTCTGTCTGTCACTAGATAGTTGAAATTTTCTCAGATTAAGTATTTCTGCTGCTGCTATAACAACAATTATACCACTAAAAACCGTTTTTTTTTTCTCGGTAATAATAACGACAACAACAGCTAGACTCATGAGATATTCACAGAATATTTAGATATTTTTTAGATATTTGAGAGGGTTGTGATTTTAAAACATTCGTAGCCAGCTGTTCGGCTTGGCATTGGTGACCAAAGAATTTTTGTTTTGAGTTATTGCGAGTTGTAGGTACCTAATTTATAGAGACGTTAATAAGCTGAGATAAAAAGTTATTAAAATTACTCGTCAGCTGTTTCTTGCATTGTAGTTGAGTAGGTAGGTGTTGAAGTTTGTAAAGATTGGAGTTCTCCGCCTTGTCCATGTTTCCCAAAACAATTTTTCATTAAGCTTTATATTATTAGAATGCGGATTTTTATACTTTAAAATTTAATAATAAAGCGTTTCGTACGTCTCAGTCAAGGCGCAAATATTTTTCGGTCGCAAATTTATAAGACCGATTTGTTATTTAAACATAAACATGGTTTTTTAATTAAATCTACCAATCAAAAAACAACATGCATTTTTATTGAACACTTCCTATTCAATTCACAAAGTACTTATTTTATTTTTTTATATAAAATAAAGTATATTTACAATCATAAAACTAAATGGAAACACAAAGTAGGCAAATGTAATTCAAATGCTGGAGGCGGGCAGCCCTATCGCATGTTTACGTACCGCGCGGCTGTAGGCATTTATGTCCAAGATACGACCGAGTTACAATACTGTATATAATTATACTGTGCTTCAGGCTAGAAAGTGCATAAATACTTAATGTAATAAATTAACAATGAGTATAATGTAAAAAACTAAATTAAAACTTAGGCAAATAAAAGTAAAATAGCATGTTAGCAGTTCTACTTGCAGACATTAAGTAGGTCTTCTGTTTGTGCATAGTCGATGGTTAGTAAATAATTAAGTACAATTTTCTTACAGCTATAGTAGTTTAGTTTATAGATACTTAGTTTTCTATTTAATCTATTGTACCGGAATGGGCCTAAGAATGTTAAAAATCTTTCTACAAAGACATGTTTTGAGGTTGCATTAGACATGCATACTAGATCATTCCGTCTCTTGTTAGTATTGTCGGCATTGTAGGCAAGCATGGTGTGCTGTTTTAATACTAAGTGCATAATGAAAAGCTGGCGAACAGTTAGTACATTGCAGGATTTATATAGCAGATCTGTGGTTGATTTGTGGTTGTGGTGTGGTTTAACATGTTCTCAAGTATTTATTTATTTATTATTACCACTTACATTTGTTTAACAGGTAGGAACCCAATACAACAATGTAGTCACAGTTTCCACACTCGTGTAGCACCCAAAACCAATTTGATACCACGACCAACAAAAACGAAATGTTTTTAGGTTTATTTTGACTGACAGGATTCAAATTTATACCAGTCGATTTTCGTGTCGACACAATTCATACAGAGGACAATAAGTTAAGTGTCACCATCCGGAATTCCGCCAAAGAGCAAGTAAAGATATCCAAACGCAGAGAGACGCTGTTGAGTATCTGATCATCGAAGATCTTTTTCGCCCTTTTTTATCGACGAGTCGGGAGTATTTTATAGCAACAAAACTACACCACGTACTCAGAACGGAGACATTTATTAAATATATTCGAGGTCTCTTATACTTTGCTTGGTAACGAAACCATAGCGCGAATTTAAATCGACCAACGCCATCTATCGAGACATGAGGTAAACTTTTCTCACAACTCGGTTTAGGTTCAGTTACTTAATAAGACGTTAACAGTATCTTTATTGCCCGCCGCACCAGTGCAAACTTTAACAAGTTTGTACGGACCACCGGAACTTTCAACACTCTCTCTCTCGGCCCCTGTCGCAGCCTACTGTTCGGAACGAGCAATCCCAAAGATTCCAGTATTTGCGGATTATTCAACATACCACGGAAAACCATAAAAACATATTTAACCAGTGCAAAATTGCGCCTTACTTCCAACTTATAGTAACCAACCATCCCTATTACAAAGAGGGTTGGATACATAAGTGGATAGAATGGGTAGACGCCAAATTGTTTCATATAAAGGAACCGGGTAAATTTATTTTGCATTTTTTCTACCTTATGACAATATTTAGTTTCAAATGGATTCCAGATGATAGCACTCGTTTCCAAGTTACTTCTAACTAAAGCATTATAAAGCGACGAAGTAAGTGAAATCTTTGTAATTTCTTATTCAGAAATAAATTTCTTTAACCATAAAAGAAGGGATGGAAGTTTGCTACCTTTAAAATTGCTCTCTGAGCTCTTTCAAGAGAAAGCAAATTAGTTTTTGGTGCGCCACCCCATGAAGTGATACAGTATTGAATTATAGATTGACATAGGGCCAAATAAACTTATGTGATTAATGTTGAATCTGCTCAATGTTTTAAAAACATATGTCGCATCAATGGGTGGCCGAGATGCGATACATCGGGTCTTCTTCACGATTTGACATAGTTTTAAAGAGAGTGTCTCGTCCATTATTACCCCCAGGTATTTTATATAGCTTGTTTTGTGGATAAAAGGACAATTGCACATAGTGATTGTACGGTTTCCACATTGATGGGCATATAGATAAGGGTTAGTAATGTTAAGTAGAGGCTTGCGCATGGAGAAGTGAATATATTTTGTCTTGTCGGCATTTAACGTTAGTAGATTGCTATGAAGACAATTAGTCACAGTATTAAAACCTAGTTGAGCGATTTCGAACAGTTCGCTACTCGTTTTAGCGCTAAATATTAATGCTGTGTCGTCGGCGTATGATAATATTTTGCCGTCTTTAATATTTAGATTACACAAGTCGTTAATATAAATAAGAAAGAGGGTGGGGCCCAGAATACTCCCCTGAGGAACACCAAAACCAGTATTTTTCAGCTCATCGCTCATAATATTATCTATTCTAACACATTGGTACCGGTTGTCTAAATAGTCAGTAAAAAGTTTCAGCGGCGTTCCCCTTATTCCTAAGATCTCTAATTTGTCCAGAAGAACAGAAACAGACACCGAGTCGAAGGCCTTGGCTAAATCGAGAAAGACTCCCAGGGTCTGGTTTCCTTTGTCGAGTTCTTCTGAAATATAATCAGTCAGGCTATGCACCGCATCGGCTGTTGACAGTTTGGCTCGAAAACCAAACTGCGCAGGGGATAAAATGTTGTTTTTTTCTAGGTAATTAACTAGTCTACTGTTTATAATTTTCTCTAGTATATTTGAAATTGAGGGGAGTAAGGATATTGGCCTATAATTATTAACTACGTCTTTACTGCCAGATTTAAAGATAGGGATTACAACTGCCTTTTTTAGAAATCTAGGGAAAATTCCTTCGGAAAGACAGATTTAAAATATATGCGTTAAGGGAGCCCAGAAATTATTTGGGTTATTTTGTCTTCATCAGTATCCAACATAGCAAAAGATTTTGGGTTACAGCTATTGCATGATTTTTTGAAAGATGGTTGGTCGCAATATTTCGGAATCTGATCAGCAAGAGTTTTCCCAGCATTTACAAAAAAGTTATTTACATTGTTAGCTGATAAGAGTGGTGAAGGGTTAGCCAGCAATAAACTTGAATTTGATTCACGCTGTTTAGATATATTAGTGACGTTTTTAATATGTTTTCAAAGTTGCTTGGTATTTTTACCTGCTTTATTTTATTCAGTTTTATCGTAATTATTTTTTAAATTCTTTAGGAGATTGTTGCAGAAATTCCTGTATCTTTTATAAATGGTTTGAATTATTAAATTATCAGGGTATCTTTTAGTTTTTTGATGAAGTTTATCTCTGTGTTATAGTAGAGTATTCCATGGTTTAATATTATAAAATTTCTTATTTATTGTAGAGACCGTCGTGTTACGTAATATTGGTTGTTGAGCAATTTTTATTAAGTACGATAAAGCCAAACTAGCGTCAGCAGTATTGTAAACTAGGCTAAACTCAATGTTGCACAAATCATATTCGAGTTTGTTTATGTTTAATTTGCTAATAGTCTGAAGACGATTTATCTTAGTAATTGTTGAGTTGGTTACAAGCGTAATATATCTGGCTGGTTTTGATCATCATATGATCGAGGCAGGAACCGCTCTGATGAGTAAGCAATGTGTGAGCGGGAGAAAACCATGGTATAAGCAGATATTAAGGCAATCTTGGGTCCCTGCATCACAGTTTTCGGAGCCAATGTTTATATTTAAATCACCTGTTAGAATAACATTCTTAAAATGGCTTAGTGCTTGAAAAATCTGGTTTAAGGAATTGTTAAGAGGATCTAAGTTTCTAGAGGAAGGGGATCTATACATAGCGATTATTACTGTGGTTGTACCAATTTTGATGACTAAACAGTTACTCATACAGTCTTGTAGAGTATGTTCCTCGACTGTGACCTTTAATGATTCCTTAGACAGGACTACCACACTATCATTTTGATTGTGGTTAAATGTGGTATGTAATAAGTTGTACCCTGGTATTACTGGGAGATTATCGTGACGATTTGATAGCCAGCACTCGGTAAGTACCATTATATCACAATCAAAGTTAAGTCTATGAAGAAAGATATTAAATCTATCTAAGTATGTTCATATAAATACTACGAATGTTGTCGTGGGTCAGTACGGTTAGCGAATTTTGAAAGTCGGAGAGATATTGTCTGCAGTCCTCAACGTCACATGTCTTTGAAATAGTTAAAAATGCGTTATCTATATCGGTAATTATGTTAACATCCATATTAAACTAAAAAAAAACACAATAATAAATTAAGTCTAAAATATAAACTAGTGTGTGGCGCTCTTAGGCGCCTTCATAAGATGTGCATGCATTTGGATTGAGTGATCTTTTTTTTATTTCGTGAAAAAATCTGATTGTACATTTAATCAAAAATAGTCAAAACTCATAGCCCAAAGTAAAAAAATTGTCAGTCTCAAGGGTCTTCAGTTATTGCACAAAGTGTGGATCACTCAAATCAGACATTTTGCAAAAACGGCTGTGAGCTAAATCTCAATAAAAACTTACTCTACTGACTAAATTTATATCTCATAAATGTGTTAACAAATTGTCACAATATTATTGAAACCATCAGATCAAGGCATTTAAAGCTACTTTCACTACTTCTACTTCTTTATTTTACTTGCTACTTTTCTTAAATACGGGATTTCAGAGATACAGTAGGTCTGAATTATTTATGTGCTCAAAAATGTACCCATTAGGCTTGACTAAACTACGAGCTTTTCTAAAAACCTGAAACAGCAGTTTTCGTTTTCTCTAAAATGAATCTCGCTGTTCCTTTGACTTGCACCACAGTGTCGGTGTTCACCTCAAGTCCCACCTCGAACATTTACCTTGTGCACTGAAGTAGCCGCCTGGCCGGCCGGCAACTGGATCAGCCACTTACTTACTGCACGACATGCCAAACATCTCGACCTCGGTGTCATACCTAGGTACATAATAACATCTGAGTGCCTTCATTATCTTTACAAAGTTGACACAGTTTTGAAGTGGGGTTAAAAATAAAGGCTGAGGATACTCTTCTGTATGAGCAAGAAATTTCATCGTCTTTACTATCGAAGAGCAATGGTGGTGTGGGAGATCAGCCCCACCACCGCAACCACCTTCAATGATTTCTTATCTACTTATTCCATCGATACTATATGTGCGCTTATCCACTCAGCTTGCATCGAGAACCAATATCGACATGAAGCGAGTAAATCATTAGGTAGGAGGCGGTGGTTTGGCAACCGAGCCCGGCAGCCGAGCGGCGGCGGCGGCGGCGGCGAGCGGTGTGTGCCGGGCCGCGGGCCGGAGCCGGCCCGTCTGGCGCTCTGCGCGCGACGCATGCGCGGCGCGGCCCGGCGCCGCCGCCCGGCCGCACTCGGCGCCGGACGCCGCCGCCGCCGCCCGTCCGCCCGCCACACACTCGCACAGCGATGTGTTCGGTACGATTGAGTACTGCCCCGCTCACGTGATGCTCCCAATATTATGATGCAAGTGCTCGTGAGAATGTGTGTCAAGTAACAAGACGTGCGTGTGACTGTTGCGGATTGTTAGTGCGTAAGTCACGACAAGTTAACTCACATCTCTACTTGCTCCTATTTCGTCGCACCTACTCATACTTTAGAAACCGCTACAAAAGTATTCATTAGCTTTTTTATTATTTCTGCATTGATTTTAAGAAGCATTCTGTGAAGTGACCCTTTTCTAGCTTGATTGGAAAGAAGAGGCTATAATAAAATGAACTAGTATTAGTAAGTTAACACAAACACTGTTCGGTGAGGACAATTCTGAATGAACTAATTGAGGGCTTGCATATATTGTATTACACGTTGTAGGCACATAGAAATATACATAAGTATTTATATCCACAAACATTTACTCAATTAAACATTGAATGAAATATAGTGAGTCAACCTTAAAAGATAGATATATGCTGTCGCAGACTTTTTTTTAGAACTTTTAAGGAGGACCAATTCCATCATGCATTATTTTTGCGTAACTTTAACCGTTTACGCAGCGCACGCAACGGAAGCTCTCAAAAGGAATAATTTCTCCGTGAGCCTAAATAAATGACTGCATGATCAACATCCTAATCAGGATAATGATATAAGCTTATCAAAATATTGTATTGTCGTCGGTCGTTGATAAGTCTACGACGTTTAAAGTAAATCTGATCGCTTAAAATTGGGCAAAATCGAGCCCAAACGAGTCAGTTACATACATACAAATAAGCAAACAAACATACAGAACATACAGATGAAACTAATAAAAGCGTGTTAAAAATAGAAATACGAGTAAAAAACTTTGAATTAGATACAAAATATTATGTATATATATTATTAATAATGATTGTCATGATCCACGATGACTCGTCAAAGCGCAAATATTTATTCCGCGCTGTCACAGTTACAGTACTCAAGTCCAATAACAATATGTACTCAAATAATAGTAACAAAATAATGTTGGTGTTCTGTGTCACGGTTGCTGTCGCAGTAGGTAGAACATCGAATACAGCGGCCCATGGCGCCTTTTACTCGCAGAACTATGCTCGAACTTGCTCTGAGGTGATACCTACCTAAGATCTTTGTGCAAAAAACTGCATCAAAATCGGCCCAGCCGTTGTAATTAAATGACCCATAACCGTAAAACATAACTAAGAACAAACAAATTCCGTCGTGTCTCATGCGTAAAAAGATTTGCCCAACTGTTTGTAGCTTTACCACTGCAAGGCTACGGTCGTAGCACTCGTAGCAGTTCGTAGCATTGCTACGAAATCTCACTACTTCTGCAGACTAACCGCCCTCCGCGCCGCACGCCACACTATGGGGCCAAAATCGACGCTAGTGGACATTTGGTTTTTCATAAATCAACTTAAGTTTAGTTAATTTTCATGTTACATGATATTTTTCCACCTTGTATAATATCACTACATAGTATAAAACAAAGTCGCTTTCTCTGTCCCTATATCCCTATGTATGCTTAAATCTTTAAAACTAAGCAACGGATTTTGATGCGGTTTTTTTAATAGATAAAGTGATTCAAGAGGAAGGTTTATATGTATAATACATGTATACGTAATATAGTAGAGAAACTGATAATTTTAGAGGTTTCTAATGTGGTGTCGTAAATAAACCCTTTTTTTGCGCTTACATTGCAAACGCTGGCTGAACCCTATGAGATACATCAAAATAATGTACTACACTATTGTACTCCTTAAAAAGGTGTACAAAAAAGCCTGCAATGGTATGTGTCTATCTCTTAGGGATAACCCACAATAACTATTTTTTTTTTCCTTTACTTTTTACGAGAAATGATGGCTTATTTCCGAAGCGATTTTAAGCAATACATCATTAATCCTTACAGAATTAAGTACCCTAAATACATTGTGCATTTAATATAGATCAATATGGCCCTATACAGCATGTTATTTAAATTAATATTTTCGAAGATATTACAGATTTAAAATGCAGGGACATAGCGGTTGCTGCGGTATCGGCGGCAGGGGCTGGCATCAAGTTAAAAAAAAAACATTAAATTAAAATTATTAATTACTAGCTGCGCCCCGCGGTTTCACCCGCGTAAGTTTTGATCCCGTGGGAATATCGGGATAAAAAGTATCCTATGTGTTATTCTAATGTATAAACTATATTACTGTAAAGTTTCATCAAAATCCGTTCAGCAGTTTTTGCGTGAAAGAGTAACAAACATCCATCCTCACAAACTTTCGCATTTATAATATTAGTAGGATTTAATTAAATTTATTAAATTGCATTGCACCCGTACGAAGCCGGGGCGGGTCGCTAGTTCATTTATATAACAGTTACAATTCGGTATTCCCGATAGGAACTAAGTTTTTTAAAGTGAAACTTTTATTACATCGTCTCAAAGTTTTTCGTCTGTGTGTTGCATGTCGCGTGACGGTCACGACGATAAAGACTCACTTTTACCGTGCTTTCATAAAACCACACAATCCTTTTTTTATCAGTTTCAGTGTATAGAAACGGGCCTTTCGGGTAATATTTCTAATAAGTATTTAGAACTGTAGGGCCGAAACCTGCAGGGTTTTTTACTGGGCCTACCATCAACACATAGGTATCAATATTATGTCGCCGCGTACTACCCCGTTCAGGAGATATGGAACTTTGACAAACCCAATAAAAGTCTTCCAAATAAACATAATTGGCTTTATGATATGAGTTTGTTTACATTAAATATTATACCTTTCAGGGTATTCATGGCCATTTCTTGTCCAGGGAGCATTTTAAAACCCTAGCAGTGTTTTGTCTATACAAAGGACGTAAATAATAATGGAGCCATGCGGCAACGTCACACGGACGGGCAAGGGGTTTTACTTTCGTTGTAACTTCACTTTATCCTCCTATTTTTTATATTTTTTTATTAGGATCTCTAACAGGTAATACACCTTACAAGCTATATTATAATGGAACAAAAATCTATGTGCTCCTTCAATTAGAGGAGACCACATCATGCAATAAAAACAAGCAAACAGTATGGGATACCTACCTTAGATAATTTAAATAGAAGTGGCACTTAAAGTTAAAGTTATACTTGTATATTATACTGAAATTAATTACCCATCGAGAGAGAGACAAATTTACTATGGTGTGCCTCAGGGGAGCGTGCTTGGCCCTCTATTATTTTTATGCTATATAAATGACCTTCCGAAAACTATACCACATCCTATGACCCTATTTGCTGATGACTGTACTGTAGTATTTTCTGGTAAAAATAGTGACTCATATGAAAATGACATAAACAATAGCTTAAGTCTAATAATTCAATGGCTAAATAATAACGACTTACAGATTAATTTTAATAAAACTCAAATAATGACATCCAAACAAAGAACTAATCCTAAAATTCTTGACATTAATTATGACCAAAATAGGATTATTAAAACGGAACGAACCAAATTTCTAGGTATTTGGCTAGACGAAAATGACATGGAAAACACACATGGAGACTATGATAAAAAAAATTCATCAATTTTGCTATGCTTTACACAATTTGAAGAAGGTTGCAAATCGTAATACTGTCCTTACTGCATATCATGCATATTCTCCACAACTCTTCGTTACGGCATAATATTTTGGGGCAACTCTACCGACTGAGAAATGGCATTTAAGGCCCAAAAACAATGTCTTCGAGCCATATGTCTGTTAAAAACCACCGAAAGTTGCAAGCCATTTTTCGTTAATTTAAAAATACTTACGCTTCCATCCCTCTATATTTATGAAATTTCAATATTTGTTAAGGAGAATCTGTCTAAATTTGAAAAACTTAATACTAGACGTCACCAAAGCACACTAAAATCAAAGAAACACATTACTGCACTTTTCTCAAAGAGTTGTCTCGGCATGGGTCCAAAGATTTACAATAAACTACCAAAAACTTTAAAAAGCATGACCAACATAAACCATTTTAAATCGCAACTTAAGAAATTCTTGATTGAAAAGGCTTACTACTCTATCAATGAGTTTTTAGATGATAGAAGCATAAAATAAAAAATGTCCGATGCACTTGTTATTCTATCTTGTTGACTTATTTGAAACAGCTTTATTTAGTTTGTAGTTTTTTTTTTTCGCCTAATTTGTACGCCTTGCAAGGCAAAACATAGTGACACAATACAAATTTTATACCATGTACCATATTACCTATGTTCAACAAATAAAATACTTTGACTTTGACTTATTAATTTTGAATTTAATTTGAATAAAGATTAAAAAGCAAAGAAAACATGGTAGGCAAAATTATACTTATAGACAAATAAAAATAGAAAACAATACATTACTAGGCAGCCAGTTCAACACTTACATATCATTTAACTGTGTTTCACGGAGTAGTGACTTGTATGTATGTACCAGATTATTAGAACAGGCGTCTCAGTGGCGATATAGCAATCACAGGCTGTTGGCCGCGGGAGAGGCCATAGGAGACTTGCATTACCTCTATTATTATTTCTGTTATTATTCAACTGATGTTGACATTAATAAAGTGTTACAGTTCACGAACTCTCAAGTCAGAGTCCGCAGAACAAAACCCATTTAACATTTGCATGATGACCCGTGAAACGACCACTCTCTACATATTAAATGCCACCTTTCTTTTTTCAAAGACCTAAAGTCTAGAAAGAATCTTGCCGAGCTTTTCCTATGGTTCTTTTTGCTGATGACAGTACGGTAATAGTTAGACAAAATAAAAATAGAAACTATGAATGCGACATCAAAGACTCAGTACAACAATCAATTAATTGGCTTGATCAAAATAATTTAAAATTAAATCTAAGTAAAACTAAAATTATACAGTTTAGACAAAGAGTAACTACTCCTGACATAAATATATTTTTTGACGAAAATAGAATCGAAGAAGTAGAGCATATAAAATTTTTAGGCTTGACCATTGACTCTAAATTGACTTGGAAAGAACACGCGTCAATACTTATAACAAAATTAAGTCGCTTTGCTTTTGCTCTATACAAGCTTAAGAAAATAGTGAATCAGGCAGCTGTTATAACTGCATATTATGGGTATGTTGATTCCACATTACGCTATGGAGTAATTTTTTGGGCAAATTCCTGCGAGAAAAATAACATTTTTAAAGCACAGAAGAGATGCATTAGGTCGATATGTAATTTAAAATTAACGGACAGTTGTAAACCCCATTTTAAATCTCTAAAAATATTAACTTTACCTTGCATTTACATATACGAAACCGCATTGTTCGTCAAGAAAAATAGCAAATTATTTAAAAAAGCTTCAGAAGGCCGTTATAGATCGACAAGACCCGAATATCGACACGAAGTATGTCTAAGAGCCTCAAAGACAGCCCTTATGCACAAAAGCATTCTCTGCATGGCTCCAAAAATATTTAATAAAATACCAAATATTATCAAAGATTTGAACTTGAACCAATTTAAACGGAAACTGAATGATTTTTTGATTGATAAATGCTACTATACCATTGACGAATTCCTGCTTGACAAAATGTTATAAAGTGACCATTATATATCTATGCTTGAAAACTTGAATAATTGATTGTATTTTTAACGTTTGTAATAATAATTGATTGTATTTTAATTTGTATTGTAATTTAAATCTTGACATTTTTATTTTTTGTATGTTACTAGTATAATCTAAATCTTGACATTTTTATTTTTGTATGACATTTCTGTAATCTAAATTTTGACATTTTTATTTTGTATGACATTTATGTAATCTAAATCTTGACATTTTTATTTTTGTACTTATATAAATTTAAAATTTTTATATTGTTAAATAGTGTATGCCCAACAGGCAGCTTTTTGAGTTACCATAAATTAACTGTAAGACCTGCTGTATCACCAAAAAGCACACTAATAAATACTTTGACTTTGACTTTGACTTTGACTTTGAGCAATATTTTCTCCTCAGAGCTAAGTTTTAACCACTTTGAGTGATATTAAGAATTAGACGGATGTTATTTTTATCGATAGTAGACCATAAGTTAAGGATTTTATTTAAAAAAACACGCGACACAGAAAGAGAAAAATAAAAAGCCTGAAATCAAGTGAAAATTTCCCAAAAAATATTAGAAACCGTCTACCTCCTAAAAATATAAATAATCGTTGGGTATGCACGGGGTCACGGGGTCACGGGGTAACGGGGTGTTTCGGCAAGCCCGTGGAGTGAGGCTTCAACATTTCTCTTCAGACCTCGTTTCATGGGCCACACGTGAAACGAGTATATCTATATATAAATAGTATAAAAACTTTTTTACAAAAAAAAACAACCGACTTCCAAATAAACACAACAAAGTGATAAATAACTTTAATTTCGGAAGTCGGTGTCACGGTATAATTATATACAGTATTCCATCTTCATACAAACGGACGATACGCAAGCTATGCCTACGCGCCTCGATCTCGGCATTCGCTCGGCAGGCAGACAGTCACGACTGTGCCGCAGTGACGAACGGTCGGTGTGTTGTTTTTTTAACAATAACCGCGCGATTTTATCACTTAAAATAAGTTCAAGTACATATTTAATATGACGAGTAGGATATATTGTGCTGTTTTTGGTTGCATGAATTCGTCAATAACGCTTCCAGGGATAACTTTTTTTAGATTACCTGGAAACTCTGAAAGGTAAGACTATAAAATAATTTTACTTACTAGTAGGTAGGTACATAATGTGTCTTTTTAATGGATAAGTATTTCCTTTTATCTCCCGAAAAAAACAATCTGGATTAATAAAGTGAATAGAGTAAAGGAAAGTGATTGACAAGAGTGAAATAGGTAGTTATAGGCGGTTCATGAATCATGATACTTACGCTTGTGTTAAAAACCTGTGTGGGCATGTGTGTTTTGTTTTGTTAGTTTGTATAATTCAAAGTAAAGACGTGGTATTTTATTATTAATAATAGTTGTTTATTGTACTGTGTGTATGAATAATACTAGAAAAAAATAAATTTGACCGTCTGTCTGTCACTAGATAGTTGAAATTTTCTCAGATTAAGTATTTCTGCTGCCGCTATAACAACAATTATACCACTAAAAACCGATTTTTTTCTTCTCGGTATCAATAACGACAACAACAGCTAGACTCATGAGATCTTCACAGAATATTTAGATATTTTTTAGATATTTGAGAGGGTTGTGATTTTAAAACATTCGTAGCCAGCTGTTCGGCTTGGCATTGGTGACCAAAGAATTTTTGTTTTGAGTTATTGCGAGTTGTAGGTACCTAATTTATAGAGACGTTAATAAGCTGAGATAAAAAGTTATTAAAATTACTCGTCAGCTGTTTCTTGCATTGTAGTTGAGTAGGTAGGTGTTGAAGTTAGTAAAGATTGGAGTTCTCCACCTTGTCCATGTTTCCCAAAACAATTTTTCAGTAAGCTTTATATTAGAATGCGGATTTTTTATACTTTAAAATTTAATAATAACACTAGTGCATTGAAGAATTGAAGACACCGACTAGTAGAATCATCAATTCGCATAGAAATGCCGGAGATGCATTACATTTAGTTATGCATATAACTTCGTACATAAGAATAATTACCTAATATATTATATACTAAAACCTTCCTCAAAGTTTTTAGTAGATCACATAAATGAAAGGATTATCAAAATTAGTTCATCAGTTTTTGAAAAAATCGCAGACATACTCGTACTAACATACATACATACAGGTCGGATAGAGAACCTCCTTTTTTGAAGTCGGTTAAAAATAAAATCGCTTTTCGTATCTGTGTGACCGCTTAGTTCTTCTAAACTACACAGTTTTCACATAATTTAGAAAAAAAAATTGCCTATAAAACATTCATTGAACACACATTACATTCATTCATTCGCTGCAACGAATGAGTCAACCCTTCGGGAGTCACAGGCGTGATGGTATGTTGTTCATTAAACTTATATGGAAATATCCATGTTTTGTCAAGTTGTATGAACCACGGGAAGCGAAGGCAGGGCGCTAGTTCACTCAGTTCTAACAATATATCCTCCCTAATCGCAAACCTTAACTGGTGGGGTACAAACTTTTTACTTCTTAACTATTTTTGTAAATCTTCCTAATCAAAATAAAAGAGTTAAAGTAAGTTTTTATAATAATTTAGCCAAGCAAAACGCAAGGGCACTACCTACCTTTTCTCGAAGCACTTCGTCGTATTTTTGAACCTTCTTGACTTGGGTTTGGATTATACTAGATAAACAAAATTTTCGGGATATGACGTCAGTGGTTGACTTATTAAACCTAAAAGTTTCAATTGCATAGTTCTTATACTTTAGATTTTATTGATATCTAAAATATCCCAATTTCGTCTCTGATTCACTGACTCACTGATGATCACCCATATTCTTCAGGTTCTTCCTGAAGTCCTACAAAGCTGAAGTATGTAAGCTAGTAATAGTACACAAACAACAAAAAAATCTTAAAACTTGAAACTTTTACCCCCCCCAACCCCTTAAACTAGTGGGTGAAAGTTTGTATGAGACTTCCGTAAATTTTGATGCTAGAGGTCTGAAAATTTATATAGGGGGTCCTTGTTATAAATAATAAGATATGTATTTCAGGATTTTTAGTAAATCATCCCCTACCCTTTAAATTAAGGAATGACTTGTTTCGGTTTTCCCATACAAACTTAATTTCATGCTTGAGATCTGAAAATTACACAAGTACATTCTTTTTACAAATTAAAACATAATTAAAAAAAACATCCGTCAAACCCTTGCATTACGGGATAAAAGTGTATCATAAGCAACTTACAAAAAGAAATGAAATCCCACAAAAATGTTGCCAAGACGAGACCATGTAGCTCGCACTGTCAAAAAGTAATCAGATCTCATGTAGAGCCAAGCTTCTAACTCTACACGCCCTAACTCTGGTTGCATATTAGAAAATCAAAACTTTCTCGAGCAAATTTCAAAAGAACAATAAACGAAATAACAAAATTGAAATGACCAAATGTTTTATTTAGAAAAAATTTAAAATCCCAATGTATGTGATCAATTGAACGACTGATCAAAAGTTGCTAGATGTAATTTTAAAATATCAAATCATTACTAATCAAATTACATAATCACAAATGACGACTGAATAAATTTGCTAGATGTAAATATAAGTACCTACCAAATCATAACTGATCAAATTTTATAATCACAAATGATTTCTTATTAAGAATTATTAATTTAAATGTAGGTATACTTATATTTGTAACCTGCGGTGCTATCTTTAAGGCCGATCTTGGGACTTGTAGCACCCCGACTTGGATTAGGTTAGGTTCCTTTAAATCCTGTACACAGAAATAGCTATTGCTAGTAAACCAACTTAGATCTTAGATCCATTTTGACCTTTAAACGATTTGGTCAATAGTGTAATAAATAATTTAAACATTGATATTCCAGACTTTGGTCAGTTGAACTTTTGATCAAATGGCCATCGTTATTTTAAACTTTGTTGATTAGTACGTTGTTCTTTTGAAATTTGCTCAGGAAAGTTTTGATTTTCTAATATGCAACCCTAACTCTACAAGGCCTAACTTCGCAAACTACACCTTAGTCAAAATATATGGCTTGGCCATTTCGCTACATTCACATGAGCGTAAGGTGAAAAACTCTCATACTGTTACACAATGGTTCTTGTAGTAACGAAACGGAAACTTCATAATTTACTTAAATAAGTATTATTTAAGTAAATTATGAAATAAGTATTATTTAAGTAAATTATGAAGTTTGGCATTTTTTGTTTTTCTAAACTACCCCCTAAAGGGGGATTTGAGGTTGTCAAAATTTGTATGGAAGAATTTTAACGCGCGGTCCGATTAACTCGAAACTCAGTATTTATAAATAAAGAATAACGTGTTAAGAGTAACGTGGGGATTTTTCGAAAATCTACTCCTAACGGGTGAAAAGGGGTAATTAATTTTACAGGGGAGGATTTTACTGCGTGACTTGATTGACTCGAAAATTGGTATAACTATTCTTTGAGTCAAGTAATGAACATATCCTAAACGATTTTTCGAAATTTCACCCTTGTGAGGGTTAAAAGCGGGGATACAGTTTATAAGATAAATATGAAAAATCTTATTAATTTGGTTAATAAACTTGAAACTAGAGGGAGATTGGCGGTGTCAAATTTTGTATGGAAGAATTTTAACGCGCGATCAAATTAACTCGAAACTCAGTATTTAAGACCAAAATAAATAATAAACTGTATCAGGGATTTTAGAAAATCTACCCCTAACGGGAAAAAGAAGGATAATTAATTTCACAGGAGAGTATTTTATTACGTGGCTTGATTTAAAAATTGGTATAAATAATCTTTGAGTCAAGAAGAAACATCCCAGACGATTTTTCAAAACTCCACCCCTATGAGTATATAAAGAGGGGATATGAAAAATCGTAATAATTTGGTAAATAAACTGGAAACTTGACAATATTCGGCTCAGTAAATACTATAGAATGTCACTTTTAGTTTTAAAAAAACCTCTCATAGAGGATTTAGGGGGTGACAAAGTTAATAGGTTAGAAAAATATAACTATAACCCGCTGTCGAATTAACTCGAAACTCGGTACTACTAAAATAAAAAGTATGTGTTTTAGGGTTTTTCAAAAATCGACTATAGTTTAAGGCGTGGATTTTACTAATTGCTTCCATTAACTCGAAAATGGTTATGGGTCGATTTATCAACATTCCACCCCTGTGGGGGTGAAAAGCGGGGTTTTTTTTTCTTCATTGTTCCTCTCAACTTAGCACCTGCCATCTAATCTGTTCACCACCCTTAGTCGACTGGTAGAGAATGCCTAAGGCATTAAGTCCGCCTTTGTACCTTTTTGTGCGAAAAGTTTAAATAAATACAGTTTATTTGAACAATCTGATTCCTTTGATCTATAAACTTAAAAATTGGCCCGAACACTTGTTTATCTAAATGAATGATAAAGATGTTAAACATGCATTTTGAAGGAAAGTACGAAATACACGCTGACGAAGTCGCGGACAAAGTGCTAGTTTATTATACATGATATTATGAGATAGCAAACATAAGGTTATCGATCCACGTTATAAATGTAACAGGTACGCGGCGCGGTGTCCTTTGATCCGGTGCAGCCAGCCGAGCGAGGCGGCCGCATGGCGCACGGCCCGTGAGGGGCCATGCGCGCTCTGTGGCCGCTGCTGGCCGCCCTCGCCGCCGCCAGCGCCGCGCCGCGCCCGCTCGCGCTCGTGCTGCGGGCCGCCTGCGACGCGCCGCTGCGAGCTGCCTTCCAAGAGGCGCGCTTGCTCAGCTATGAGCCGGCGCGCTTTCTCTTCGACCGCTACCGCGTGCGGCTTCTGAGCTACGAAGGTGAGGAGGTGCGACGATCTGACATCACCATAGTCCCAGCTTCTTATCCCTTAACGTAGATTCATAGTATTGCTCGCGACCAGATACCTGCGGACCCGAATGGAGGAAGTCGGTGACGCAGCGTGCCCTCGCGGCGTTGAGCGAAGGCGGCTCGGTGCTGAGCGCGGGCTGCGCCGGCGCGGACGTGTGCGGCGCGCTGTCGGCGGCGGCGCGCGTGCTGCGGCGGCCGCGGCCGGCGGCGTGCGCGGCGGGCGAGGCGCGCGGCGCGGCCGTGGCGCGGCTGGGCGCGCGCCTGCGCTGGCGCCGCGCCCTGCTGCCGCCGGCCGCGCTGCCCTCCGAATGCGGCGCCGCGCTGCAGGCGGCGGCGCACGCGCTCGCGGCTGCCGGCGTGGCCGTGCGCCGCGCACCTCTCTCGCCTGACGAATTCGCGCGCCAACCTGATGGTTAGTCAAATTCTGGAAATTGAGACCGGTGTTAGGTAGACAATCCTCAACCCGATATTTAATTTCAGTTGTGATCCTGTGTGCCTCTCGTGGAGCCGGCGCCGCGGTATCCGCGGGCGTGGCGCGCGGGGCGGGGGGCGCGGGGCCGCCGGCGTTGCTGCTGCACGTGGAGGAGTGCCTCCCTCCGCCCCGTTACGCGCTCGCCTCTTTACGGTCTCTGCCGAATAAAACTAACGACGCTTTCCGATTAAGCAATATCGATTTAGTTGTAAACAAATCGCTAAACGCAGAAAATAAAATACAAAAATCCGATAAGCCGGCTGGTGGTAGAAGTCGAAATCTGTCTGATAAATATGAGGTGCATCGTAAAAAAAATATTGCAAAAACAGACTCCGTCCAGTTAAAATCAAAGCGTGGTATTCACAAGAAATACCAGGATCAGGCTTTGGGGTACAAATTATATGAAACTAAAGCTACGAAATCGACGAATCCTGATTACGAGACCGTGAGGCAGCCCGGAAGCGAGTCAGCTCGCGTGGTTCGCTCTGATTTCAGAACGAACCAAATCGACTCATTTTTACCTCAAATTGAAATTGCATTTTTTCGGCGCCTGCTGCTTCTTACTGATGCGCAGCTCTTGGAGCACTCCTACACAAATGATATAGCTATATATGACCAAATAATCGAAGCAGTCGAGATGGAGTCAGAATCTGAACGCACCCGAATGGAATTAATCGAAGTCGATTTTCATTTATATGAACGGTCAAACAGGACCTCATTTACTTGGAGCCATGCAGCTGTGCTCGCGACGACTTGCTCTAGATCTCTCGACCTGGCAGACGAGCGAGAGAGCACCGTGCGGCTGAGGAACGTGACGGTGGCGTTGGACAGCTGGAGCGCAGGCGCCGCGCGCGTGCCCGTGCCGCGCGAGGCGGGCGGCGCGGCCGCGCTGTGGGCCGTGCTGGCGTGCGCCGCGCTGGCGCTGGCCACCAGCACGGCGCTGCTGCTGCGCTGGGCCGCCACGCGCCGCCGGCGCCGCCGCCGCCGCCGCGACGCCGTGCTGGCGCCGCTCGATTTCACCTTCCCGGTGGACGAGCGGCGCCGCGTGGGCGAGGGCATGGAGACCATGCTTTCGTGCTGGCTGCAGCAGCTGCACGAGTTCGGCGGGCCCGAGCTCGAGCGCCCCGACCTGCTCAAACAGCCGCCGTGTGTCCCGCCCCGTGCCCCCTCCGCGCCCTCCTCCACGTGCAGCGTCAACCGTGTGGCCGTCGACCGCCGCATACGATACAAGGTATTTTAGGTACAGCCCCCATACCGAATGGCCTTGATATTTTCATTTAGTGATATTGATATCGCCCGTAACGCCACGTATATCTTAGGGAGACGTGGTGCACGTCAAGTACTTGCCCGCGACCGCGGGGCTCGAGCTGAAGCGCAAGGCCACCGACGTATTACTGGTTATGCAGAATCTGCGCCACGAAAACTTGAATCCTTTTATTGGTAACTATACTTAATATAATCTACGTAATTCACTTAGTAAAAATGAAGGAGATACAATAATGTTTTTTATTGGAATGTGCCTAACACTGAGGGTGTGCGCTGGGCAGGATGCCTGTGCGAGCTGCGGCCTGCGCTGGTGTTCGACCATTGCTGGCGCGGCTCGCTGGAAGACGTGCTGATGGCCGACGACATCAAGCTGGACTGGACGTTCCGCCTGTCGCTGCTCACGGACCTGGTGAAGGGGATGCGCTACCTGCACGCGTCGCCGCTGCGCGTGCACGGGCGCCTGTCGTCGCGCAACTGCGTGGTGGACTCGCGCTGGGTGCTGCGCGTGACGGACTACGGCCTGCCCGCGCTGATTCGCGCGCAGGGCCTGCCGCAGCCGATCCGGACACCCAGAGGTGCCTGCTCTCAAACAGACCGTCTATGCACCCTTACGAAGACCGAGTACGGGGTACAGTGCGGTGCAATCGGTGTGATTTGTGTGCTGCGATATAATCGTTCAGGTTTTCCTAAATTTGTAGGTTTCCCGGGAAACTTTCCAAGTTTTGTTTCAGTAAAACCCTGATTCGGACTAATATTTTAAAACAAAAATTTCCAAATCGGTCCAGCGGTTCTCGAGCAATGCGCTTACTAACGAACAGCATTTCATTTTTAAACGGTTTTATTTAACTTGCCCTGTGTTTTATTATTTATATAGAAGACTATGATTTCGCTCCCGGCTTCGTAAAAACACATAATAAAAAAAAAATATGATAAGTATGGGATAGATAAAAAAAACCGGTCAAGTGCGAGTCAATCAACAGTATGGTTTCACCAAAGGACGTTGTACGACTGATGCCGATGTCACCTTATTAAAAGACGTCCCAAGACGCCATAGGAATTTTTTGTGACCTCTCCAAGGCTTTTGATTGCGTCGACCACGAAACCTTACTCTTAAAACTTGAGCATTACAGACTTGGAAAACTTGCACTAAAGGAGAAGTTGCAACTTCCATAGAAAATTACCCCACTACAGACAACTGAGAAAAATATCTCAAAAAATAGACAAAAATAGGTATTAATAAATTGTATACCTTCGATTGTCATCCTTACTGGCTATCATACTTAAAAAATGCTCCAAATATTCTTTCAGGCGCAGTATTACTTAACTTAAAAATATTTTACTTTCAATCATGCAATACATAGTACTCTAACAACCATAAAAAAGTGGAATAAAGATGACATAAAGATTAAACAAATCAACACCTGTGACATTCTAAATTCATTTGCTTCCTTGTCCAAAGAAAAAATTAAATAAATAAAACTTATTTATTCCTGTTTTAGATCTGGCAAAATATTATCTAAAAAATGCGCTGGGTGGCTAGAAACATCTTCATATCTCACCCAATTAAGATAATACAAAATAGTCACTACATGGGCGCAGACTCCCAGTGTCCTGCGCATGGTACGCATGGCTACACATCAAGCTATACAAAAACAGTATAAGCTGACTTCTGATTGTACGAAAAACCTATACAGTGCGAGGTCATCTAAGACTGGAAATGTATAGCTTGACGTGTAGCCGTGTGTACAACAATATTCTTTTATCGCATGAAAATGAGCTAATACAGTGTTTAATTGCTTTTTAATTCTATTCTAAAACTAAAATCAGAAGTTAGTATTTTACAGGTATTCTGCCCCTGAATTAATATTTAGAGCAATTTTTTAATGTGCTAGCCACTGTAAGGATGAGCACTGAAACTTTTTCATTTTTTTATACTTATTTTTAGCGATTTTTTGAGATATTTATCTTTGCAGTCGGAAGTGGGGCATTTTTGCTACTTCTTCTTTAGTAACATCTTATTTAAATGATAGACAATATCAAGTTCAAATAAATGGTAAAAAATCGAAATAATAGGTGTACCACAAGGCTCGATATTAGGTCCTTTCCTCTTTTTAGTATATATTAATGATCTACCCCATTTGTTAAAAACCCTACCACAAATGGTGTTATTTTCTGAGAACACTTCCTTGATTTTTTAAATTAATTGATGTGCATCAAATCTTGACGACGTAAATAACGCTCTACTGCAGATCCGAAATTGGTTCACTGCTAATAATTTAGCATTAAATGGGAAAAAACTAGGTGCTTATGAGTTTCTTTACAGTAGTAATTGTGAGATAGTATTGAATCAAGAGAAACTAGAACTCACCGATAAAATTGTTTTCCTGAGGATCACGCTCGAGTCAAGGCTTCAATGGGGTCCTCAATTAACATCCCTTGCAGGGCGGCTAAGTTCAGCAGCATAAGCTGTGAGAAAAATCTGTAAATTTACTGATGTTTTTTTATGTGACTTTCATAGTGTTATTTATTTATTTAATATATTTCAGGCATCAAGGCCCATATTATAGCGCATCTACGTACTACAGACATATATATATATACTTACACTTTACATACATTCACATTCATTCATCCATCATACTATTTTATCAGGTTTACATCTTATTTTGCGAATCGGTCTAAAACGATTCATTTCCTTTTATAATTTCCAAAATAAATATTTCTATAGTTTTCAATGTTATGACACTTACGTCAGGCTGTCAAGCTGCTAATACTTTTTTTGTAATTTTTCTCTCATAGTTTCTGGTTACTGGCTTAGTCTATGAAGGTTACTTTTGATTTATATAATTTAAAATATTTTTATCAATATGTTAGCTCAAATATTGTATTTTATAGATAATTGTGACTGTTTATTGAATAACTGTATCCTAACTTTAATTTATAAAAATAATTGACACTCTCTCAGTATTCATCAAAGAGGTTTTTAAACAAATATTTCAGGCCGCTTCAAGCTCGTGACAGGTGCATATTTTTATGAAGAAAACTTCAATTTTGGAAAGAATTAAAAGAAATGAAGATGAAAAAAAAAACGTGGAAGACTCTTAAAAAAGGACCTCTGACACATTCATTGGGGTTGGTTCAGCTCTGGGTTCACTAAAAGAAACATCTCCGCGACAGACCACATCCTAACTGGACGTGGTCTGTCGCGGAGATGTTTCTTCTCTGCGACAGACCACGTCCAGTTACTAAAGGAAAAGTACGACGGAAGTCAAGCCTTGACTAAAATTGACCAAGGAACTTTCTTAAATTCATATCTTGACGGTGACTACGCTGAAGTCAAGAGAATCTTCTTCTCCTCACATAAAATATAATTGTTCTCCGCTATCTATCACGACTGTGACCTGTGGCTACGCACTTTAAAACTGAAAAACGAATCCATCTAACAAATCTCCATTCTTCTTTCTACTGAGAGTGTCATTGATATTTTTTTTTAAATCCTTACTGTATTTTTTATTTTCTAAATTATAATGTTCAGATTTACTTCTTACCTTTTTTGTTTGATTAGGCTTGTAGATTTGTTACAATATAATAAACACATGCAATGCAATATTAATACAACTTAAAAATACTATAAATACATATAACATTACATAACCAGCCTGTAATGTTCCCACTGCTGGGACACAGGCCTCCTCTCTGTGAGGGGTCACTCCATCTAGTTATAGGTACTAGAGGGAGTGGGCCGTAATCCACCACCCGGGCCCAGTGCGTGTTGGCAGATATGTCTTCGAATTTTTGGTTCTAGAACATGCCGGTTTCCTCAGGATGTTTTTCTTCACCGTTTTGAGAGCAGTGGTGATGAAATAATTTCCACAAAGTAAAGAGCCTGTCTGGTACTGCTCGTTGAACCTACGAGCTACAACTAGTAAGTCGCGGCCGTCACCACTGGGCCAGCACTGCTCGCATTTATATATAACATCATTATAATTGCCCGCGAGATTATGTCGTACGGTATTTTACTAATGGGACGGGCTGCAGATATCTAGTCTATTTTTTTTATTCTGCAGAAAAGAGCCATCAGAACCATATATAGCCTCCGCAAGCGTGTCTCTCTAAAAAGATATATGATAAATTTACTCTGTTTTACTATTTTATTCTTATACTGCAAAAACAAACGCAACACCTGCTAAATGATCATTATGTCGAATATATTAATTGATCGCTCACATCCAATAGAAATTCACCTCTTGATGAGTGTAGATTGAGGAGATATACTAAAAGTATTGTATTTTCTTTCATTTTAGCGCTACAGAAGCTAAATTTTTAGACGGTAATATGCACAATTGCTACTAAATGATACAAAATTTTCAAAAATATTCATCTATTACTTAACGAGTTCCAGGTCGCTCCTCAATTCAGGCGTTTAGATTGAGGAACCACTTTTGCATTAAATATAACTAGTGATATATTTTGCTGCTAAATCTAGAATTCGTGCTGCAAAATCAGCTACATTGCTGCTAAATAAATGGTGAGATCAGATTTTAAAAATCTGATGTGGCTCCTCAATCCTTACAGACATATTTATTTTATTTTTATTTCTGAAAACTTACAGCTAGTTGACAGTGTTAGTAAAAGAAGGCCAATTAAAAGTTTTCGCTGAAAATATTATGGTAACACAAGGAACAGTAGACAGGTAAGCGAAGCAAGAATAAGTAAGAACTCGGAGAGAATTAAAGACTGAACAGGTTTTAGTGATCTTCAAAGAAGTTTTTACACAGTATTTTTTTAGTTTAGGAACACTAATATTAACATCATGACAGTACCATAACAATATACCTATGAACGTATCATGTACGCAAGGAAAAATCTACTTACATCTTTTTAGTAAAAGAGGTGAGACACAGCTATATTACTAGAATTAGGGACCAATTACTTCCACCAGGTTTCAGGCTGCCTAAAGTAGACTCATCTGTTCTGTTTAAAATGCTACAATAAAACACCTACCCATATAAGTACTTCAATTGAATGAAACGAAATTTAAATCTTGTATAAAACGCACACTATGCAGCCAGGCATGTTATAAATTGGGGGATTACATCGCTGATAAAAATGCTTCGCTAAGCGTTGGTCCTGCTCCTAGACGCACAATAAATTGATTAGCATTGGAAAATACTATTGGAGCTGCTGAAGATTCTAAAATACTATTTTTGCAGTACATAAATTCAATCCCCTAGTATTGTGTATAATTGCATAGTACATGTGTGAGTACTATGTACATGTGTGAGTGTATATAGCGTAGACAGAGTCTCTGTCTACGGTATGTAGCTACGTATTTGACGTACGTCTTTGATTGACTTGAATGTGCCCTGCGGCCCTGCGGCCCTGCATGGCGGCTGAGAGTATGTCATGCTCACTCAAATGTCTCTCTGATAGTGGCGCGTGTGTTGGATCATTTAGATCCCTTCAAAATGGTTGAGCTGAATGGTGCTAATTCATGCGTCATGTTCGTGAATGGGCGCCGTCAGTAGGGACTTGTCATCTCTTTGCTACCATGACATAATTTAATTTAATTTAATATATGAATTGTTTTTTTTTTTCATCTTTTCATTACGGACGCTCTTAACGTTCTGCGTCGTTCTCACGAGTGTGGAACCTAAGACAGAAACACGCTTGTACGATACGACTACATATAGAAAGCATGGCTAATAGAAATCTCTATTCCTAGAGAGCGCGTGTCGCCGAAAACTTTGTTAATAGAAAACATTGTTTGAAATGAGATATCTAATCTCGGTTCATAGGAAGTACTGTTGACAGAGATCTCTGTTCATGGAAACCACTGTTTCTAGATACCCTGGAGCCTGGTTGCCAGAAAGCGTATCGTACAAGCCAGTCAGTAGTATCGTACAAGCGTGTTTCTATCTTAGGTTCCACACTGATTTTTTTACATTATAATGTTGAATACTACTTAAAGGCTTTCGTAAGTCACACCTGCCTAGCATTGTCCTATGTGGGAGTCGGCTTCCAGTCTAACCGGATGCAGCTCATATCAGTATTTTAGATGGAGCGAATGCCTATCTGACCTCCACAACCCAGTTACTTGGTGATAATACCCCTTGGTTTTATTTTTTAATTTTATTTTTTCTTTATTGACCAACCAACAATTGTTTAAACCGATAAAATTTAAATTAAGTATGTAATATCTAAGGTTAGTGTAACAATTAGTTATAGGTTAGCACCGCATGCCCCATAAACAAATAAGATGTGCCACAAGCACTGAACTATAATTAAACTGAACTGAACTATACTATAATTAAAAATTGGTAATACTGGTTGTCAGACTTTGGCACTGAACTATAATTACTACACTATAATTACTCCTCACACTCACACTCACACCCACATTCACTCACTTGCACACTACATACTCAACCTGACACTCTCATCACACGTACTCACGCGATTTGGCCTTTTTCTGTATAACGATCATTCTTTTGCAGTGCTGTTTGTTTAATGTTAACTTTCCGCTTTTATTTTTTACTAGCACTTCGCCCGCGACTTCGTCTGCGTGTATTCGTGCCAAATTTCAAGTTTATTAAGGTGAATGGGAAGTGGTAGACCGCGAAATTAAAATTTTCTTACGTTTTTTGCAATTTGCAGGTCAGTGTCAGGTTGTATCTTGATCAAAATTTGATTCGCGACTATAACAGGTACGTATTTACAGAATTATAATTATAAGAAACATTCATACATCTTTATAAGTGAGATTTGTACCATAAACACTTTTCCCTAGGAGATTTCTTCTTGTGGTACAAATCTAACTTAGGAAGATGTATTAATGATTCTAATGACTATAATTCTGTGAATAAGTACCTGTTATAGTCGCGAATCATATTTTGGTCAAGATACAACTTGACACTGACCTGCTAATTGCAAAAAACGTAAGAAAATTTGAATTTCGCAGTAATCACTGCGCAATCACCTTAACTCAAGCAATAAGATTTTTCATACAAACAAAATCCCCCCTTTTCACCCCCTTAAAGGTCGAATTTCCAAAAACCCCTTCTTACTGCTCCCCTACATAATAAAAGGAAGTCGTATGCAAAATTTCACTTTCCTAGTCCTTGCAGTTTCGGTTGTGCGTTGATATGTCAGTCAGTCAGTTTATTTTTCATTTTTTTTTAAATTAAAAATTGGTAACACTGGTTGTCAGACTTTCGGGCTTCTGAATACCCGTAACGAATGTCAAAGATTAACGAATGACAGCCGGAATCAACGGCTTATCGTGCTTTAACGCGCCCCTCAAAAAAAGAGCCTTCGTATGTAACTGATATAATTTGTTAGGCTTTAGGGATTTTCAATAAAGCACTTTCTTAGTAGATTTAACCATAAGGTAGACAAAGAATATGTTCTCCTTTTAAGTTCCCAGTCAGTTCACTTGACTAGCCGTGCGACTGTCGAACCAGTGAGAAAAGTCCGTTGAAGAAATTCTTTTCTACAGATCTACTATGGACAGCTCCGGAGCTTCTGCGTGAGCGCAGCGGCGACGTCCGCGGCACGCAGCCCGGCGACGTGTTCTCGTTCGCCATCATCATGCAGGAGGTGATCGTGCGCGGCGAGCCTTACTGCATGCTCGCGCTCACGCCGGACGGTAAGCGACGAGCGGGCGCGCGGGGGCGCGGGCGCGGTGGGCGCAGTGGGCGCGGTGGGCGCGGGCACTCACACTCGCCGCTCGTTCCAGAGATCGTGGAGAAGGTGTCCCGGCCGCCGCCGCTGATCCGGCCGTCCGTGTCCATGGGCGCGGCGCCGCCGGACGCCGTGAGCGTCATGCGCCAGTGCTGGAGCGAGGCGCCCGACCTGCGCCCCGACTTCCACCGCTTGCATGACATCTTCCGGCACCTGCACCGCGGCAGGTGACCTAACGTTCTTGCCGAAGCCATCTCGTGCACGCCACGTTGGTTCTGACAGCAGTGGTGGACTAGTAGTAAGGCCGTTTACACATTACGCCGCAGCTGCAGCAGCATCGATAAGACCTATCGAAACTCGCCGCGGCCGCGGCGCCGCGTGCAAGGGTTCGTATAAATCCAAGGGAGTGAATACGCGGCGGCGCCGCCGCAGCCACGGCATAATGTGTAAGAGCCGTAACGGCCGCGACTTACGATCGTAGGTTCGAAACCAGACAGTGGCTTTACTTTGAATTAATTATTTCATCACCATTGCTCTCAAAACGGTGAAGGAAAACATCGTGAGGAAACCGGCATGTCCTAGAACCAAAAACTCAGAGACATGTGACGCTGGGCCCGCGCGGTGGATGACGGCCCCGTCCCTCTACATTACAGGCTGATTATGCTATGCGGAATAACTCGTTGATACCTATTTCTTTTGTTTTGCAGAAAGGTCAACATAGTTGATTCAATGTTTGAAATGTTGGAGAAATATAGTAACAATCTAGAAGAGCTGATAAAGGAACGGACAGAGCAGCTCGACATGGAGAAGAAAAAAACTGAACAACTTCTGAACAGAATGCTACCCAGGTATGTCTTCATCATCATGCAGCCGAAACACCTCCACAAGATGAAACTAAATTGAAACGCCTCGTTATAAATAATAAAATACATATTTCAGGATTTCTAGTAAACAAACCTCCAGAAAAAGATTATTTTTATTTTAACTTACAAAAAGAAGTGGAATTCCACCAAAATCATTTTCATGTAAAATGTTACCAAGACGAGACATATGGCTCGCACTGTCAAAAAGTTATCAGATCTCATGTAGAGCCAGGCTTGTAACTCTACAAGCCCTATCTTCACAGACTCTACACCTTAGTCAAAATATGTGGGTTGGCCATTTTGCTACCATCACATGGGCGTAAGGTGAAAAATTGATTCACTGTTCATTACTTTTCTGCTATGCAATAGTTGTTGTAGTAACGAGACGGCCAAGCCCCGCCCTGGCCCGAGCTTCTTAACGTAGTCTACTTTTGTTTTATTATTTTAGTGCTAGCTGTACATCAGGATAAATTTGTAAAATGCATGTCAGTGTAACAGTGTTGTGTGTATTAGTACATATTCTGCAGCAACGCAGCTGAAAACGAAAAACTTCGCAAGTAATGAGAATTTGCTACTGAAGGCTGCAGGTGTCGACCTCAGGACGAGCTGCTTCTCACACGAACAACTGTGTCTTTTGCTCCCGCGTCACCAGTCCTGTCTTTCTGTATATTTTGGCTGCTAAGACCAAAACTACAAACGTAAAGGAAAATTTTATAAAAATTTGGCTGTTATTTTAGTATATTGTGGTTTTTTATAACTTCCATGCGAACAAAGTCACGGGTAGGAGCTAGTTTTTACATAAACTTGACCTTTTCAAACAATTTTATCCTATTAAAATTTGATTAAATATGGGTGTAGTTGAATACCCATATTAGTGTAGTTGATATGGAAGTGGGAGTGGGCATTCGCAGGTCGGTGGCGGAGCGGCTGATGCTGGGGTCGCGTGTGGAGCCCGAGGAGTTCTCCGAGGTGTCCATCTACTTCAGCGACATCGTGGGCTTCACGGCGCTGGCGGCGCGCTCCACGCCCGTGCAGGTGGTGGACCTGCTCAACGACCTCTACACCACCTTCGACGCGGCCATCGAGCAGTACCGCGTCTACAAGGTATCCTCAGTCGGCACTCTGACCCTGCACTCGTACACGTTCAAATATAACACGTGATCCTACGGAACAGTTGAACAAATTAATTTGAACCGAGCGGCCACCACTGGTATTCCACATTTTGAACAATGAGTGGGAGCTGGCGGCGCCTGCGACTAGTCAGTGTACAGTGTGCGTGGCGCAGGTGGAGACGATCGGCGACGCGTACATGGTGGTGGGCGGGCTGCCGGTGCGCACGCGCGAGCACGCGGAGGCCGTGGCCACCATGGCGCTGCACCTGCTGCACCTGGCGGGCCGCTTCCGCCTGCGCCACCTGCCCGACACGCCGCTGCACCTGCGCATCGGCCTGCACTCCGGGCCCGTGTGCGCTGCCGTCGTGGGCCTCACCATGCCGCGCTACTGCCTCTTCGGCGACACCGTCAACACCGCCTCGCGCATGGAGTCCTCCGGTCAGCTGCTTGTCTCGCTCGTGCCGCGTGCTCGCGCGAGGCACTCGATACGAGCGGAGTTGCTCTGTGCAGGCGCGGCGTGGCGCATCCAGGTGTCGGCCACGACGGCGGGCCGGCTGGCGGCAGCGGGCGGCTACCGGCTGCGCTCGCGCGGGCTCATCCAGATCAAGGGCAAGGGCGCCATGCACACGTACTGGCTGCTCGGCAAGGACGGCTTCGACAAGCCGCTGCCCACGCCGCCCCCTCTACAGTTAGTTAACTCTTCTTAAAAATCTCCTTTTGTCAACTTCTAAATAAATTGGACTTGTACGCGAAAGGATATTGAAATGTAGGTTTGTGTGACTAATAAAGTACAGATTTAATAGTGCAAAACTATTCAGGTCAGTCACAGCACGTGTTAACAGTTTCATCACTTTTGCGCTTCCGAAAACTTACGAAATAAGTAGGTAATTAGGAGGAAATACATTTCGGCAAACGGACGAATTTTCTTGAAAATGAACATCAATTTACAGACTCTACTGCATAATAGGTCTATGTGATTTTTAAATGTAAGAGTAGCATCAATAATTACTCCAAGATGTTTTATAGTTTTCGTATTTAGGATTACGGGGCAATTACATTTTGAATTTGCAACTTTGTTACAAACATGTGCATGAATATCTGGAATTATTATAGATGGCTTTGAGTTGCGTAAAGAAAAGCGTATGTATTTAGTTTTGTCAGCATTTAATGTCAGTAAGTTATGCTGTAACCATCTATTAACTATATTGAAACCTTGCTGTGCACATAGCCAAACTTCATGTAATGTATTTGCGGAGAACAGGAGTACGGTATCATCAGCATACGATATTATTTTGCCCGAATTAAGTTTGAGACTGCAGAGGTTATTAATATAAATAAGAAATAAGGTTGGTCCTAATATACTTCCTTGCGGGACTCCAAAAGAAGTATTTTTTAGTTCTGAACTAGTAAAATTATCAATTTTCACACATTGACAGCGGTTTTGTAAATAGTCTGCAAAAAGCTTAAGCTGCTTACCACGAATACCTATTTTATCGAGCTTGTTCAATAAGATAGGAATAGATACGGTATCAAAAACTTTTGCTAAGTCAAGAAAAATACCAATTGAATGATTACCTTTGTCTAGTTCTTGAGATATATAATCGGTCATATCTTGTACAGCATCAGCTGTGGATAATTTTGGTCTGAAACCAAATTGTTTATCCGAGAGGATGGCTTTAGACTCTAAATACTTCATTAACCTATTGTTAATTAATTTTTCTAATATTTTAGATGTAGATGATAGTATTAAAATAGGTCAGTAATTAAAAACTACTTTTTTGTCACCTGCTTTATGCACTGGGACAACTATAGCTTTTTTTAGAAAGTCGGGAAAAATGCCTTCAGAGAGGCAAATTTGGAAAATATAAGTTAAAGGCGGAACCAAAATGTGTCTGAAATTCCTTAACACACTATTTGAGATACCATCCCATCCAACCGCACAGCCTTCTTTCAGCCCCATAATAACCCTTTCGACTTCGTCTTTGTCTGTATCCAGTAAAACAAAAGAAGTTAATTGACGATATTGCGATGACACATTGCCCCTGTTTCCGTGAATGTTGTGATTTGTGTAATAAATACATTTTATTTGCTCAGCAAGTTTTTGACCCACATTAACAAAGTAACTATTAACATGATTTGCTGATGTAAGCGGCGAGGCGTGCGTTTGTAACAATTTTGATGATGATTCATGCTGTTTTGAAACAAAAGCTAGATTTTTTATATGGCGCCATAAGTTTTTATTGTCTTTTCGTGATTCTTCAAGTAAATTTCTGTTATACGTATTTTTCAACTTTTTTAGAAGATTGTTACAGAAATTTCTATATCTTTTATATGACGTTTCTAAAATGGTATTATCTGGAGAGGATTTTACATGCATGTGAAGTTTATCCCTATGTTGAATGCACTTTACTAGCCCAGGCGTGATCCATGGTTATTATTTTTCTTAGTTAGTTTTATGTTCGATGTATTATTTATAATAGCATATTGCACCTTATTAATAAAGTAAGGCAAAGAAATGTTCACATCATCCGTTTTGTAAACTGGGTTAAAGTCAATATGATTTAATGCGTATTCAAGGTTTTTCAGATTTATTTTAGTAATGGTATTTGTACACTTAGATCTAGGGGTTTTTGCTTTTAAACTAAGCAGGACTGCTCCATGATCGGAAACTGTAGGAGCTGTTACTAGGGTAATAGACGAAAGATTAGTTTTAAGCAAGGTGTGGTCTAAACAGGATCCACTCAGATGTGTTGGAAGCAAATGAGCCGGAAGCAATCCCTTGCATGCGCACATGTTAAGGTAGTCTTTAGCAACTCTATCACTGTTTTCTGGGTTAATATCTATGTTTATATCGCCTGTTAGTACTACATTTTTGTATAAGGATTGATTTTGGAGTGCTTCGTCCAACGACGCAACAAAGTTATCAGTTTGCTTAAAAGCACAAGGCCTATAAATAGCTAGAATAGCAGTCTCTAGGCCCACTTTTATCAATAATCTGCTACAATCTTGTATGGGAGGTTCTTCTACCATTATGTTCAAACTTTGTTTGGCATAAACAACTACCCCGTCGTTTTGATTATGAACAGTCTTACTACTAAACATTTGGTATCCTGACAAATATGGAAGGCTCTGTTGACATTTAGATAGCCAACATTCTGTCAATACAATAATGTCACACTCAGTATCCAGCCGTTTTAACAGAATGTACAGGTTGTCCATGTTTTTATTTATACTGCGAATATTTTGCGTAAGAATATTAAGCGATTTAGAAGGATCAGGGAGATATAGTTTACATTTTTTAATCTCGCATGTTTTTGCCACTGATGGGGAGACCATATCAATATCAATAAGTAACTTATCCATAGTTTTATTTACTTTAAACTACTAGTATATAATTAAAAATGTATAATGAATTAAAACGACTTATTTATTAATGCAAGAAATAAAAGATTAGGTGCGGCGCTCTTAAGCGCCTTCATTATAATCTATAGAGTTAATGTACCTGCTTTCAGCAATTTTCCTTGCCGGGCATTCCAGATCACCTGTTTTGTGGTTGCTGGGTTTTTTGGATCGCAGACATGTTGCACACTGTGATGGTTCAGCACTCTTAGTGCAATCGTTAGATTGGTGACCTTGTTGTCCACAGTGTCTACACGTGCGAGTATCTTCCCGACAGGTCCTTGCAGCATGCCCGTACTGTTGGCATTTAAAGCACCTCGTCACAAGTGTGAAATCCCTAACAGGACAGGATGTCCAATTTATAAATACTCGATTCTGGTTAATAAGGGCTTTTCTTATGCTAGCAGGTACTTCTAAAATAAAATTGCACGCAGGTCCTTCTTTTTTACCCGATTTGTGACTTAATTTCAAAGAGTCTAGGAAAGAGTCACGAGGCAAATTAGGCAGCTTATCGGCTAGGTTTTGGTCGTATATGCAGTCATAGACTTCTTGGTCAGTTAGGGCTGAGGGTATTCCTATCACTATAATTCTAGGTCTTCTCTTGTGAGGTTCTTCCACTTTCAGGCCGGAACTACTTAGCTGTGACGAGTTTCGTAGTTTTCCTATGTCATCCTTGGTTTCGGTGCTGATGATAACTCCTCCATTTTTGGTTTTACGCAATCCTCTAACGTGCAGTTTCAATTGTTCTGGGCGTATTATTTTTTGGACAAGAGATTTAGTGTCGTCACTAGTTTTTAATTTATCATCAGGATAAATTGCGATAGAGCTGAGGTTCCTGGGGCGCAAATAGTTGTTTTTGTTCATATTTACCATATCAGCAAAAGAAACATTTTCTATCTTTGTTGGTTGGGCGCAATTTTCTATAATGCTGTCTTGGATTGTTTTACGGAAGTTATCAAGGCAATCCGTGAGATCTCGTTTTTCTCTCAGTGCTTGAAGTGAGTTTTGCACTTCTCTGGCCTTTTGTTTTAAGTCCTGGTAGAATACTGCCATCTGGGATACGCCATTTCCTACCTTAGGCGATAGGGAATTGATCCTCAGCTTTTGTTCGGAGTTCAATTTTCCATCCTGAGCAATGGAACAAACTTCATTTAGGCATTTTTCTTTGACATCATCCAGTTGCTAATTTCATTGGTGTCCAAGGTCTCAAGTTTTTCTTCAGCCGCATGGTGTTGGTCCGGTCTTGGTTGTTGGGGTGAAGTAGGAGCTTGTGTTTGTACCGGGGTCGGTGTTGGTGGAGGGCTTTGTATCATCGTACTCCGCTTAAAGGGACTGCCTTCCATATATCACTTTGTAAAAGTATATTATGCAGTCAGTCCATTTTTCTAACTTATCACTATAATGTTTATTTGTATAACACGCTAAATCACTATAACTAGGTCACTGTTTATTCAAGCGTTAATTTATTTTATTGATATTATGCATTGATGAGCACGTCTGCAAGCGTTGAATGCCCCAATAGAATCAATTTATAGACACAAATTAAATTAATAGACAACAAGCAGTTCATTTATCAAATTAAATTTAAATTTTTTTATCAGTCAATCTATCCTTGATGTTGCGAGATCTCGGAGCATGATCGAGATTGACTGTGGTGTACGCGCCGCCTTGCTTATGTTGCCAGGTCTGAGGAAGTATTATTTGAGGTTGAGGGTGAGAATGAGAGCGAGTCGTCTCCGGCCCCCAGCTCGCCGCCCGCGCCTCGTCCCGCGCACGTCGAGCGCCAGCGCTCTGACCCCACCAGCACCCCGGACAAGCAAGGTGTGGCACTGGATCCTGGCCTGCCCTGACTGTACGCTTCGATCCGAACATATCTGCTCTGTGTACAGCGTGGCAGCGGTCCGGCGCCGTGTCGGCAGACAGCAGCCCGCCGCGGCCGGAGCGCCGCCCCGCGGACGGCGACGCGCGTGAGTCTCGTGCGACGCTCGCGCTGCCCGCCGGCGACCACAGCGCACAATACTCGCGTTACAGGTGCTTCCACTATTTCTACACGTATTATATTTGTACCACAACACCTGATCGCAATCTCTGAAAAACACTGATGTATAAAGCATGGCTTTTTCTTTCCCCTTTCGTTGTATACAGACAGTAATTTTTGTTGATTACTAAGTGATGAATGCCACCCAGGTGCCTGGGCAACGGCAGACGTCCGCTGCGGCGCCAGTGGTCCCTGGAGCGCGGCGACTCGCTGGCGGCGGCGGCGGCGGGCGGCGCCGGGCCCGCGTCGGCGCCGCCGTCGCCGCCCGAGCCGCTGGCGCTGCTGGCGGGCGCGGCGCCGCGGGTGCCGGCCGCGCGGTACCGCACGCGGCCCGAGCGCGACGCGCCGCCGCCGGGGCCGCCGCAGTAGACGCTCTGTCGCTAGATCGACAATAATTTTCGTAGACGATTCTTCTCCGCTCGGCCGCAGCCAGCGTGGTGCAGTTCGTCGGCCGCTCGTCAGCGGGCGTCGCGGCCGGCGCGCAGTTGCGGTCGAAGACGGTGCCTGTCAATATACATTTTTTACTATAGCATCTAGGGTTCGAATTGTGATTCATAGCGGATGATAGGTGTATTTTTGAAATTTTTCGGGTATCTAAATAAATAAACTACATCTTCATTGTTTCTTTTAATCACCCAAAAATAACAAGCAGCAACTTGTGAGAGAAGAATAAAAATCATCAAAATCGGTCCACATGTTTGGTCTCTAGAGCGCCACAAAAGAACAAACATACATACATAAGTATTTATATATTTATTTATTAACCAACTTATACTGACAGTTTAATACTACGCATATAAGTTATAGGTCTAATACAACATAAGGCTAGATAGAAGATAACACTGTGCTCATGGTATACATATAATAGAAATGTTATTATTTGTAAATAAATTAAAATTCCAAACATAAAATTAACACAATAAAGGAATAATAATAATAATAATCGTTTATTTATAAAAAGGGAATACATTTACAATGAATAGCTTAACAATTAAAATAGCGCACATTTGCTAATTTGCCTGAACTAGGTTGAACCTGTGCTTCAGGCTAGAAAGTGCATAAATACTTAATGTAATAAATTAACAATGATTATAACTTAAAAAAACTAAATTAAAAACTTAGATAAATAAAAAGTAAAATAGCATGTTAGCAGTTCTATTTGCAGACACTAAGTAGGTCTTCTGTTTGTGCATAGTCGATGGTTAGTAAATAATTAAGTACAATTTTCTTACAGCTATAGTAATTTAGTTTATAGATACTTAGTTTTCTATTTAATCTATTGTACAGGAATGGGCCTAAGAATGTTAAAAATCTTTCTACAAAGACATGTTTTGAGGTTGCATTAGACATGCATACTAGATCATTCCGTCTCTTGGTAGTATTGTCGGCATTGTAGGCAAGCATGGTGCGCTGTTTTAATACTAAGTGCATAATGAAAAGCTGGCGAACAGTTAGTACATTGCAGGATTTATATAGCAGATCAGTGGAAAAAAAGAAGGAATGGAAGTTTGCTACCTTTAAAATTGCTCTCTGAGCTCTTTCAAGAGGAAGCAAATTAGTTTTTGGTGCGCCACCCCAAGAAGTGATACAGTATTGAATTATAGATTGACATAGGGCCAAATAAACTTGTGTGATTAATTTTGAATCTGCTAATGTTCGCAATTTTTTAAAAACATATATTAGTTTGCGCACTCTTTTAACTAGGCTTTCAATATGTTTTTTAAAAGAGAGTGTCTCGTCCATTATTACCCCCAGGTATTTTATGTTGCTTGTTTTGTGGATAAAAGGACAATTGCACATAGTGATTGTACGGTTTCCACATTGATGGGCATATAGGTAAGGGTTAGTAATGTTAAGAAGAGGCTTGCGCATGGAGAAGTGAATAGAACATTAACAAAGTTTACGACGAGGAGATAGTACTGGGAGTGGCAATAGACTCAAAGTATGAATTGGCAGCCGTCAGGAAACTCATTTCGGTGCTTGTAAAGGCATCTAGCGATTTATCATACTGTAAGATTTTATAAATGAGGGTAAGGGCTAAGTAAAAGGGACTGGTTTTTAGGGCGATATAACTAGTTTGAGGAACCGAAAATAGAAGATGCTGGCGAGGGTGCAATGTATGTCTGATAGGTAACGGAACGTTAATGGAGATGTACTCTAGTAAGGAAGAATTTAATAAGGAACCCTAAATTAAGCGGATCAAATATTTCACCAGCATGAGATTTCTCCTAACCTCTAAAATTTCATAGGTTCCTAATACAAATGGTGTTGGATACATAAATGGGTAATATCCATAGGTATAGTTTTAAGTACAGATACCGAAAAAAGTATTTCTGTACTTGTTCATTAAGTAGCGTATAATTATGTAATAATTATGTGTTGATTAAAAGTGATTTGCGGATCAAAGTAGGTGCCAAGATCACGTACGGTAGATACACACTTCAGAGTTTCGTTGTCTAACGTGTGTTATGTATGGGTTTGTTGGCTTGTGAGAGATGAAGATAAATCATTTACTGATATTGAGGCTGAGATTTTTAATAGTGCTCCAAGTTTGAATGTTGTCGATGACCTGTTGTAGTGTGACTGTGTCAGCAACATTAGTTATCGGAAGAGCAACTTTAATATCATCAGCAAATATTAGTACCTTACTGTGGCGTGCTTTACGAGTACGTATGTTGTAAGATCATTAACAACTATTAGAAAAAATAGGGGGCCGAGGTTAGTACACTGTGCTATGCCAGATGTAACTGAATAGACTTCCGAATTGACATTCTTAACGTGACATATTGCTTGCGGTCATGCAAATTAATTGTGAAGAATTTTAGCAGTGTTTCTGATAAACCAGCGACTGCCATCTTACCTAGAAGTATATCGTATATCAACCCGATCAAAAGCCTTTTGAAAGTCAAAATACGCTACATCGACCTGTTTATTTTTCATCGATATTTTAGCAAGAGTTGTAATATTAAGAATGTTAGATGTAGTTGAGCGATTTGGAAGAAACCCGTGTTGTTCCTCTGCAAACCACCATTGTAGTCCTATACATATTATTTTATGAAGAACCGATTTGAAATCTTTGCCAAATATGGATAAGACAGCTATCGGCCTATAATGGATGCCACTTTTTAGACCGCTCTTATATACTGGTAATACTTTAGATAGTTTCAATACTCATGGATATGTGTAAGTTTTAAGAGACAGGTTAAAAATAAATTACAAAGGCAGTTTGAAGATTTCGCAGCCCTCTTTATCATATAGGCTGATAATCATATTACCTCCTTGCTCCTTGTGTCACACAGTCGTATAATAAAAGGAAGTTTTGCACATTGACTCCGGTTTCATACCACCTAATGAATTAGTACTTGTCAATACATATCCAATGAGGCCAAACACTATAGTGCTATATTTTCTTACTGAGCAGTTTTCCAATGGCCATCTTCCGGCTCCATCATTAGACCCAGGGCAAAATCTTGGGCTATTTATAGTACTTGCCAAGACAAAACCAACGAGCAAACACAATAACGGTATTTCTTTAAGTTGAGGCGTTTCTATGCCACCTAAGGGCCCCAATCTGGGTGACTGATCTCACGGTCAGCAGCATCACAGTTTAGAGAGCGAAAGCCGCAGGGAGCAGGTCGAATACAGGGAGGATATGGCGTGGCATATGCTGGCAGAGTGTGCCGCTTGGGAGGAGCCGCGCCGTGCGCTCATCTCAGGAGTAGGCAGTGACCTGTCGCTGTCGGCCGTCAGCGAATTGTACTGGGACGTGATGGTTTCGTTGTGCAAAACAGTCGTCTCGCAGAAGGACGCTGCGGAAAGGGAGAGGAAGATATCATCCACTGACCCGGCGCGCAGCGGGCATAGGACCTCTTCCAGCCCCCTTAAATGGGTCCAGAGACGACAGACTCGGGACGTCCGTCGCCCCCCTACACATCAGGACCCCGTGCATCCACGCGCGCTCCAATAAGATGTCACGATAGGAGTCAAACACCTCCCTCGCCCCTAACCTGAGAAGGCCCGCAGCGTCGGGGCGTCGGTCCGGGACCAGTAGAGAGTTGCAGAAGGATCGTACATTCCCTCGTGCCCCGGCGTAAGTGTGAGAAGGAACACTGGGGTGTTTATAAGACAATAAAAGTCTGACAGTCCCCGCCGTCAGCCCTAAGGCGGCGGACATCCATGAGGATTTTCCAGTCCGTAAAGAAAAAATTAAAAAGTTCGCTCAGGTTAGGTTCGCTCAGGTTAGGTTCGCTCAGGTTAGGTTCGCTCAGGTTAGGTTCGCTCAGGTTAGGTTCGCTCAGGTTAGGTTCGCTCAGGTTAGGTTCGCTCAGGTTAGGTTCGCTCAGGTTAGGTTAGGTTAGGTTAGGTTAGGTTAGGTTAGGTTAGGTTAGGTTAGGTTAGGTTAGGTTAGGTTAGGTTAGGTTAGGTTAGGTTAGGTTAGGTTAGGTTAGGTTTTTTTTTTTTTTTTTTTTTTTTTTTTTTTTTTTTTTTTTTGTTTTGGCAGGAGTGGGAAATCCTCATGGACGCCCAGACTGTCCCACTGGTGAGCCAGTCTGGGCAGTGCCGGACTCTTACCGGCTAAAACCACACTCCTGCCTTTGCTAAGTGTCCCTCTGACATGATCAGAGACCTTATTTATCTTTGTATTTTGTCTGTGGTCTTTCTTTAATTTTTAGTTTTGACAATCCTTTTGTAGCAAGTGATGAGATCCTGCTGGCAGCCGCCACACTTCAACTCTGCTTTCAACTTTGCATATTCTTTGATTTACATCATAATTTTACTATATATATACTTGTACACACATTATACATTTATGGCTATCCTAATATATTTTCAATATATTATATAGACATAGTTGCTTATTCTTTTCTGTTTTTTTTTTTTTTTTTTTTTTTTTTTTTTTTTTTTTTTTTTTTTTTTTTTTTTTTTTTTTTTTTTTTTTTTTTTTTTTTTTTTTTTTTAGTTCTGTTCCCTATTGTATCTATTCTTACTAATTTGATAAAATATGTTTGTTTACTTTTTCTCAATTTTGTCAGACTCACTGCTGTTATTCCACCTATAATTTCTTTTTCTACTCTCACCGCCTCGTACTCCAAATTCCACTTTCGGCTACGGTACCGCTTGACAACTTCTGGTCTCCAGACTGGTGCAGCGGTCCAACTGCGGCTTTTCAAGGCGCTGTACTCCTTTTCCATACTCACAATCTTATTCAACCACAACGGCAAGGTAGGTTTGTGTATAATTTTAAATGAATTTATTTTGGTGTCCGCATTTGATTGGGCCAATTTCTCATGAAATTGGCTCCAATTCAATTGGTATGTATTATTAGTTCTATTATTTTTTACCTTTATAACTTTGAGGATCCGAATATTAATTTTGAAAGCTATACCGTTGTGGTTTTTTACACTTAGAAAAGCAGGCTGCACCCTAGCAATACGCCACCGACAGGCGTGCCAGTGCGTCCCATTTGACGCGCACTGGGCACTCACTGTCGAAGGCGTTGTGGTCAGTCCGCTCTTGTTTGGCTAACAGACAATTGTGGCACTTCGGGGCCGCCTCAGCCAGTCGCAGCGGACAATCGGCTCGCATGTGGGGCTCGCCACAGTGGATGCAGAGGTCGGCGGGCTGCGTGCACAGTTTACGACTGTGGCCGAAACGCAAACAGCGAGTGCACTGCACCAGTGGTGACTGATCCATAACTCGCACTCGCTGTAGATCAATGTGCACGCGACCCGCCATAGTCAGCCTCTGCCACACCGTAGGTGATACCTGCAGGATGACATGGCACATGTGGGGGTTCCTCGTCTTTCGACGGTACTTTACCCCCAGTCTTAAATCTTCCGCAGGTACGTCCCCGATCAGGTGGGTATTTTGCCGCTGTAGAGCTTCTATTACCTCTACATCTGAGTGGCAGGAGAGGACGTCCTTGACGATAACGAGCGGATCTTTGTTTTTAACCTCTTCTACCACTAGATTGCCTGTCTTCCGTATCTTTTCGGACACCTTTTCCATTTCTCCTCTGGTCCTAAAGCCGACCACCACCTTCTGATCTCTCGCCTTTCGCAGCCGCTCCACCCTGGTGCCCTCATTCCTGGCATCAACGGCCGTCCTAAGCTTCTCAAGAACCTCTTCACTCGTGTCCTGATCATTCACAGATGATACAACCATCGAGTGAAGAGGTTCCTGGATGTTCTGCCTCGGGCCGGCGGCGATCTCCGCAAAAGTTGGACCTCGGCCTGCGACGTAGCGAGGAGCCACTTGGAGTTGTTCCGACAGAGCCTGTGTGTGTTGGTTGCATTCCTGCAACGCCTGTTTGTGTTGTTGCAGGCCTTCCACAAGGCTTTTCATCAGCTCTGTCGGTTCATCTCTGATCGGCTGAGGCTCTTTTCGGGTTTCCGTTTTACCCTCGTCGGTTTCTTTCCCTCTTTCAGCTTCAGCCTCCTTGACCAGCTGGTAAAGCCTTTCAACTGCCTTAGTGATCTCGTCTTTAATTTCTTTCTTGAGGTTTCTGGAGCTCAAGAGTTGTATTTTTGCTTTAGAGAGACAAGCCTTTGCCTCCGTGGTTCTATTTAGGTACTTCACGGGCGGCGTTTCACGCGGCGAGCTCTCTTCAGCAAACTCCAGCTGTTTCGATCCTTCAAGCTTGCTCTGGTGTGCGAGCGTTGCTTTTGATCTAAGTTTTGGGGGAGTAGTTAATGGGGCCTTTTTC